>CM074515.1:28667487-29365121 GCA_037379345.1 Perna viridis
GGCTCTATAGTTTTTGGTCCCTCCCCCTTTTGAAAATAAGTGCCTTAAAGAGTAAATGGGCGTTATCACTACAATTGATAGAAAATGTTTTTGTTCGTCCAGTTTTGATGATTCAAAAAATGTTCTCCTTTTGAAATTCTGTTCTATAATAAATTTAACGGGCTAGACTTATCTTGAACCGTTTTTTTGTAGTTCAAGGGCCAATAAATTGTGCTGCTTTTTAGTTTTTTTTTTAATTTTTGGTCCGATTTTAATTTTTATTGGATTCCTTATAATATCCCTGCTTACGTATTTTATATGACCGCAAAAAGTGTATGGTGTTTTGTATGTCGTCGGCGGCGTCAGTGTCGTCTGAAGATAACTTTAGTTGTGGTTGACCAGTTGTTATGAAATTTTAATATGATTTTACTATCTACTAAAGGAATGTTCTTAGTTTAATTAAGACATTGTTGCCCCTACCATTTTAGAAAAGTTGGCTAAAAAGGATAAAAAAGGTGTTTTATTAGCCCACCTGGCCAAAAGCCAAGTAAGCTTTTGCCATCACTTGTCATCCATCATCATCATCTTCATGGACAAATATTCAAAAATCTTTTACCATGAAACTACAAGGCCAACAGGATATCAACTTGGCATGATTGTTCCTTAGAGTATGTGCAGAAAATAATTTTTGGTCGGTGAAAAAAACATGGCCCCCTTTTCCAAAAAAAAACATATTGGTCTAAAATCAGTTCAAGCAAGTAACTAAACAACGTTGCCTTAAACAAAAGTTTGGCTAGGGTATTGTTGTTCAGCATCATGAGATTGAACGATGCCATAATTTTCAAAACGATTTGTCAACTGGTGTATGAGTCACGGCCTCTGAAACAGCTTTTTTTGGCATTTTTGGCATGTGCATCTTTGAAAATCTTCTAAAAAAAATTGCAAATAATTCAATGAAAGTTGGCATATTTTTAAAATTAAACTTTCCTGAAAGACTTTTTTTTTCATCCTGCACCGTTCTCTGTATAAAAATGTTTTTTAGGACTACAGGTAATTGGCGTACATATTTTTACTGTCTATTTCAGCTGGTTTACTTGTAATAACAGTCGGCATATGGGGTGGTGAAATCAAGGTTAATTTAAGCTTCCCTTTCGCCGTGATGTGTATAGGAGACATTCTGTACTTCGCGAACGGAGTGATATTTTCGTTGTACATTTTATCCGGACGAAGATGAGACTAAGTTTAACACAGCATAAAACTGTATACTCAACTTTAAAGGAAATTCGTGAGGTCAACGAAATATTGATACTGACTAAGAACCGTGCAAGAATCTGTCATAGTTATCTTGTCATGGTTATACATGTGTAGCTATCGGATCACAGTGGCGGATCCAGAGTTTTAGGTAAAGGGGTGGGGAAATGGGGGCAAAACAATGTCTTGACAGGATCACCGATGAGGATCACAAAGTGAGTGTTTTTCACCATTTAACACACACAATTTTTCAACAGTTCTTTTTTCTAATGGGGCTTGGGGCCCCCGGATCTGCCACTGGATCATGGTCGCTAAAGTGTTTTGGCCATGAAGCCAACCAGAAAATGTATATATCTGTTTCCTGCAACCCTACCTCTCCTGTTTTTTGTGTACCTGCCCTGAACATTTTAAGGCGATTTTGACTCAAGCACTCGTTGTCTGTTCAGGTCTAGATTATTTCCCCATTGACTCAATGTAATCTGTTTTTGAATTTTTCTTTCTTTATGGTAGCAGTATTGTGCTCATTTTAGGTGTTTTTCTGTTTTTCTTATGATTTTGTATATCACGGCTAATTAAAATAGACGTAAATTCTGGATGTAACAGTTTTATTTTTCAAGGATCAAATTAATCATATTTACAAACATAAATCATATCCATTCACAAGACTGTCATCTATCCTACTGATACCAGAATTTATTTTTTTTCTTATGTTACTTGTTTGTGCTCACCTGCCTTTAATTTGTGTAACTTTTATGAAGATAACTTGGTGCTTCATAATTAAAAAGTCAGTTCACATTATACCACATCAAATGATTTTCCAAGTTATTATTACGGTTACCAGATATAATATTTCCTTCAACTCTTGCCTATTATGTTACAAAGTTAATGTGGATATCTTATTATTATTTGAGTATCTCATAGTCTAAAATGTTTTACCTGTATGTTCAAATATTAGTCTTAATATGATCAAACTGCCAATACAATACAAAATGCAAAAGTGTTTCAAAACGGGATATAGTCGTCCAATACGCCTCAGTCCAATATTGTAAGCTTCGAACGAATACCTCCACCAGTATGGAAAATGTAATGTTGAATTTTGGCTTGAATCTTTATTTTACTGAAATTAAGTTAATGTCATTGTTTGTTTGACAGAAGGTACCTGGTTTTATTGACGAAGGAAACTCAAGGGCTTAGGTGCTAATTGGGATTATTGTGAGTTAGTATTAACAATAGAACATTATGTCATGGGATTAAAGACACTTTATACATCTATTTGAAACCCCTGGAAAAGACTAGTTCCCTTATACTTTAGATCCTTACACTTATAAATGGTTGGTCAGTATTGAGACCCTAGACCTCTCATTGGTTAGTTAAAGAAATAGTCCCCAAATCCCTTGGTTTCCAAGCTTATGTTTACTGTCGGTAACTTTATGACTGATCGTCGAATAAACCAGACGTTACTATTTATGTTTTACTTACTCATTTTCAGGTATGTCAAGTTGTCATTTTTGTTTATTTTGTAAAAAGTTATTTTTATTTTGTAACTTTTATTTTCTTTTATAGGCAATTGGGCCATGGACATTTTTGGATTGGCTACAGTTTGAAATGTGAACCTGCTAGCACACATGTGAATGCTTTGACATCGAGTACAGTTAAGATGCTTTGTAGAAGTATGGAGCCAACCTGTCATCCTTCATGGCTCTAATAGATAACAGGACCAATAATCTAATGCGTGGTATACAACTCAACTCAAAAATGATAACTGAACTTTCACTGACCTTTAACAATGATCTTAATACTATTGAGCAAAACATGTATAATATGTCTCAAATACTAACCACCCTACGTTACTAGCCAGACGTTACTATTTATGTTTTATTCACTTATTTTCAGGTATGTCATTTTTTATTTTGTAAAAAGTTGTTTTTATTTTGTAACCTTTATTTTCTTAAACAATGTGTGCACCTGCCCTATTTATTGTATTCACTTACATTGCGTGTTTTACTAAATTTCCTATTTTGTATTGATCTACAATAAATATATACGAATGTGAAATTACTTGTGAAAATTAAGAGCTGTTTCTCAGTTTCCTGATTCCTTTAACCTACACAAACTTAATTCCTTAAGCTAATATGAAGTTTGAACTATGCACATTATCTATTTATAGCAATAGCTCTTATGAATGATGCGCACTGCTAACTTGCTATTCACCATCTAATAAATGTCAGTATCGATTAGAAATTATATTTAAGAAATAAGGAAATTATTTTATAATTGTTCTACAATGATTAATTGTTATTTGTTTATTTGATGAGAAAGTTTGTGATAAGAACATCATGAAGGTTGATAAGGGAGATAACTCTGTAATTACAACCCAAAGTGGATAAAAATATAATTTGGAATTGAAATGAGTCATCTTAAGGTAAATAAGCTTAAAACTTGTGTTAACTTTAATTATTGTATTACCACTTTATGACTGACTGTCGAATAAACCAGGCGTTACTATTTCTGTTTTATTTACTAATTTTTAGTCTCAACCAAAGACAAAGTCAATATGTTGTTGGCACCACACAAGAAAAATATATAGCCCTTCTACCGACTAGTTCCCTAGTATACAAAGAAACAAAAAAATGTTGTAACCCTGAAAAACAACACGTCAAAAACCTTACGTAGTAATACTATAGTATGATATGGCTAACCTTTGTCACATCCCTTTATCGCATGGCTGGACGTTTAACGCTCCCTTTCACGGAATTATTCTCGTTGGGGGTGATGATTTCTACAGTATCTCTTCAACAGCGCGGAGTTATTCATACTAGTTAAATGTTATTATGGTAGACCTTTCTTTTCCTCGTTTGTCTATCCCGGACTTGACTTTTTATGAGCAACTCGACGGGCGTTTGTAGAAAAGAAGACGCTTACCCTACCGGTGCATCTGGTCCATCCTTCCAGTTTTAGTGGAGTCCGATTTGTTCATTTGCTTTTGTTACTTTTTATGTATGATTTTAGTTAATTTATGTTCTTTCTTGAGTATGTATGTTTTCCATGTCTGGTTTTTGTCCCTGGATTACAGTCTTTTGATTACCGCTATAACCTTGGTTCCCCTGATTCCTCTTTCAAAAGAACTAGTTGCATGATTTTTCATCGCATGATGTAAACACGGCCGTTAGAACCGTTCGTATTTTTTGCAACTGTGGTTTTTGTTTTATGTTGATATGTTCTTTTGTCAGTATTATCATTTTTGATGGATGATAATACAGTACTTCGTCGCACAAAAAAAAGCAAATGCGTTTAGTAAGAAAAAAATATTTCTTCTTTCTTTTTTCCCCCTGTTCGTTCATTTGTATTATACTGTTTGTATATGTCATTTGTATAATATGCTATCTTTTTTTAAAAAATCAGATTAGTGAGTTACTCCTTTCTTATGAATCATTTTGTTTTTCGTATAAATAATCGCTTTCTTATCCCTACAGTAATAACGATCGAGGAAGCGCAGTTTTATTTTGATAAAATATATAATCAAATGATGTGAACAGTGCTCGAAGCAAAACAATGGGCAGGATCTGTCAGGGAGTATGAATGAACGCATATCAAACAAAATAACGAGTCACTCCACTCTTTTATGGCGCATGTTTTGTGTATTGTCATTGATACGGATGTCGGCAAATTGACTTGCAGTGTGTTGGAATATCAGATATGGCGTTGTCCGATCTTATATATCGCTTAGTTTAAGTTCAATATATGAACAATGCCACCTTCATATTATTTTCCGTCATACTGACAAGGATCGCTATTATCACTTATGTACAACATGTCCTGATTTTGTCCATACCCTTAGCTCCCTCAAAAGATTTCAGGCTGGCATGTAAATGTAGCATGTAATAGCCAGTTTGGCTAAAGAATAGTGTATCCCTCTTTTTCACCGCACAAAGTGCAGGAGGTCTTCGCCTCTGGTAAGGATTCATACATTTTGCAATGATTACGCGAATCATAGCCACTAAGGCTTTGTCCAGGACTAAAAAAATATAACCTTGACTCCGATTGTGGTCGTACCTTGCTCTCCCATTGATGAAATCATAAAACCACGTCACGATTTAGTTTAAACATATTTTATTACTTTTAAAGTAATGGATCTGATAAACGTTGTACCAACTGATGTAGCCTTCTCCAATATAACATTATTGACAATAATACGAGCATAACAAACATGTACATCTGTATAAACATTGTATCAGGAGAGGAAGGCTAAGAAAAAAATACATCCATATATAGATGTTCATAGATGGCGACATTGAAGATGTCGGTGATGATGTTGAAGATGACGATGTCTTTAAGACCAGACATTTAGCAACTACTTATCCAGTTTACTTTCTTGATATATTCATAGACGTGTTTAAAAACTAGTTCGTTCTGATCAACTATTTCCGTTAGACCGAGAGTCCATGTTTTTTTTTTTTTTTTTTTTTTTTTTGGGGGGGGGGGGGCTTGTCAGATTTTGAGGTAAGTATACCAGTGGCATTCAAGGAAGTAGTTGTAAGAGTCTCTCTCGAGCTGACAACTACAAATGTAAATGATGTTGACACGAAAAGTGTTCTTGTTCAGGAATGAAATGAAGCATCGCAGCAGCGTTAACAATACGTTTAATCTTCTAGATCCGCACGATAAGTATAATAGAATTTTAATCTTATTAAGTGATACATATTGTTTTAGTTTGAAATTTAAAATAGTTTCTGAATTTCTTGTCGAAATATCGAGTGATTCCGTTCATGAATAGTGGATGGAATGAAGGATGCATATGTTTTTGATAGTCTGCAGAATGGTGCAATTATACATGTATCACTACCATTTCTAAGGTGATATGTATGTACTCAAACTTTGAATACTAGGAAGTATGAGTTCACGTAAATACTCAGGAGCATCCCTTATTAATCTTAATGACATTATAGAATAAATGATTTTTTCTACGTTTTGGACAATAGCTCCCGTCCGAGTTAAATCCTTCCAAATTTTGCAAAGGGAAACAGCTACAGTTGCGATCACTTCTAACCTCTCTTCGATCTTGTCAGAATTAGCTGTCATAGAACAGTTGTAAACTGTCAGAAACTGTTCTGATCCGCTACACACCATGTCCGGGTCTGTCAGGGCTCTGGACAAGCTATGCCATAATCTGTCATGGGTCCTGGCACCCTCCTGTCAGCAACTGTTACAGGTAGAACAGATATGTGGATTAGAAGATTTCCTGATATATTCTAACAGTAATCAGCTAGAATATTTCTCTGGCTGAATTACATACAGTACATGTACGTGATTCCGAAAAAAAAGCGTAGCACCCGATTCCCGATTCGTACAACGGGAAGGAAGCCCTGATTTTTTTCAATTTTTCACCCAAATTTTATGTATGACATGCAGTACCAACAAAAATCATTGCCTGTCGTACCTGCTACGATCCTGACTTTAAAGATATTAGACTGAATTCTTTTGGTTGCAGATCTAGACACCGGTATGATACAGAGTACCTATATATATATATATATATAAACAATTATAGACATTTTATACAGAAATTTTAGACCTTTATTGAACTTCAAAGTGTTCACACTCATACACTTTGAAAGAATATGACATTTCTAAATATTTTTGACTTATGTATATATACATCTTTTGAAGAATTTTGACTGAAATATTCCATTCCATCCACTATTCATGAACGGAATCACTCGATATTTCGACAAGAAATTCAGAAACTATTTTAAATTTCAAACTAAAACAATATGTATCACTTAATAAGATTAAAATTCTATTATACTTATCGTGCGGATCTAGAAGATTAAACGTATTGTTAACGCTGCTGCGATGCTTCATTTCATTCCTGAACAAGAACACTTTTCGTGTCAACATCATTTACATTTGTAGTTGTCAGCTCGAGAGAGACTCTTACAACTACTTCCTTGAATGCCACTGGTATACTTACCTCAAAATCTGAGAAGCCCCCCCCCCCCAAAAAAAAAAAAAAAAAAAAAAAAAAACATGGACTCTCGGTCTAACGGAAATAGTTGATCAGAACGAACTAGTTTTTAAACACGTCTATGAATATATCAAGAAAGTAAACTGGATAAGTAGTTGCTAAATGTCTGGTCTTAAAGACATCGTCATCTTCAACATCATCACCGACATCTTCAATGTCGCCATCTATGAACATCTATATATGGATGTATTTTTTTCTTAGCCTTCCTCTCCTGATACAATGTTTATACAGATGTACATGTTTGTTATGCTCGTATTATTGTCAATAATGTTATATTGGAGAAGGCTACATCAGTTGGTACAACGTTTATCAGATCCATTACTTTAAAAGTAATAAAATATGTTTAAACTAAATCGTGACGTGGTTTTATGATTTCATCAATGGGAGAGCAAGGTACGACCACAATCGGAGTCAAGGTTATATTTTTTTAGTCCTGGACAAAGCCTTAGTGGCTATGATTCGCGTAATCATTGCAAAATGTATGAATCCTTACCAGAGGCGAAGACCTCCTGCACTTTGTGCGGTGAAAAAGAGGGATACACTATTCTTTAGCCAAACTGGCTATTACATGCCACATTTACATGCCAGCCTGAAATCTTTTGAGGGAGCTAAGGGTATGGACAAAATCAGGACATGTTGTACATAAGTGATAATAGCGATCCTTGTCAGTATGACGGAAAATAATATGAAGGTGGCATTGTTCATATATTGAACTTAAACTAAGCGATATATAAGATCGGACAACGCCATATCTGATATTCCAACACACTGCAAGTCAATTTGCCGACATCCGTATCAATGACAATACACAAAACATGCGCCATAAAAGAGTGGAGTGACTCGTTATTTTGTTTGATATGCGTTCATTCATACTCCCTGACAGATCCTGCCCATTGTTTTGCTTCGAGCACTGTTCACATCATTTGATTATATATTTTATCAAAATAAAACTGCGCTTCCTCGATCGTTATTACTGTAGGGATAAGAAAGCGATTATTTATACGAAAAACAAAATGATTCATAAGAAAGGAGTAACTCACTAATCTGATTTTTTAAAAAAAGATAGCATATTATACAAATGACATATACAAACAGTATAATACAAATGAACGAACAGGGGGAAAAAAGAAAGAAGAAATATTTTTTTCTTACTAAACGCATTTGCTTTTTTTTGTGCGACGAAGTACTGTATTATCATCCATCAAAAATGATAATACTGACAAAAGAACATATCAACATAAAACAAAAACCGCAGTTGCAAAAAATACGAACGGTTCTAACGGCCGTGTTTACATCATGCGATGAAAAATCATGCAACTAGTTCTTTTGAAAGAGGAATCAGGGGAACCAAGGTTATAGCGGTAATCAAAAGACTGTAATCCAGGGACAAAAACCAGACATGGAAAACATACATACTCAAGAAAGAACATAAATTAACTAAAATCATACATAAAAAGTAACAAAAGCAAATGAACAAATCGGACTCCACTAAAACTGGAAGGATGGACCAGATGCACCGGTAGGGTAAGCGTCTTCTTTTCTACAAACGCCCGTCGAGTTGCTCATAAAAAGTCAAGTCCGGGATAGACAAACGAGGAAAAGAAAGGTCTACCATAATAACATTTAACTAGTATGAATAACTCCGCGCTGTTGAAGAGATACTGTAGAAATCATCACCCCCAACGAGAATAATTCCGTGAAAGGGAGCGTTAAACGTCCAGCCATGCGATAAAGGGATGTGACAAAGGTTAGCCATATCATACTATAGTATTACTACGTAAGGTTTTTGACGTGTTGTTTTTCAGGGTTACAACATTTTTTTGTTTCTTTGTATACTAGGGAACTAGTCGGTAGAAGGGCTATATATTTTTCTTGTGTGGTGCCAACAACATATTGACTTTGTCTTTGGTTGAGACTAAAAATTAGTAAATAAAACAGAAATAGTAACGCCTGGTTTATTCGACAGTCAGTCATAAAGTGGTAATACAATAATTAAAGTTAACACAAGTTTTAAGCTTATTTACCTTAAGATGACTCATTTCAATTCCAAATTATATTTTTATCCACTTTGGGTTGTAATTACAGAGTTATCTCCCTTATCAACCTTCATGATGTTCTTATCACAAACTTTCTCATCAAATAAACAAATAACAATTAATCATTGTAGAACAATTATAAAATAATTTCCTTATTTCTTAAATATAATTTCTAATCGATACTGACATTTATTAGATGGTGAATAGCAAGTTAGCAGTGCGCATCATTCATAAGAGCTATTGCTATAAATAGATAATGTGCATAGTTCAAACTTCATATTAGCTTAAGGAATTAAGTTTGTGTAGGTTAAAGGAATCAGGAAACTGAGAAACAGCTCTTAATTTTCACAAGTAATTTCACATTCGTATATATTTATTGTAGATCAATACAAAATAGGAAATTTAGTAAAACACGCAATGTAAGTGAATACAATAAATAGGGCAGGTGCACACATTGTTTAAGAAAATAAAGGTTACAAAATAAAAACAAGTTTTTACAAAATAAAAAATGACATACCTGAAAATAAGTGAATAAAACATAAATAGTAACGTCTGGCTAGTAACGTAGGGTGGTTAGTATTTGAGACATATTATACATGTTTTGCTCAATAGTATTAAGATCATTGTTAAAGGTCAGTGAAAGTTCAGTTATCATTTTTGAGTTGAGTTGTATACCACGCATTAGATTATTGGTCCTGTTATCTATTAGAGCCATGAAGGATGACAGGTTGGCTCCATACTTCTACAAAGCATCTTAACTGTACTCGATGTCAAAGCATTCACATGTGTGCTAGCAGGTTCACATTTCAAACTGTAGCCAATCCAAAAATGTCCATGGCCCAATTGCCTATAAAAGAAAATAAAAGTTACAAAATAAAAATAACTTTTTACAAAATAAACAAAAATGACAACTTGACATACCTGAAAATGAGTAAGTAAAACATAAATAGTAACGTCTGGTTTATTCGACGATCAGTCATAAAGTTACCGACAGTAAACATAAGCTTGGAAACCAAGGGATTTGGGGACTATTTCTTTAACTAACCAATGAGAGGTCTAGGGTCTCAATACTGACCAACCATTTATAAGTGTAAGGATCTAAAGTATAAGGGAACTAGTCTTTTCCAGGGGTTTCAAATAGATGTATAAAGTGTCTTTAATCCCATGACATAATGTTCTATTGTTAATACTAACTCACAATAATCCCAATTAGCACCTAAGCCCTTGAGTTTCCTTCGTCAATAAAACCAGGTACCTTCTGTCAAACAAACAATGACATTAACTTAATTTCAGTAAAATAAAGATTCAAGCCAAAATTCAACATTACATTTTCCATACTGGTGGAGGTATTCGTTCGAAGCTTACAATATTGGACTGAGGCGTATTGGACGACTATATCCCGTTTTGAAACACTTTTGCATTTTGTATTGTATTGGCAGTTTGATCATATTAAGACTAATATTTGAACATACAGGTAAAACATTTTAGACTATGAGATACTCAAATAATAATAAGATATCCACATTAACTTTGTAACATAATAGGCAAGAGTTGAAGGAAATATTATATCTGGTAACCGTAATAATAACTTGGAAAATCATTTGATGTGGTATAATGTGAACTGACTTTTTAATTATGAAGCATCAAGTTATCTTCATAAAAGTTACACAAATTAAAGGCAGGTGAGCACAAACAAGTAACATAAGAAAAAAAATAAATTCTGGTATCAGTAGGATAGATGACAGTCTTGTGAATGGATATGATTTATGTTTGTAAATATGATTAATTTGATCCTTGAAAAATAAAACTGTTACATCCAGAATTTACGTCTATTTTAATTAGCCGTGATATACAAAATCATAAGAAAAACAGAAAAACACCTAAAATGAGCACAATACTGCTACCATAAAGAAAGAAAAATTCAACAACAGATTACATTGAGTCAATGGGGAAATAATCTAGACCTGAACAGACAACGAGTGCTTGAGTCAAAATCGCCTTAAAATGTTCAGGGCAGGTACACAAAAAACAGGAGAGGTAGGGTTGCAGGAAACAGATATATACATTTTCTGGTTGGCTTCATGGCCAAAACACTTTAGCGACCATGATCCAGTGGCGGATCCGGGGGCCCCAAGCCCCATTAGAAAAAAGAACTGTTGAAAAATTGTGTGTGTTAAATGGTGAAAAACACTCACTTTGTGATCCTCATCGGTGATCCTGTCAAGACATTGTTTTGCCCCCATTTCCCCACCCCTTTACCTAAAACTCTGGATCCGCCACTGTGATCCGATAGCTACACATGTATAACCATGACAAGATAACTATGACAGATTCTTGCACGGTTCTTAGTCAGTATCAATATTTCGTTGACCTCACGAATTTCCTTTAAAGTTGAGTATACAGTTTTATGCTGTGTTAAACTTAGTCTCATCTTCGTCCGGATAAAATGTACAACGAAAATATCACTCCGTTCGCGAAGTACAGAATGTCTCCTATACACATCACGGCGAAAGGGAAGCTTAAATTAACCTTGATTTCACCACCCCATATGCCGACTGTTATTACAAGTAAACCAGCTGAAATAGACAGTAAAAATATGTACGCCAATTACCTGTAGTCCTAAAAAACATTTTTATACAGAGAACGGTGCAGGATGAAAAAAAAAGTCTTTCAGGAAAGTTTAATTTTAAAAATATGCCAACTTTCATTGAATTATTTGCAATTTTTTTTAGAAGATTTTCAAAGATGCACATGCCAAAAATGCCAAAAAAAGCTGTTTCAGAGGCCGTGACTCATACACCAGTTGACAAATCGTTTTGAAAATTATGGCATCGTTCAATCTCATGATGCTGAACAACAATACCCTAGCCAAACTTTTGTTTAAGGCAACGTTGTTTAGTTACTTGCTTGAACTGATTTTAGACCAATATGTTTTTTTTTGGAAAAGGGGGCCATGTTTTTTTCACCGACCAAAAATTATTTTCTGCACATACTCTAAGGAACAATCATGCCAAGTTGATATCCTGTTGGCCTTGTAGTTTCATGGTAAAAGATTTTTGAATATTTGTCCATGAAGATGATGATGATGGATGACAAGTGATGGCAAAAGCTTACTTGGCTTTTGGCCAGGTGGGCTAATAAAACACCTTTTTTATCCTTTTTAGCCAACTTTTCTAAAATGGTAGGGGCAACAATGTCTTAATTAAACTAAGAACATTCCTTTAGTAGATAGTAAAATCATATTAAAATTTCATAACAACTGGTCAACCACAACTAAAGTTATCTTCAGACGACACTGACGCCGCCGACGACATACAAAACACCATACACTTTTTGCGGTCATATAAAATACGTAAGCAGGGATATTATAAGGAATCCAATAAAAATTAAAATCGGACCAAAAATTAAAAAAAAAACTAAAAAGCAGCACAATTTATTGGCCCTTGAACTACAAAAAAACGGTTCAAGATAAGTCTAGCCCGTTAAATTTATTATAGAACAGAATTTCAAAAGGAGAACATTTTTTGAATCATCAAAACTGGACGAACAAAAACATTTTCTATCAATTGTAGTGATAACGCCCATTTACTCTTTAAGGCACTTATTTTCAAAAGGGGGAGGGACCAAAAACTATAGAGCCATACACCATGTCCCTAAGAACGATATTGTTAAAATTTTAGAAAGATTGGATTTATTTTACTAAAGTTATCTTAAATAAACGAAAGTTAACGGACATCAACGATGAATACTACATGATGATGTCATTATGCGACCGAAACAGAAGTTGCGATCGTATAAAACCGATTATAAGCCACGCAGATTTACAACTTACTAGTGTGATTTTTTCTTCATTTTTTATTGTTTTGTTTAAAATACCAGTCAGTATTCGCTTTTCAAAAAAAAAAAAAAAAATTCATGAGGCACGATCAAAACGTTTATTTACACTGCATAGTTGTTATTATAGCCAACTCAATGTTTATTCAAAGAAGTTGCAACACTGGAACCCCACCCCCGCTCTCCTCCTACGACATAAATGTTTACTCTCATATTGCGTACCTGTTATCAAGGACGGAATCATGGAAATAGCAACTAAACGTCCATTGTCTTTAGCGATATAAACGTACAAAAATACCACTGTCGTAGTCACAAACGCAGTGGTGAGACTTAAGCAAGCAAACACACTTGTTCCAATGAAAAAAGCTGAAAATAAATTAAACACAGAAACGCTGATTTTTGTTAACAAAACAATACAAACAAGCCGTTCTGTGCTCTCTAGAAGTGCAATGGCTTTATATTTATTTATATTTTCGAATACTTGTTTTAATTCTGTATTTCCATCGTTTGTGCAACTTGACGAGTTCTTCTAGAAAGCAGAGGACGTTTACCCTACCGGTGTTCCGACTTCAGAATCCCAGAATTTCTTGAGTTCTGTCTGCTATCTTGTTCCAATCTTTGTCTCGGATTATGAATATCGCGTTCCTTGTTCTCACAATGATCACTAGCCTGTACTAGATTGAAGTATTCATGTTGTAGGACTACATTTACGAGCAGGAGCATGAATTATAATCGTGCTATGTTCATATTTCAACTGCTTCCCAATTAGTCCATAGGCTAGATGGATCTATCGAGATCGTGAATCAAACTCATCGACATCAAGACCGTATATATATATATCCAAGTCCAATTTGTCGCCAAAGAAATATTCTAGAATTCTTTTTCAGTATAAACCTACATAACGCCAGATTGATTGATTGATTATCGGGGTTTAATGCCAGAGCAGCAAAATTTCAGCATGTAACACGCCGGGGGTAACTCATTACACAACCTGGGGCACACCATCCAGTTGCTCTGTTGACAGAGCACCCTAGCTCCCGGCTAGGGTTCTGAGCCTATCTAGTCGCCTCTTGCGACAAGCTGACCGCTGATGCAGGCCTATTTCTTTAAAAATTAATTCAATTTTAATTAATACCACGTGAAAAGGGTTTATCCAAATGAAAAAAAAAAGATTTTTTCTCAGATATGAAATAATATACAATTGTTAACATCCCGCCTGAAAATAATCTGTATAGTAATATTGATATGTTCACTGAAATTGAAGATGTTATTGTAGATATAAACCTTCAAGTCTGTTTACTTTGTGATTTTAATTTTCATACAAAAAATGTCAGTGAGTATGTTGATATGGATAACCAAATATCAATATTAAATGCTTGTAATATTGCAAACGATGATCAATAATTGATTAATGAACTGCATGTCTTCTATTTGCTAAGATAATTGTTTTATTAAGGGCTATCACCGACTTTGATACATTATTATATGACCCTATTCTAAGTGATGTTAATGATCCTATCTAGACTATGACTGTTCAGGCGTCAAATTGACCATAAAAAGTTAGAAGAGGGCACAAAACTAGGTAGGTAGGGAAGCAGGGAAGCATATTTATAGCCTTCCTTAAATATTGTATTGTTTTGTATTTGTTTGCTTACTATACCAACTATATTTTGCTTCGTTAGGTTTGTTTTTGTTTTCCGATTCGGTAAAAAATAATAATAAAAAAAAAAACAATCCATGTATGTAGTTTTTAGACGACCGCAACAAGTACATATGAAACTCCCCTGTTTGTGACAGATGAAGTCTTTACCTTTAACGAGTTTGTCTACGGGTAAGCACTACTTCATTTTATATGAATATATGGTTAGGCCAACAAAAAAAAAAAAAAAAAAAAATCCGGTTTTCCCTACCGAACCTATTTTTTTCTAAAAGGCGAATTGCCGACCTTAGCATTTTTTTTCGACAAAAATCGGAAATTCCTGAATTACTCAGATCTCGTTTCTCATTACTCATTTTTATACATGGATGGGATTCGCCAATGTTACCCGATTAATCCAGTCGTTATATTACGTTCCCTACAATCACTCCATTGAAACGGATACGGAGATGGACTGAATTATTAGGGTTATGCCTATGTTGCAATTTGCGATTTGTATTTGATCGTGCGACAAAAAGAACCTGTTAGCGATTTTCTTGGCGCCAAGGTTTTGTATGTGAAAACTGACAGAAAGTTTGACACAACGGATATTATCTCCAATTAAACAATTGTGTTAACACCTGGTTAGAGTTGGATGACCATAACCAATTTACGACTGAAGCCAATCAAATGCAATTAGACCAGGTGATCGTGGCTCACAAAATCATCATGGGAGATGTCAATCAGATGTAAATATATTATAAACCCTTTTGTGGTAAGTTAATGAGCATGCTCAGTATAGGTACGTAGGGCTTGGGTAGAACAAAAGAGTTTTCCTCGCAGATTGATTGATTGATTTTTGGGGTTTAACCCCCAGCAGCAATATTTCAGATATATTCAGGCGATGAACATGAAATGGATGATACAATGAACATGAAATTAAAAATTGGATGGGACACAAGGATAATAGGGTCGACAAATTTTGATTGCCACAAGTTAAGAGCGAGGGATGGGTAGGGTCGGGAAATTTAGCCTCCAGTGGCGGAGCGCAAAGGTTCCTACTCCTATCTAATACCACAGCAGGGTTCTTTAACGTGCAAGGAACGTTCATCTTCTCGAACACGGTGCACCACTATGATTTGCGGGTAAGTTTTTGTATAATAGCCTGACAACCCCAGCATGCAACATGCCAGGGGTACCCCATTCTACCACCTGGGGCACACATCCCAGTTGCAATGTGGGCAGAGCGACTAGCCCCCGGCTACGTTTCTGAGCACTATTTAATCGCCTTTTACGATAAGCTCAGCGCTGCTACATGCCTATTCTTTTGACACCCGGACATGCACGAGGCCTGTGTCTTGAGCATGCTCGGCGTATGCTCATGGAGTAGTCTACAGTTAGCAAAAAAGGGTCTTTTGAGCCAATCAAAACTCCCATCATCTTGTCAAAGGTAAACACAACCATGACCATGGGCACGTGGCCACATACCGGCTTCACAGCCCTTTTAAACCATATGATACATTCAGAATCAGATTTACCTTATAAAAAATAAATTAAATCCAATTACCAATGATTACAGAGCAGTCCGGTTTGTTGGCGCACTTAAGCTTTATCGATTACAATTAAAGCATTAAATACCAAACTTTTAATTATGTAATTAACCATTGAACTTCGAATCAGAGTAATAAAATTTCGCATTCTTAACTCTAAATAATCAATAACTGCTTCGAAAACCAACACGACCTTGATTTTTGTAAACACCGACATATCCAGTGTCATGGCGCATGCTCAAAAGAAACATCTAGGGAGACGAATAAAGGAAAGATTTCAAACAAGCGTGAACTGTAAAAAATATTATATTACTAAGGATGAATAGGTAAACAATCTTACTTCAATCAATTGATTTACTATTATTTTGTTAACAAACACTTCAACAACATAATTCCCATTAAAATACCAGGCAAATCAATTAGATGTTCATATACACATAATGTGTCTTTGCTATCATTAGAAACAAATTGGACTAAATTTTGAAGTCTTAAAATTTCAACAATTATCCTGTCACTTCACAAATCTACTTGCTTCAATTGGATTCACAGTTTTTCAACGAAACTCGTCATTCTCTGTCGTCTGAATATAGCTGAAATATTGCTGCTCGGACGTTAAACCCCAACAAACAAACAAACAAACGTCATTCTCTGATACACTGGTGACGGGGGAACAATATTTGAGGTTAAACCAACCGTCACAATTGTCACATTGTGCCCAACCAACAATACTTAATGATTGTTTCAAGTTCAACCCAGGCGGTTGACATTTTCCACAATTGCAACAAGTGCAATCGTAATCAAAGATAATGTCAGTTTCATCCTCAGCCTTTTTAGTTTTCTTCTTTAGTTGTTTTCCTTTGCCCTTGTTGGATGCTTCACTTTTACTTCGGTGCTGTTGCGGAGAAGAAGGCATAAAACCCTCACTTTTACTTCGGTGCTGTTGCGGTGAAGAAGGCATAAAACCAATGTTCTGTCGGTGTTATGCTCCTATTCTTCACTGTCGACAGATTAGGTGCAAGCTCTATTATTTGCCATCTCGTGTAGCCGTATCATGTCTGCCATTCGAACACTATGTTCTGCAAGCTGAGCCTCCTCTGTAAAAGAAAATTTGGTTGGTCCTGCAATTACAACATGAGCCTCTCTTGGGTCCTGTAGTCTGCGTCTGCGGGTACTCACTGATACGTTGTGCAGTTTGGCAGATCCTCTTATAGTCATGTTGTGTAGACGGACATCTTCAATAGCAGCTTGAACCATGTCAGGAGTATAGCGTTGTTTATTCTTGTCAGGTGGTGCCATGATCTGAATGAAAAAAAAAAGATGTAAACTATATATAATATCTACTATCCTGATCATAAAATTTCTAAAATGAGTTCGTATTTTTCTCAAATCTATAAAATCTTTCGTTTGTTCACACCAGCAAATTGTAAAACAACATCACGTGATCATCAATGGACTATCATTCATGAAAGTGAAAGTGCAGGCGACAGGTTCTACTTTCTAAGAAACCCTGCCCTAATTCATAAGGCAGGTGATAATTCAATTTATGAAATTCAACTAGTGACTCTAGCGATGTGAAATAACATCTTCCAACATAAAAGGATACAGTAAACAACAATATTTAGGTCATAACACCTAATGCATTATTTTTAGAATATTAAACGGGGAATTCCAATCAGGTCAGTACAATCTACTATAAATTCTTTCCGCAGTTGGAATTATGGGCAAGTATGTTGACATATTTAAAATTAAAACATCATTTGTTTATATTTATACAATAAAGATACTTACATTATAACTGAAAAGCCGAAACTTTTGTAAACAAAACGATCACATGTCTGAAAATATCGAAAGTGGCAGTGACGTCATGTGTCAACACACCGGATGCACCAAGCCACCTGACTCGACTGGTTTAAAACACTTCGAAATGCAATAATTGATAAAAGAAAATGGATGACATTTGTTTTCTCTTTTTTTTTTTTGGAGGGAAAATCGGTATACAAATAGAATAGGATTCCCAAAATCTAATTAAAGAAATACTGACGGCATTAAACAATAATGATTCAGAAATCAAGAAGGAGTACAAGAGATAATTTAAAAGGGATATAATTAATGGTCCATGGTAGTTTGCTAGAAATTTTATCACTTGGAAAAAGAATCCAGTTTGTTGAAAATTTATCAATTAAAAATCAAATCATAATTTAAGATAAATTTAATTAGACCACAAAGGATAAGGGTCAACATGTCAATATGTGCATAGTAATATAAAGTCATTGATAGAAATAAACCACCTGTTTCTGGAGTAGTACTTTATTATTTTGCATATAAAAAGTGACTAACGGTTTTAGATCCTGACTATGACTAGAGCTAAAAACCAACTTTATACATGTATCAAGAGTGAATCTTGGGTACATGTATGTCATGAACGAAGGGATTATTTTGTTGATTTGACAAAGATAACTCATCAGTGGACTAACTTCTGTCATATCTTAAAAAAATACAATATTCTTTTTTTGGCACCTATTTTGGCTCTACTTTTTGAACACAAAACTGACCCGGTCAAAGTTTGTAAAACTTGAGAGGTGAAACTTGGTGAAAATATTGATTGTGGGTAGTAGAGCAATCATACATAAATAGATGCAACACTTGGGAAGGTAAAGAGTTGTAAAATGCGCGCTTTAAGCTATCCAGAAAGATTCAGGATTGGATTTTCTTCTCTGCACCAACAGGCTGTTTCCCAAAAATGCGAACTCTCGCACAATCTTTAAGAACAAAAATCATGAATAAATGAGCAGAAAAAGGTACACTTTTTTGTTTTTTGTTTTTTGTTTTTTGGTTTTTTTGTACAATAATAGCATTCCAACTTACTTTTCTGGCAGTGTTTAAGTGCCTGATATTTTAGTTTGTTTGATTGTTGGGGTTTAACGTCCGAGCAGCAATATTTCAGCTATATTCAGACGATGAACATGAAATTGATGATAAAATGAACATGCAATGATGATGAAATGAAAAAGAGATGGGACACAAGGACAATGGGGTCGACAAATTTTGATTGCCACTGGAAATAGGGAGAGGTGGGTAGGGTCGAGCAATTTAGTCTTCTGTGGCGGAGCCCTATGGTTCCTACTCCGGGAGAATACCACAGTAGGGATCTTTAACGTGCGAGGAACGTGGCATCTTTCCCAACAAGGTGCACCACTATGGTTTGCGGTCAGGTTTTCCGTATTATAGCCTGACAA
The DNA here is from genome assembly GCA_037379345.1 of Perna viridis. Taxonomy (NCBI): domain Eukaryota; kingdom Metazoa; phylum Mollusca; class Bivalvia; order Mytilida; family Mytilidae; genus Perna; species Perna viridis. The sequence goes on from CM074515.1 coordinate 28,687,035, forward strand.
CCCCAGCATGTAACACGCCAGGGGTACTCCATTCCACCACCTGGGGCACACATCCCAGTTGCTCTGTGGGCAAAGCGCTCTAGCCCCCGGCTAGCGTTCTGAGCACTATTTAGTCCCCTTTTTCGACAAGCTTAGCGCTGCTGCAGGCCTATTCTTTTAACACACGGACCTGCACGAGACGCCTGATATTTTAGAAAACCTGTTTTTTTTACAATTAATTTTTGGAAGGCACCCACAATTTGTTATGAAAACTGATATATATATATATATATTTTTATTATGTTACCATGGCTACAAATTTTTATAACAAAATAAAAAAGAATATCTAACTTTTTTCATGGATCTCCATACTGTAAGGTTTTGAAAAATATATTTTTTACAAGAAAAATGTTGGATTTTCTTTGTTTAAGTGTCTCAATATTGCTTTATGTCCACAAATTGTCATAAAATTATCTGCAGTGACCTATCTATATAGTGGAACATTTGATAAAATGTCGCATGTAAGGTTAATAAACAAACTAAACTTTTATGGAATTAGATATAATAATCTTAATTGGATAACAATTTTTTTTTTATCAAACAGACAACAACAGGTCATCTTAGATAGCATTCATTCTTGTAAATTATCTGTAGATGCAGGTGTCCCATAGAGTACCGTATTGGGCTCTACCCTATTTTTATTATTTATGAACGATCTGCCAGGGCATGTATCTAGTAAAGCTCGTCTTTTTGCTGACGACTGTTTATTATAAAGAATAACAAATAAAATAAATGTATCTAATGACTTACAAAAGGATCTCATAAATCTTGATCTGTGGAATCAGAATGGCAAATGAAATGTAATCCAGAAAAAATGCTACGTAATAAATGTTTGTAAAAATCTAAATCAAATTCATTTCAATATAAACTGCATAACCACATACTGGAGACTGTACCAGACAGCAAATATCTAGGTGTCACTTTAAGTAGTGATCTCGATTGGGGTCCACATATTAACAATAAAATGGCGAAAGCCAATAGAACCTAAGGCTTTTTATAGAAATATGAAACACTGAACACGTAAGGTTAAAAGTCTTACGTACACCACTTGTGCGTCCGATCGTAGAGTCCTCATCGCCAATTTGGGATCCATATAAACAAAACAAAATTGCCCAACTTGAGCGGAAAAGCCACAAGGTATGTCTTCAATGACTACACAAATAAAACACCAGGTGCAGTGACTGGCATGATAAACACCCTTAATTGTGAGTGTATTCAATCTCGCAGAACAAAAGCAAGACTGTGTTACTTTATAGGACAAATAGGGGATGATTGGAAGTTACAAATGATATGCTCACATGAAATCAGAGGGCAACATAAATGTAGGCAAGTTCATACAAACAAAGATTTCTAGAAGTATTTCTTCTACCCAAACACTATAACAGATTGGAACTATCTCAAAGAATCTACCTGTATGTCACCTTCCCTAGAGTCCATCAAAAGTGGTATCTCCACGTTAACATTTGAAGGACGTTATCTTGCTACATAATAAAATAAAATAACCCCAACCACTGTGCATAATGTATATATGTTTAACATTTATGTTATATATTTTAATATTAAAGCTGCATTAGCTGCCAAATTTGCTCAGTTTTAATTCTGATGAATTTTGCTGATTCAATGAAATAAGTTTGAAGCAATGCAATTGAAGCAATATATGTCAAAAATACCTAAATAATATTGTGAAAACAACTTTGTTTTTAATCAGAGAAGAGCGATAGCTCTGATCTAATTATTTTTCGCCATAACTTACGAAGACTGCCGAAAGGACATTCTCAAGGGTTAAAATACTTTAACCTTGGTAACGGAAATAATAATAACGACTACACAGGTAAGCACGTATCTTCTTTTCATTTCATTTCATCTATTTGTCATTAGTTTTTAAATAAATAATGATCATATTTAAGTTTTTTCCTTTATGGCTTGAGTCCGTTGGTCTTCCATGCAGTAATCAAAAGAATGTAATCCAGGGACATAGACCAGACACGGAAAACAGACACACACAACAAAGAACATGAAGTAACTAAAATCATACATACAAAGTAAGAAAAGCAAATGAACAACTCTGACTCCACTAAAAACTGGGAGGATGGACCAGGTGCACCTGTAGGTTAAGCTCTGCTTTTCTAGAAACACCCGCCGAGTTGCTCATAAAAAGTCAAGTCCGCGGTAGACAAACGAGGAAAGGAAAACTATGATCCGTTGAATAAATCAATTTTCATGGTGCAGATGGATACACCATATCGATCCACGAGTTCCTAATGACGACAATAAAACTTCTATAGTGATGACTTCAATCTTGTAGCAGCATAACCCTGTTCTAGAAGCCTATTTGTTAGAGTTCTAGCGCGATACGAAAAGTCTGCGTAGTTTCGGCAAGCTCTGGCATAACGTATGAGTTGTGATATGAAACACACCATACGCATGTGCTTATGGGATGTTGCCACAGATGAAAGGAAAGTTGACAATTTTGAATGAAAAATCAGTTAAAAATATGTGTTTTTCATTACCTAGCTTCCCTCGGCCAATAGCAAAAATGGATAAAAGAAGCAAATTTTACAGTTTTTTTACCATGTATTAGGGCTGTGTGTCTGTAGGAAATACACTGCTTATCAAACTGATGATGAAACAAGGTTGTATTTTGTTGCGCTTTCATTATTTATGGAATGAACAGCATTGAATTTACTTTTTTTTTTCAGGAGGTACAAAAGCTGTCTTGCATGATGTACACAGTGATTCTAATATGCCCTGTCAAGGATCAAAGGTCAACCCAATGCAAGGATTATTTTCTTTCATTGGGTTGACCAATCGTGTACCCTATTCAGATGAAATGAAGTAGAACTTTGAAAGGACAGATTGGTGTACTGACAAAGTTTGTAATGATGATTTTTTCTCTCAGATTCTTCAAGGATTAAAGTTTAAAAACAAATTAAGTTTATTTTTTTATCGAACAAAATGCATAGTTTATAAAATTTCAAAAAGACAGCATATTACAAAGGAGTGCAGGACCCAAAAAAATGCAAAACTTCCCGTACCTTCACACTTTTGATGGTGGTTGAAAAAAAAGATGGTCAACTTCTATTCCCATGGTGATTTTTCGATCTCTGAATGAAAGTACTACAACAAAAATGGTTTTTGAGTCCCAGTTTTAATTAGAAATTACTGAAAAGCTAGAAAAGGTTAGTATTGTTGGCTGTGGAAAAATAAATACTACCGTTTTCCCTGTAGCTAGTTTGTGTTCCCACTAATATTCTATTAGGGAAAACGGTAGTATTTATTTTCCCACACCGGTAGGGTAGGCGTCCTCTGTTTTTGTTTTATAGAAACATCGACCGATTTGACCGGGATAGACAACAAGGAAAGGAGAACAACAACGTTATTATATACCGTCAGTTAATTGATTCTGGTATATTTTTGTGAGCACTTATAAACACATCAGACATATTCTGTTTGTTACAAAAAAGACAGGTAATAATTAAAGTACGATGCTCTACATGTATATCAACCCACTATAAAGCACGGTGCTACCTCAACTAACCGTAAAGTACGACATTACTACTACTCACCATATAGCACAGTACAGCGCTATCTCGACTCACAATAAAGTACGGTACTGCCTCAACTCACCATAACTTCACAGATTTCTTTATTCTTTCTGTCATGTTTTTTTTTTACTGTGCTTACCTACTTATGCTGCCCAGTATCAACAAAACTACTGAACTGATAAAATCTTCGCAGTAGTCAAAAGAAATTGCAAAGGGAAAGTCCGTATGACAATGCAAATAGCAATATCAGCACCGGAAAGTAGGAAAACCACTGCAATGGTCCTGACAGATATTTCAAAATGAAAGGTCGGTTAAACCAGGTTTCATAGCACACTAAACCTGCCCATTCCATTACGGTTCATTATTTCCGGTATATTTCAACATAAATGGGCAGCATCAATTTGCCACCAATCTAAATCGGTAAAACTAGTAGTCACAAGAGTACAGAAGATACGAACAATAAAATAAGGGAAAATAATTATATTACAATAAACATGATTTAAATCCTAACAAAAAGTTTCAAAAAGTCTTGAGTGTGTGCATAAACAGAAAACCACATTTGTATTTGCAAGGAGAGCAATAGTTTGAATATTGTTGACAAAAAAAAAAGAAAAAAAGAAAAAAAAAGAAAAAAAAAACGTTTTATAGTAAGCAATTACAAAAGGTGTCAATCTTAATTAGTTTAAAATTCCGAAGCCTTCTACAGTGAAGTGCAATATTATTTTTAAGGATTGTTTAAAAAGAGTAATCAAGGGTACCAAGATTCTAGCGGAAATCAAAAGATTGTAATCTAGGGACAATGACCAGACATAAACAGATAAACACAACAAAGAACATAAAATAACCAAAGTAATACATACATTGTGACAAAAGTAAATGAGCAACTCGGACTCCTCTAAAAACTGGGAGCATGGACCAGGTGCACTGGTAGGGTAGGCGTTCCCTGCTTTTCTAGAAACACCCGCCGAATTCATTGCTCATAAAAAGTCAAGAACAGAATAGACAAAAGAGGATAGGAAAACCATGACACGTCGAAAAAAATCAGTTTTCATGCTGCTGGAAGCAAAATCAGCAATATTTGTTGTGAAAAAAAATAATTCGTATAGTTTCAATACTTGATAAACAATGCAATTAACTGATTTCTTTCGCGGGAGTAAATCATGCACAATTTTCTTGCGTTTTTACTTGTTTTTGTTTGGGGCAAAGCAAAAAAAAAACGTTTTTCCGACTACTAACTATTATTTTGGTCCTAATATGAAAGAAAAACGAATTATACCTACCCCCACAAGTGGTTCTTGTGAAACTAAACAAATTTAAAGTAATTCATAAAAACAGAAAGATGTTCGATGGAAGGATTTGCTTTAATTTGGGGTCAAAGGTCAATCTTACAGAAGGGGTATTACATGTACATGAAGACTTTCAGACTGTTTTGGCTTTCAATTTTGTTTTGGTTTCGCATACCAAAAATCAATATGAGCTTTGAATTTTGAAAAAAAGTAAATTTGCGAATTGTTTGTCCTTGATATTGACCAACATTTGACAAAAGGCAAAACTTTCTGTTTTGAATTTTGAAAAAAAAAGTAAATTTGCGAATTTTTTTGTCCTTGATACTGACCAACATTTGACAAAAGGCAAAACTTTCTATTTCCGAATTTCAAATACCACCACACCTAGCATACAATGTAATTCAGCCTTTGTAAGCTGCAAAAAGTACTGAAAGTGAAGACTGAGACACAGAATCACTGTCGACCCTGACTGCAAGGTCAGGGTGTCCTTCAAAATTTCTATGCAAAACATATAATATAGTCCGGCAATTTTTTCAGTTTCACCGATTCGTGCCAAATTCGTAAATCGTTTTTATTTATAGTCAGTATACTGTTATTGCGTCTATTCAGCGGTACTAAGCGTATTCTAAATCAAGTTAACGATATGTTTATCAAATTTCTTCCCCAATTGTGGCCCAAGATAAACATGCAGTTCATGCAAAGGCTGAGCTAAAATGTGTACTGTCAGAGACCGTATATCATAACACGGACTTGGGGTCATAAGTTAGATCCATGAAATGGGCCAAAATGTACTTAAATGCTGTTTTAACGATTTTTTCTATATTTTACTATCCATAGTTATTCACTAAAACCCAAGGGAAACAGGCCACCATATTGGGTTTAATTACTTGCTACTCTTTTTGAACACAAAACAAAAATGTCATACCCCTCACTACATAGCCTTTCTTATTATCTTCCATGGCATAAGAATGATCTCTGTCACTTTCATAATTACTGTCTCATGTGTCTTTACAGTGGTATTTTTACAGTTTTTGTTCAAAGTGGACGTACAGTTGCGATAACTTCTAACCTTTCTTTAATTATGTCAGAATCTGTCAGGATTTCTGTTCTACGACAGCAGATTGAACAGAAATCCTGACAGATCATGACATGGTCTGACAGAGGCTGTCCTGGGTCAGGACACATTTTGCCCTATTTCCTGACAGATCCTGACAGAAATTGTCCCGGGTCGTGAAAAAGAAAATACGGAAAGCTGTTCTAAACTGTCATACCCCCTGGACAGTTCCTGATACTAATTTTTTCTATTTTGTGTGATGTAATTTAGAACAGGAAGTCCGCGATTAATAAATGAAACTGTATAACTAATGTAAATTAGCTAATCCGATTAGGAAAGAAATTTTGATTTCAAAATTTATATTGAACTTTCCATTATATATATAGAGAGAGAGCTCGTCGTGATCATCATCCAACAATCACTCGATCGTTATTCATGTTCCAATTTTCTTCGATCACGATCCAGTCATACATCGCTCAAAAATTATCATTGTTTACATGTATAAATTTTTTAACCTCTGTCACATTATATTAATTAAATCAAATTAATTATAAAATTAAAAATTCTAAGTGTGGAAGTGGTATCTGATAACTTTCAGATGTTTGGCACTTCTCACGAAATTCAAGATTGACAAAGTACTTTTTGAGTCAAAGCTACTTTGTATGTACGATTTTACTTACTGTATGTTCTTTGTTGTGTATGTCTGTTTTCCATGTCGGGTCTTTGTCCCTGGATCACATTCGTTTGATTACCGCTATAACCTTGGTTCCCTTGATTACTCTTTAATAACTTAAGGGTCACAAATCATTCTAAAATAATGTTAAAATTGACAATTTTATCATTAAATGGGTGACTGATACCTAAATCTTTCAGTCAACGAATATGAGTGTGAACACTACCAATTTACCTATATGGTCTTATGTGTAGAAAATGTGGAAATTAAAAATGTTAGTTTGATATTAGTGAGTGTGACACCTTTATTTCAGTATAAATTCTATAAAAAGTGCGAGCAGTTTTATTTTTCATAAGGGTCTAAAATTATTGACTAAAATGCTTATTTTGTTCAATGCAACTATCATATGGGTGACTATGACACATATATTTCTGTCAAAATTCTTCTAAAATGTCATATTCCAGCATATGTATGAGTGCCCACACTTTTAATTTCTATGAGGGTCTAAAATTAATGACTCAAATGCTAAATTTATCAATATAACTATCATATAGTGGCTGTGAAACATTAATTGGAGTCAAAATTCTTTAAAAATGCCATATTCTTGCAAAATGTATGGCAGCCAGCACTTTTTATTTCCACGAAGGTCTAAAATTAAAGACTAAAATGATATTGTTTTCAATATTAATATTATGTGGTGGCTGCTACACTTTAGTTTGAGTCTACATTCTTTTAAAATGTCATATTCTTGCAAAATGCATGAGCGCCAGCACTTTTAATTCCCATCAGAGTCTAAAATTAATGACTAAAATGTTACATTTTTCACACTGCAACACTTTTTTTTTTGGTCAAAATTCTTTAAAAATGTTATATTCTTGCAAAATATATGAGTGCTCACACTTTTAATTTGTTTGATTGTATAAAATTATTGACTAAATTGTTGATTTTTTTCAGTATGACTATCATATAGTGGCTGTGAAAAATAAATTTGAGTCAAAATTCTTCAAAAATGCCATATTCTTGCAAAATGTATTAGTGCGTACACTTTTAATTTCCGTGAAGGTCTAAAAATACTGACTGAAATGGTAAATTTTTCAATATAACTACCATGTGGTGGCTACGACATATTATTTTGAGTCAAAATTCTTTAAAAATGTCATATACTTGCAAAATATATGAGTGCGCACTCTTATAATTTGCTTGAGGATATAAAATTATTGACTAAAATGCATATTACTTCAATATGATTGCATACAGTGGCTTTGACATGTTATTTTGAGTCAAAATTCTCAAAAATGTCATATTCTTGCAAACAATATGAGTGCGCACACTTTTAATTTGTTTGAAGGTATAAAATCATTGACTAAAATGCTAATTATTTCAGTATAACTATCATATAGGGGCTGCGAAAAATTATTTTGAGTCAAAATTCTTTAAAAAAAAATGTCATATTCTTGCAAAATGTATGAGTGCGCACACTTTTAATTTGCTTGACTAAAATGTTAACTTTTTCAATAAATCTATCATATTGGTGGCTGTGACACATTTATTTGATTCAAACCTCTTTCAAAATGTCTTATTCTTGCAAAATGTATGAGTGCGCACACTTTTAATTTGCTTGACTAAAATGTTCACTTTTTCAATAAATCTATCATATTGGTGGCTGTGACACATTTATTTGATTCAAACCTCTTTCAAAATGTCTTATTTTTGCAAAATGTATGAGTGTGCACACTTTTGATTTCAATGAGAGTCTAAATTATTGCATAGATGCTTTTTTTTTTTTTTTTTTTGGTTTTATACACTATCAAGAACCATGAAATTAATAGTGTAATCACTATCGAGAACCACCATAAAATTATACAGTGTACACTAAATTTGACTTATTGAAAATCATACAACTGTCATCATGCTGTTATTAACATATGATTCCTCCATACATGTACTTGTCTCTTAATGAGCCTTCTTTTGGGTAATGAGCCCTTACTAGAACTATGTGTTATGATGTAACGCGTACTCCTTCCGCGTGGAGTCCGAGTTGCTCATTTGCTTTTGTTAATTTGTATGTACTATTTTAGTTACTTCATGTTCTTTGTTGTTTGTGGAGAATTGTGAAATCCTTTTCCAAATTTTCTAAATTTTCCAAATATCATGAATCTACTCCTTATTTGGGAACTGGAGGACAATTTTTTCAACATCCCTGGGAAAAAGCTGAAGTTCTCAACAGTTTCATCTATTGATACTGAATCAGATTAATTAAATGATCTAAATGAAATACGATAAGGAATGTTGAAACCTTTGACATTACTTTTTATCTTTCTTTACAAACCAATCCTGGAAATAACACATGATACTCCAATTTTTAAGTGCAAAGGCAGTCACGATCCTGTAAGTTAGACCTATTTCTTTCACTTTCATTGTTTGCAAAATTAAATAATAATATATTAATATATTAAATATATATTTAAAACATATATTTAATTTCACGCAGGAAAACGAATTATTGTCAAAAAAGCAGTCTGGTTTTCAACCAGGTAACAGTACAGTAAATCAACTTTTGTAAATTTATAATAAAATCATATCGAATCTTGACCAAGGCATTCCATACGGTTTAGCAGGATGGCTTGACATCAAAACGTAAGAACGTAGGCGTTCCTAATGATTTAGGTGCTTGGATTAAAAATACATGAGTGACAGATATGAAAACGTTTTACTCGATTGATTTTTCTTTCTAACAAAAGGCAACTAGGTGTCCTCCACAGAGCAATATACGTTTTCTGATTTACTACGTATCTCTCTGCTAGATAAAAGACCTGCTATACAGAAGATGAAATATGAAAGAAATCAGAGCGTATGAGCGCTACTATTTACAAATCAGCGAAGCTGCTTCCGGTGTACTCTACCTATTTGCGACAAAGAGTGGGTGGCAGAGGTGTAGAGCTTTGAAATAGCAAATACACTATCTGTGCAGGACTTTGGTTACTCACCTGTCATGTATGCCGTCACCACGTTCGTAATTGCTGTACACGTACAGGGTAAACACTCTAAATGCCAGTAAGTGTTCATAAACACATTCACAGCGCCAATTGTAGCAAAAGTACAACCGAACAGTGCACACACTTTGCATGTATCGAGAGAATCTGAAAACAAAACATATCAAATATCGTCTTATGATGCATGATATCTTTAACTGAAGTAACGAAAAATTCCATTCTTTACAAGTTGTTATTTTTATGTGGAATCATAAAGAATCAAAACCGAAACAAAACAATTTAAAAGAAAATGTTTAACCCCCCCCCCCACCCAAAAAAAAACAAAAACAAAAACAAAAACAAAACAAACAAACAAACAAAAAAACAGTATTTCAGTCCAAGTCAATAGAAAATGGCTCTTACTTGTCATATGCCCAAGCTTTCTGTACAGGTAATGGTAATGATTCTGTTCGTTATTGTATGCCTAAACGACTAGCTGGTGTGCAGGTAGTGAAATTTTCACCCCCAACAAAAAAAAAGAGAAAAATCCTTAGAATTCAACGAATTCAAGATGAACAAAATTAATTAGAGTATGCTTTTAGTTCTAACATTGTGGATAAATTAACTGTTCAGAAAGGTGACTTTGATTCAGAGAGACAGATATACCGATGATACGTATACTGACATGGAACAAGGTTTGCCTTTTTCATTGAAACTATATGGTCATATCGTAAACAAACAGTTAAAATTGCTTGAGTCTGAAATCTTGAGCATCTTCACGTTATCGTTTTGTTACAATTTCCAGTGGCTATGATTCACAGAAGTGATAAGAAAATAGTTACGATTTTTTGTATTCAAATTTATGTGAACATATGAACTAGTCAAACAGGATTACAATTGATATTACAACAGTCTGAAATCAAATTCAATGGTATTGCATACCTACATAACGCTACTGTCATAATATCAATTAGCTGTGATCACGTTTATATAGAAAAAAACTGTTACGAACAAGGTAAGGACAGACACCATGATTACTTTATAAGCAATCAAATTAAATTATGTTAACCTGATTTATTTTCCTGCAATAAATCAGCAAAACAGATAAAGATTGTTAAGAGTAGAACACGATATATTGATTAAAACATTGCAAAGTGCTAGTATATTCCTAAAGACACATTTGCATGGGGCGGCTAACAAATCCCTACCCCTAGAGGGATTTTTGCAGACCTATATATGTTGATAGATATGCACATTAGAAACAAATATCCGCCCCTTCGCTCCCCAAAAAATGAGTGTGGCGTTGTAGATTGTTTCTAAGTATTCGTCTTTGAAACAGTTTGCTTTCATCTAAGTAACACAAATCGTTTTTCTTAATACAAATGTCATAAAAAGGAACCCATTCATCTTTATCATTAGGATACAAAAATAAGTTTGCCTTAAGACAAAAATGGTATAAAATTTAAAAGAAATAACCACCCCCCCCCTCCCCTTGACAATTGCATAGTAAAGACCAAACACCTTGATGTATTTGGCTAATGTATGCTACAAATGAACCAAATGAGTTATTGTGTTACATTTAGGTCTAAATAAATATGTTTTAGAGGACAGAATACGCCTTATTTACATTTTTACCTAAAAATATTTGTTATCACAAAAACCTGAAAAGTTGGCATTTTTTTTTTTATTTTGCAATTAAATTTGGAATGACGCCAATTTTTTTTCTAATAATGAACATAATGCACAAATTATATATATATATATATATATATATATATATTGATAAAACATTATTTATTGCAACAGACATTTTTGATAATGTTTTTACGATCAACTTGTGTTTTCAACACGATTGTTTCTCACAAATATATACGCCAATGTAATCCATCATCTTTATCTAAGGTTTCCGGCGTATCTCATAATTTTCTATATTAAACTTCAGGATGTACCATTAGGTAATTGATATTTTTTTGGTTTTATGGAATTCCGTATCAAATGGGCAATTTTGGACGTATTAATCTTCAAACTATAATTTCTTCGTTGGTCAACATATTCAAAGAAAATAATTTAGAACACATATTTCATAATCACCAGGTTCCAACCAAAAGCATTTGTAGTGTATGCTGAATACTTATGGAAGTTTCAAAACGCATATGAGAACAGAGAACTTACGCAAAAATGCCATAGTTAGTGAAATTTCATTTTGCATCTACATGTTGCCACTAGAAAAATTCCTATATCTCTATCAAGGATAATGAATCATCTCATAATCAACCATTTTCCTGAAATTATTTTTTTACCACTTGCAGCTCTAACACTTTTCTTCAGACACCAATATTTACGTTTAGTTTTGTATTTAAATAAAAAAAAATGATATCCACGAAATTGATTTGTCTTTGTCTACTGAAACTCTTTGAGTTGCTGTATATTTATTCAAAACTACAATGAAAATGATATGTATTACCAGGGTAGACATATATTGCATATGAATGTCTAATGTATAGCTTAGTCATCATCATTATCAGTTTCCCTCTTTTTCAGAGTTCCACACAAAACAAACAAACAAAATAAAAATTAATCGATCATGAGTTTATTTTTATTTACTATCAAAATATCGAGAAATATTCGCAAACAAATGTTATTTTATATTAACTCATTTACATAAAGAATTGATTCATAAATTATTTGTGGCCAAAACTAAGCCTTCTGAATCGCATAAAACTAATCATCAGGTAAATCTTCCAGTAGGCAGATTTCATATCAGAATATCTAGTTCCTTGAAAAAGATTCTGTTGATTTCTGTCTTACAACGATAATAAAACAGCAATGCAACTATTTTAAAATTTTATTATTTACTGAAAATGTATGATTGCATTGGAAAAAAGACTAAATCTATCAAGAATAACTATGTGGAAACAGTATTCTTCAGTGGCCCTTTTCACAAAAAATCGTAAGAGTAAAATTAGTCGTAAGTTATGACGTCACAATACTTTTATTTACTATGAGGTCATAACTTACGACTAATTTTACACTTAAGATTTTTTTGTGAAGAAGACCACTGATTCCTGACATGCATACAAAAATTGAGTCCAGTAGAAGCAGTTTAGCTTCTTATAAGAAAACGAAAAGAAATGCTAAAAAAATAATATTCACATATAATACTAGATTTTTCCAATTATCTAAATGGTGTTCATCTAATAGAAACAAATTAACAAAAGAAATGTGTATTTTTAGAAAATTTTTAAAAGCCTGAAAAGTAAGAATATTGTGATATCTAAAAACATTGTCCGTGCATATCACAATTAAAAAGTCCAGGAGATGAAAAATGAAAGTCAAATATTCTTGAGATTAAATGACTTGAGATCTATGTCAAATATTATTTTCCTGTGATTTTGAAAAAAGTGAGAATATTGATAACGAAGTTTAGTGGATCTTCATCCGATTAATTGTACGGAATATCCAACAACTCAAATGAAGTAATAAATGACACAAATCCACTTGTCTCGTTTCATGATCAGAAATTGATTTAAAATGTCTCATTAAATTTATCACTATGTATATTTCAGGACAAGGATTCGCCTGGTCTACATAAACATTACTTAACTAAAACGATTGAAAGAGTAATCAAGGGAACCAAGGTTATAGGGTAATCAAAGGAATGTAATCCAGGGACAAAGACCAGACATGGAAAACAGACATACACAACAAAGAACATAAAGTAACTAAAATCATACATACAAAGCAACAAAAGTAAATGAGCAACTCGGACTCCACTAAAAGCTGGGAGCGTGGACCAGGGTCACCGGCAGGGTATGCGTCCTCTGCTTTTCTAGAAACACCCGCCGAGTTGCTCATAAAAAGTGAAGTCCAGGGTAGACAAACAAGAGAAGAAAAACTATGACCTGTTGAATAAATCAGTTCCCATGGTACTGATGGATATACCATAACGATCCACGAGTTCATGATAACGACCATAAAACTTCTGTAGTAATGACTTCAACCTTGTAGCAACATAACCTTGTTCCAGAAGCCTATTTGTTAGAATTCTAGCGCGATACAAAAAGTCTGCGTAGTTTCGGCAAGCTCTGGCATAAAAATATAAATCTGAAATTTCTCATTTTTTTATCATCAGGCTCCAATTTCAAATGAATTAGTAGCTTTAGTTCACTTTGTAATTGTAATGTCGTAAATAGTTCATCCTTATATTTTTATTTTTCCGATTCCAGTATAGTTATGAAAATTTGTAACGCCTGAATTTAGGTGCAAAATGGAAGAACTCAAGTCTTCAATCCTAAAAATTTCTAGCATAACTTTTTTCTCTCATAAACCGTAAGCCTATTTGAACATTTACTACTCAAACGTACCACTGAAATAAGTTTTATAGTTCTTTCATGTAAATATACCACATAAATGGCCAATTACTTCGTTATATACAATACACTCACGTTGCCTGAAATTGAGGGTGTGTGTCATTCTTAAACCTCCATTAGAAGATTAACGTTGCATTATATTTTAGCAAATAAGTAGGATTTAGTTCTATCAAAAACAGGCTTCAAAACTTTGACTGCTTGTCAACAATCTTTTAAAGAACTTGGTGGTCTCCAAATTCGAGTAATTTTCAATGAAATATTTTGAAAGGAAGGAATTATTATTTTTTTTTTACTTTTCGGCTATAATTTCATAATAAAAACTATGAACCATACACTCATTCTAAAGCTTGAAAACTGAACTGTATATTGACATCTTACATTTTTTGAATCATTTAATCCTGAGGTTGCACTGCAAACAGGCAGAAACATATTTCAAATACGTCAATGATGAGCGCTACATACGTATGCAAAAAAAGGAGTATGCTGGCCTATGGTATAATATCAATTCCTATGGGCTATTTCATATTTGAGTGAGCACATTAAAAATCCATTTCAGCAAGTAGGACGCGGACCAAATATTGTCTGTTCGATAGAGCGAACGTTATGTACAATTAACCAATCAACCGATCAATCACCCTATTGGTTGTTGTGATATTTACCTAAAGTAAAAACAAAAACACACAAAAAAAACAACTGATCGAATTGGAACATGACAAGTAGGACAGTTGTAACTTAACCAAATAGAAAAAAACATCGTAAGGTTTACATGCATCAGAATATAAGTATATAGTTGTATACATTTAAATGACGAAATAAAAGCATGAATTGAGTTGTTTGTCCAGAACAATGCTAGAAGCTCAGGTGTTTTGTTGCCTAGCAACAACAAAAACAAGTACCCGAAGTATTTCAAACATCTTCGTTATCATTTATTCCAACACAGGTAATTTATATATTGTGACGTGTTGGCGCATGGGAGTTGCAGTCTAAACACAAAATACGTGAATAAAATGAAAAAGCATATAACTTTGTCGAACATTCTCTGACCTTAACATACCTTCATATACACTATGATCTAACCACCAACATTGTAGTTTGTGAGTACAGGCTGTCCAAAATCCAAAGGCGGTAAATTGTTTTTTGTGAAATGAATGTAAGTCTAGATCACTGTAATCTCTGTATTCTCTGAAATCGAGTGGATCTTTGAGTAGCATGAGCGTTGTAGGGGCAACTTGAACCAAAATTGGAATTGATAAACCAACAACTGTAACAACGCATGCTATCCAATGTAATACGACAGCTATCTTTTGGAGAATCTTTAACTCATTCCACGACATTTCTTACGGTTCAGAAAACCTATATAGAATGATGCACAACTAGAGAGATTATTACATATATTTACATTTAAGAAACAACTGTGGCTACATTTTCCGCATATATTACATGTTGGAAAATTGAAAAGAATTACGATAAATTGCTGCAGGGCCTTTTATTGTAATGTTACCTGTGAATATTTACACAAGTACAAACGTCAGAAAATATATACAAGTTACCTTAGCGGGATATGTTTTTCGTTTTTGTACAGTACAAATATAAATACATTGTAAATATAAAATTCTTTAAAAAAACAATACAAAATATAACTAATTGCCTAAATCCTGTATGATATTTTCCTTCTTGATTGGAGAATATATACTTACCCTTTTAAACTTCAACGTATTTTCTTTACACAGAAATGCATTGTATATCTTCCTACTGGATGACTGCAAATACTTAAATTCATTTTGACAATTGATATAAAGGTATACAATAAGGTGTCAGTCTCTTGAAGAAGGAGTCAGTGGGTGAAATATGAAATAAAAAAGCCAAAAGTTTTAAAAGTGTAATTTCAAAATTTTGCACCATCAGAATCAAGAAAAACGTTTTATCGATATGACCTGGTAAATTGGGTTATAGTTTCGTCGAAATGCACTGAAAATGAACAATTCAAGAGCACAAAACTCTGTCCAAGATCTAAGTTTTGTAATATTCTATTGTAAATTGTCTGAAAAATCCAGTGATGCTGAGATCAAATGGTGTTATATCAGTTTAAAGCATCATAATGATATAGAAAGCATTAGTTCATCGGAATATATATCTACAAAGAATATCAGAAAACCTGTCTAAACTGTACACTTTTGAAGTCCCTTTACATCAATTTAAATATAATTAGGACATTTATAAACAGATAACTGTCTAAACAGAGCAAATTTTAGAACCCAAAAGGGTTCGGTATAGACAGGTTTCACTGTATGTGCTGAAATTTTAAAATATATTATCATGGTAGAAAAATGCAAGTTTGTCGGAGCGGCCTAAATATTAGAAAAAAACATAATTATAAGAATGATATGGCAATTTTGTTCTGGTAGAATGACTGTTATAATTAATTGTCCTTCGAAAACACCAGAAGTGGATTAAAAGCTATAAAGTAAATGCATGATACTTTTGAGTGAAGTTTCTGCAATATTGTGTAAGTACTTTAAGGAGGAAGACCTAGTGCAAGGGACATAACTCCGGAAATCAATGATATGTTTGCATCATATTCAATTTTACCAAAGCCTCTCAAGCTTTCGTTTGAAGCAGAATAAAATGAATCGAAGTTAATTTGATGCTTACATAAGATTGATGTAAAATTGAATACAAAGGTTCCAATGACTTTTAAGAGTTGAATTCTTACTCTAGCTCTACCTCCTTAATTCGTGGTTACCAATTTTCGTGGATTAGGGAAGATACATAAGTTTTTAGATTCTTGAATTCGTCGTATTGAAGTTTTCAGTATACGCATCAATGTAAATATCCTTTTCGTTGGGAACCAAAACTCATGTTTTGGCCTACCCATGAACAATTGTAATTCAAATATGAAAATAATATAACAAATGTACTGGTTTAATATATATGTAACGGTTTGTAAAAGCTTAATGCTTTTGTCACAAAAAGCAATAATAAGTGCTAAATATAGAATAACTTAATTATACTGTGAAACATATCTTACAAATCTTTAAAATATAAAATTAAACAGAAGTAAAACAATTCTAAACATATGGAATTACTAATTAATAAGCGCTTAAATATAAAACAGCTTATAATTTCTTACAGTAATATGATGATACAATGAATTAGATTCTAGAATTTTAATAGGATTCTAGAATTCCCTGTAAATTCTGAAAATGTATAACAATAGCAAGAATGAACATCATCATTGACTACTTTATTCATTACTCTCGGAATTAAATTGAAAGAGTAATCAAGGGAACCAAGGTTATAGCGGTAATCAAAAGAATGTAATCCAGGGACAAAGACCAGACATGGAAAACAGACATACACAACAAAGAACACAAGTAACTAAAATCATACATACAAAGTAACAAAAGTAAATGAGCAACTCGGACTCCACTAAAAACTGGGAGCATGGACCAGGTGCACCGGTAGGGTAAGCGTCCTCTGCTTTTCTAGAAACACCCGCCGAGTTGCTCATAAAAAAGTCAAGTCCGGAGTAGACAAAAGAGGAAAGGAAAAGTATGACCCGTTGAATAAATCAGTTTTCATGAAAATATCAAATAAATGCATTGTGCCTGATTTTGTTACTTTTGATAGGTACAAATATAAGATAACTTGAAATTTGTTTAAAAATCTGAAATGTGGGAAAACTAAGTTTAATCTTTATTTAACGGTTTTTTTTACGCACACTTTTGACACAAAAGGCAATAGAAAGCGCAAAGATCATAAAGTATCTTAAAATGTGTACTGTATAATGATTTGAGAAGAAAAGAAAACAGAACTTGAAACTGGAAAAAAAATATGTGAAAGTTTAAACGAAATATGACCATTCTTAGCATCTTTGATGACTGCGATTAATATATACTCAAAATTAGATGTAAGTAATACAACAAATATTTCCGTACTGTAATGTTATTTTTTAACTACTTCAATATCTCATGATTGTGTAAAACCTTCTAAATAAAAAGAAAACAATACTGCTCATATATCAGCATGACAATAAAAACAAACGACATGAGCAATGTGGTAAACAGAACAAAATGCAAACGCATATAACTCCGTTTTTGCCAATTTAAATGTATTTAAAATGTTTAAAACACGTTTTCCGTAGTTCGCAGTCTTAACAAAACCAGCATGGGATCGGTTTATGAAAAATAGAATGGAACCTGTTCAAACCGACCACATTTTAGACTTTATAATCTTTGTTCGCTTTTAGAAGGTTGAAAAACTTTTGAACTGATATGATTTTTTTTTTGTCGGTCAGAAGAGGGTTTTTTATAAATTGTTTTAGAAGTTTGCATTTATATTTAATATTTAAGCATTCGTCTAAGATTGTATTGACCAGAAAAAGGAATCCATTAATAAAGTAACAAATAGCTGCAATGAACGTCACTCCAAAAGAAAAACCAAAGCTTTCCATGCGTGTCAGTCTATATTGATCCCAAAATACACCAACTGTAATGCATAAAAGAATGGCTGAAAAGATAAAAAAAAACAACAGACTTATGCAAAAATGAACAACATATAAATGTTAATATTTCTTTGGATGATGCCAGTCGTACATAATGTATGCAAGACGCAATGAAATTTTCTCAGTTGTACTTCCCAGCCTTTTATAGGAAAATAAATGACTTTATATGAAATAAGCTAATACGTGACCAAGTCATACTTCAGGGTTATAATCACACGCAAAAAAACTATTCAAATATCTGAATGTTTCTAAACATCTCTTCCAAAATACTTTTAGTTACTTAAAGTGCTAATTCGTGATGCATCAGGACGAAAGTATGTACGCAATAAAACAATTTTCTTTTGACGTGCATTTTTGCAATGTTAAGTAGGGAATTTCCATTGAATAACATTTTCGACCATACAATGGGTTTTCCATTTAAATTATGTTATTTATGTAAAACATAACATAAAATAGCTTGTGAACGTGACATGTTTCCAGATATCATGTTTTGATTCACTACCAGAAAGTAAAACATATACAAATGACATTGAAAGTTGTGTTCACGTTTCTCCAACATTTAATTATCAGACCTTTCTATACGTTTACATATCTTCCCTGTATCAATTTGATCCGATGGAGCAGTGTAGTCATTAATTAATGATAAAAGTAATAGTTAATAATATATAGAAAGGTCTGAAAATTTCCCAACGATGCAAATTTTTGGTCGTTCCCTCCGCGGGACTCGAACTCGTACCGCTGTGACATCTATGGCAACACCGCTTGCACAAAGTCAAGAGCCCTAGACCACTCGGCCAGCTAGGCTATATAAAATATATCATTCATATCGCTTGTGTTGTTATTTACAGCGTTCAGATAGTCAGATTTAATTGCTTTTAATATCTTACACTTAGAGGCAACACTGTGTTTGGTAGACTAATTTTGATGCTTTTAATTGAATTTTTTTCTTTTTTTGTCAGGTCTGAAAGTAATTTTAGAATTGAGATAATATTTTTAGTTTACTTTGATCAAGTTTTGATCAACTCACACAACTCCACAAAGTCAACAAATCAGGTTCTAAACATCATTTTGTCAATAAGCTCATCTACCATAACTCTACATCACATACCATCTTTCTGTATAAATACACTAATAAACATTATGAACTTTATATTGTTCTTTGTAGGCCAGTTACACAGATAGGTTATACTTTTTGTAATGCGGAAAGGCCGAGGCAAAACAAAGCTAAGAAACTCATCAGACACGTCCATCTGATTTACAAATGTATAGAACTGCTTCAAAATACACAAGCAAACACATGAGCCAACCAGATACAGGTAGCAGCAGGCGCAACAGCAAGACCAAAGCAGACGAAATACCGAAACATCGACAAAAGACTTTAAAGACAGATTCTTCAACCAACTGATGACAGCTCAAGATTATGCAGACCAGGCATCCATTTGTATACGTATGGAAATCGAGAAAGTATTTTAATTAGTTAAAAATAAGTTAAAATGCAGATAAACCCGTTTGAGGACCCCATAATCCCTAACCTTAATTGATGTTGTTTTAGTCTAATAATTAAATGTTGGAGAAACGTGAATAAACCCATTGAAGTACTTGTAAACAATTTCAAACTGAGAAAAACTGTTTAAGAAACAAATAAGATAAAATTTGTATTTCTTTAATTCGTAAATAATTTTACAAGAATATAAATGTTGAGATATAAATTATTTAAAGAAAGTTTCACGCACATTCCCGTAAAAAAATGTTAACATTCATCAAAACAGTCACTGTAGATTTTTTTTATCAAAATAAAAACAAAGTTTACCATGGCCACGTGAAATTAACAAAATCCCATTATATATCAGTTGTATATCAAAGTTATCCATAGGTTAGCGACCGGTATCTATAAGTAGGCGGATCGTTAACTCTAGATTTTGGAACTTAAGTTATTGATATCGAATGGTATCGTAAGTGACAGTCCATTATAAGTTGTAAGCTCCTTGTTGACCGTATATGTTTATTAAGACAGTAGATTCTGTTGGATGTTCAGGCGTTAGCTGAATTCCTCTAACAGATTAATTGACTTTATAAATAATTATAGACGGTTACGGGAGCTTATAACATTTTTGTACGATATTGCTTAACTGTATTATGGGGAAACAATTAATCTTTGTATCGAACTTTATTTCTTCGAACTTTTTAGTTACTATATAAAATCTACTTTTGTCGTGGCGTCCAGTTGAAAAGTAGACATTGGCCAAATTGAAAAATCTTTGTCAAGACATTCAGGTAAAATTGTCTGAAAGTGCTGTTCTAGTCTCAACGTCATTCTTATTGCATTATCCTTTTAATGTCATTTGCATATAGTTCATTCAAATATGTTCATAAATGGCGGATAAAATTTCTATGTATCATCCTCATTTGCAGATTTCTGCTGATGTTATTTGGACGAATGTTTTTGTCCAATCACGAATGGTCATAACATACTTAAAGCTGCATTAGCTGTCATTTTCGTAAATTTTTGTTTCTGAAATGCATTAAATACTTGAAATAGGTGTATATATATTTATTGCCTTGCAAGACAAAAAATCGACCTAGATAAATTCGTATGTATGTGACTTCTGGTGACCTTAATCCGCGCACATGTGCTGTAAGGGTCGTTTCTCTAATAACAGTTCGGATTGTAGAGTCAGCAAAATTCAGTAGAATCAAAACTGGATAAATTTGGCAGCTAATGAAGCTTTAAGCATTTTAGATTTTGGATACCTTATTTTATTTACCTGTAATAAATGGCATCACTATAGTCAGGATCGAAACGAAGTTTCCGTTATTTCGCGTCCAAATAATCCAGAAAACAAACACTGCTGTAATAATGGATGAAATAAGACCAATGCATGCAAGAAATCTGACTGCAATGAAAAATCCTGAAAAAATATAAAAACAAATGTCCTTTGCTTTAGGCTGATCATTTGTATATTGCAACCTTATACCTTTAACATTAATGGATATATCTAACTGTATAATGCAGAAACTATTACCTTTTTCTATAATTAATTCACAAAAATATGCATGTTCATGTAAAACTGATACGTTTAATAACGATTTGCGTAACTAACTTCCATTGAAATTCACTCAACATTTTACAATCAATGATTTTGAGAAATTTTATTACAACCAAGATCATCGACCATCGGCAGAAGTGATACAAGATTTCGAGGGTTGGTAAATAGTGATATCAATTGAAATCCAAAGTCATCAATTGCTCAACAAACGTGCTTGTAACAACATGCCGAGAAACACACATTCTCAAAGAGTAATCAAGGGAACCAAGGTTATAGGGATAATCAAAAGAATGTAATCCAGGGACAAAGACCAGATATGGAAAACAGACATACACAACAAAGAACATAAAGTAACTAAAATCATACATACAAAGTAACAAAAGCAAATATGCAACTCGGACTCACTTAAAACTGGAATTATGGACCAGGTGCACCGGTAGGGTAAGCGTTCTCTGCTTTTCTAGAAACATCCGCCGAGATGCTCATAAAAAGTCAAGTCCGGGGTAGACGAAAGAGTAAAGGATAACTATGACATGTTGAACAAATCAGTTTCCATAGCGCAGATGGAAACACCGTAATGATCCACGAGTTTATGATGACGACCATAAAACTTTGGTAGTGATTACTTCAATCTTGTAGCAGCATAACCCTGTTCCAAAAGCCTATTTGTTAGAATTCTAGCTCGATACAAAACGTCTGCGTTGTTACGGCAAGCGCTGGCATAACGTATGAGTTGTGATATGAACACTCCATGGGATGTTGCCACAGATGAAAGAAAAGTTGACAACTCGGAATAAAAAAATCATCACTAGTTTTCCTTTACTATCGATATCTAAGTGTAGGTCAAGATATGAGGCTGAGCTCACAGTGTCCGTAGTATCCTTTATCTCAAGTTCTAAAGTGAAAATTAATACAAGGATCCAATGGTGAGCATTTGTGACTGAAATTCCTGATGTGCCGTAAATCATACAAATTCCCACGACGTAATATACTACGCGATGAAAATTAAGCGTGACGTTAATTATGATTTTGCGCACTTTTCTTAATTTTTTCTAATGTCCTTACTAAACACATCAGTTACTTAAATGTCTATACCAATTTTATTTTACCACCAAGTCATGGTCCAGTCTTTGTATCGATGGTTAGTTTGATATAAGATAGAAAGTGTGACATAAATTACGAAAATTAAACAAAAAAAAAAAAACATTAAAAATAATGAGGCGCCAATTTACTTGCTGTTTGTCAATCTTATTAGTGGTGCAAAAAAAGATAATTTCGTTTTATGCTACTAGTATTACCTTATTAGAAACACAACGACATATCAATGACAACGAAAAACAAATATTTTACACCTTCAAATGTTGCCATTTTATTGCATTGATGTCATCAATATATGCAATTTGCGTAGTTGAGAATACAGAAAATATATTTTTTTTTATCAAGAATTGATGTGTACTGTATTGCTTGCTTGTAGTCATAAATATATATATATATATGTCTGTTATCTGGGTTTCTTGTCAATTTCACTACCAACTCTAGGGACGCTAAAAATATAGTTGAGAGAAACTTGTGGAATGAAAATAATTCTCGGGCTTCGAGCAGACTGTGACAACAAGGAGTGACACTCTTGAGTGTGAACGTCCCTCAAGTGGTTGGAACATTTCGACCCAATTGATAATGTGAATTGTGTGCACATATTTTGGCTATATTGAGCTAATAATAACCTAGTTTCATTCCCCTTTTCCAAAAGTTCTTGATCTATTTGACAACATTCTTCACTAAATATTTCATATAAGTTTTTACGTAATGCTAAAGCTTGTTGAAACTTAATTGATTTTTGTACCGTGTAAACTCTCTTACGATAAATAAGCTTTTTGAACAAAGCTCAAATGCCTCTATACTACAGTCATCACATCAAAGGTTACGGTCGAAATCCTAAACTTGTTGGTCGTTAACTCTATCATATCAGCGATAATGCCGTACTTCCCCATCTCCTTGTAACTTGGATTTGATACCCTTTGACCAATTTTGTAGCACTAAAAAAGTCGAGGACTATGCAACGGGTCATTAACCCCAATTGTTATTCGAGACGAGGTGTTCATTAATTTCATAGTGTATTTTTTTGTTGTTGTTTATGGGGTTTGACTGTTTTCTTGGCTTAGTATCTGGTATTGGTCCGGGGATTATAGATATTCCGTTTATCGTTCTATTCATAGTCTTATTGCTCATACTTTTAGGACATGTTTTAAACGTTCTTTCATTTTAACATGTTCTGTGAAACAAAATAAAGTAAATTGTATGCATTCATCTGAATTAGTTATATGTTTTATACTGAGTGATAATTGAATTTTGCAGAACATCAACTTTTAAAAGTAATTAAATATAGAAAAAAAAGACATAAGAAACAAACCTCGACCAGTTAAATTTAACGAGACATTTTGTGATATTTAAGTATAAAACCAATTTTCCTTTAATCCTTTTCAGATATTTAATTGCTGTACATTGGGCCACTGCAGAATTTCATGCATCCATTTATAACGTCACCAGTAGTCACAATGCTGCTTTAGATCAACTAGATTGTATTGATAATTCTTCACAATCATATAAAACCATTAAGCATGGCGAATTTTTTATATCCTTTATTCGTATCATATAGTCCAATGACCAAAATCAAGTATATTTATTGTGAATGCTCTTATATAGCAGACGGTTAAGCAATGTTTTATTTTCAAATAAACTTACCTCCAAAATTTTCACTATTTACCAGTTGAAGACAACCGTACTCATTACTGCAGTCCTGCCATAATCCAAAAGCGTTCACAGTTACCGTATTAATTACTTCTTCGTCATGATTTAGAACGTGAAAAGGAATGCGTCCAGTTATCCATACCGGCGTTGCAAATCCAACAATGTATAAAGCAAATGATATCCAATGAAATATGAAAGCTATCTTTGTTACTTTCTCTAATTCGTTCCATGCTGTAAAACACGACATTGTATCCTATTCAAAATAGTTGTTTTATCAAATATAATATGCAATTACTTTTTACTCGTCATCGTGATTTTGCGCTTTTATGTTCATGCATTCATTTTTTTTACCTGGAACGATTCAGGATCTGGAAATTATAAATCATATGTCATGTATATTCTACGCATAATACATACAAATATCCTGTGATTTTCTTGAAGTTAGGAAAGTTCCGATCACAACATATTTTTAAGGACGAATGTTCAATAGAACCGATCAATAATCATTGTTAAAACAATATATGATAATGAAAACTAGACAGAAAAGCAAAACAAAGCAAAAACAAAAAACAAAAACAAAAATGAAACAATCCAAAGAATACATGTAAACTATACATAAACGAGAAGCCCCAATTATACGATAAACAACAACAATTTCGCTTTTAAAATCGGAAATTTCTGCAGTTGGAATCAGTCAAAACCGAAAGATTTATATTAAGCTTTGTACTTGCGAGTACACCAGTGTGATGCAAAGTGATCAGAATGTTAGAATGTTTCATTAGATGTTATTGTACAACTTTTTATAAGGCATAAATAGTCAGGTTCGTATTTCAGTTTTTTTTTTTCTAAGTAGTATGTATTTACTCCATAAACAACCATATCCTTATGATTTTGATTTTCCTTATAAAGCTGCTTTTGCCCAAGCAACATATCAAAATTAATGAAAACGTACGAATTCCCTGTCTGACCCTACATCATTTACGATGTCGTTCAGCTGCACTAAATGATTACTTCTCTCAAGTAAACGGTAACTATTTGTTTGTTCATTCGAACTGACAGAGGATAATTGTTAAATCTTGGTCATGTATGCGGTTAGTCAATCGGATTGCATTATGAAATCAATACTACCAATCATATAAAAATTCCAAATTAAGGTATAATGTTGAACACATGTTTTTGTGTATAACTCTCATCTCTAATCAGCATCATACGAACGAAATACACAGGATTCTCAACTTTCAAAAGCAAATTGTATTATCAAAACGTTTATCAAAAAGGAACCCAAATCCATCACCAACGAGTTCTACCAGAATATGTCAAAGGAGTGACATTATTTGAGCCTCATTTCAGTTAAGGAAAAGACATAATAAACATATACAGAATAATTTTGTACTTTAACGTGCAACCGAATTAAAATTACCAGCCTATTAAGTTTCAATTGTTGGCAAACAATACCTTGTCTTATTTGTAATAAGTAACAAGAAGTGGGGCAAATTTAGCTATAGCCCATTATTTGAGATACTGGTGTATGATTTTCGTGTATTGTATTAGTGTTCGATTTGTTTTTTGCTTTTTGTTTTTTTTTTTTTTTTGTTCGAGGGGTGGGGGTGGGGGTGGGGGAGGTTCACCCCAATACAAAATGTCAAAGAGTAGAGAAAGGCGACACAGAAAATATAAATATGAGGAAAACAAGACGTCACACAAACAAACTTTAGCTCTCGAAATATAACTCCCACAAAATCAGGTGATCTGGATGTCGCTTGAAGAAGTCTTATATAGATATATGATAAGGTATATTTTTTGAATTTCCTGAATAAATGAAAAATGATGGTTTAGCAGCAGCTCACCCCTATTCAAAACTACGAAGTATAATCTACTTAGATGATGGCTAAGATTTATTTCTTACGAACAATTGTGATTCTGTCAGTTAATTGGTGATAGTTTTAAAGTTTTACAAACATATCTAATAATAAAACTCTATCCCTGACGATACTGCAAATTATCATTAATAATATATGAAATGATTCGTGATTATACAAGTCTAACTAATAGGTAGGTGAATACGGATATGGAAGGGAGATCAGGATGATCAGGAATCGAATGATAATCAAAACGAGCATAACCGTTAACGAATAGATAAATAATATAGACACAAGCTAAAAACATGAAATAACAACAATTCAAACAAACAAACAAAAACAAAAACAAAAACTGAAAAACGCACATTGAAATAGACATTGAAGAGTGATCCGAGGTCGTATGAAAAATCGTAGCATGGACCAGCGTTTACCGTTTAAATGTCATGTCCAAGGTTGGTGTAACGGAAAAAGTAATATAATACAGTGAACAAATCGGTACCATTGGTGCATAGCAGTTCCATAGAACTTTCCACGATGAAGACCAAATAATTGCAGAGATGACGTT
The DNA here is from genome assembly GCA_037379345.1 of Perna viridis. Lineage (NCBI taxonomy): Eukaryota > Metazoa > Mollusca > Bivalvia > Mytilida > Mytilidae > Perna > Perna viridis. The sequence goes on from CM074515.1 coordinate 28,713,697, forward strand.
AATTTTGTAGAAATATTACTCTGTTACAGAATCTTAATTGCAAGCATCCTAGCATGGTACAAAAAGTCCGTGAGATTTGGTAGGTCTGGAATAACATACGATTTATGATATAAAATATACGCAGGTGCTGAGGGGATGTTGCGATAGATGAAAGGACATTTGATGATACGAAACGAGAAGTCGCGTTTATCGTATGGTTTATTTAATAGGATTCCCTTTCTGCCGGTATATACACATTTGTTAAGATATGATATTGACTTCAAAGTGTCTGCACTATCCTTTAAAATTATAAAATAATTTCTTTGGAGTAGATGCGATGTTTATAATTGTAGAATATAGGAATGTATAAAAACAGCGTCATCTATAATAAAGCAGAAACTGAGACTAAACGATCTGAATAATCGATGGTCTGGTCCTTCTGTTCGGATAAGATCATCTTTACAATCAGCTTCATAAGAGTGAAGAAATAGACCAGTAAAATTGGTTTCCGTTGGAATGCGGTCTGTTAAAAATATCACTTTACTGCTACTTTTTCATACCCCCAACTCCGATAATAAACGATGTAATACATTTTGCACACAAAAACCATGTTGTTTTAGGAATTTTCTGCTGGAACAAAACCATACGTATCAAGTATAGTACACAATGTCAGGACTACATATAAAATAATCTAAATCTAGCATTGATACTCAATGTTCTACTTAGAACTCATAAAAAGATGTTTTTCTTTTAAAGGTTAATTAGCTTTCATACCGTGATTAAAAGTACTCTCGATCGTGCTCTTATTTCATCAATTTCCTGCGTGGTGGTTCAGGTTATTTGGGACCTTTAGCAATGACATTACGGAGAGATTAGTTTCCCTCCAATATCTTAATCTTCCATATTGATGTGGCACCTATTTGAATAGAGAATTTTAACAAGATTAGTCAGGTGGTTTACTTGTACAGCCTTTACTCTGTATGTCTTGCAATATACATTTGTAGTTGAAATATCTTTGACCCATTTGGCAAAGTATCGAAATGTGAAATAATCGGTAATACGGTGATATTTTGTCCGTAACGGTTCATTAATGAAGGCTAGAAACCACTAATTCCACTTCCCATAGGCTTCTATGCGAATTTCACAATATTCAATGGATTCTCTGGACTTTACCTTAACTTTAATCTGCAGAGGACTATATATCAGCATGATTCTACATATGTCAGCTCACAATCCTCAGAATGGCATGTGAGGTTAGCAGACTTGCAGTGCAGTACTGGTCACCGGAAGTGAAGTGTCTGTAAATAGCATGGGAAATCGCAGTGTTTTCACAAGATAAGGGTATATTTAGAAATCATTATGGAGATTAGGCTTCACATCACAAGAAGCAAAATCACCTATAAAATGTACAGAAATGTTTTTCCTTTCAGAAACTGTTTAAATTTTTTAAATAAGATGAGAATTTTTTTCACAGCACTATGAGGAACAGGGATAATTTCTGCGTAGGACTATTTTTGCGTACGTTCCAAATGCTCATTGGTTGAATTGGTGGTCTGTAACCTGAAGGGTGTTCGACAAGAAGTAAACGGAATCTATATCTTTGCAACTGCAGGTGCATATTTGGTAAACAAAAAAAAAATGATCCGTCCTAATTAGCGACCATCCGCAACATTTTGACTATTAGGTGTGTATTGGCTTTTTGAAAAATGACGTTGAAAATGATAATGTTATCTTTAAGCGGCTACCGTTTTGAATCCACTTGAGGGAAATCATTGATTTTTTAACATGGAAAATTAAGACATGATGAAGTAAGTCTATGCACTATACTTTTAGATTTTGAAAAAAAAAATAGATTAGATAAATTTGCATGAAACTACAGACAACACTCTCAAAAGGATCAAAAAATGATTTTCGCAAATTGACTACAAAAACAAATTATCTTTTGTTTTCCATGAAATTTGGCAATATGAAATCTGAAATTCTTTGCTACAGGCTACATATTTGTATAGGTCCATTTGAGTCACGGAGAACAGAAAAAAAACGTACCAACTTATAAATGAGGTAGTTTTTGCCAGTTTCAGTACTTTATTATGGAATGCTGCAAGAATGTAAAATTGCGCAAAAAATCCTACAGATATATAATTCATAAAACATGACAATTCTAAGCATCAGGAGTGACTATTGATACTTCATTTTCGTATGTTAGATTTTGTAAGGAATAATAACAATATTTTTATGAACATTTGTGTACCCGTTTAATGGATACTTTTGGCACGAAAAACAATAAAAAAGAACAAAACAAACATAACCAAAAGTATAATCTAAAAAATCTTTTATTGTATGATGATTCCAATAACAAAATAAATAAACATATACTGAAAATCGAAAAAAAAATATATCTGTTTAAGATTGATTGATTGATTATTGGGGTATAACGCCCGAGCAGCAATATTTCAGCTTTATTATACGATGAATAAGAAGTGGATGATAAAAAGAACATGAAATGATGATGATGATAATGAAATGAAAAATGGGATGGGACACCAGGACAACAGGGTCGACAATTTTTGATTCTCAATAGAAATAGGAAGGGGTGGGTAGGGTCGGACAATTTAGCCTCCTGTGGAGGTGGCAGAGGTTCCTACTTCTATCGAATACCACAGCATGGTTCCTTAACGTGCGAGGACATATTTCCCAACACGGTGCACCACTGTGGTTTGCGGTCAGGTTTTCCGTATTATAGAACTACTAAGTCATAAAAGTCTGAATAGGGTACACTTTGTTCTAACTTGTGCTACCTCTGTTTTAACTTCTCTAAATATGTCTGAAAAATACTCGGATTGTCTCGACTGAGTCTCTCCATGTCCAATCAAGTCTCAACCAGTATCGACTGTGTCTCAACTTGCCTTGACCCAGTCTCGACTTGTCTAATCTTGTCTTGATTTGTCTCGACCAAGGTTTCACCAGTTTCAACCTGTCTCGAACAGTCATGAACAGTCTTACCAGTCTTGAAAAGTTTTAAAGAAGTCTAGACCAGTCTCAAATCTCAAGACTGGTCTCTCGACTAACTTATCTATGAGGTAAATAAAAGGTAGCACTATGAGAACATTTTATTTATTATTGCAATATAAGAAATACATTAAATCACACAACAATGAAACATGCAACATCAAGATAGTTTTATTTGGATTTTAAAATAATATTCCATTTTAGTGTTAAGATTTTCTAAGTTCTATAAAGAAAAAAATATTATCTGCTTTCAAATCTTGTATTTTTTAATACCGGTAGTTAAATTCCAATTGTAATCATTTATTTGTTTTTCTTCCGGGTATATTCAGTTTAGATTGATTAAAATTCATTCATAAACCTGATGGAAGGACAATGAGAAAAAAAGTATTAACAGAAATGAAAGAAAGTAAGAAAAAGGTTTGATAATTGTCGAAGAGTACAATCAAAGATTTAATACACATAACAATATTACATGTATTTTATAGTCTTTCATTATTACCAAGTCCTACATTACATCCTGTTCAAGAATGAGTACAAAATACAAACAAATTTCGATATGCCGTACATGAACTCTTTTTTATTAAAACTCAGCGTGGATGTTTATCACAAAGTAAAAAGTTATACAAGTAATAATACATAAAACAATCAGAATGGTTTAAAAGGAAATAAAACACAATGAGTAATATCTAAAGTAGCATTGATATTCAACAAATTGATCTCTATATTATTAAACTAATTTTTAGCTGATATCTTTGAGTTTTAGCTTTAGCATTGTTTTCTTTTTTTTTTCTACTTCAAACAATTTTCAAGCGGTATATTATATCATTTTAAATCTCTTTGTATCGATGAGTTGGTAGTTTACTAGAACGAACTTGTCCGTCCGTCTGTTCGTCTGAAATTTGTACCAGATATTTTTATTCCATTTAGGTGGATCTCTTTCAAATCTGGTATGTGGCTTTATATAGATAGGGCATTGGTTTTAAGTGATTTTGGATGTTAAATTTAGTGGCTTTGACTAAAATAATGTTTGCATGCTTGATCAACAATGTCGAAGTGACATTGAGATTCATGTACCTGTTAACCTAATGTACTATTTGTATTTGTAAAAACGAGAAAACTGGAAACGAGAACGGTGTTCGGTTAAGATAGATTTTACTGTTAATTCTATATTTAAATGCGCTTATTGAAGGTCCATTTCACTCGGAAGAGAGTTTGTTTCTTTTTTCCTTTTCTTAGATCATACAGGTGTGTGCATCTCAATTTAAAAATTGGTCATTTGGTCGTGGTTTACAAAAGATATTGCCCAGAAAAAGGCATCCATTGACAAGGTAACACACAGCTGTCACGAACGTCACAGCAAAGGAAAAGCTTAAATCTTCTTTGTTTGTCAGTCTATATTCACCCCAAAATACACCTACTGTAACGCATAAAAGAATAGCTGAAAAAGACAAAAACACCATGAAAATGAAAATGAAAAAGGCGACATCTTGAAGACAAGTATACAAAGTGTGTATTTTTCTTATGTTATTAGATATTACTCTTTGTAATTAAAGCGATTTTATGAGCTAGTGAGACCACATTCTATGTAAATACGAACTTTTAACACGCGTATTTGAAAATATACATTTTATATGCAATAGATAATAATAAAATTCAATAAATGCGCTCACATTTGAATGCTAAGTTGTACTTTCAATTCTTTTCAATGGAAACAAATGATTGATTATTCAGACGTTAAGACTGGAGTCATGCCGACCGCAGAAAAAAAGGCCAGTTTTAAATGGCTATTCAAATATCCGAATTTTTCAATAACAGCTGTCCCCTTATAGCTACTAAAATTGTATATATATATATATATATATATATATATATATATATATATATATATATCTATATCTATATCTATATATATATATCAACGTGCAGGAAAATACACAATATCTATCTAACAATCTTCATTAAAGGCGCATTTCTTGTAATTTCAGTCGTGAATTTTCAAAGTGTCACATTTGTGGCCATTACAATGCGTTTTACATTTACAAAACTTACAAAGAAACAAATGTCGATGACATTCCCGATGTACCTGGTCAATTTAGGGTATTGACCAGGTGCATCGGTAGTGTTAGCTTAATTTGCTTTCCTTTAAGCAACCATCGATTTGCTTGATTCTCTTGTTATAAACATATACACCATAATGACTGTCATTTTGTAGCAACTTAACACTGTTCCAGAAGCCTAATTATAAAAAAGTGTGCATAGTTTAGGCAAGCTCTGGAATAATGTGTGAGTTGCGATATGAAACTTCCATATGCTGGTGCCAAAACGATGAAGAAGGGAAGGAAGTCAAATTAGTTATAGAGTGGTATCGCGAGTTACGGTCCGTTGATTCGTAGATACTTGCCCTGTAACCCATAGATACCAGCATTTTTTAATAGATAGTCGTGGTATCATAACAATAACGGGATTGGTTTTGAATCTGTGTACCTTATTTACCTGTTATGTATGACATAATCATGGTCAGGATCAATGCGCGTTTTCCGGTGTTTGGCATACAAGTAAACCAGAAAACAAACACTGATGTAATGATGGACGAAATAAGACCAATACATGCAAAAAAATCTGACTGCAATAAAATATCCTGAAATAATATAAAACATGTTTTTAGATTTATTCTGACACACTTGCTAAAGAGAACTGTATACTAGCCACCAAACGAAATAATACAAAATTAAATTTGTCAATATCTGTTCATTTGTTTTAAATTTATAACTTCTTTAACAGTGTAAATATTACCACAAAGGACATGTTACCTTTTTTTTTTTAATGTTTCGGAACGAATACTGTGAATATGTGGATTGTTACTTTTCACCGAGTTTGCCGATTTGAAAAAAAAAAAAATTAAATTAATGTTGGCGCAACTACAATAAGTAACACATTTGTTATCTTCAAATGGGCAAATAAAAACAATTTTGTATGCCACGATTACTCCAAAATTAGCGTGAAGAAAAAGTAGGAATGGTTCGAGATGTACTGACATACGCTGACGTCGCGAATCCTTTCCACGTGGCAAGATTAGCTATAATTAGACTGGAGACGCGTCTGATACAACTGGCGCACAAAATGATGACTCAAGATCTCGTCCTCCAGGTACGTCGTGTTTACTTGCGCACGAGAAGTACTTGGTCGCCATAACAACACAATTTCGGGTCTAATGAAGATGCGATGGTTTTTTCATCAATTCCATAAACTACAATTCTAGATAATTATTTTGAACTTTAGAAATTGGATTTTTTTATCCATTTTTCGTTGTTTTCTCGAAACGGTAAAACATTTAGTAAGTGATGAGAACCTTTATCGTTTCTTTATGATGACTAGTATGTAACACCTTCTTATCAAGCGTTAAAGAATCAAACTAGCTATATTTAACGAGACTGGTTAGCGTTCTTTTTTTATTAACACAGTTCAGAACGTCCACGTAAAGGAAGAAAAAAAGCTGATTTGGCGATTTGCAAAACTTTATCTCGTTGAAATACACACGTCATATACATCGTTCGTATTCTTCAGGTGACTTTATTTGGCAAATTCAGTCAACTGGACACTTTCCGTTTCCTCTTTTACAGTGGATCATTCAAATATATTTCCTAATTTACATTCGGATTTCGAAAGGATGTTAATTGTAAATAAATTTTAATCACAGCCCGAACTTCGGTTATTTCTCCTGATCAATGCCATTCATAATCTGTAGCTACCAAATCGCCATTGGAAAACACTGATTAGAGCATGTCATCAAGTAGATAGATTATCATTTGTTTGAGTACACGGAATTTGTTATTAACCCCACAAAGCGGTAGGTGTGCAGTGATAGTACTGTTCTTCAGTCCATCCGTTTTTCTCGTTCGACCGTTTGTTATATTAATGAATATATTACTTTGATTTATACTGGACTAAATCGTTTAAGAATTATACAGTTTGTGTCGAATTGTTAATGTGTTTTGAAAAGGGTTTCTGGTTAGCGTCATAAGCGACTATACTGTGGCTACACCGAATGACAACACTTAACTGAAAACGTCTCTTAATAACCTGTAACTGCTCTAATCTTTTGGATCAATTTATTCATTTCATGTATAATTTTGACAAAAATTAGCAAATTGGAGAACATCCTTACAAAGACTTGAGATCGGCTAATGAGTAGTTGCCATAAGATATTATGTCATATGGTAGATTGGACAAATCGCTGTTGTATATTTTTATGAAAATTTCACCAATGAAGTTTTTGGTCATTGAGCCGTTCACAAAACCCTTTTTACTACAGCTTTATTTAAGTTTCATACATTACAGACACTGAAAAATCTGCGCTATCATATAAAATTGTAAATTTTCTATTTGTCGATTGTACATTTCTTCAATTTATGCACATTAAGATGTTTTATCAAAATACAACGATATGCTAGATTTGATAAAACACATTTATTTGGTATCTAAATAACGGGAAAAGGATTTAAAACAAGTTATTTAATAGATTGCAATATATACATAAATTATCTCAAATTGCAAATAATAAATATACACACCAAGGTTATGCTAGGCCTTGTAGTAACCAGCGCGATTTTCTGTTACGTTTGTTGATTTGAACGTATTATTTTGGTTATTGTATGTTCTTTGTTGTATGTATCTGTTTTCCCTGTTTGCTCTATTCACTTGATTACATTCGTTTAATTTTCGCAAGAATATTGGTTCCCTTGATTGCCCTTTCTGTACCGTGAACAATTTATTACGGAGAAGTTTTTAAAGCATTTTTAGTGCCACAAGGCTAAAATCATCACACCGAAAGCTTACGATCGACAAAATAATCTCGTTGATTCGCCTAGATTTTACTTTTAGTAATTAAAAAAATATATTTTCAGATTTTTTTTTTTTTTTTGCAATACACAAATTACTAAAATATAGCGTTCTCTCGGGATAATTTTAGATTTCATAGTGAGAAAGACAGTTTTAAAATCAATCTCTATAATTCTTCTCAAGCATTTTACCGCTTGACAAACGGCCTCTCCAAATATTCTAACGATCGCCTTCCTTAGACAGCACCAGTATTCAGATTCAGACAACACAGTAGTAACATTAATTATAAACCAATCATATTAGCGATTTTTTCTATCACATCATCCGTGATGCGGTACCTGGCCGTACATGAAGTTGATGAAATCATAAACAAATGTGTATACAATGAATGTAAACACTTTTACAGAGGACGGTTCAGCAATATTTTTGTTTGATTGTACTACATACCTCCAAGCGTTTCTTCAATATTTATCAGTCGAAGACAACCATACTCATCACTGCAGCCCTGCCATAATCCTAGAGCGTGTACAGTAACCTTATGTACTACTTCTCCGTCTTGATTAATGATTCGAAAAGGAATGCTTCCAGATACCCATACCGGAGTTGCAAATCCAACAATATATAAAGCGAATGATATCCAATGAAGTATAAACGTTATCTTTGTAAGTTTCTGTAATTCGTTCCATGCTGTAGAACACGACATTTTATCCTATTTAGAAAATTGTTTTATCAAATAAAGCATGTGTTATTTTTACTCATTATCGTGTTTGGTTGCTTACCCGACCGGTGCATCTTGTCCATGCTCCCAGTTGTTAGCTTTTAGTGGTCGGACTTGCTCATTTACTTTTGTGACTTTGTTTGTATTATTTTGGTTAATTTAGGTTCTTTACTGTATTTATCATGCCTAGTCATTGTCCCTGGATTACATTCTTTTGATTTCCGCTAGAATCTTGGTTCTTCCTATAACTCTTCAATCACTATTTGTTTTACCATGATCGATGAAGAATATAAATAGCATTAACAAATGAATCAGTTACTGTTACTGTAGGAAAATGAGTCTTTTTTTAAACGAGGAACGTTTTGAGCACAACATAAAAGTACGAATAAACAAATTGAACCAATAATAAATCGCTGCAACAATATGAAATTTTCAAGAAGCATGAACTTCATTAAAAAAAAATAATTAATAAAGGCAGAAACTATGAATGAAAGGAGGTAATAAAAATAAAAGTACTAAAACAAAAGTCGTTAGTTCAACAGCCATGACAATAGGGCTTTTAAGTTTTTATTTTGACTCGGAATTACTAGTGTTTGAGGAATTCAAAACCGATTTATTTTGATACTTCAGAGTACATCGATAGTATGCATAGTCATCAGATTTTTCTCGAATGTGTTCTTTCCAAATTTATTATAGGGCAGAAATATTAGCATTATTTTTTTCTACCGGTGCACCTGGTCCATGGTCCCAGCTTTTAGTGGAGTACGAGTTGCAAATTTCTTTTGTTACTGTGTATGTATATTGATTAAGTTACTTTATGTTCTTTGTTGTGTTTGTCTGTTTTCCATGTGTGGTCTTTGTCCCTGGATTGCATATATTTGATTACCTCTAGAACCTTGGTTCCCTTGATTACTCTTTCTTCTATAGTAAGATTTTGTCTTCTACAAAAAAACATTCATATTCTTCTTAACCGGAGTATGGACTGACATTGATACCCTTAGCATCAATTGATGATAAAACCTTATATTCTAATAACAACTGGCGGAAATTGATAATCAGAAGCCAATAATACAATATTAATGAAATATACATGTTCGATATCCATTTACTGACATCTAAAAGGGGGTCAGATATTAACCTTTAATCAACTGAAGCACTTCTATAGAATGTTTGCCAAATAATTCAATGTCACTACAATTTTAAGTGATTCGTGGTTCCCATTTTAAAACTTGGCTAAATGTGATCAGAACAAATATTGTGTGACCCTGTTTATTTATACAATTTAGGTTCACTTCAGAAACACAATGGGATAAGCCGAATAGCTACTATTTCATGTTTCAAATTATTATATATGGATAGAAAAAATATCCTTTTAGTGTATGTTGAGCCTGATTTGTAATTTACATATATGAAGAAGATATCGGAAGTTATTGTCAAGATAACGTGTCAAAAATTGCACGAATATACAATTTAACTAGATTAAAGTTATTTCAACAAGCATCTGCATGTATGAAAATTAAGCCTAGGCTTTTTGGTACAATACTTTATTTTTTTCTAATTGCACGACAAGGGTGGGCTACCAGTTTTGGCAGCTGCCACTCAACTCAGTCCTATCAGAACCTATTTGAAACCATATGAAGTAACCCTCTCCCCCCGTGGTTTGTTTTTGTGATTTTTAATTATGATCTACATAAATGGTGACTTACCTGTACTTCTTTCACAACATTTGAGATAAAATACGTTTATTGTTGATTGTGTAAAGTTATATACAGGTAACTTATTTATAATGAAACTCGGTCGTTTATATACATATTCAATATTTGGTTATGGTTAAAAGATTGTATGTTTAAATGTTAGTTCTTTCACAACAGCGTTGATAAATGCAGTTTATATTTGATAACTTGTATACCTAGATGACTACATGCGAAATAATGTTTTTCTCACGGGCTATTAACTTTGGTTTGTTTTTTTTTCTTTTTGTTTTTTCTTTTTGTTCTTGTTTTTTTTTTTTTTTTTTTTGTTTTGTTTTTGTTTTGTTTTTATTTGTAAAATGCTTCTTGTAGGTTTATAGATCACGTTTTATACCGTAAACAAATTAAACAAGGTGATTTACGCCTAGAAAATGTAGGCTGATAAATCGTGGTTACAAATGCCAATATTATTTATTATATATCAAAATTAAAATCACTGATTGAAATTGTTGGATTACAAAAGTTTTGATTTAAAGACGTTTTTAATACTTTTTTTAAAGAAATCACTGAAGTGTCAGATCGACAATTTGGTATTTCAAGAAAAGCAGATAACGCTCCCAGTTTCAAGTGGAGCTCGATTGTTCCTTTACATTGGTTGCTTTGTTTGTATTTCTTTATGTTTTCTTTGTAGTATGTCTCTGTTTCCCATGTCTGGTCTTTGTCCTGGAGTATATTCTTTGGATTTCTGCTAGAATCTTAGTTCTCTTGGTTACTCTTTCATAAACTTAAAATTCTTGATAAAATGCCTACTAGTGAAAACTTGAAATGAGAGACAATCTACATATGCAAGAGTAATCAAGGGAACCAAGGTTATAGCGGTAATCAAAAGAATGTAATCCAGGGACAAATACCAGACATGGAAAACAGACATACACAACAAAGAACATAAAGTAACTAGAATCATACATACAAAGTAACAAAAGCAAATGGACCAGGAGCACCGGTAGGGTAAGCGTCCTCTGCTTTTCTAGAAACACCCGCCGAGATGCTAATAAAATGTCAAGTCCTGGGTAGACAAACGAGGAAAGGAAAACTATGACCCGTGGAATAAATCAGTTTCCATGGTGCATATGTATACACCGTAACGATCCACGAGTTCTTGATGACGATCATAAAACTTCTGTAGTGATGCAATGTGGCAAACAGAAAATGAAATTACCTGTACATGAAGGTATAATACAAAAAAACAAAAAAACAAAAAACAAAAAAAAAGTTATGTGGTATAATTTCTTTCTACTTAATATCATTTTAACCATCCTCGTTATACCTTAATTTGACGAATGTGTTGTATATTGGAGTAAGTCTGTCCGTCCGTCGAAAATTCGTAGCAATTGGGTTGACCCCAATTTGATGGATTAATTTCAATAGTGGTGGGTAAATTTAGATTGATAAGACATAGGTTGTATATGATTTTAATAGCTGAACGGTAACAACATTCTGTACGAATAGGATATATTTAACATAATATCGCGTGTTGCTTCCTGTTAATTTTGCTCTATACACTACATGGTCATTTTTGTTTTCAAAAAATTGACTTACCGTTAGTATTACGAAAAATGAAAAAAAAATAATTACCTGAATTGAGCTGATATATTAGATATATCGTTGTTTTAATTTCAAATGCCAAAAATATGCGGTTTACAGTGATGGAATGTTGTGAATGAGCACTCTCCTTCATTTTTTCAAGTTGTCCTTGGTCTCTTTGTGTAGTAAATTAAATTACAACGAAAGTGGCATTGTATTTTTAAAAAAATAAATTCTAATTGTTAAATTGCCTTTTCACTTCAAAAGAATTTCAGATCTGTCAATTGTGAAAGTACTAAATAAGCTTTTTCTACTGCAGTATTAATACTATAAGGGTTTCCACATTGAAAAATGGGCCAATTTTACATATGTAGCGATTTATTTATAGGGTAGGGGTACACATTTTAGAAAATACTTATTGCATCAAATATGCAATATTTATACAAACATAATAGTATATACACAACACAGGATTCGGAAACAAACATACAATATACCTTACAGAACTCCGTCTCCTTCAGAACTCAAGATTATGTAAAAAAACGTCATGCTTAAGATTATGCAAAAATACATACGTTGAATTATACAATATATGGTTTTACAGTAATTGAAAAGAAAGTAATAAGTAGAAAAAAACAATACAATTTTAGAAAAGAAAACATATACAATTATAAGAGGTTTTGAAGTGCATATTAAGTGAACCGTTTGCTATCTATGATGTATTTATGTACTAGAAGAAATATGTATTTGTTTTGCTCGTCAGAAAGATGTTTAGAAACAAAAGGCAGACCATAAACTAACTTATGACCTTCCCTTCTGTCAACCAATTTCTCCTAACCCGTCTCTTGATATACCTTATCTAATGAAGTAAGCTTAGTACCACTCTAGCTGCTCCGGCTTGGACAGCCTCTATTTTTTTTTAAATGACCGATGCTACTACTGTCCCACACGACATCGCCATACTCAAGACTCAAGAATTGGTCGAATATACGACATGTAGATTTTTTCCAAAGAATATCTGTCAAAAAGTGTGAACTTGTATTTTCGAAGCATATTAAGACGACAACGATATGCCTTATCGACAACAGCGTGTATTTGGTCGTGCCACAGACCGTTACTAGAGAAAGAAATTCCGATGTGTTTATAATTGGATACCTCCTGAATCTGAACAGAATTCATTTTGATGTTCGGATATTGAGGCTACGAGATATATACTAGTATCATCGGCGAAAGGTTTCATCTGGGTTTTAATATCCGTTACGATATCGTTTATGAATAAAATAAAGAGTAAATGTCCATTTATGGAACCTTGCCGTACGCCCGCGTTCATATCTGCCAGGTATGAGTTACTCCCATTCAGAACTACTCTCAGAAGTCTCTCAAAAAGATAATTTTCAACCCATTTTAAAACATTACCAGAAAACCCATATTTTTCCATTTGGAAAGTAAACCCTTGTGCCAAACACGATCAAAAGCCCTACTGATATCACAAAATATAACCCTGAATTCCTCCCCACTGTCAATCGACTGTATAACGACACCTGAAAATCGACATGCAGTTGATCAGAGGCAGATTCATGTTGAATTCTCCCTGCCCATGAAATAAATCACTAACACATTTAATTGTAACCTTGTAGTATGACACTTTAAAATTTCACTCATCGTTACAATTGTATAGACAAATTCTTGTATGAAATACAAAATATAGCAGAACAACTTTGATCACAAACAATACATGTATTTAAAATGAGAATTGATACAACAGTACAATGAAGCCAAACCCGGAATAAACCGAACATCTGCCTAAACATGACATCTTTTATAATCGGTTAATGTCAATTTCAATGCATTTAATAACAACTGTGAACAAAACCTTCATTCAAAAGGAACTTAGTTTAGCAATATTGTTACTGTTTATAAAGTAAACCTGTTTAAATCGATTCCAAAATTGGCTTTAATTTATTTTTCTGTTTGGATAGGTGTTCGGTTTTTAAAGGAAATTGTAAATAGTGTCTGGTTTAGATGGGTTTATTCAGTTTTGCTCTAGAAAAAAATCTCTACTACATATAATGCATTTATTAAACTTCGATTTCAGCCTTTTGTAAAGATTTTCTTTTATAAAATGTATTATAAATTTACATCTTCTATTAAAATGTGAGCATTTGTCGATGGCTTACAAAATATATTGACAAGAAACAGGCATGCACTGACAAAGTAACAAGCAGCTGCCATGAACGTCATTCCAAATGAAAAGCTAAAACCTACTTCTTTTCTCAGTCTATATTCACCCCAAAACACACCAACTGTTATGCATAAAAGAATCGCTGAAAAATATTACTGCATGATCGATCATAAAACGACAACTGTCAAAGGCATGTATAATACTGTTTTACTGATGAAATACTATTATGAGTGATTAAAATGTTTTCGTACGCTTGTGAGATCCCATTCTTTATATGTTAATTAGCAACGACAAAAAAGGTAAATGAAATTATACATTTCACTTCAGTAATAAAAAAAAAAGATTTTCTACCAGCATTAAGACATATACACATAGTGATTTTCTTTAGATGATCATGAGTCAATTACAACACATATTCATCTTTTTCCAAACATGTATACTCATGAGAAGATTTGATGTTCAGGCCTGGGTTTCATAATAAAAACCTCAAGTTGATAATTTCCTCAAATCCTATGTTTGTTCTGAAATCATCAGTTTCAATTATCTAATTGGACGAAATTTGAGTTGAGGAAAGATTTAAGGACAATCTCAATTTGAAATGTTTTGTGATACAGTATCCTTATGTATTTTCCAGTAAGTCTAGAAACATCAGACGAGTTGCTAATAAAATTTCAATTCCAGGGTAGCCGAAAGAGGAAAAGAAAACTATGACACGTTGAACAATTCGGCTCTAATGGAACATATGGATACATCGTAACGCTCCATGAGTTCATGATGACGACCATAACACTCCTGTATAGAAGATCTCAATATTGTAACAATATAGTCAAGTTCCATAAGCTTATTGTGAGAAGTCTAGCGCGGGACAAAACGTCTGCGTAGATACGGCATATCCGAGCATAACGTTTGAGTTTTGATATGAAAATTCCATACGCGGGTGCTGATGGAATGTTGCCACAGGTGAAAGGAAATTGACAATACGGATTGAAAAGTAATCGCTTTTGTCGTATAGTTTGGTCGATAGTTTTCCTTTTTTATCAATCTCTAAGTGAATGTAAAGATATGATGTTGACTTCACTGTGTCTGCAGTATCCAGTATCCTTCATCTCAAGTTCTTTGTAGTATAAATACTACAGATTATAAAACAAAATAATTAATCAAATGTGAATTTAGCTATAATATGACAAGAGTCAGTCTTCATATTTGTGGCCACATGAGCAGGGTTATTCAAATGTCCACATTTTAAGAACAACTTGCTCACTAAAACACTTATTAAAACTGAAAGTGCTTTTTCATATGAACTAATGTAAAGGAAAGTACATAAATAAAAATAACAATCTTCTTTGCACAGCTTTTTCTTTTCTTTTTTTTTTTTTTTTTGTATTTTCAATTTAAATGTTGTTATTGCAATAAAACACATTCTCGAATAGAGTGTGTTCGGGATATGTATCTTCAGAATGTCACGTGTTGATAAAAAGCCCAAAAAGTAAGACATATTCAAATGACCTTGAAGTTATTGTAAACAAACATAACATCGATCTAAGGTAAAATGTTTGTATACTCAGTATTTAAAAGTAAAATGAGGTAACCCGGGATTCAATAGGTAGACAAAGAATATGATACAAAAATAAATACTAGGCTGGGAAACTAAACAGACACAACGGTAAACGTTCAAAGAGACGAAAGTACTCGACATCCAATCGAAAACCTTGAGCACTGACTAGGTGCATCGGTAGAAAGACCCACCGATTTGTTCATAAAGTGTCATTTCATGGTGTGTACAAAAGAGAAGAGTAAATTATGACACGGTGAAAAATAGGTTCTCATGGTACAGATAGTTCTATCATAATGAACCACGAGTTCTTAATATTGACCCGAATCTAGTTGCAACATAATCATGTAGGGTTGACAAGCCCTGGAATAACGTATGTGTTGAGATGTCGAGGAATGAAGAAAGAATCCGGTCCGAGGTTCCATAGATACCGGTGATATCGCATAGAGAGTGGTGGTATCCAATAGATAACTTTCCTTTCTAATAAAAATGCATAATTTACCTGTTATGTATGACATAATTATGGTCAGGATTAGTGCTCGATTACCGTTGTTTGGCATACAAGTAAACCAGAAAACAAACAGTGCAGTAAAGATTGACGAAATAAGACCAATACATGCGAAAAATCTGACTGCAATGAAATATCCTGAAATGATGTAAAATATATTCCTTAGACTTAGTCTGATGCTCTAGCTAATACCATTTGTATACCGTAACCTAATATAAAACTTAAAAGAATAAAACAACTCTATAACTCAAAAATAATTGGTGTGTTCTTTTTTAGTGTACAACAATGTTAATGTCCGGGAAAAAGTAAGAATATAGACTTTTACATGAGAGTAAAACCTGGCTTAAGCCTGAATTAGACATCATTTGAATAACTTTGTGTGTATAGAAAATCCAAATTTAAAATTAATTGAGCTGTGTCGTAAGACAAGCCACATTAATCTCGTTTAAAGAGGTCAAAATCATATACCATGACAGTGACCTTAGGCCCATATATATGTCCTGCTCCACGTTGTATCTTCACTTTTTAAAAAGAGTTTGTTCCAAAAGTGCAAAGACAGGGTTGGATTTAATGTGTCAAGAAGAAAGAATTTAATAGACATTTAAATAAACAGTGTAATATACCCCCTTATGTGTTTGTCATATTTATTGTGACTGTCTGGTATGTTGCAATGCAATACTGATCAAATCAAAATAGAAATTCTTAAATTATTTTCTCAGTAATTTAAATAGGTGAACCAGCAGAAAATTGTAGCTGGGCTAAAACAGTATCACATTTTAACTAATCAACCTGTTATAAAGCTTGTTTGTCAATATGACACATGTATACACAACAGACTTAAAGAAGCACCATAATAGAGCTGAAGATGAAAATTACAAGTCGAAACTTATGTCTGAAAAATACAAGTCTAAAAAAACTAAAAATCAAACACAGTTTACAGTTTTTAGACCAACATCAACTAAGATATTCTTCATAGCATGACATAAGGCAATTACTTCACCACTGTTTAGTTTCCCAGCCTAGTATTTATTTTTGTATCATATTCTTTGTCTACCTATTGAATCCCGGGTTACCTCATTTTACTTTTAAATACTGAGTATACAAACATTTTACCTTAGATCGATGTTATGTTTGTTTACAATAACTTCAAGGTCATTTGAATATGTCTTACTTTTTTGGCTTTTTATCAACACGTGACATTCTGAAGATACATATCCCGAACACACTCTATTCGAGAATGTGTTTTATTGCAATAACAACATTTAAATTGAAAATACAAAAAAAAAAAAAAAAGAAAAGAAAAAGCTGTGCAAAGAAGATTGTTATTTTTATTTATGTACTTTCCTTTACATTAGTTCATATGAAAAAGCACTTTCAGTTTTAATAAGTGTTTTAGTGAGCAAGTTGTTCTTAAAATGTGGACATTTGAATAACCCTGCTCATGTGGCCACAAATATGAAGACTGACTCTTGTCATATTATAGCTAAATTCACATTTGATTAATTATTTTGTTTTATAATCTGTAGTATTTATACTACAAAGAACTTGAGATGAAGGATACTGGATACTGCAGACACAGTGAAGTCAACATCATATCTTTACATTCACTTAGAGATTGATAAAAAAGGAAAACTATCGACCAAACTATACGACAAAAGCGATTACTTTTCAATCCGTATTGTCAATTTCCTTTCACCTGTGGCAACATTCCATCAGCACCCGCGTATGGAATTTTCATATCAAAACTCAAACGTTATGCTCGGATATGCCGTATCTACGCAGACGTTTTGTCCCGCGCTAGACTTCTCACAATAAGCTTATGGAACTTGACTATATTGTTACAATATTGAGATCTTCTATACAGGAGTGTTATGGTCGTCATCATGAACTCATGGAGCGTTACGATGTATCCATATGTTCCATTAGAGCCGAATTGTTCAACGTGTCATAGTTTTCTTTTCCTCTTTCGGCTACCCTGGAATTGAAATTTTATTAGCAACTCGTCTGATGTTTCTAGACTTACTGGAAAATACATAAGGATACTGTATCACAAAACATTTCAAATTGAGATTGTCCTTAAATCTTTCCTCAACTCAAATTTCGTCCAATTAGATAATTGAAACTGATGATTTCAGAACAAACATAGGATTTGAGGAAATTATCAACTTGAGGTTTTTATTATGAAACCCAGGCCTGAACATCAAATCTTCTCATGAGTATACATGTTTGGAAAAAGATGAATATGTGTTGTAATTGACTCATGATCATCTAAAGAAAATCACTATGTGTATATGTCTTAATGCTGGTAGAAAATCTTTTTTTTTTTATTACTGAAGTGAAATGTATAATTTCATTTACCTTTTTTGTCGTTGCTAATTAACATATAAAGAATGGGATCTCACAAGCGTACGAAAACATTTTAATCACTCATAATAGTATTTCATCAGTAAAACAGTATTATACATGCCTTTGACAGTTGTCGTTTTATGATCGATCATGCAGTAATATTTTTCAGCGATTCTTTTATGCATAACAGTTGGTGTGTTTTGGGGTGAATATAGACTGAGAAAAGAAGTAGGTTTTAGCTTTTCATTTGGAATGACGTTCATGGCAGCTGCTTGTTACTTTGTCAGTGCATGCCTGTTTCTTGTCAATATATTTTGTAAGCCATCGACAAATGCTCACATTTTAATAGAAGATGTAAATTTATAATACATTTTATAAAAGAAAATCTTTACAAAAGGCTGAAATCGAAGTTTAATAAATGCATTATATGTAGTAGAGATTTTTTTCTAGAGCAAAACTGAATAAACCCATCTAAACCAGACACTATTTACAATTTCCTTTAAAAACCGAACACCTATCCAAACAGAAAAATAAATTAAAGCCAATTTTGGAATCGATTTAAACAGGTTTACTTTATAAACAGTAACAATATTGCTAAACTAAGTTCCTTTTGAATGAAGGTTTTGTTCACAGTTGTTATTAAATGCATTGAAATTGACATTAACCGATTATAAAAGATGTCATGTTTAGGCAGATGTTCGGTTTATTCCGGGTTTGGCTTCATTGTACTGTTGTATCAATTCTCATTTTAAATACATGTATTGTTTGTGATCAAAGTTGTTCTGCTATATTTTGTATTTCATACAAGAATTTGTCTATACAATTGTAACGATGAGTGAAATTTTAAAGTGTCATACTACAAGGTTACAATTAAATGTGTTAGTGATTTATTTCATGGGCAGGGAGAATTCAACATGAATCTGCCTCTGATCAACTGCATGTCGATTTTCAGGTGTCGTTATACAGTCGATTGACAGTGGGGAGGAATTCAGGGTTATATTTTGTGATATCAGTAGGGCTTTTGATCGTGTTTGGCACAAGGGTTTACTTTCCAAATGGAAAAATATGGGTTTTCTGGTAATGTTTTAAAATGGGTTGAAAATTATCTTTTTGAGAGACTTCTGAGAGTAGTTCTGAATGGGAGTAACTCATACCTGGCAGATATGAACGCGGGCGTACGGCAAGGTTCCATAAATGAACATTTACTCTTTATTTTATTCATAAACGATATCGTAACGGATATTAAAACCCAGATGAAACCTTTCGCCGATGATACTAGTATATATCTCGTAGCCTCAATATCCGAACATCAAAATGAATTCTGTTCAGATTCAGGAGGTATCCAATTATAAACACATCGGAATTTCTTTCTCTAGTAACGGTCTGTGGCACGACCAAATACACGCTGTTGTCGATAAGGCATATCGTTGTCGTCTTAATATGCTTCGAAAATACAAGTTCACACTTTTTGACAGATATTCTTTGGAAAAAATCTACATGTCGTATATTCGACCAATTCTTGAGTCTTGAGTATGGCGATGTCGTGTGGGACAGTAGTAGCATCGGTCATTTAAAAAAAAATAGAGGCTGTCCAAGCCGGAGCAGCTAGAGTGGTACTAAGCTTACTTCATTAGATAAGGTATATCAAGAGACGGGTTAGGAGAAATTGGTTGACAGAAGGGAAGGTCATAAGTTAGTTTATGGTCTGCCTTTTGTTTCTAAACATCTTTCTGACGAGCAAAACAAATACATATTTCTTCTAGTACATAAATACATCATAGATAGCAAACGGTTCACTTAATATGCACTTCAAAACCTCTTATAATTGTATATGTTTTCTTTTCTAAAATTGTATTGTTTTTTTCTACTTATTACTTTCTTTTCAATTACTGTAAAACCATATATTGTATAATTCAACGTATGTATTTTTGCATAATCTTAAGCATGACGTTTTTTTACATAATCTTGAGTTCTGAAGGAGACGGAGTTCTGTAAGGTATATTGTATGCTTGTTTCCGAATCCTGTGTTGTGTATATACTATTATGTTTGTATAAATATTGCATATTTGATGCAATAAGTATTTTCTAAAATGTGTACCCCTACCCTATAAATAAATCGCTACATATGTAAAATTGGCCCATTTTTCAATGTGGAAACCCTTATAGTATTAATACTGCAGTAGAAAAAGCTTATTTAGTACTTTCACAATTGACAGATCTGAAATTCTTTTGAAGTGAAAAGGCAATTTAACAATTAGAATTTATTTTTTTAAAAATACAATGCCACTTTCGTTGTAATTTAATTTACTACACAAAGAGACCAAGGACAACTTGAAAAAATGAAGGAGAGTGCTCATTCACAACATTCCATCACTGTAAACCGCATATTTTTGGCATTTGAAATTAAAACAACGATATATCTAATATATCAGCTCAATTCAGGTAATTATTTTTTTTTCATTTTTCGTAATACTAACGGTAAGTCAATTTTTTGAAAACAAAAATGACCATGTAGTGTATAGAGCAAAATTAACAGGAAGCAACACGCGATATTATGTTAAATATATCCTATTCGTACAGAATGTTGTTACCGTTCAGCTATTAAAATCATATACAACCTATGTCTTATCAATCTAAATTTACCCACCACTATTGAAATTAATCCATCAAATTGGGGTCAACCCAATTGCTACGAATTTTCGACGGACGGAC
Organism: Perna viridis; assembly: GCA_037379345.1. Taxonomy (NCBI): domain Eukaryota; kingdom Metazoa; phylum Mollusca; class Bivalvia; order Mytilida; family Mytilidae; genus Perna; species Perna viridis. The sequence continues at coordinate 28,734,817 of CM074515.1, forward strand.
AGACTTACTCCAATATACAACACATTCGTCAAATTAAGGTATAACGAGGATGGTTAAAATGATATTAAGTAGAAAGAAATTATACCACATAACTTTTTTTTTGTTTTTTGTTTTTTTGTTTTTTTGTATTATACCTTCATGTACAGGTAATTTCATTTTCTGTTTGCCACATTGCATCACTACAGAAGTTTTATGATCGTCATCAAGAACTCGTGGATCGTTACGGTGTATACATATGCACCATGGAAACTGATTTATTCCACGGGTCATAGTTTTCCTTTCCTCGTTTGTCTACCCAGGACTTGACATTTTATGAGCATCTCGGCGGGTGTTTCTAGAAAAGCAGAGGACGCTTACCCTACCGGTGCTCCTGGTCCATTTGCTTTTGTTACTTTGTATGTATGATTCTAGTTACTTTATGTTCTTTGTTGTGTATGTCTGTTTTCCATGTCTGGTATTTGTCCCTGGATTACATTCTTTTGATTACCGCTATAACCTTGGTTCCCTTGATTACTCTTGCATATGTAGATTGTCTCTCATTTCAAGTTTTCACTAGTAGGCATTTTATCAAGAATTTTAAGTTTATGAAAGAGTAACCAAGAGAACTAAGATTCTAGCAGAAATCCAAAGAATATACTCCAGGACAAAGACCAGACATGGGAAACAGAGACATACTACAAAGAAAACATAAAGAAATACAAACAAAGCAACCAATGTAAAGGAACAATCGAGCTCCACTTGAAACTGGGAGCGTTATCTGCTTTTCTTGAAATACCAAATTGTCGATCTGACACTTCAGTGATTTCTTTAAAAAAAGTATTAAAAACGTCTTTAAATCAAAACTTTTGTAATCCAACAATTTCAATCAGTGATTTTAATTTTGATATATAATAAATAATATTGGCATTTGTAACCACGATTTATCAGCCTACATTTTCTAGGCGTAAATCACCTTGTTTAATTTGTTTACGGTATAAAACGTGATCTATAAACCTACAAGAAGCATTTTACAAATAAAAACAAAACAAAAGCAAAACAAAAAAAAAAAAAAAAAAAAAAAAAAAGAACAAAAAGAAAAAACAAAAAGAAAAAAAAACAAACCAAAGTTAATAGCCCGTGAGAAAAACATTATTTCGCATGTAGTCATCTAGGTATACAAGTTATCAAATATAAACTGCATTTATCAACGCTGTTGTGAAAGAACTAACATTTAAACATACAATCTTTTAACCATAACCAAATATTGAATATGTATATAAACGACCGAGTTTCATTATAAATAAGTTACCTGTATATAACTTTACACAATCAACAATAAACGTATTTTATCTCAAATGTTGTGAAAGAAGTACAGGTAAGTCACCATTTATGTAGATCATAATTAAAAATCACAAAAACAAACCACGGGGGGAGAGGGTTACTTCATATGGTTTCAAATAGGTTCTGATAGGACTGAGTTGAGTGGCAGCTGCCAAAACTGGTAGCCCACCCTTGTCGTGCAATTAGAAAAAAATAAAGTATTGTACCAAAAAGCCTAGGCTTAATTTTCATACATGCAGATGCTTGTTGAAATAACTTTAATCTAGTTAAATTGTATATTCGTGCAATTTTTGACACGTTATCTTGACAATAACTTCCGATATCTTCTTCATATATGTAAATTACAAATCAGGCTCTACATACACTAAAAGGATATTTTTTCTATCCATATATAATAATTTGAAACATGAAATAGTAGCTATTCGGCTTATCCCATTGTGTTTCTGAAGTGAACCTAAATTGTATAAATAAACAGGGTCACACAATATTTGTTCTGATCACATTTAGCCAAGTTTTAAAATGGGAACCACGAATCACTTAAAATTGTAGTGACATTGAATTATTTGGCAAACATTCTATAGAAGTGCTTCAGTTGATTAAAGGTTAATATCTGACCCCCTTTTAGATGTCAGTAAATGGATATCGAACATGTATATTTCATTAATATTGTATTATTGGCTTCTGATTATCAATTTCCGCCAGTTGTTATTAGAATATAAGGTTTTATCATCAATTGATGCTAAGGGTATCAATGTCAGTCCATACTCCGGTTAAGAAGAATATGAATGTTTTTTTGTAGAAGACAAAATCTTACTATAGAAGAAAGAGTAATCAAGGGAACCAAGGTTCTAGAGGTAATCAAATATATGCAATCCAGGGACAAAGACCACACATGGAAAACAGACAAACACAACAAAGAACATAAAGTAACTTAATCAATATACATACACAGTAACAAAAGAAATTTGCAACTCGTACTCCACTAAAAGCTGGGACCATGGACCAGGTGCACCGGTAGAAAAAAATAATGCTAATATTTCTGCCCTATAATAAATTTGGAAAGAACACATTCGAGAAAAATCTGATGACTATGCATACTATCGATGTACTCTGAAGTATCAAAATAAATCGGTTTTGAATTCCTCAAACACTAGTAATTCCGAGTCAAAATAAAAACTTAAAAGCCCTATTGTCATGGCTGTTGAACTAACGACTTTTGTTTTAGTACTTTTATTTTTATTACCTCCTTTCATTCATAGTTTCTGCCTTTATTAATTATTTTTTTTTAATGAAGTTCATGCTTCTTGAAAATTTCATATTGTTGCAGCGATTTATTATTGGTTCAATTTGTTTATTCGTACTTTTATGTTGTGCTCAAAACGTTCCTCGTTTAAAAAAAGACTCATTTTCCTACAGTAACAGTAACTGATTCATTTGTTAATGCTATTTATATTCTTCATCGATCATGGTAAAACAAATAGTGATTGAAGAGTTATAGGAAGAACCAAGATTCTAGCGGAAATCAAAAGAATGTAATCCAGGGACAATGACTAGGCATGATAAATACAGTAAAGAACCTAAATTAACCAAAATAATACAAACAAAGTCACAAAAGTAAATGAGCAAGTCCGACCACTAAAAGCTAACAACTGGGAGCATGGACAAGATGCACCGGTCGGGTAAGCAACCAAACACGATAATGAGTAAAAATAACACATGCTTTATTTGATAAAACAATTTTCTAAATAGGATAAAATGTCGTGTTCTACAGCATGGAACGAATTACAGAAACTTACAAAGATAACGTTTATACTTCATTGGATATCATTCGCTTTATATATTGTTGGATTTGCAACTCCGGTATGGGTATCTGGAAGCATTCCTTTTCGAATCATTAATCAAGACGGAGAAGTAGTACATAAGGTTACTGTACACGCTCTAGGATTATGGCAGGGCTGCAGTGATGAGTATGGTTGTCTTCGACTGATAAATATTGAAGAAACGCTTGGAGGTATGTAGTACAATCAAACAAAAATATTGCTGAACCGTCCTCTGTAAAAGTGTTTACATTCATTGTATACACATTTGTTTATGATTTCATCAACTTCATGTACGGCCAGGTACCGCATCACGGATGATGTGATAGAAAAAATCGCTAATATGATTGGTTTATAATTAATGTTACTACTGTGTTGTCTGAATCTGAATACTGGTGCTGTCTAAGGAAGGCGATCGTTAGAATATTTGGAGAGGCCGTTTGTCAAGCGGTAAAATGCTTGAGAAGAATTATAGAGATTGATTTTAAAACTGTCTTTCTCACTATGAAATCTAAAATTATCCCGAGAGAACGCTATATTTTAGTAATTTGTGTATTGCAAAAAAAAAAAAAATCTGAAAATATATTTTTTTAATTACTAAAAGTAAAATCTAGGCGAATCAACGAGATTATTTTGTCGATCGTAAGCTTTCGGTGTGATGATTTTAGCCTTGTGGCACTAAAAATGCTTTAAAAACTTCTCCGTAAATTGTTCACGGTACAGAAAGGGCAATCAAGGGAACCAATATTCTTGCGAAAATTAAACGAATGTAATCAAGTGAATAGAGCAAACAGGGAAAACAGATACATACAACAAAGAACATACAATAACCAAAATAATACGTTCAAATCAACAAACGTAACAGAAAATCGCGCTGGTTACTACAAGGCCTAGCATAACCTTGGTGTGTATATTTATTATTTGCAATTTGAGATAATTTATGTATATATTGCAATCTATTAAATAACTTGTTTTAAATCCTTTTCCCGTTATTTAGATACCAAATAAATGTGTTTTATCAAATCTAGCATATCGTTGTATTTTGATAAAACATCTTAATGTGCATAAATTGAAGAAATGTACAATCGACAAATAGAAAATTTACAATTTTATATGATAGCGCAGATTTTTCAGTGTCTGTAATGTATGAAACTTAAATAAAGCTGTAGTAAAAAGGGTTTACCATATGACATAATATCTTATGGCAACTACTCATTAGCCGATCTCAAGTCTTTGTAAGGATGTTCTCCAATTTGCTAATTTTTGTCAAAATTATACATGAAATGAATAAATTGATCCAAAAGATTAGAGCAGTTACAGGTTATTAAGAGACGTTTTCAGTTAAGTGTTGTCATTCGGTGTAGCCACAGTATAGTCGCTTATGACGCTAACCAGAAACCCTTTTCAAAACACATTAACAATTCGACACAAACTGTATAATTCTTAAACGATTTAGTCCAGTATAAATCAAAGTAATATATTCATTAATATAACAAACGGTCGAACGAGAAAAACGGATGGACTGAAGAACAGTACTATCACTGCACACCTACCGCTTTGTGGGGTTAATAACAAATTCCGTGTACTCAAACAAATGATAATCTATCTACTTGATGACATGCTCTAATCAGTGTTTTCCAATGGCGATTTGGTAGCTACAGATTATGAATGGCATTGATCAGGAGAAATAACCGAAGTTCGGGCTGTGATTAAAATTTATTTACAATTAACATCCTTTCGAAATCCGAATGTAAATTAGGAAATATATTTGAATGATCCACTGTAAAAGAGGAAACGGAAAGTGTCCAGTTGACTGAATTTGCCAAATAAAGTCACCTGAAGAATACGAACGATGTATATGACGTGTGTATTTCAACGAGATAAAGTTTTGCAAATCGCCAAATCAGCTTTTTTTCTTCCTTTACGTGGACGTTCTGAACTGTGTTAATAAAAAAAGAACGCTAACCAGTCTCGTTAAATATAGCTAGTTTGATTCTTTAACGCTTGATAAGAAGGTGTTACATACTAGTCATCATAAAGAAACGATAAAGGTTCTCATCACTTACTAAATGTTTTACCGTTTCGAGAAAACAACGAAAAATGGATAAAAAAATCCAATTTCTAAAGTTCAAAATAATTATCTAGAATTGTAGTTTATGGAATTGATGAAAAAACCATCGCATCTTCATTAGACCCGAAATTGTGTTGTTATGGCGACCAAGTACTTCTCGTGCGCAAGTAAACACGACGTACCTGGAGGACGAGATCTTGAGTCATCATTTTGTGCGCCAGTTGTATCAGACGCGTCTCCAGTCTAATTATAGCTAATCTTGCCACGTGGAAAGGATTCGCGACGTCAGCGTATGTCAGTACATCTCGAACCATTCCTACTTTTTCTTCACGCTAATTTTGGAGTAATCGTGGCATACAAAATTGTTTTTATTTGCCCATTTGAAGATAACAAATGTGTTACTTATTGTAGTTGCGCCAACATTAATTTAATTTTTTTTTTTTTTCAAATCGGCAAACTCGGTGAAAAGTAACAATCCACATATTCACAGTATTCGTTCCGAAACATTAAAAAAAAAAAGGTAACATGTCCTTTGTGGTAATATTTACACTGTTAAAGAAGTTATAAATTTAAAACAAATGAACAGATATTGACAAATTTAATTTTGTATTATTTCGTTTGGTGGCTAGTATACAGTTCTCTTTAGCAAGTGTGTCAGAATAAATCTAAAAACATGTTTTATATTATTTCAGGATATTTTATTGCAGTCAGATTTTTTGCATGTATTGGTCTTATTTCGTCCATCATTACATCAGTGTTTGTTTTCTGGTTTACTTGTATGCCAAACACCGGAAAACGCGCATTGATCCTGACCATGATTATGTCATACATAACAGGTAAATAAGGTACACAGATTCAAAACCAATCCCGTTATTGTTATGATACCACGACTATCTATTAAAAAATGCTGGTATCTATGGGTTACAGGGCAAGTATCTACGAATCAACGGACCGTAACTCGCGATACCACTCTATAACTAATTTGACTTCCTTCCCTTCTTCATCGTTTTGGCACCAGCATATGGAAGTTTCATATCGCAACTCACACATTATTCCAGAGCTTGCCTAAACTATGCACACTTTTTTATAATTAGGCTTCTGGAACAGTGTTAAGTTGCTACAAAATGACAGTCATTATGGTGTATATGTTTATAACAAGAGAATCAAGCAAATCGATGGTTGCTTAAAGGAAAGCAAATTAAGCTAACACTACCGATGCACCTGGTCAATACCCTAAATTGACCAGGTACATCGGGAATGTCATCGACATTTGTTTCTTTGTAAGTTTTGTAAATGTAAAACGCATTGTAATGGCCACAAATGTGACACTTTGAAAATTCACGACTGAAATTACAAGAAATGCGCCTTTAATGAAGACTGTTAGATAGATATTGTGTATTTTCCTGCACGTTGATATATATATATATATATATATATATATATATATATATACAATTTTAGTAGCTATAAGGGGACAGCTGTTATTGAAAAATTCGGATATTTGAATAGCCATTTAAAACTGGCCTTTTTTTCTGCGGTCGGCATGACTCCAGTCTTAACGTCTGAATAATCAATCATTTGTTTCCATTGAAAAGAATTGAAAGTACAACTTAGCATTCAAATGTGAGCGCATTTATTGAATTTTATTATTATCTATTGCATATAAAATGTATATTTTCAAATACGCGTGTTAAAAGTTCGTATTTACATAGAATGTGGTCTCACTAGCTCATAAAATCGCTTTAATTACAAAGAGTAATATCTAATAACATAAGAAAAATACACACTTTGTATACTTGTCTTCAAGATGTCGCCTTTTTCATTTTCATTTTCATGGTGTTTTTGTCTTTTTCAGCTATTCTTTTATGCGTTACAGTAGGTGTATTTTGGGGTGAATATAGACTGACAAACAAAGAAGATTTAAGCTTTTCCTTTGCTGTGACGTTCGTGACAGCTGTGTGTTACCTTGTCAATGGATGCCTTTTTCTGGGCAATATCTTTTGTAAACCACGACCAAATGACCAATTTTTAAATTGAGATGCACACATCTGTATGATCTAAGAAAAGGAAAAAAGAAACAAACTCTCTTCCGAGTGAAATGGACCTTCAATAAGCGCATTTAAATATAGAATTAACAGTAAAATCTATCTTAACCGAACACCGTTCTCGTTTCCAGTTTTCTCGTTTTTACAAATACAAATAGTACATTAGGTTAACAGGTACATGAATCTCAATGTCACTTCGACATTGTTGATCAAGCATGCAAACATTATTTTAGTCAAAGCCACTAAATTTAACATCCAAAATCACTTAAAACCAATGCCCTATCTATATAAAGCCACATACCAGATTTGAAAGAGATCCACCTAAATGGAATAAAAATATCTGGTACAAATTTCAGACGAACAGACGGACGGACAAGTTCGTTCTAGTAAACTACCAACTCATCGATACAAAGAGATTTAAAATGATATAATATACCGCTTGAAAATTGTTTGAAGTAGAAAAAAAAAAGAAAACAATGCTAAAGCTAAAACTCAAAGATATCAGCTAAAAATTAGTTTAATAATATAGAGATCAATTTGTTGAATATCAATGCTACTTTAGATATTACTCATTGTGTTTTATTTCCTTTTAAACCATTCTGATTGTTTTATGTATTATTACTTGTATAACTTTTTACTTTGTGATAAACATCCACGCTGAGTTTTAATAAAAAAGAGTTCATGTACGGCATATCGAAATTTGTTTGTATTTTGTACTCATTCTTGAACAGGATGTAATGTAGGACTTGGTAATAATGAAAGACTATAAAATACATGTAATATTGTTATGTGTATTAAATCTTTGATTGTACTCTTCGACAATTATCAAACCTTTTTCTTACTTTCTTTCATTTCTGTTAATACTTTTTTTCTCATTGTCCTTCCATCAGGTTTATGAATGAATTTTAATCAATCTAAACTGAATATACCCGGAAGAAAAACAAATAAATGATTACAATTGGAATTTAACTACCGGTATTAAAAAATACAAGATTTGAAAGCAGATAATATTTTTTTCTTTATAGAACTTAGAAAATCTTAACACTAAAATGGAATATTATTTTAAAATCCAAATAAAACTATCTTGATGTTGCATGTTTCATTGTTGTGTGATTTAATGTATTTCTTATATTGCAATAATAAATAAAATGTTCTCATAGTGCTACCTTTTATTTACCTCATAGATAAGTTAGTCGAGAGACCAGTCTTGAGATTTGAGACTGGTCTAGACTTCTTTAAAACTTTTCAAGACTGGTAAGACTGTTCATGACTGTTCGAGACAGGTTGAAACTGGTGAAACCTTGGTCGAGACAAATCAAGACAAGATTAGACAAGTCGAGACTGGGTCAAGGCAAGTTGAGACACAGTCGATACTGGTTGAGACTTGATTGGACATGGAGAGACTCAGTCGAGACAATCCGAGTATTTTTCAGACATATTTAGAGAAGTTAAAACAGAGGTAGCACAAGTTAGAACAAAGTGTACCCTATTCAGACTTTTATGACTTAGTAGTTCTATAATACGGAAAACCTGACCGCAAACCACAGTGGTGCACCGTGTTGGGAAATATGTCCTCGCACGTTAAGGAACCATGCTGTGGTATTCGATAGAAGTAGGAACCTCTGCCACCTCCACAGGAGGCTAAATTGTCCGACCCTACCCACCCCTTCCTATTTCTATTGAGAATCAAAAATTGTCGACCCTGTTGTCCTGGTGTCCCATCCCATTTTTCATTTCATTATCATCATCATCATTTCATGTTCTTTTTATCATCCACTTCTTATTCATCGTATAATAAAGCTGAAATATTGCTGCTCGGGCGTTATACCCCAATAATCAATCAATCAATCTTAAACAGATATATTTTTTTTTCGATTTTCAGTATATGTTTATTTATTTTGTTATTGGAATCATCATACAATAAAAGATTTTTTAGATTATACTTTTGGTTATGTTTGTTTTGTTCTTTTTTATTGTTTTTCGTGCCAAAAGTATCCATTAAACGGGTACACAAATGTTCATAAAAATATTGTTATTATTCCTTACAAAATCTAACATACGAAAATGAAGTATCAATAGTCACTCCTGATGCTTAGAATTGTCATGTTTTATGAATTATATATCTGTAGGATTTTTTGCGCAATTTTACATTCTTGCAGCATTCCATAATAAAGTACTGAAACTGGCAAAAACTACCTCATTTATAAGTTGGTACGTTTTTTTTCTGTTCTCCGTGACTCAAATGGACCTATACAAATATGTAGCCTGTAGCAAAGAATTTCAGATTTCATATTGCCAAATTTCATGGAAAACAAAAGATAATTTTTTTTTGTAGTCAATTTGCGAAAATCATTTTTTGATCCTTTTGAGAGTGTTGTCTGTAGTTTCATGCAAATTTATCTAATCTATTTTTTTTTTCAAAATCTAAAAGTATAGTGCATAGACTTACTTCATCATGTCTTAATTTTCCATGTTAAAAAATCAATGATTTCCCTCAAGTGGATTCAAAACGGTAGCCGCTTAAAGATAACATTATCATTTTCAACGTCATTTTTCAAAAAGCCAATACACACCTAATAGTCAAAATGTTGCGGATGGTCGCTAATTAGGACGGATCATTTTTTTTTTTTGTTTACCAAATATGCACCTGCAGTTGCAAAGATATAGATTCCGTTTACTTCTTGTCGAACACCCTTCAGGTTACAGACCACCAATTCAACCAATGAGCATTTGGAACGTACGCAAAAATAGTCCTACGCAGAAATTATCCCTGTTCCTCATAGTGCTGTGAAAAAAATTCTCATCTTATTTAAAAAATTTAAACAGTTTCTGAAAGGAAAAACATTTCTGTACATTTTATAGGTGATTTTGCTTCTTGTGATGTGAAGCCTAATCTCCATAATGATTTCTAAATATACCCTTATCTTGTGAAAACACTGCGATTTCCCATGCTATTTACAGACACTTCACTTCCGGTGACCAGTACTGCACTGCAAGTCTGCTAACCTCACATGCCATTCTGAGGATTGTGAGCTGACATATGTAGAATCATGCTGATATATAGTCCTCTGCAGATTAAAGTTAAGGTAAAGTCCAGAGAATCCATTGAATATTGTGAAATTTGCATAGAAGCCTATGGGAAGTGGAATTAGTGGTTTCTAGCCTTCATTAATGAACCGTTACGGACAAAATATCACCGTATTACCGATTATTTCACATTTCGATACTTTGCCAAATGGGTCAAAGATATTTCAACTACAAATGTATATTGCAAGACATACAGAGTAAAGGCTGTACAAGTAAACCACCTGACTAATCTTGTTAAAATTCTCTATTCAAATAGGTGCCACATCAATATGGAAGATTAAGATATTGGAGGGAAACTAATCTCTCCGTAATGTCATTGCTAAAGGTCCCAAATAACCTGAACCACCACGCAGGAAATTGATGAAATAAGAGCACGATCGAGAGTACTTTTAATCACGGTATGAAAGCTAATTAACCTTTAAAAGAAAAACATCTTTTTATGAGTTCTAAGTAGAACATTGAGTATCAATGCTAGATTTAGATTATTTTATATGTAGTCCTGACATTGTGTACTATACTTGATACGTATGGTTTTGTTCCAGCAGAAAATTCCTAAAACAACATGGTTTTTGTGTGCAAAATGTATTACATCGTTTATTATCGGAGTTGGGGGTATGAAAAAGTAGCAGTAAAGTGATATTTTTAACAGACCGCATTCCAACGGAAACCAATTTTACTGGTCTATTTCTTCACTCTTATGAAGCTGATTGTAAAGATGATCTTATCCGAACAGAAGGACCAGACCATCGATTATTCAGATCGTTTAGTCTCAGTTTCTGCTTTATTATAGATGACGCTGTTTTTATACATTCCTATATTCTACAATTATAAACATCGCATCTACTCCAAAGAAATTATTTTATAATTTTAAAGGATAGTGCAGACACTTTGAAGTCAATATCATATCTTAACAAATGTGTATATACCGGCAGAAAGGGAATCCTATTGAATAAACCATACGATAAACGCGACTTCTCGTTTCGTATCATCAAATGTCCTTTCATCTATCGCAACATCCCCTCAGCACCTGCGTATATTTTATATCATAAATCGTATGTTATTCCAGACCTACCAAATCTCACGGACTTTTTGTACCATGCTAGGATGCTTGTAATTAAGATTCTGTAACAGAGTAATATTTCTACAAAATTAACGTCATCTCTGCAATTATTTGGTCTTCATCGTGGAAAGTTCTATGGAACTGCTATGCACCAATGGTACCGATTTGTTCACTGTATTATATTACTTTTTCCGTTACACCAACCTTGGACATGACATTTAAACGGTAAACGCTGGTCCATGCTACGATTTTTCATACGACCTCGGATCACTCTTCAATGTCTATTTCAATGTGCGTTTTTCAGTTTTTGTTTTTGTTTTTGTTTGTTTGTTTGAATTGTTGTTATTTCATGTTTTTAGCTTGTGTCTATATTATTTATCTATTCGTTAACGGTTATGCTCGTTTTGATTATCATTCGATTCCTGATCATCCTGATCTCCCTTCCATATCCGTATTCACCTACCTATTAGTTAGACTTGTATAATCACGAATCATTTCATATATTATTAATGATAATTTGCAGTATCGTCAGGGATAGAGTTTTATTATTAGATATGTTTGTAAAACTTTAAAACTATCACCAATTAACTGACAGAATCACAATTGTTCATAAGAAATAAATCTTAGCCATCATCTAAGTAGATTATACTTCGTAGTTTTGAATAGGGGTGAGCTGCTGCTAAACCATCATTTTTCATTTATTCAGGAAATTCAAAAAATATACCTTATCATATATCTATATAAGACTTCTTCAAGCGACATCCAGATCACCTGATTTTGTGGGAGTTATATTTCTAGAGCTAAAGTTTGTTTGTGTGACGTCTTGTTTTCCTCATATTTATATTTTCTGTGTCGCCTTTCTCTACTCTTTGACATTTTGTATTGGGGTGAACCTCCCCCACCCCCACCCCCACCCCTCGAACAAAAAAAAAAAAAAAACAAAAAGCAAAAAACAAATCGAACACTAATACAATACACGAAAATCATACACCAGTATCTCAAATAATGGGCTATAGCTAAATTTGCCCCACTTCTTGTTACTTATTACAAATAAGACAAGGTATTGTTTGCCAACAATTGAAACTTAATAGGCTGGTAATTTTAATTCGGTTGCACGTTAAAGTACAAAATTATTCTGTATATGTTTATTATGTCTTTTCCTTAACTGAAATGAGGCTCAAATAATGTCACTCCTTTGACATATTCTGGTAGAACTCGTTGGTGATGGATTTGGGTTCCTTTTTGATAAACGTTTTGATAATACAATTTGCTTTTGAAAGTTGAGAATCCTGTGTATTTCGTTCGTATGATGCTGATTAGAGATGAGAGTTATACACAAAAACATGTGTTCAACATTATACCTTAATTTGGAATTTTTATATGATTGGTAGTATTGATTTCATAATGCAATCCGATTGACTAACCGCATACATGACCAAGATTTAACAATTATCCTCTGTCAGTTCGAATGAACAAACAAATAGTTACCGTTTACTTGAGAGAAGTAATCATTTAGTGCAGCTGAACGACATCGTAAATGATGTAGGGTCAGACAGGGAATTCGTACGTTTTCATTAATTTTGATATGTTGCTCGGGCAAAAGCAGCTTTATAAGGAAAATCAAAATCATAAGGATATGGTTGTTTATGGAGTAAATACATACTACTTAGAAAAAAAAAACTGAAATACGAACCTGACTATTTATGCCTTATAAAAAGTTGTACAATAACATCTAATGAAACATTCTAACATTCTGATCACTTTGCATCACACTGGTGTACTCGCAAGTACAAAGCTTAATATAAATCTTTCGGTTTTGACTGATTCCAACTGCAGAAATTTCCGATTTTAAAAGCGAAATTGTTGTTGTTTATCGTATAATTGGGGCTTCTCGTTTATGTATAGTTTACATGTATTCTTTGGATTGTTTCATTTTTGTTTTTGTTTTTTGTTTTTGCTTTGTTTTGCTTTTCTGTCTAGTTTTCATTATCATATATTGTTTTAACAATGATTATTGATCGGTTCTATTGAACATTCGTCCTTAAAAATATGTTGTGATCGGAACTTTCCTAACTTCAAGAAAATCACAGGATATTTGTATGTATTATGCGTAGAATATACATGACATATGATTTATAATTTCCAGATCCTGAATCGTTCCAGGTAAAAAAAATGAATGCATGAACATAAAAGCGCAAAATCACGATGACGAGTAAAAAGTAATTGCATATTATATTTGATAAAACAACTATTTTGAATAGGATACAATGTCGTGTTTTACAGCATGGAACGAATTAGAGAAAGTAACAAAGATAGCTTTCATATTTCATTGGATATCATTTGCTTTATACATTGTTGGATTTGCAACGCCGGTATGGATAACTGGACGCATTCCTTTTCACGTTCTAAATCATGACGAAGAAGTAATTAATACGGTAACTGTGAACGCTTTTGGATTATGGCAGGACTGCAGTAATGAGTACGGTTGTCTTCAACTGGTAAATAGTGAAAATTTTGGAGGTAAGTTTATTTGAAAATAAAACATTGCTTAACCGTCTGCTATATAAGAGCATTCACAATAAATATACTTGATTTTGGTCATTGGACTATATGATACGAATAAGGGATATAAAAAATTCGCCATGCTTAATGGTTTTATATGATTGTGAAGAATTATCAATACAATCTAGTTGATCTAAAGCAGCATTGTGACTACTGGTGACGTTATAAATGGATGCATGAAATTCTGCAGTGGCCCAATGTACAGCAATTAAATATCTGAAAAGGATTAAAGGAAAATTGGTTTTATACTTAAATATCACAAAATATCTCGTTAAATTTAACTGGTCGAGGTTTGTTTCTTATGTCTTTTTTTTCTATATTTAATTACTTTTAAAAGTTGATGTTCTGCAAAATTCAATTATCACTCAGTATAAAACATATAACTAATTCAGATGAATGCATACAATTTACTTTATTTTGTTTCACAGAACATGTTAAAATGAAAGAACGTTTAAAACATGTCCTAAAAGTATGAGCAATAAGACTATGAATAGAACGATAAACGGAATATCTATAATCCCCGGACCAATACCAGATACTAAGCCAAGAAAACAGTCAAACCCCATAAACAACAACAAAAAAATACACTATGAAATTAATGAACACCTCGTCTCGAATAACAATTGGGGTTAATGACCCGTTGCATAGTCCTCGACTTTTTTAGTGCTACAAAATTGGTCAAAGGGTATCAAATCCAAGTTACAAGGAGATGGGGAAGTACGGCATTATCGCTGATATGATAGAGTTAACGACCAACAAGTTTAGGATTTCGACCGTAACCTTTGATGTGATGACTGTAGTATAGAGGCATTTGAACTTTGTTCAAAAAGCTTATTAATCGTAAGAGAGTTTACACGGTACAAAAATCAATTAAGTTTCAACAAGCTTTAGCATTACGTAAAAACTTATATGAAATATTTAGTGAAGAATGTTGTCAAATAGATCAAGAACTTTTGGAAAAGGGGAATGAAACTAGGTTATTATTAGCTCAATATAGCCAAAATATGTGCACACAATTCACATTATCAATTGGGTCGAAATGTTCCAACCACTTGAGGGACGTTCACACTCAAGAGTGTAACTCCTTGTTGTCACAGTCTGCTCGAAGCCCGAGAATTATTTTCATTCCACAAGTTTCTCTCAACTATATTTTTAGCGTCCCTAGAGTTGGTAGTGAAATTGACAAGAAACCCAGATAACAGACATATATATATATATATTTATGACTACAAGCAAGCAATACAGTACACATCAATTCTTGATAAAAAAAAATATATTTTCTGTATTCTCAACTACGCAAATTGCATATATTGATGACATCAATGCAATAAAATGGCAACATTTGAAGGTGTAAAATATTTGTTTTTCGTTGTCATTGATATGTCGTTGTGTTTCTAATAAGGTAATACTAGTAGCATAAAACGAAATTATCTTTTTTTGCACCACTAATAAGATTGACAAACAGCAAGTAAATTGGCGCCTCATTATTTTTAATGTTTTTTTTTTTTTGTTTAATTTTCGTAATTTATGTCACACTTTCTATCTTATATCAAACTAACCATCGATACAAAGACTGGACCATGACTTGGTGGTAAAATAAAATTGGTATAGACATTTAAGTAACTGATGTGTTTAGTAAGGACATTAGAAAAAATTAAGAAAAGTGCGCAAAATCATAATTAACGTCACGCTTAATTTTCATCGCGTAGTATATTACGTCGTGGGAATTTGTATGATTTACGGCACATCAGGAATTTCAGTCACAAATGCTCACCATTGGATCCTTGTATTAATTTTCACTTTAGAACTTGAGATAAAGGATACTACGGACACTGTGAGCTCAGCCTCATATCTTGACCTACACTTAGATATCGATAGTAAAGGAAAACTAGTGATGATTTTTTTATTCCGAGTTGTCAACTTTTCTTTCATCTGTGGCAACATCCCATGGAGTGTTCATATCACAACTCATACGTTATGCCAGCGCTTGCCGTAACAACGCAGACGTTTTGTATCGAGCTAGAATTCTAACAAATAGGCTTTTGGAACAGGGTTATGCTGCTACAAGATTGAAGTAATCATTACCAAAGTTTTATGGTCGTCATCATAAACTCGTGGATCATTACGGTGTTTCCATCTGCGCTATGGAAACTGATTTGTTCAACATGTCATAGTTATCCTTTACTCTTTCGTCTACCCCGGACTTGACTTTTTATGAGCATCTCGGCGGATGTTTCTAGAAAAGCAGAGAACGCTTACCCTACCGGTGCACCTGGTCCATAATTCCAGTTTTAAGTGAGTCCGAGTTGCATATTTGCTTTTGTTACTTTGTATGTATGATTTTAGTTACTTTATGTTCTTTGTTGTGTATGTCTGTTTTCCATATCTGGTCTTTGTCCCTGGATTACATTCTTTTGATTATCCCTATAACCTTGGTTCCCTTGATTACTCTTTGAGAATGTGTGTTTCTCGGCATGTTGTTACAAGCACGTTTGTTGAGCAATTGATGACTTTGGATTTCAATTGATATCACTATTTACCAACCCTCGAAATCTTGTATCACTTCTGCCGATGGTCGATGATCTTGGTTGTAATAAAATTTCTCAAAATCATTGATTGTAAAATGTTGAGTGAATTTCAATGGAAGTTAGTTACGCAAATCGTTATTAAACGTATCAGTTTTACATGAACATGCATATTTTTGTGAATTAATTATAGAAAAAGGTAATAGTTTCTGCATTATACAGTTAGATATATCCATTAATGTTAAAGGTATAAGGTTGCAATATACAAATGATCAGCCTAAAGCAAAGGACATTTGTTTTTATATTTTTTCAGGATTTTTCATTGCAGTCAGATTTCTTGCATGCATTGGTCTTATTTCATCCATTATTACAGCAGTGTTTGTTTTCTGGATTATTTGGACGCGAAATAACGGAAACTTCGTTTCGATCCTGACTATAGTGATGCCATTTATTACAGGTAAATAAAATAAGGTATCCAAAATCTAAAATGCTTAAAGCTTCATTAGCTGCCAAATTTATCCAGTTTTGATTCTACTGAATTTTGCTGACTCTACAATCCGAACTGTTATTAGAGAAACGACCCTTACAGCACATGTGCGCGGATTAAGGTCACCAGAAGTCACATACATACGAATTTATCTAGGTCGATTTTTTGTCTTGCAAGGCAATAAATATATATACACCTATTTCAAGTATTTAATGCATTTCAGAAACAAAAATTTACGAAAATGACAGCTAATGCAGCTTTAAGTATGTTATGACCATTCGTGATTGGACAAAAACATTCGTCCAAATAACATCAGCAGAAATCTGCAAATGAGGATGATACATAGAAATTTTATCCGCCATTTATGAACATATTTGAATGAACTATATGCAAATGACATTAAAAGGATAATGCAATAAGAATGACGTTGAGACTAGAACAGCACTTTCAGACAATTTTACCTGAATGTCTTGACAAAGATTTTTCAATTTGGCCAATGTCTACTTTTCAACTGGACGCCACGACAAAAGTAGATTTTATATAGTAACTAAAAAGTTCGAAGAAATAAAGTTCGATACAAAGATTAATTGTTTCCCCATAATACAGTTAAGCAATATCGTACAAAAATGTTATAAGCTCCCGTAACCGTCTATAATTATTTATAAAGTCAATTAATCTGTTACAGGAATTCGGCTAACGCCTGAACATCCAACAGAATCTACTGTCTTAATAAACATATACGGTCAACAAGGAGCTTACAACTTATAATGGACTGTCACTTACGATACCATTCGATATCAATAACTTAAGTTCCAAAATCTAGAGTTAACGATCCGCCTACTTATAGATACCGGTCGCTAACCTATGGATAACTTTGATATACAACTGATATATAATGGGATTTTGTTAATTTCACGTGGCCATGGTAAACTTTGTTTTTATTTTGATAAAAAAAATCTACAGTGACTGTTTTGATGAATGTTAACATTTTTTTACGGGAATGTGCGTGAAACTTTCTTTAAATAATTTATATCTCAACATTTATATTCTTGTAAAATTATTTACGAATTAAAGAAATACAAATTTTATCTTATTTCTTTCTTAAACAGTTTTTCTCAGTTTGAAATTGTTTACAAGTACTTCAATGGGTTTATTCACGTTTCTCCAACATTTAATTATTAGACTAAAACAACATCAATTAAGGTTAGGGATTATGGGGTCCTCAAACGGGTTTATCTGCATTTTAACTTATTTTTAACTAATTAAAATACTTTCTCGATTTCCATACGTATACAAATGGATGCCTGGTCTGCATAATCTTGAGCTGTCATCAGTTGGTTGAAGAATCTGTCTTTAAAGTCTTTTGTCGATGTTTCGGTATTTCGTCTGCTTTGGTCTTGCTGTTGCGCCTGCTGCTACCTGTATCTGGTTGGCTCATGTGTTTGCTTGTGTATTTTGAAGCAGTTCTATACATTTGTAAATCAGATGGACGTGTCTGATGAGTTTCTTAGCTTTGTTTTGCCTCGGCCTTTCCGCATTACAAAAAGTATAACCTATCTGTGTAACTGGCCTACAAAGAACAATATAAAGTTCATAATGTTTATTAGTGTATTTATACAGAAAGATGGTATGTGATGTAGAGTTATGGTAGATGAGCTTATTGACAAAATGATGTTTAGAACCTGATTTGTTGACTTTGTGGAGTTGTGTGAGTTGATCAAAACTTGATCAAAGTAAACTAAAAATATTATCTCAATTCTAAAATTACTTTCAGACCTGACAAAAAAAGAAAAAAATTCAATTAAAAGCATCAAAATTAGTCTACCAAACACAGTGTTGCCTCTAAGTGTAAGATATTAAAAGCAATTAAATCTGACTATCTGAACGCTGTAAATAACAACACAAGCGATATGAATGATATATTTTATATAGCCTAGCTGGCCGAGTGGTCTAGGGCTCTTGACTTTGTGCAAGCGGTGTTGCCATAGATGTCACAGCGGTACGAGTTCGAGTCCCGCGGAGGGAACGACCAAAAATTTGCATCGTTGGGAAATTTTCAGACCTTTCTATATATTATTAACTATTACTTTTATCATTAATTAATGACTACACTGCTCCATCGGATCAAATTGATACAGGGAAGATATGTAAACGTATAGAAAGGTCTGATAATTAAATGTTGGAGAAACGTGAACACAACTTTCAATGTCATTTGTATATGTTTTACTTTCTGGTAGTGAATCAAAACATGATATCTGGAAACATGTCACGTTCACAAGCTATTTTATGTTATGTTTTACATAAATAACATAATTTAAATGGAAAACCCATTGTATGGTCGAAAATGTTATTCAATGGAAATTCCCTACTTAACATTGCAAAAATGCACGTCAAAAGAAAATTGTTTTATTGCGTACATACTTTCGTCCTGATGCATCACGAATTAGCACTTTAAGTAACTAAAAGTATTTTGGAAGAGATGTTTAGAAACATTCAGATATTTGAATAGTTTTTTTGCGTGTGATTATAACCCTGAAGTATGACTTGGTCACGTATTAGCTTATTTCATATAAAGTCATTTATTTTCCTATAAAAGGCTGGGAAGTACAACTGAGAAAATTTCATTGCGTCTTGCATACATTATGTACGACTGGCATCATCCAAAGAAATATTAACATTTATATGTTGTTCATTTTTGCATAAGTCTGTTGTTTTTTTTTATCTTTTCAGCCATTCTTTTATGCATTACAGTTGGTGTATTTTGGGATCAATATAGACTGACACGCATGGAAAGCTTTGGTTTTTCTTTTGGAGTGACGTTCATTGCAGCTATTTGTTACTTTATTAATGGATTCCTTTTTCTGGTCAATACAATCTTAGACGAATGCTTAAATGTTAAATATAAATGCAAACTTCTAAAACAATTTATAAAAAACCCTCTTCTGACCGACAAAAAAAAAATCATATCAGTTCAAAAGTTTTTCAACCTTCTAAAAGCGAACAAAGATTATAAAGTCTAAAATGTGGTCGGTTTGAACAGGTTCCATTCTATTTTTCATAAACCGATCCCATGCTGGTTTTGTTAAGACTGCGAACTACGGAAAACGTGTTTTAAACATTTTAAATACATTTAAATTGGCAAAAACGGAGTTATATGCGTTTGCATTTTGTTCTGTTTACCACATTGCTCATGTCGTTTGTTTTTATTGTCATGCTGATATATGAGCAGTATTGTTTTCTTTTTATTTAGAAGGTTTTACACAATCATGAGATATTGAAGTAGTTAAAAAATAACATTACAGTACGGAAATATTTGTTGTATTACTTACATCTAATTTTGAGTATATATTAATCGCAGTCATCAAAGATGCTAAGAATGGTCATATTTCGTTTAAACTTTCACATATTTTTTTTCCAGTTTCAAGTTCTGTTTTCTTTTCTTCTCAAATCATTATACAGTACACATTTTAAGATACTTTATGATCTTTGCGCTTTCTATTGCCTTTTGTGTCAAAAGTGTGCGTAAAAAAAACCGTTAAATAAAGATTAAACTTAGTTTTCCCACATTTCAGATTTTTAAACAAATTTCAAGTTATCTTATATTTGTACCTATCAAAAGTAACAAAATCAGGCACAATGCATTTATTTGATATTTTCATGAAAACTGATTTATTCAACGGGTCATACTTTTCCTTTCCTCTTTTGTCTACTCCGGACTTGACTTTTTTATGAGCAACTCGGCGGGTGTTTCTAGAAAAGCAGAGGACGCTTACCCTACCGGTGCACCTGGTCCATGCTCCCAGTTTTTAGTGGAGTCCGAGTTGCTCATTTACTTTTGTTACTTTGTATGTATGATTTTAGTTACTTGTGTTCTTTGTTGTGTATGTCTGTTTTCCATGTCTGGTCTTTGTCCCTGGATTACATTCTTTTGATTACCGCTATAACCTTGGTTCCCTTGATTACTCTTTCAATTTAATTCCGAGAGTAATGAATAAAGTAGTCAATGATGATGTTCATTCTTGCTCTTGTTATACATTTTCAGAATTTACAGGGAATTCTAGAATCTTATTAAAATTCTAGAATCTAATTCATTGTATCATCATATTACTGTAAGAAATTATAAGCTGTTTTATATTTAAGCGCTTATTAATTAGTAATTCCATATGTTTAGAATTGTTTTACTTCTGTTTAATTTTATATTTTAAAGATTTGTAAGATATGTTTCACAGTATAATTAAGTTATTCTATATTTAGCACTTATTATTGCTTTTTGTGACAAAAGCATTAAGCTTTTACAAACCGTTACATATATATTAAACCAGTACATTTGTTATATTATTTTCATATTTGAATTACAATTGTTCATGGGTAGGCCAAAACATGAGTTTTGGTTCCCAACGAAAAGGATATTTACATTGATGCGTATACTGAAAACTTCAATACGACGAATTCAAGAATCTAAAAACTTATGTATCTTCCCTAATCCACGAAAATTGGTAACCACGAATTAAGGAGGTAGAGCTAGAGTAAGAATTCAACTCTTAAAAGTCATTGGAACCTTTGTATTCAATTTTACATCAATCTTATGTAAGCATCAAATTAACTTCGATTCATTTTATTCTGCTTCAAACGAAAGCTTGAGAGGCTTTGGTAAAATTGAATATGATGCAAACATATCATTGATTTCCGGAGTTATGTCCCTTGCACTAGGTCTTCCTCCTTAAAGTACTTACACAATATTGCAGAAACTTCACTCAAAAGTATCATGCATTTACTTTATAGCTTTTAATCCACTTCTGGTGTTTTCGAAGGACAATTAATTATAACAGTCATTCTACCGGAACAAAATTGCCATATCATTCTTATAATTATGTTTTTTTCTAATATTTAGGCCGCTCCGACAAACTTGCATTTTTCTACCATGATAATATATTTTAAAATTTCAGCACATACAGTGAAACCTGTCTATACCGAACCCTTTTGGGTTCTAAAATTTGCTCTGTTTAGACAGTTATCTGTTTATAAATGTCCTCATTATATTTAAATTGATGTAAAGGGACTTCAAAAGTGTACAGTTTAGACAGGTTTTCTGATATTCTTTGTAGATATATATTCCGATGAACTAATGCTTTCTATATCATTATGATGCTTTAAACTGATATAACACCATTTGATCTCAGCATCACTGGATTTTTCAGACAATTTACAATAGAATATTACAAAACTTAGATCTTGGACAGAGTTTTGTGCTCTTGAATTGTTCATTTTCAGTGCATTTCGACGAAACTATAACCCAATTTACCAGGTCATATGGATAAAACGTTTTTCTTGATTCTGATGGTGCAAAATTTTGAAATTACACTTTTAAAACTTTTGGCTTTTTTATTTCATATTTCACCCACTGACTCCTTCTTCAAGAGACTGACACCTTATTGTATACCTTTATATCAATTGTCAAAATGAATTTAAGTATTTGCAGTCATCCAGTAGGAAGATATACAATGCATTTCTGTGTAAAGAAAATACGTTGAAGTTTAAAAGGGTAAGTATATATTCTCCAATCAAGAAGGAAAATATCATACAGGATTTAGGCAATTAGTTATATTTTGTATTATTTTTTTAAAGAATTTTATATTTACAATGTATTTATATTTGTACTGTACAAAAACGAAAAACATATCCCGCT
This sequence comes from Perna viridis, assembly GCA_037379345.1. NCBI lineage: Eukaryota > Metazoa > Mollusca > Bivalvia > Mytilida > Mytilidae > Perna > Perna viridis. The sequence continues at coordinate 28,757,477 of CM074515.1, forward strand.
AAGGTAACTTGTATATATTTTCTGACGTTTGTACTTGTGTAAATATTCACAGGTAACATTACAATAAAAGGCCCTGCAGCAATTTATCGTAATTCTTTTCAATTTTCCAACATGTAATATATGCGGAAAATGTAGCCACAGTTGTTTCTTAAATGTAAATATATGTAATAATCTCTCTAGTTGTGCATCATTCTATATAGGTTTTCTGAATCGTAAGAAATGTCGTGGAATGAGTTAAAGATTCTCCAAAAGATAGCTGTCGTATTACATTGGATAGCATGCGTTGTTACAGTTGTTGGTTTATCAATTCCAATTTTGGTTCAAGTTGCCCCTACAACGCTCATGCTACTCAAAGATCCACTCGATTTCAGAGAATACAGAGATTACAGTGATCTAGACTTACATTCATTTCACAAAAAACAATTTACCGCCTTTGGATTTTGGACAGCCTGTACTCACAAACTACAATGTTGGTGGTTAGATCATAGTGTATATGAAGGTATGTTAAGGTCAGAGAATGTTCGACAAAGTTATATGCTTTTTCATTTTATTCACGTATTTTGTGTTTAGACTGCAACTCCCATGCGCCAACACGTCACAATATATAAATTACCTGTGTTGGAATAAATGATAACGAAGATGTTTGAAATACTTCGGGTACTTGTTTTTGTTGTTGCTAGGCAACAAAACACCTGAGCTTCTAGCATTGTTCTGGACAAACAACTCAATTCATGCTTTTATTTCGTCATTTAAATGTATACAACTATATACTTATATTCTGATGCATGTAAACCTTACGATGTTTTTTTTCTATTTGGTTGAGTTACAACTGTCCTACTTGTCATGTTCCAATTCGATCAGTTGTTTTTTTTTTTGTGTTTTTGTTTTTACTTTAGGTAAATATCACAACAACCAATAGGGTGATTGATCGGTTGATTGGTTAATTGTACATAACGTTCGCTCTATCGAACAGACAATATTTGGTCCGCGTCCTACTTGCTGAAATGGATTTTTAATGTGCTCACTCAAATATGAAATAGCCCATAGGAATTGATATTATACCATAGGCCAGCATACTCCTTTTTTTGCATACGTATGTAGCGCTCATCATTGACGTATTTGAAATATGTTTCTGCCTGTTTGCAGTGCAACCTCAGGATTAAATGATTCAAAAAATGTAAGATGTCAATATACAGTTCAGTTTTCAAGCTTTAGAATGAGTGTATGGTTCATAGTTTTTATTATGAAATTATAGCCGAAAAGTAAAAAAAAAATAATAATTCCTTCCTTTCAAAATATTTCATTGAAAATTACTCGAATTTGGAGACCACCAAGTTCTTAAAAGATTGTTGACAAGCAGTCAAAGTTTTGAAGCCTGTTTTTGATAGAACTAAATCCTACTTATTTGCTAAAATATAATGCAACGTTAATCTTCTAATGGAGGTTTAAGAATGACACACACCCTCAATTTCAGGCAACGTGAGTGTATTGTATATAACGAAGTAATTGGCCATTTATGTGGTATATTTACATGAAAGAACTATAAAACTTATTTCAGTGGTACGTTTGAGTAGTAAATGTTCAAATAGGCTTACGGTTTATGAGAGAAAAAAGTTATGCTAGAAATTTTTAGGATTGAAGACTTGAGTTCTTCCATTTTGCACCTAAATTCAGGCGTTACAAATTTTCATAACTATACTGGAATCGGAAAAATAAAAATATAAGGATGAACTATTTACGACATTACAATTACAAAGTGAACTAAAGCTACTAATTCATTTGAAATTGGAGCCTGATGATAAAAAAATGAGAAATTTCAGATTTATATTTTTATGCCAGAGCTTGCCGAAACTACGCAGACTTTTTGTATCGCGCTAGAATTCTAACAAATAGGCTTCTGGAACAAGGTTATGTTGCTACAAGGTTGAAGTCATTACTACAGAAGTTTTATGGTCGTTATCATGAACTCGTGGATCGTTATGGTATATCCATCAGTACCATGGGAACTGATTTATTCAACAGGTCATAGTTTTTCTTCTCTTGTTTGTCTACCCTGGACTTCACTTTTTATGAGCAACTCGGCGGGTGTTTCTAGAAAAGCAGAGGACGCATACCCTGCCGGTGACCCTGGTCCACGCTCCCAGCTTTTAGTGGAGTCCGAGTTGCTCATTTACTTTTGTTGCTTTGTATGTATGATTTTAGTTACTTTATGTTCTTTGTTGTGTATGTCTGTTTTCCATGTCTGGTCTTTGTCCCTGGATTACATTCCTTTGATTACCCTATAACCTTGGTTCCCTTGATTACTCTTTCAATCGTTTTAGTTAAGTAATGTTTATGTAGACCAGGCGAATCCTTGTCCTGAAATATACATAGTGATAAATTTAATGAGACATTTTAAATCAATTTCTGATCATGAAACGAGACAAGTGGATTTGTGTCATTTATTACTTCATTTGAGTTGTTGGATATTCCGTACAATTAATCGGATGAAGATCCACTAAACTTCGTTATCAATATTCTCACTTTTTTCAAAATCACAGGAAAATAATATTTGACATAGATCTCAAGTCATTTAATCTCAAGAATATTTGACTTTCATTTTTCATCTCCTGGACTTTTTAATTGTGATATGCACGGACAATGTTTTTAGATATCACAATATTCTTACTTTTCAGGCTTTTAAAAATTTTCTAAAAATACACATTTCTTTTGTTAATTTGTTTCTATTAGATGAACACCATTTAGATAATTGGAAAAATCTAGTATTATATGTGAATATTATTTTTTTAGCATTTCTTTTCGTTTTCTTATAAGAAGCTAAACTGCTTCTACTGGACTCAATTTTTGTATGCATGTCAGGAATCAGTGGTCTTCTTCACAAAAAAATCTTAAGTGTAAAATTAGTCGTAAGTTATGACCTCATAGTAAATAAAAGTATTGTGACGTCATAACTTACGACTAATTTTACTCTTACGATTTTTTGTGAAAAGGGCCACTGAAGAATACTGTTTCCACATAGTTATTCTTGATAGATTTAGTCTTTTTTCCAATGCAATCATACATTTTCAGTAAATAATAAAATTTTAAAATAGTTGCATTGCTGTTTTATTATCGTTGTAAGACAGAAATCAACAGAATCTTTTTCAAGGAACTAGATATTCTGATATGAAATCTGCCTACTGGAAGATTTACCTGATGATTAGTTTTATGCGATTCAGAAGGCTTAGTTTTGGCCACAAATAATTTATGAATCAATTCTATGTAAATGAGTTAATATAAAATAACATTTGTTTGCGAATATTTCTCGATATTTTGATAGTAAATAAAAATAAACTCATGATCGATTAATTTTTATTTTGTTTGTTTGTTTTGTGTGGAACTCTGAAAAAGAGGGAAACTGATAATGATGATGACTAAGCTATACATTAGACATTCATATGCAATATATGTCTACCCTGGTAATACATATCATTTTCATTGTAGTTTTGAATAAATATACAGCAACTCAAAGAGTTTCAGTAGACAAAGACAAATCAATTTCGTGGATATCATTTTTTTTTATTTAAATACAAAACTAAACGTAAATATTGGTGTCTGAAGAAAAGTGTTAGAGCTGCAAGTGGTAAAAAAATAATTTCAGGAAAATGGTTGATTATGAGATGATTCATTATCCTTGATAGAGATATAGGAATTTTTCTAGTGGCAACATGTGGATGCAAAATGAAATTTCACTAACTATGGCATTTTTGCGTAAGTTCTCTGTTCTCATATGCGTTTTGAAACTTCCATAAGTATTCAGCATACACTACAAATGCTTTTGGTTGGAACCTGGTGATTATGAAATATGTGTTCTAAATTATTTTCTTTGAATATGTTGACCAACGAAGAAATTATAGTTTGAAGATTAATACGTCCAAAATTGCCCATTTGATACGGAATTCCATAAAACCAAAAAAATATCAATTACCTAATGGTACATCCTGAAGTTTAATATAGAAAATTATGAGATACGCCGGAAACCTTAGATAAAGATGATGGATTACATTGGCGTATATATTTGTGAGAAACAATCGTGTTGAAAACACAAGTTGATCGTAAAAACATTATCAAAAATGTCTGTTGCAATAAATAATGTTTTATCAATATATATATATATATATATATATATATATATATATATATATATATATATATATATATATATATATATATATAATTTGTGCATTATGTTCATTATTAGAAAAAAAATTGGCGTCATTCCAAATTTAATTGCAAAATAAAAAAAAAATGCCAACTTTTCAGGTTTTTGTGATAACAAATATTTTTAGGTAAAAATGTAAATAAGGCGTATTCTGTCCTCTAAAACATATTTATTTAGACCTAAATGTAACACAATAACTCATTTGGTTCATTTGTAGCATACATTAGCCAAATACATCAAGGTGTTTGGTCTTTACTATGCAATTGTCAAGGGGAGGGGGGGTGGTTATTTCTTTTAAATTTTATACCATTTTTGTCTTAAGGCAAACTTATTTTTGTATCCTAATGATAAAGATGAATGGGTTCCTTTTTATGACATTTGTATTAAGAAAAACGATTTGTGTTACTTAGATGAAAGCAAACTGTTTCAAAGACGAATACTTAGAAACAATCTACAACGCCACACTCATTTTTTGGGGAGCGAAGGGGCGGATATTTGTTTCTAATGTGCATATCTATCAACATATATAGGTCTGCAAAAATCCCTCTAGGGGTAGGGATTTGTTAGCCGCCCCATGCAAATGTGTCTTTAGGAATATACTAGCACTTTGCAATGTTTTAATCAATATATCGTGTTCTACTCTTAACAATCTTTATCTGTTTTGCTGATTTATTGCAGGAAAATAAATCAGGTTAACATAATTTAATTTGATTGCTTATAAAGTAATCATGGTGTCTGTCCTTACCTTGTTCGTAACAGTTTTTTTCTATATAAACGTGATCACAGCTAATTGATATTATGACAGTAGCGTTATGTAGGTATGCAATACCATTGAATTTGATTTCAGACTGTTGTAATATCAATTGTAATCCTGTTTGACTAGTTCATATGTTCACATAAATTTGAATACAAAAAATCGTAACTATTTTCTTATCACTTCTGTGAATCATAGCCACTGGAAATTGTAACAAAACGATAACGTGAAGATGCTCAAGATTTCAGACTCAAGCAATTTTAACTGTTTGTTTACGATATGACCATATAGTTTCAATGAAAAAGGCAAACCTTGTTCCATGTCAGTATACGTATCATCGGTATATCTGTCTCTCTGAATCAAAGTCACCTTTCTGAACAGTTAATTTATCCACAATGTTAGAACTAAAAGCATACTCTAATTAATTTTGTTCATCTTGAATTCGTTGAATTCTAAGGATTTTTCTCTTTTTTTTTGTTGGGGGTGAAAATTTCACTACCTGCACACCAGCTAGTCGTTTAGGCATACAATAACGAACAGAATCATTACCATTACCTGTACAGAAAGCTTGGGCATATGACAAGTAAGAGCCATTTTCTATTGACTTGGACTGAAATACTGTTTTTTTGTTTGTTTGTTTGTTTTGTTTTTGTTTTTGTTTTTGTTTTTTTTTGGGTGGGGGGGGGGGTTAAACATTTTCTTTTAAATTGTTTTGTTTCGGTTTTGATTCTTTATGATTCCACATAAAAATAACAACTTGTAAAGAATGGAATTTTTCGTTACTTCAGTTAAAGATATCATGCATCATAAGACGATATTTGATATGTTTTGTTTTCAGATTCTCTCGATACATGCAAAGTGTGTGCACTGTTTGGTTGTACTTTTGCTACAATTGGCGCTGTGAATGTGTTTATGAACACTTACTGGCATTTAGAGTGTTTACCCTGTACGTGTACAGCAATTACGAACGTGGTGACGGCATACATGACAGGTGAGTAACCAAAGTCCTGCACAGATAGTGTATTTGCTATTTCAAAGCTCTACACCTCTGCCACCCACTCTTTGTCGCAAATAGGTAGAGTACACCGGAAGCAGCTTCGCTGATTTGTAAATAGTAGCGCTCATACGCTCTGATTTCTTTCATATTTCATCTTCTGTATAGCAGGTCTTTTATCTAGCAGAGAGATACGTAGTAAATCAGAAAACGTATATTGCTCTGTGGAGGACACCTAGTTGCCTTTTGTTAGAAAGAAAAATCAATCGAGTAAAACGTTTTCATATCTGTCACTCATGTATTTTTAATCCAAGCACCTAAATCATTAGGAACGCCTACGTTCTTACGTTTTGATGTCAAGCCATCCTGCTAAACCGTATGGAATGCCTTGGTCAAGATTCGATATGATTTTATTATAAATTTACAAAAGTTGATTTACTGTACTGTTACCTGGTTGAAAACCAGACTGCTTTTTTGACAATAATTCGTTTTCCTGCGTGAAATTAAATATATGTTTTAAATATATATTTAATATATTAATATATTATTATTTAATTTTGCAAACAATGAAAGTGAAAGAAATAGGTCTAACTTACAGGATCGTGACTGCCTTTGCACTTAAAAATTGGAGTATCATGTGTTATTTCCAGGATTGGTTTGTAAAGAAAGATAAAAAGTAATGTCAAAGGTTTCAACATTCCTTATCGTATTTCATTTAGATCATTTAATTAATCTGATTCAGTATCAATAGATGAAACTGTTGAGAACTTCAGCTTTTTCCCAGGGATGTTGAAAAAATTGTCCTCCAGTTCCCAAATAAGGAGTAGATTCATGATATTTGGAAAATTTAGAAAATTTGGAAAAGGATTTCACAATTCTCCACAAACAACAAAGAACATGAAGTAACTAAAATAGTACATACAAATTAACAAAAGCAAATGAGCAACTCGGACTCCACGCGGAAGGAGTACGCGTTACATCATAACACATAGTTCTAGTAAGGGCTCATTACCCAAAAGAAGGCTCATTAAGAGACAAGTACATGTATGGAGGAATCATATGTTAATATCAGCATGATGACAGTTGTATGATTTTCAATAAGTCAAATTTAGTGTACACTGTATAATTTTATGGTGGTTCTCGATAGTGATTACACTATTAATTTCATGGTTCTTGATAGTGTATAAAACCAAAAAAAAAAAAAAAAAGCATCTATGCAATAATTTAGACTCTCATTGAAATCAAAAGTGTGCACACTCATACATTTTGCAAGAATAAGACATTTTGAAAGAGGTTTGGATCAAATAAATGTGTCACAGCCACCAATATGATAGATTTATTGAAAAAGTGAACATTTTAGTCAAGCAAATTAAAAGTGTGCGCACTCATACATTTTGCAAGAATAAGACATTTTGAAAGAGGTTTGAATCAAATAAATGTGTCACAGCCACCAATATGATAGATTTATTGAAAAAGTTAACATTTTAGTCAAGCAAATTAAAAGTGTGCGCACTCATACATTTTGCAAGAATATGACATTTTTTTTTAAAGAATTTTGACTCAAAATAATTTTTCGCAGCCCCTATATGATAGTTATACTGAAATAATTAGCATTTTAGTCAATGATTTTATACCTTCAAACAAATTAAAAGTGTGCGCACTCATATTGTTTGCAAGAATATGACATTTTTGAGAATTTTGACTCAAAATAACATGTCAAAGCCACTGTATGCAATCATATTGAAGTAATATGCATTTTAGTCAATAATTTTATATCCTCAAGCAAATTATAAGAGTGCGCACTCATATATTTTGCAAGTATATGACATTTTTAAAGAATTTTGACTCAAAATAATATGTCGTAGCCACCACATGGTAGTTATATTGAAAAATTTACCATTTCAGTCAGTATTTTTAGACCTTCACGGAAATTAAAAGTGTACGCACTAATACATTTTGCAAGAATATGGCATTTTTGAAGAATTTTGACTCAAATTTATTTTTCACAGCCACTATATGATAGTCATACTGAAAAAAATCAACAATTTAGTCAATAATTTTATACAATCAAACAAATTAAAAGTGTGAGCACTCATATATTTTGCAAGAATATAACATTTTTAAAGAATTTTGACCAAAAAAAAAAGTGTTGCAGTGTGAAAAATGTAACATTTTAGTCATTAATTTTAGACTCTGATGGGAATTAAAAGTGCTGGCGCTCATGCATTTTGCAAGAATATGACATTTTAAAAGAATGTAGACTCAAACTAAAGTGTAGCAGCCACCACATAATATTAATATTGAAAACAATATCATTTTAGTCTTTAATTTTAGACCTTCGTGGAAATAAAAAGTGCTGGCTGCCATACATTTTGCAAGAATATGGCATTTTTAAAGAATTTTGACTCCAATTAATGTTTCACAGCCACTATATGATAGTTATATTGATAAATTTAGCATTTGAGTCATTAATTTTAGACCCTCATAGAAATTAAAAGTGTGGGCACTCATACATATGCTGGAATATGACATTTTAGAAGAATTTTGACAGAAATATATGTGTCATAGTCACCCATATGATAGTTGCATTGAACAAAATAAGCATTTTAGTCAATAATTTTAGACCCTTATGAAAAATAAAACTGCTCGCACTTTTTATAGAATTTATACTGAAATAAAGGTGTCACACTCACTAATATCAAACTAACATTTTTAATTTCCACATTTTCTACACATAAGACCATATAGGTAAATTGGTAGTGTTCACACTCATATTCGTTGACTGAAAGATTTAGGTATCAGTCACCCATTTAATGATAAAATTGTCAATTTTAACATTATTTTAGAATGATTTGTGACCCTTAAGTTATTAAAGAGTAATCAAGGGAACCAAGGTTATAGCGGTAATCAAACGAATGTGATCCAGGGACAAAGACCCGACATGGAAAACAGACATACACAACAAAGAACATACAGTAAGTAAAATCGTACATACAAAGTAGCTTTGACTCAAAAAGTACTTTGTCAATCTTGAATTTCGTGAGAAGTGCCAAACATCTGAAAGTTATCGGATACCACTTCCACACTTAGAATTTTTAATTTTATAATTAATTTGATTTAATCAATATAATGTGACAGAGGTTAAAAAATTTATACATGTAAACAATGATAATTTTTGAGCGATGTATGACTGGATCGTGATCGAAGAAAATTGGAACATGAATAACGATCGAGTGATTGTTGGATGATGATCACGACGAGCTCTCTCTCTATATATATAATGGAAAGTTCAATATAAATTTTGAAATCAAAATTTCTTTCCTAATCGGATTAGCTAATTTACATTAGTTATACAGTTTCATTTATTAATCGCGGACTTCCTGTTCTAAATTACATCACACAAAATAGAAAAAATTAGTATCAGGAACTGTCCAGGGGGTATGACAGTTTAGAACAGCTTTCCGTATTTTCTTTTTCACGACCCGGGACAATTTCTGTCAGGATCTGTCAGGAAATAGGGCAAAATGTGTCCTGACCCAGGACAGCCTCTGTCAGACCATGTCATGATCTGTCAGGATTTCTGTTCAATCTGCTGTCGTAGAACAGAAATCCTGACAGATTCTGACATAATTAAAGAAAGGTTAGAAGTTATCGCAACTGTACGTCCACTTTGAACAAAAACTGTAAAAATACCACTGTAAAGACACATGAGACAGTAATTATGAAAGTGACAGAGATCATTCTTATGCCATGGAAGATAATAAGAAAGGCTATGTAGTGAGGGGTATGACATTTTTGTTTTGTGTTCAAAAAGAGTAGCAAGTAATTAAACCCAATATGGTGGCCTGTTTCCCTTGGGTTTTAGTGAATAACTATGGATAGTAAAATATAGAAAAAATCGTTAAAACAGCATTTAAGTACATTTTGGCCCATTTCATGGATCTAACTTATGACCCCAAGTCCGTGTTATGATATACGGTCTCTGACAGTACACATTTTAGCTCAGCCTTTGCATGAACTGCATGTTTATCTTGGGCCACAATTGGGGAAGAAATTTGATAAACATATCGTTAACTTGATTTAGAATACGCTTAGTACCGCTGAATAGACGCAATAACAGTATACTGACTATAAATAAAAACGATTTACGAATTTGGCACGAATCGGTGAAACTGAAAAAATTGCCGGACTATATTATATGTTTTGCATAGAAATTTTGAAGGACACCCTGACCTTGCAGTCAGGGTCGACAGTGATTCTGTGTCTCAGTCTTCACTTTCAGTACTTTTTGCAGCTTACAAAGGCTGAATTACATTGTATGCTAGGTGTGGTGGTATTTGAAATTCGGAAATAGAAAGTTTTGCCTTTTGTCAAATGTTGGTCAGTATCAAGGACAAAAAAATTCGCAAATTTACTTTTTTTTTTCAAAATTCAAAACAGAAAGTTTTGCCTTTTGTCAAATGTTGGTCAATATCAAGGACAAACAATTCGCAAATTTACTTTTTTTCAAAATTCAAAGCTCATATTGATTTTTGGTATGCGAAACCAAAACAAAATTGAAAGCCAAAACAGTCTGAAAGTCTTCATGTACATGTAATACCCCTTCTGTAAGATTGACCTTTGACCCCAAATTAAAGCAAATCCTTCCATCGAACATCTTTCTGTTTTTATGAATTACTTTAAATTTGTTTAGTTTCACAAGAACCACTTGTGGGGGTAGGTATAATTCGTTTTTCTCTCATATTAGGACCAAAATAATAGTTAGTAGTCGGAAAAACGTTTTTTTTTTGCTTTGCCCCAAACAAAAACAAGTAAAAACGCAAGAAAATTGTGCATGATTTACTCCCGCGAAAGAAATCAGTTAATTGCATTGTTTATCAAGTATTGAAACTATACGAATTATTTTTTTTCACAACAAATATTGCTGATTTTGCTTCCAGCAGCATGAAAACTGATTTTTTTCGACGTGTCATGGTTTTCCTATCCTCTTTTGTCTATTCTGTTCTTGACTTTTTATGAGCAATGAATTCGGCGGGTGTTTCTAGAAAAGCAGGGAACGCCTACCCTACCAGTGCACCTGGTCCATGCTCCCAGTTTTTAGAGGAGTCCGAGTTGCTCATTTACTTTTGTCACAATGTATGTATTACTTTGGTTATTTTATGTTCTTTGTTGTGTTTATCTGTTTATGTCTGGTCATTGTCCCTAGATTACAATCTTTTGATTTCCGCTAGAATCTTGGTACCCTTGATTACTCTTTTTAAACAATCCTTAAAAATAATATTGCACTTCACTGTAGAAGGCTTCGGAATTTTAAACTAATTAAGATTGACACCTTTTGTAATTGCTTACTATAAAACGTTTTTTTTTTCTTTTTTTTTCTTTTTTTCTTTTTTTTTTTTGTCAACAATATTCAAACTATTGCTCTCCTTGCAAATACAAATGTGGTTTTCTGTTTATGCACACACTCAAGACTTTTTGAAACTTTTTGTTAGGATTTAAATCATGTTTATTGTAATATAATTATTTTCCCTTATTTTATTGTTCGTATCTTCTGTACTCTTGTGACTACTAGTTTTACCGATTTAGATTGGTGGCAAATTGATGCTGCCCATTTATGTTGAAATATACCGGAAATAATGAACCGTAATGGAATGGGCAGGTTTAGTGTGCTATGAAACCTGGTTTAACCGACCTTTCATTTTGAAATATCTGTCAGGACCATTGCAGTGGTTTTCCTACTTTCCGGTGCTGATATTGCTATTTGCATTGTCATACGGACTTTCCCTTTGCAATTTCTTTTGACTACTGCGAAGATTTTATCAGTTCAGTAGTTTTGTTGATACTGGGCAGCATAAGTAGGTAAGCACAGTAAAAAAAAACATGACAGAAAGAATAAAGAAATCTGTGAAGTTATGGTGAGTTGAGGCAGTACCGTACTTTATTGTGAGTCGAGATAGCGCTGTACTGTGCTATATGGTGAGTAGTAGTAATGTCGTACTTTACGGTTAGTTGAGGTAGCACCGTGCTTTATAGTGGGTTGATATACATGTAGAGCATCGTACTTTAATTATTACCTGTCTTTTTTGTAACAAACAGAATATGTCTGATGTGTTTATAAGTGCTCACAAAAATATACCAGAATCAATTAACTGACGGTATATAATAACGTTGTTGTTCTCCTTTCCTTGTTGTCTATCCCGGTCAAATCGGTCGATGTTTCTATAAAACAAAAACAGAGGACGCCTACCCTACCGGTGTGGGAAAATAAATACTACCGTTTTCCCTAATAGAATATTAGTGGGAACACAAACTAGCTACAGGGAAAACGGTAGTATTTATTTTTCCACAGCCAACAATACTAACCTTTTCTAGCTTTTCAGTAATTTCTAATTAAAACTGGGACTCAAAAACCATTTTTGTTGTAGTACTTTCATTCAGAGATCGAAAAATCACCATGGGAATAGAAGTTGACCATCTTTTTTTTCAACCACCATCAAAAGTGTGAAGGTACGGGAAGTTTTGCATTTTTTTGGGTCCTGCACTCCTTTGTAATATGCTGTCTTTTTGAAATTTTATAAACTATGCATTTTGTTCGATAAAAAAATAAACTTAATTTGTTTTTAAACTTTAATCCTTGAAGAATCTGAGAGAAAAAATCATCATTACAAACTTTGTCAGTACACCAATCTGTCCTTTCAAAGTTCTACTTCATTTCATCTGAATAGGGTACACGATTGGTCAACCCAATGAAAGAAAATAATCCTTGCATTGGGTTGACCTTTGATCCTTGACAGGGCATATTAGAATCACTGTGTACATCATGCAAGACAGCTTTTGTACCTCCTGAAAAAAAATAATAAATTCAATGCTGTTCATTCCATAAATAATGAAAGCGCAACAAAATACACCCTTGTTTCATCATCAGTTTCATAAGTAGTGTATTTCCTACAGAAACACAGTCCTAATACATAACAAACTGTAAAATTTGCTTCTTTTATCCATTTCTAGCTATTGGCTTAGGGAAGCTAGGTAATGAAAAACACACATCTTTAACTGATTTTTCATTCAAAATTGTCAACTTTCCTTTCATCTGTGGCAACATCCCATCAGCATATGCGTATCGAGTGTTCATATCACAACTCATACGTTACGCCAGAGCTTGCCGAAACTACGCAGACTTTTTGTATCGCGCTAGAATTCTAACCAATAGGCTTCTGGAACAGGGTTATATTGCTACAAGATTGAAGTCATCACTACAGAAGTTTTATGGTCGTCATCATGAACTCGTATAGATCGTAATGGTGTATCCATCTGCACCATGAAAACTGATTTATTCAACGGGTCATAGTTTTCCTTTCCTCGTTTGTCTACCGCGGACTTGACTTTTCATGAGCAACTCGGCGGGTTTTTCTAGAAAAACAGTTGACGCTTACCCTACCGGTGCACCTGGTCCATGCTCCCAGTTTTTAATGGAGTCTGAGTTGCTCATTTGATTTTGTTACTTTGTATGTATGATTTTAGTTACTTTATGTTCTGTGTTGTGTATGTCTGTTTTCCATGTCTGGTCTTCGTCCCTGGATTACATTCCTTTACTTACCGCTGTTACCTTGGTTCCCTTGGTTACTCTTTAACTTAAATGCATTTTTTCTGGTAAGGGATAAAATCAACATTCTACCTACACAATATGATTGTGTTGTTTATGCTAACAAATACAAATACTTACATGCATCTTCTAAGATTATTTTCAAATCAAGTGTCCAAATGCATATGGCTGTGGTGCTGCGGCAGGACACAGTTGTTCAACCTAACCTCTAAAACCTAGCAATTGACATCTATTCTTGATTGGTTATACCTGTATAAGACAGAATTTTGAACTTATTACATGAAAAAATCACAATTTGCCACCATACTACCAAAATACATGAACTTCATGGACAGTAATTTGCACCAAAACGTGTCAAAAACATGGTCAACATGAATGAATCTGATATTTAGTGACCATATGTAAGGGGAAATAACTGTTATTCTCAAAATCCTCAAGAATTGCAAAAAAAATTATTTTTAGAAAAATATCAATTGAAAGGAGCATAAATACATTACGCGAGTGATTCTACATTCAAATATACATAATAAGTGTGCACTTACATTGCAAACTTCTATATCAAGTCATGCAGGTGTAAGTGTGTGTTTACGCCATGAAGCGGTGTCCGCAGAAAATTATTCGGTTATTTTTTTTTTCCAGAGTAACAAAGTTATTTCTGTCATTTTAGTGTCTCAAGGTTTTACTTAGTGATACTTTGCAAAAGCATGCTACAAGTATCAAGATGTTGTATTTCATGTGCTGAAAAATATAAAAACACCATTCAGGTATATCTCCACTCATCTGAAAGAACAAACATGAAAAGTGTTTTTTCACTAAGAACATCCATTTTATGACACAAATAAGAAGTTACATAGCTCTCGTACTTTGGTTTGATCCTTGCCAGAGGATATTAGAATCACTGTGCACATCATGCAGGACAGCTTTTTTACCTCCTGAAAAAAAAGTAAATTCAATGCTGTTCATTCCATAAATAATGAAAGCGCAACAAAATACAACCTTGTTTCATCATTAGTTTGATAAGCAGTGTACTTCCTACAGACACACAGCCCTAATACATGGTAAAAAAACTGTAAAATTTGCTTCTTTTATCCATTTTTGCTATTGGCCGAGGGAAGCTAGGTAATGAAAAACACATATTTTTAACTGATTTTTCATTCAAAATTGTCAACTTTCCTTTCATCTGTGGCAACATCCCATAAGCACATGCGTATGGTGTGTTTCATATCACAACTCATACGTTATGCCAGAGCTTGCCGAAACTACGCAGACTTTTCGTATCGCGCTAGAACTCTAACAAATAGGCTTCTAGAACAGGGTTATGCTGCTACAAGATTGAAGTCATCACTATAGAAGTTTTATTGTCGTCATTAGGAACTCGTGGATCGATATGGTGTATCCATCTGCACCATGAAAATTGATTTATTCAACGGATCATAGTTTTCCTTTCCTCGTTTGTCTACCGCGGACTTGACTTTTTATGAGCAACTCGGCGGGTGTTTCTAGAAAAGCAGAGCTTAACCTACAGGTGCACCTGGTCCATCCTCCCAGTTTTTAGTGGAGGCCGAGTTGTTCATTTGCTTTTCTTACTTTGTATGTATGATTTTAGTTACTTCATGTTCTTTGTTGTGTGTGTCTGTTTTCCGTGTCTGGTCTATGTCCCTGGATTACATTCTTTTGATTACTGCATGGAAGACCAACGGACTCAAGCCATAAAGGAAAAAAACTTAAATATGATCATTATTTATTTAAAAACTAATGACAAATAGATGAAATGGAATGAAAAGAAGATACGTGCTTACCTGTGTAGTCGTTATTATTATTTCCGTTACCAAGGTTAAAGTATTTTAACCCTTGAGAATGTCCTTTCGGCAGTCTTCGTAAGTTATGGCGAAAAATAATTAGATCAGAGCTATCGCTCTTCTCTGATTAAAAACAAAGTTGTTTTCACAATATTATTTAGGTATTTTTTACATATATTGCTTCAATTGCATTGCTTCAAACTTATTTCATTGAATCAGCAAAATTCATCAGAATTAAAACTGAGCAAATTTGGCAGCTAATGCAGCTTTAATATTAAAATATATAACATAAATGTTAAACATATATACATTATGCACAGTGGTTGGGGTTATTTTATTTTATTATGTAGCAAGATAACGTCCTTCAAATGTTAACGTGGAGATACCACTTTTGAAGGACTCTAGGGAAGGTGACATACAGGTAGATTCTTTGAGATAGTTCCAATCTGTTATAGTGTTTGGGTAGAAGAAATACATATAGAAATCTTTGTTTGTATGAACTTGCCTACATTTATGTTGCCCTCTGATTTCATGTGAGCATATCATTTGTAACTTCCAATCATCCCCTATTTGTCCTATAAAGTAACACAGTCTTGCTTTTGTTCTGCGAGATTGAATACACTCACAATTAAGGGTGTTTATCATGCCAGTCACTGCACCTGGTGTTTTATTTGTGTAGTCATTGAAGACATACCTTGTGGCTTTTCCGCTCAAGTTGGGCAATTTTGTTTTGTTTATATGGATCCCAAATTGGCGATGAGGACTCTACGATCGGACGCACAAGTGGTGTACGTAAGACTTTTAACCTTACGTGTTCAGTGTTTCATATTTCTATAAAAAGCCTTAGGTTCTATTGGCTTTCGCCATTTTATTGTTAATATGTGGACCCCAATCGAGATTACTACTTAAAGTGACACCTAGATATTTGCTGTCTGGTACAGTCTCCAGTATGTGGTTATGCAGTTTATATTGAAATGAATTTGATTTAGATTTTTACAAACATTTATTACGTAGCATTTTTTCTGGATTACATTTCATTTGCCATTCTGATTCCACAGATCAAGATTTATGAGATCCTTTTGTAAGTCATTAGATACATTTATTTTATTTGTTATTCTTTATAATAAACAGTCGTCAGCAAAAAGACGAGCTTTACTAGATACATGCCCTGGCAGATCGTTCATAAATAATAAAAATAGGGTAGAGCCCAATACGGTACTCTATGGGACACCTGCATCTACAGATAATTTACAAGAATGAATGCTATCTAAGATGACCTGTTGTTGTCTGTTTGATAAAAAAAAAATTGTTATCCAATTAAGATTATTATATCTAATTCCATAAAAGTTTAGTTTGTTTATTAACCTTACATGCGACATTTTATCAAATGTTCCACTATATAGATAGGTCACTGCAGATAATTTTATGACAATTTGTGGACATAAAGCAATATTGAGACACTTAAACAAAGAAAATCCAACATTTTTCTTGTAAAAAATATATTTTTCAAAACCTTACAGTATGGAGATCCATGAAAAAAGTTAGATATTCTTTTTTATTTTGTTATAAAAATTTGTAGCCATGGTAACATAATAAAAATATATATATATATATATATATCAGTTTTCATAACAAATTGTGGGTGCCTTCCAAAAATTAATTGTAAAAAAAACAGGTTTTCTAAAATATCAGGCGTCTCGTGCAGGTCCGTGTGTTAAAAGAATAGGCCTGCAGCAGCGCTAAGCTTGTCGAAAAAGGGGACTAAATAGTGCTCAGAACGCTAGCCGGGGGCTAGAGCGCTTTGCCCACAGAGCAACTGGGATGTGTGCCCCAGGTGGTGGAATGGAGTACCCCTGGCGTGTTACATGCTGGGGTTGTCAGGCTATAATACGGAAAACCTGACCGCAAACCATAGTGGTGCACCTTGTTGGGAAAGATGCCACGTTCCTCGCACGTTAAAGATCCCTACTGTGGTATTCTCCCGGAGTAGGAACCATAGGGCTCCGCCACAGAAGACTAAATTGCTCGACCCTACCCACCTCTCCCTATTTCCAGTGGCAATCAAAATTTGTCGACCCCATTGTCCTTGTGTCCCATCTCTTTTTCATTTCATCATCATTGCATGTTCATTTTATCATCAATTTCATGTTCATCGTCTGAATATAGCTGAAATATTGCTGCTCGGACGTTAAACCCCAACAATCAAACAAACTAAAATATCAGGCACTTAAACACTGCCAGAAAAGTAAGTTGGAATGCTATTATTGTACAAAAAAAAACAAAAAACAAAAAACAAAAAAGTGTACCTTTTTCTGCTCATTTATTCATGATTTTTGTTCTTAAAGATTGTGCGAGAGTTCGCATTTTTGGGAAACAGCCTGTTGGTGCAGAGAAGAAAATCCAATCCTGAATCTTTCTGGATAGCTTAAAGCGCGCATTTTACAACTCTTTACCTTCCCAAGTGTTGCATCTATTTATGTATGATTGCTCTACTACCCACAATCAATATTTTCACCAAGTTTCACCTCTCAAGTTTTACAAACTTTGACCGGGTCAGTTTTGTGTTCAAAAAGTAGAGCCAAAATAGGTGCCAAAAAAAGAATATTGTATTTTTTTTTAAGATATGACAGAAGTTAGTCCACTGATGAGTTATCTTTGTCAAATCAACAAAATAATCCCTTCGTTCATGACATACATGTACCCAAGATTCACTCTTGATACATGTATAAAGTTGGTTTTTAGCTCTAGTCATAGTCAGGATCTAAAACCGTTAGTCACTTTTTATATGCAAAATAATAAAGTACTACTCCAGAAACAGGTGGTTTATTTCTATCAATGACTTTATATTACTATGCACATATTGACATGTTGACCCTTATCCTTTGTGGTCTAATTAAATTTATCTTAAATTATGATTTGATTTTTAATTGATAAATTTTCAACAAACTGGATTCTTTTTCCAAGTGATAAAATTTCTAGCAAACTACCATGGACCATTAATTATATCCCTTTTAAATTATCTCTTGTACTCCTTCTTGATTTCTGAATCATTATTGTTTAATGCCGTCAGTATTTCTTTAATTAGATTTTGGGAATCCTATTCTATTTGTATACCGATTTTCCCTCCAAAAAAAAAAAAGAGAAAACAAATGTCATCCATTTTCTTTTATCAATTATTGCATTTCGAAGTGTTTTAAACCAGTCGAGTCAGGTGGCTTGGTGCATCCGGTGTGTTGACACATGACGTCACTGCCACTTTCGATATTTTCAGACATGTGATCGTTTTGTTTACAAAAGTTTCGGCTTTTCAGTTATAATGTAAGTATCTTTATTGTATAAATATAAACAAATGATGTTTTAATTTTAAATATGTCAACATACTTGCCCATAATTCCAACTGCGGAAAGAATTTATAGTAGATTGTACTGACCTGATTGGAATTCCCCGTTTAATATTCTAAAAATAATGCATTAGGTGTTATGACCTAAATATTGTTGTTTACTGTATCCTTTTATGTTGGAAGATATTATTTCACATCGCTAGAGTCACTAGTTGAATTTCATAAATTGAATTATCACCTGCCTTATGAATTAGGGCAGGGTTTCTTAGAAAGTAGAACCTGTCGCCTGCACTTTCACTTTCATGAATGATAGTCCATTGATGATCACGTGATGTTGTTTTACAATTTGCTGGTGTGAACAAACGAAAGATTTTATAGATTTGAGAAAAATACGAACTCATTTTAGAAATTTTATGATCAGGATAGTAGATATTATATATAGTTTACATCTTTTTTTTTTCATTCAGATCATGGCACCACCTGACAAGAATAAACAACGCTATACTCCTGACATGGTTCAAGCTGCTATTGAAGATGTCCGTCTACACAACATGACTATAAGAGGATCTGCCAAACTGCACAACGTATCAGTGAGTACCCGCAGACGCAGACTACAGGACCCAAGAGAGGCTCATGTTGTAATTGCAGGACCAACCAAATTTTCTTTTACAGAGGAGGCTCAGCTTGCAGAACATAGTGTTCGAATGGCAGACATGATACGGCTACACGAGATGGCAAATAATAGAGCTTGCACCTAATCTGTCGACAGTGAAGAATAGGAGCATAACACCGACAGAACATTGGTTTTATGCCTTCTTCACCGCAACAGCACCGAAGTAAAAGTGAGGGTTTTATGCCTTCTTCTCCGCAACAGCACCGAAGTAAAAGTGAAGCATCCAACAAGGGCAAAGGAAAACAACTAAAGAAGAAAACTAAAAAGGCTGAGGATGAAACTGACATTATCTTTGATTACGATTGCACTTGTTGCAATTGTGGAAAATGTCAACCGCCTGGGTTGAACTTGAAACAATCATTAAGTATTGTTGGTTGGGCACAATGTGACAATTGTGACGGTTGGTTTAACCTCAAATATTGTTCCCCCGTCACCAGTGTATCAGAGAATGACGTTTGTTTGTTTGTTTGTTGGGGTTTAACGTCCGAGCAGCAATATTTCAGCTATATTCAGACGACAGAGAATGACGAGTTTCGTTGAAAAACTGTGAATCCAATTGAAGCAAGTAGATTTGTGAAGTGACAGGATAATTGTTGAAATTTTAAGACTTCAAAATTTAGTCCAATTTGTTTCTAATGATAGCAAAGACACATTATGTGTATATGAACATCTAATTGATTTGCCTGGTATTTTAATGGGAATTATGTTGTTGAAGTGTTTGTTAACAAAATAATAGTAAATCAATTGATTGAAGTAAGATTGTTTACCTATTCATCCTTAGTAATATAATATTTTTTACAGTTCACGCTTGTTTGAAATCTTTCCTTTATTCGTCTCCCTAGATGTTTCTTTTGAGCATGCGCCATGACACTGGATATGTCGGTGTTTACAAAAATCAAGGTCGTGTTGGTTTTCGAAGCAGTTATTGATTATTTAGAGTTAAGAATGCGAAATTTTATTACTCTGATTCGAAGTTCAATGGTTAATTACATAATTAAAAGTTTGGTATTTAATGCTTTAATTGTAATCGATAAAGCTTAAGTGCGCCAACAAACCGAACTGCTCTGTAATCATTGGTAATTGGATTTAATTTATTTTTTATAAGGTAAATCTGATTCTGAATGTATCATATGGTTTAAAAGGGCTGTGAAGCCGGTATGTGGCCACGTGCCCATGGTCATGGTTGTGTTTACCTTTGACAAGATGATGGGAGTTTTGATTGGCTCAAAAGACCCTTTTTTGCTAACTGTAGACTACTCCATGAGCATACGCCGAGCATGCTCAAGACACAGGCCTCGTGCATGTCCGGGTGTCAAAAGAATAGGCATGTAGCAGCGCTGAGCTTATCGTAAAAGGCGATTAAATAGTGCTCAGAAACGTAGCCGGGGGCTAGTCGCTCTGCCCACATTGCAACTGGGATGTGTGCCCCAGGTGGTAGAATGGGGTACCCCTGGCATGTTGCATGCTGGGGTTGTCAGGCTATTATACAAAAACTTACCCGCAAATCATAGTGGTGCACCGTGTTCGAGAAGATGAACGTTCCTTGCACGTTAAAGAACCCTGCTGTGGTATTAGATAGGAGTAGGAACCTTTGCGCTCCGCCACTGGAGGCTAAATTTCCCGACCCTACCCATCCCTCGCTCTTAACTTGTGGCAATCAAAATTTGTCGACCCTATTATCCTTGTGTCCCATCCAATTTTTAATTTCATGTTCATTGTATCATCCATTTCATGTTCATCGCCTGAATATATCTGAAATATTGCTGCTGGGGGTTAAACCCCAAAAATCAATCAATCAATCTGCGAGGAAAACTCTTTTGTTCTACCCAAGCCCTACGTACCTATACTGAGCATGCTCATTAACTTACCACAAAAGGGTTTATAATATATTTACATCTGATTGACATCTCCCATGATGATTTTGTGAGCCACGATCACCTGGTCTAATTGCATTTGATTGGCTTCAGTCGTAAATTGGTTATGGTCATCCAACTCTAACCAGGTGTTAACACAATTGTTTAATTGGAGATAATATCCGTTGTGTCAAACTTTCTGTCAGTTTTAACATACAAAACCTTGGCGCCAAGAAAATCGCTAACAGGTTCTTTTTGTCGCACGATCAAATACAAATCGCAAATTGCAACATAGGCATAACCCTAATAATTCAGTCCATCTCCGTATCCGTTTCAATGGAGTGATTGTAGGGAACGTAATATAACGACTGGATTAATCGGGTAACATTGGCGAATCCCATCCATGTATAAAAATGAGTAATGAGAAACGAGATCTGAGTAATTCAGGAATTTCCGATTTTTGTCGAAAAAAAATGCTAAGGTCGGCAATTCGCCTTTTAGAAAAAAATAGGTTCGGTAGGGAAAACCGGATTTTTTTTTTTTTTTTTTTTTTGTTGGCCTAACCATATATTCATATAAAATGAAGTAGTGCTTACCCGTAGACAAACTCGTTAAAGGTAAAGACTTCATCTGTCACAAACAGGGGAGTTTCATATGTACTTGTTGCGGTCGTCTAAAAACTACATACATGGATTGTTTTTTTTTTATTATTATTTTTTACCGAATCGGAAAACAAAAACAAACCTAACGAAGCAAAATACAGTTGGTATAGTAAGCAAACAAATACAAAACAATACAATATTTAAGGAAGGCTATAAATATGCTTCCCTGCTTCCCTACCTACCTAGTTTTGTGCCCCCTTCTAACTTTTAATGGTCAATTTGACGCCTGAACTGTTACAGTCTAGATAGGATCATTAACATCACTTAGAATAGGGTCATATAATAATGTATCAAAGTCGGTGATAGCCCTTAATAAAACAATTATCTTAGCAAATAGAAGACATGCAGTTCATTAATCAATTATTGATCATCGTTTGCAATATTACAAGCATTTAATATTGATATTTGGTTATCCATATCAACATACTCACTGACATTTTTTGTATGAAAATTAAAATCACAAAGTAAACAGACTTGAAGGTTTATATCTACAATAACATCTTCAATTTCAGTGAACATATTAATATTACTATACAGATTATTTTCAGGCGGGATGTTAACAATTGTATATTATTTCATATCAGAGAAAAAATCAGTTTTTTTTTTCATTTGGATAAAAACCTTTTCACGTAGTATTAATTAAAATTAAATTAATTTTTAAAGAAATAGGCCTGCATCAGCGCTCAGCTTGTCGCAAGAGGCGACTAGATAGGCTCAGAACCTTAGCCGGGAGCTAGGGTGATCTGTCAACAGAGCAACTGGATGGTGTGACCCCAGGTTGTGTAATGAGTTACCCCCGGCATGTTACATGCTGAAATTTTGCTGCTCGGGCATTAAACCCCAATAATCAATCAATCAATCTGGCGTTATGTAGGTTTATACTGAAAAAAAATTCTAGAATATTTCTTTGGCGACAAATTGGACTTGGATATATATATACGGTCTTGATGTTGATGAGTTTGTTTCACGATCTCGATAGATCCATCTAGCCTATGGACTAATTGGGAAGCAGTTGAAATATGAACATAGCACGATTATAATGCATGCTCTTGCTCGTAAATGTAGTCCTACAACATGAAATACTTCAATCTAGTACAGGCTAGTGATCATGGTGAGAACAAGGAACGCGATATTCATAATCCGAGACATGGATTGGAACAAGATAGCAGACAGAACTCCAGACATTCTGGCTCTATAGTTTTTGGTCCCTCCCTCTTTTGAAAATAAGTGCCTTAAAGAGTAAATGGGCGTTATCACTACAATTGATAGAAAATGTTTTTTGTTCGTCCAGTTTTGATGATTCAAAAAATGTTCTCCTTTTGAAATTCTGTTCTATAATAAATTTAACGGGCTAGACTTATCTTGAACCGTTTGTTTTGTATTTCAAGGGCCAATAAATTGTGCTACACTTTAATTTTTATTGGATTCCTTATAATATCCCTGCTTGCGTATTTTATATGACCGCAAAAAAGTGTATGGTGTTTTGTATGTCGTCGGCAGCGTCAGTGTCGTCTGAAGATAACTTTAGTTGTGGTTGACCAGTTGTTATGAAATGTTAATATGATTTACTATCTACTAAAGGAATTTTCTTAGTTTAATTAAGATATTGTTGCCCCTACCATTTTAGAAAAGTTGGCTAAAAAGGATAAAAAATGTGTTTTATTAGCTCACCTGGCCAAAAGCCAAGTAAGCTTTTGCCATCACTTGTCATCCATCATGATCGTCTTCATGGACAAATATTCATAAATCTTCTACCATGAAACTACAAGACCAACAGGATATAAACTTGGCATGATTGTTCCTTAGAGTATGTGCAGAAAATATTTTTTGGTCGGTGAAAAAAACATGGCCCCCGTTTCCAAAAACATATTGGTCTAAAATCAATTCTTGCAAGTAACTAAACAACGTTGCCTTAAACAAAAGTTTGGCTAGGATATTGTTGTTCATCATCATGAGATTGAACTATGCCATAATTTTCAAAACGATTTGTCAACTGGTGTATGAGTTACGGCCCCAGAAACAGCTCTTTTGGCATTTTTGGCATGTGGATCTTTGAAAATCTTCTAAAAAATCATTGCAAATAATTCAATGAAAGTTGGCATATTTTTAAAATTAAACTTTATTGAAAGACCTTTTTTCATCCTGCACCGTTCTCTGTATAAAAATGTTTGTTCAGGACTACAGGTAATTGGCGTACATATTTTTACTGTCTATTTCAGCTAGTTTACTTGTAATAACAGTCGGCATATGGGGTGGTGAAATCAAGGTTAATTTAAGCTTCCCCTTCGCCGTGATGTGTATAGGAGACATTCTGTACTTCGCGAACGGAGTGATATTTTCGTTGTACATTTTATCCGGACGAAGATGAGACTAAGTTTAACACAGCGTAAAACTGTATACTCAACTTTAAAGGAAATTCGTGAGGTCAACGAAATATTGATACTGACTAAGAACCGTGCAAGAATCTGTGATAGTTATCTTGTCATGGTTATACATGTGAAGCTATCGGATCACAGTGGCGGATCCAGCGTTTTAGGTAAAAGGGTGGGGGAATGGGGGCAAAACAATGTCTTGACAGGATCACCGATGAGGATCACGAAGTGAGTGTTTTTCACCATTTAACACACACAATTTTTCAACAGTTTTTTTTTCTAATGGGGCTTGGGGCTCCCGGATCCGCCACTGAATCATGGTCGCTAAAGTGTTTTGGCCATGAAGCCAACCAGAAAATGTATAAATCTGTTTCCTGCAACCCTACCTCTCCTGGTTTTTGTATACCTGCCCTGAACATTTTAAGGCGATTTTGACTCAAGCAGACGTTGTCTGTTCAAGTCTAGATTGTTTCCCCATTGACTCAATGTAATCTGTTTTTGAATTTTTCTTTCTTTATGGTAGCAGTATTGTGCTCATTTTAGGTGTTTTTCTGTTTTTCTTATGATTTTGTATATCACGGCTAATTAAAATAGACGTAAGTTCTGGATGTAACAGTTTTATTTTTCAAGGATCAAATTAATCATATTTACAAACATAAATCATATCCATTCACAAGACTGTCATCTATCTTACTGATACCAGAATTTATTTTTTTCTTATGTTACTTGTTTGTGCTCACCTGCCTTTAATTTGTGTAACTTTTATGAAGATAACTTGATGCTTCATAATTAAACTGTCAGTTCACATTATACCACATCAAATGATTTTCCAAGTTCTTATTATTACGGTTACCCGATATAATATTTCCTTCAACTCTTGCCTATTATGTTACAAAGTTGATGTGGATATCTTATTATTATTTTAGTATCTCATAGTCTAAAATGTTTTACCTGTATGTTCAAATATTAGCCTTAATATGATCAAACTGCCAATACAATACAAAATGCAAAAGTGTTTCAAAAGGGATATAGTCGTCCAATACGCTTCAGTCCAATATTGTAAGCTTCGAACGAATACCTCCACCAGTATGGAAAATGTAATGTTGAATTTTGGCTTGAATCTTTATTTTACTGAAATTAAGTTAGAATTCTAAGGAAGAGTTTCTATAAATTTTATTTGCAGCTTTTTCTCGAAACGCATGAATGTTAGATTTTGTGTAATTATATAGATAAACATGTTAATGTCATTGTTTGTTTGACAGAAGGTACCTGGTTTATTGACAAAGGAAACTCAAGGGCTTAGGTGCTAATTGGGATTATTGTGAGTTAGTGTTAACAATAGAACATTATGTCATGGGATTAAAGACATTTTTCACATCTATTTGAAACCCCTGGAAAAAAATAGTTCCCTTATACTTTAGATCCTTACACTTATAAATGGTTGGTCAGTATTGAGACCCTAGACCTCTCATTGGTTACTTAAAGAAATAGTCCCCAAATCCCTTGGTTTCCAAGCTTATGTTTACTGTCGGTAACTTTATGACTGATCGTCGAATAAACCAGACGTTACTATTTATGTTTTACTTACTCATTTTCAGGTATGTCAAGTTGTCATTTTTGTTTATTTGGTAAAAAAGTTATTTTTATTTTGTAACTCTTATTTTCTTTTATAGGCAATTGGGCCATGGAAATTTTTGGATTGGCTACAGTTTGAAATGTGAACCTGCTAGCACACATGTGAATGCTTTGATATCGAGTACAGTTAAGATCGCAAATGCTTTGTAGAAGTATGGAGCCAACCTTTCATCCTTCATGGCTAATAGATAACAGGACCAATAATCTAATGCGTGGTATACAACTCAACTCAAAAATGATAACTGAACTTTCACTGACCTTTAACAATGATCTTAATACTATTGAGCAAAACATGTATAATATGTTTCAAATACTAACCACCCTACGTTACTAGCCAGACGTTACTATTTATGTATTATTCACTCATTTTCAGGTATGTCAAGTTGTCTTTTTTTAATTTTGTAAAAAGTCATTTTTATTTTGTAACCTTTATTTTCTTAAACAATGTGTTTTTTACTAAATTTCCTATTTTGTATTGATCTACAATAAATATATACGAATGTGAAATTACTTGTGAAAATTAAGAGCTGTTTCTCAGTTTCCTTATTCCTTTAACCTACACAAACTTAATTTCTGAAGCTAATATGAAGTTTGAATTGTGCACATTATCTATTTATAGCAATAGCTCTTATGAATGATACGCACTGCTAACTTGCTATTCACCATCTAATAAATGTCAGTATCGATTAGAAATTATATTTAAGAAATAAGGAAATTATTTTATAATTGTTCTACAATGATTAAATGTTATTTGTTTATTTGATGAGAAAGTTTGTGATAAGAACATCATGTAGGTTGATAAGGGAGATAACTCTGTAGTTACAACCCAAAGTGGATAAAAATATAATTTGGAATTGAAATGAGTCATCTTAAGGTAAATAAGCTTAAAACTTGTCTTAACTTTAATTATTGTATTACCACTTTATGACTGATTGTCGAATAAACCAGGCGTTACTATTTCTGTTTTATTTACTAATTTTTAGTCTCAACCAAAGACAAAGTCAATATGTTGTTGACACCACACAAGAAAAAAATATAGCCCTTCTACCGACTAGTTCCCTAGTATACAAAGAAACAAAAAAAGTGTTGAAACCCTGAAAAACAACACGTCAAAAACCTTACGTAGTAATACTATAGTATGATATGGCTAACCTTTGTCACATCCCTTTATCGCATGGCTGGACGTTTAACGCTCCCTTTCCCGGAATTATTCTCGTTGGGGGTGATGATTTCTACAGTATCTCTTCAACAGCGTTGAGTTATTCATACTAGTTAAATGTTATTATGGTAGACCTTTATTTTCCTCGTTTGTCTATCCCGGACTTGACTTACGGGTGTTTGTAGAAAAGAAGACGCTTACCCTACCGGTGCATCTGGTCCATCCTTCCAGTTTTAGTGGAGTCCGATTTGTTCATTTGCTTTTGTTACTTTTTATGTATGATTTTAGTTAATTTATGTTCTTTCTTGAGTATGTATGTTTTCCATGTCTGGTCTTTGTCCCTGGATTACATTCTTTTGATTACCGCTATAACCTTGGTTCCCCTGATTCCTCTTTCAAAATGATTTTTCTTCGCATGATGTAAACACGGCCGTTAGAACCGTTCGTATTTTTTGCAACTGTGGTTTTTGTTTTATGTTGATATGTTCTTTTGTCAGTATTATCATTTTTGATGGATGATAATACAGTACTTCGTCGCACAAAAAAGCAAATGCGTTTAGTAAGAATAATATATTTCTTCTTTCTTTTTTCCCCTGTTCGTTCATTTGTATTATACTGTTTGTATATGTCATTTGTATAATATGCTATCTTTTTTAAAAATCAGATTAGTGAGTTACTCCTTTCTTATGAATCATTTTGTTTTTCGTATAAATAATCGCTTTCTTATCCTTATAGTAATAACGATCGAGGAAGCGCAGTTTTATTTTGATAAAATATAAAATCAAATGATGTGAACAGTGCTCGAAGCAAAACAATGGGCAGGATCTGTCAGGGAGTATGAATGAACGCATATCAAACAAAATAACGAGTCACTCCACACTTTTATGGCGCATGTTTGGTGTATTGTCATTGATACGGATGTCGGCAAATTGACTTGCAGTGTGTTGGAATATCAGATATGGCGTTGTCCGATCTTATATATCGCTTAGTTTAAGTTCAATATATGAACAATGCCACCTTCATATTATTTTCCGTCATACTGACAAGGATCGCCATTATCACTTATGTACAACATGTCCTGATTTTGTCCATACCCTTAGCTCCCTCAAAAGATTTCAGGCTGGCATGTAAATGTAGCATGTAATAGCCAGTTTGGCTAAAGAATAGTGTATCCCTCTTTTTCACCGCACAAAGTGCAGGAGGTCTTCGCCTCTGGTAAGGATTCATACATTTTGCAATGATTACGCGAATCATAGCCACTAAGGCTTTGTCCAGGACTAAAAAAAATATAACCTTGACTCCGATTGTGGTCGTACCTTGCTCTCCCATTGATGAAATCATAAAACCACGTCACGATTTAGTTTAAACATATCTTATTACTTTTAAAGTAATGGATCTGATAAACGTTGTACCAACTGATGTAGCCTTCTCCAATATAACATTATTGACAATAATACGAGCATAACAAACATGTACATCTGTATAAACATTGTATCAGGAGAGGAAGGCTAAGAAAAAATACATCCATATATAGATGTTCATTTCGATGGCGACATTGAAGATGTTGGTGATGATGTTGAAGATGACGATGTCTTTAAGACCAGACATTTAGCAACTACTTATCCAGTTTACTTTCTTGATATATTCATAGACGTGTTTAAAAACTAGTTCGTTCTGATCAACTATTTCCGTTAGACCGAGAGTCCAAGTTTACCATGCATTTTATTTTATTTTATTTTTTTTTTTTTTGGGGGGGGGGGGCGGGGGGCTTCTCAGATTTTGACGTAAGTATACCAGTGGCATTCAAGGAAGTAGTTGTAGTTGTAAGAATCTCTCTCGAGCTGACAACTACAAATGTTAATGATGTTGACACGAAAAGTGTTCTTATTCAGGAATGAAATGAAGCATCGCAGCAGCATTAACAATACGTTTAATCTTCTAGATCCGCACGATAAGTATAATAGAATTTTAATCTTATTAAATGATACATATTGTTTTAGTTTGAAATTTAAAATAGTTTCTGAATTTCTTGTCGAAATATCGAGTGATTCCGTTCATGAATAGTGGATGGAATGAAGGATGCATATGTTTTTGATAGTCTGCAGAATGGTGCAATTATACATGTATCACTACCATTTCTAAGGTGATATGTATGTACTCAGACTTTGAATACTAGGAAGTATGAGTTCACGTAAATACTCAGGAGCATCCTTTATTAATCTTAATGACATTATAGAATAAATTATTTTTTCTACGTTTTGGACAACAGCTCCCGTCCGAGTTAAATCCTTCCAAATTTTGCAAAGGGAAACAGCTACAGTTGCGATTACTTCTAACCTCTCTTCGCTCTTGTCAGAATTAGCTGTCATAGAACAGTTCTAAACTGTCCGAAACTGTTCTGACCCGCTACACACAATGTCCGAGTCTGTCAGGGCTCTGGACAAGCTATGCCATAATCTGTCATGGGTCCTGGCACCCTCCTGTCAGGAACTGTTACAGGTAGAACAGATATGTGGATTAGAAGATTTCCTGATATATTCTGACAGTAATAAGCTCGAGAATATTTCTCTGGCTGAATTACATACAGTACATGTACGTGATTCCGAAAAAAAAGCGTAGCACCCGACTCCCGATTCGTACAACGGGAAGGAAGCCCTGATGTTTTTCAATTTTTCACCCAAATTTTATGTATGACATGCAGTACCAACAAAAATCATTAACTGTCGTACCTGCTACGATCCTGACTTTAAAGATATTAGACTGAATTCTTTTGGTTGCAGATCTAGACACCGGTATGATACAGAGTAACTCTATATATATATACCTTTATTGAACTTCAAAGTGTTCACACTCATACACTTTGAAAGAATATGACATTTTTAAATATTTCTGACTTATGTATATATTCATCTTTTGAAGAATTTTGACTGAAATATATATATATATATCGCAGTCACCTAAATGGTAGTTATATTACAAAAAATAGCATTTTAATAAATAATTTTAGAGTCTCATGGAAATAAAAAGTGTTCGCACTCATACATTGTGCAAGAATATGACATTATTGAAGAATTTTGACTCAAATTAATTTGTCACAGCTACTGTATGACAGTTATATTAACACAAATTGCATTTCATCAGTCATTAATTTAAGACTTTCATGGAAATTAAAAGTGTGCGCACACATACATTTTGCAAGAATATGACATGTTTAAAGAATTTTGACTCAAATCAATATGTCGCAGCCCCTATATACTAATTATACTGAAATAATTTACATTTTAGTCATTAATATTAGACCCTCGTGGGAATTAAAAGTGCTCACACTCATACATTTTGCAAGAATATGACGTTTATAAACAATTTTGACTCAAACTAATGTGTTCCAGCCACCACATGGTAGTAATATTGAAAACTTTGGCATTTGAGTCACTAATTTTAAACTATCATGGAAATTATAAGTGTAGGCACTATTCCTAATATGAAACTAACATAATGGTTTCTACATTTTACACATATAAAACCATGTAGGTAAATATGAAGTGTTCACACTCATATTCGTTGCTAAAAGTGGCATTTCAAAGAATTTTGACCGAAATATTTAGGTAATAGTCACACATTTACTGTTAAAATTGCCAATTTTAACATTTTTAGAATGATTTGTGACCCTAATTTCATTAAAAGTAGCTTTCACTCAAAAAGTACTCTGTCAATTTGAACTTCGTGGGAATAACCAAACATCTGAAATTTATCGGTTACCACTTTTACACTTAAAACGGAAACAAAGGCCTTGAATTTTATAATTGAATAATTGAATTTAATTAATATTACATCTGTATGAGAGAATGGCAAAAAATTACACATGTAACCAATGATGATTTTTTTTAACGCTGATTGAGTGACAGGACCGTGATCGACAAAAATTTGAACATGAACGTACAACGATTGAGTGATTGTGGGATGGTGATCATGACGAGCTCTATATACATGATATATAATTGGAAATTCAATGTAAATTTTGAAATCAAGACGTTTTTCCTAAAAGGATTAGCTTATTTACATTAGTCACTCAGTTTCATTTATTAATCGTGGACTTACTGTTCTAAATTACGTCACACATAACTGAAAGATTTAATGTCAGGAACTGTCCAGGGGTATGACAGTTTAGAACAGCTTTTCGTATTTTCTTTGTCACGACCCAGGACAGTTTTTGTTAGGATCTGTCAGGGAATAGGGCAAAATGTGTCCCGACCCGGGACAGCCTCTGTCAGACCCTGTCAGGATCTGTCAGGATATCTGTTCTATCTGCTGTCGTAGAACAGAAATCCTACAATACATATCACAACTCATACGTTATGCCAGAGCTTGCCGAAACTACGCAGACTTTTCGTATCGCTCTACAATTCTAACAAATAGGCTTCTGGAACAGGGTTATGTTGCTACAAGATTGAAGTCATCACTACAGAAGTTTTATGGTCGTCATCATGAACTCGTATAGATCGTAATGGTGTATCCATCTGCACCATGAATACTGATTCATAGTTTTCCTATCCTCGTTTGTCTACCGCGGACTTGACTTTTTATGAGCAACTCGTCGGGTGTTTCTAGAAAAGCAGAGGACGCTTACCCTAGCGGTGCACATGGTCCATGCTCCCAGTTTTTAGTGGAGTCAGAGTTGCTCATTTACTTATATTACTTTGTATGTATGATTTTAGTTACTTTATGTTGTTAGTTGTATGTCTGTTTTCCATGTCTGGTCTTTGTCCCTGTATTACATCCTTTGATTACCGCTATAATCTTAGTTGCCTTGATTACTCTTTGTTTTGTTTTGTTTTGTTTTGTTTTTGTTGTTTTTGTTTTGTATATTTGGTTTTTTTTTATAAATACATCCATTCGTTACTTCCAATTGAATTTATACTAACAATTTTTTTTAAGTTAGCTTAGCCAGACATGTTTATGCCATAAATTATTTACCGATAGCATATAGTGTGTTTATTATTTGGTATAAATCCAAAATCATGAAAAATTTGCATTTAGTTTCAAAGAAACCATCACTTTAAAAGGAAATGTTTGTTGAATCCGTATTTTGTTCTGTTTGACTCATTCACACTCGATCTGAAAAAGACAGTCGCCCCAGTCTATTTTTATGGCGCCTAGTAATTTTTGGATTGTCATGGATACGGATGTGGACAAGTTGACTTGCAATAGGTTGGAATTTCAAATGTGGCACTGTCGGATTGTCCGACCTTATATGTCGCTTGGTTAAATGTCAGTGTATGAATAATATCACCTTCATATGATTTTTCATGGTACTGACAAGGAACCCCTTTATCACTCACGTACAATTCATCCGTGAAAACATGTCCTGGTTTCGCCCATCCGTTACATTTAACTCCATTAAAAGTTTTCTGGCCTGTAAATGTAGCATTGGATAACCAATTTGGCTTTAGAATAGTGCATCCCTGTTTTTCACCGCACAAAATGCAACAGGTCTTTGCCTCTGGGTAGAATACATACATGTTACTATGGTTGGTAAACAAAAGACTACAAGGAGCTTTAGTGTCATGGTCACTAAGGTGCTGTCCATTACAAAAATTATTACGTTGTCCTCGATTGTGGTCATACCTTGCCCGCCCATTGGTGTAATCGTAAAACCACGTCCCGTTGTTACGAGAAAGTCTAAGTATGGATAAATATAGATCCTCTTGAAAATCAACAGAGAATGCATTCGGCCATATCGGTGGATCGCTAATTACTTTGCTCTGAGTTGTGGCTATCATCAGCACTGACAATAACATACTTTTCAGGTCGGACATTTTCATCTGAAGACAATGAAATACGTTTAGAATTGTTAAGCTCTCAAATACTTAATAATGTGTAGAAATATAGTATGATAATTCATGTATTTATTTATGGCACATGGTATATCCGTCTTCTTGTTTTGGCTGTATATCGTGTTCACATTTCAAGAGCAGGTACAAGGACTGGGCGAAGCATTAAGAAAAGTGTGTTTTATTGGTATGGCGTGTCCCTGCATATACATGAATGTAATCTAGATTGTAATCCATTGATGGGCAATGAAACGTATAAATAAGCATTGTAAAAATAAATGAGTTGCCTAGATTTTACCTCAAGTCACATGTTTTTGATGGAGGTAGTTTTGGTACTTTTAAAAATGTACTTTTACCTGAACTGTTTTTTTTATAATACTTTACTTACTTTTTATTTTCTTCCGTAAACCTTTTGTAACCGGGCTTTGTCTTGGTTTTTATTATCAAATGTTTCAGAGGTATAGCAGATTTGTTAAAACCATGACCTCCACACTGAATAGGGCTACGGTAGGTGTGCATCCGGACACTTTAAAAAAAGCTGGGTAGCCAGTTGGTGTTTTATTTTTTTAGATGGTGGTTGCTAGGACATTATTTACCATTTTTGTCAATTTTACACATGAAAATGGCAAGTTTTCTAATGAAAAAGAGGAGTGCCAACTCCCTGCACCCTCCCACTTGATCCGCCACTGTACGGTATCATGAGGGGGCTTTTGGTTATATCATTTTATCATTCCAGTTCTTTAAAAAAATGAGCGTACATGTAGCCCCATCTAACCCCCAAAAATAAAACAGTTTCTTCTTTACTTTCAATTGTACCTCATATAAAGTTGTTCATTACTGCCAATAAACCCGATAGAAACATGTATAAATAAAAGAACTGTAGGTCATTATTTCAGCTATTGCGCCTAGCTTTACTTCTGATTTTGGTGACAAATAAAGATTTGGTCAATGAACGTGTCACAACACAAGACTTCTTACATGAGTTGGATTCCTAAACGCAGTAGAATTCGTGTGTCGGTTTTATCTTACAATGACCTGTCAAGTCATAAATAAAAATTTAATTCGTAGAATAATATCTAATCCTTTTGCATGTTATTCTACAAATAAAATATGTTTACACTATTAAAAAATCCATATGTTAATTCTTACCTCAGCTATAGCGCCTTACTTTATTTCTGATTTTGGCGACAAGATTTCAAATTTATATGGTCAATGAACGTGTCACAACACAAGACTTCTTACATGATTTGGATTACGTAACGTCGTAGAATTCATGTGTCTTTTATCTTGAAGTGACCTGTCTAGACTTTTTACTAATAATGACATTTCTAAGATGAAGCCTGTTAGGAGTGCTTACATTATTTTGTAAACGTTTAGGCTACAGGAACTCCTGGTCAAATGTTGTTTTTTTATTATTATTTACGGGGGTACATTGAGGACACGCATTATGTGTCGAACGTTCGACCAATTATTTCCAGCGCACGAGGGCAAGGTATACACCGAATTTTAAGGAATATCTTACGAAATCCGTGTCCTGAATGTACCACCACTGAAAGCATCATTTTGATAGTGTAATTTGACTATTTGCACCATCAGAATCAAGAAAGCAGACAAGATTTTCCAAATCATGCTACACCATTACAATTTCATTGAAATGCACAGACAAATCATTTTTTCTAAGATTCTATTAAAAATTTCTGAGCCAATCCAGTGATACAGAGATGAAATAATGACCTTTTCAAATAAAGGAAACATCCTTGAGTGAAATCATATTGTCAGATCAATGGGGTTTTGACATGCATGTTTCTGATTTTTCCAATTTTGACTTATTCTTACAAACGTTTATCTTAAAAATCCTTATTCTCTCTTTTTATTACCAAGAAAAGGGCTTCAATTAAAAGCTACTTTGTTTCATTTTAACTAACACCAAAGAGTTTTGAATGGAAATCAGATGATGTTTTGGGTAACAAATTCCGTGCATATACCTGTTAGGAAACATCGATCCACTATATGTGTATGAGGCGCCCCATTGCGAAATGTGCATGCCATATTGGCTTTTGGAACGTCCAGTTTATTTTTATGAGGCTAGGATCAAATTTTAAATAAAAAGGCCGGAATGAAATTTTCAAGAGTTAGATATAAAGCCAATATCTTTTTAATTTATTTTCAAAATAATATTTTTTTCTTTCGACAAAAAAAGCAGGATAGAATTTTTTTTTTCTTCCGGGAACCCACTGCACCGCCCTTTTCAAGATCTTTTGATCCGCCCTTGGTATTTGTTTAAAATCGCTACTATGGCAGATTACTACATTTACCTTCTATATGATGCATCTACAGTGTATACATGTACTTGATATATTATAAGATGCATACACAATTTGTTGTTATACGATATTTGTTTTCTATTTTGTCTGTGCAATGTTTTAAAGTACTAGTCCATATAAAATTCAGACAATGCAAAAGGTAGAGATATGATCATGGTGTGAGAAAACCCATAGAACAATGCTTTATCCGTGAATAGTCCGTTCTGTATTCAGATCTGTATTTTAAATAAATGCATTTATCTACTATAAAAAATACACAAATCAAAACAAATCAAGAACGATAACTATTAATATTTAAAAGTATACAGAAACGTGGATTTTCATAGAATTCTTGCTCTTAAGAGATATAAATCGTATAGAATGAACTAAAGATTCTAAATTAAAGGAGCTAATTCTGTAAATGACATTGAAAAACACTAATGGCACTAATACGCTTCCGTACATTTTGTTCTTTAATAATAAGAAGATATATGTTGCATGAATTTGTGACATAACCGCTTCATTTTTTCAGTGTTAATTTTACAGAAATCAGAATTGAAATATTGGAAGATTTTTTTTACAGATTTTGTTGCCAATGACTCAACGAATTTTCAGTTGACTCGTAGATGTAATTCGTAAGACGGCATTTGTATGTTTCAAAGAAATTATGATATGGTGCGTTTAACTTTCTTTAGAACTTTATAAGTATAATTATCTATTAAATACAAGTTGTACACTTCAGATTACTTTGGTAGATGTAACTTTCAATAGCATACTCCATTTTAACAAAGTACCATAGAAAATTAAACAAAATAATATTAAATCTATTTAAATAAGAGCATTTTATTACTAGTAATAAAAATTCGTGTACAAATATTACACATACAGTATGCCTAAGAGACGGAATAAATTAAAACGTTTTACACGGTACGATATGTGTTCAAACGTTTGTTTGATAATGGAAAGTCAAATATCAGTGTTCAGATGTCTTGGAACGATTCTAATCGTAGGCATAGACTTACTGACGAGACAGGTCTATCGGCGCTGCGTTGTCCTGACACGGAAGGTAAGCTGTCTGTTGGTAACCATAGTGACCACCGGACCACTGTGCCTGATGCTGCTGGAGAAGCTGATACTGGTACATCTGCTGCTGTTGCATAACATAAGCTGTCTGGTATGTACTGAGCTGAGAGGGAAAGTATGACTGTACGTACTGGTTTAGTTGTTGCTGCTGTTGTAAGTTCGGATGCTGAGAGTACTGATGGTGCTGTACAGAAACTGATGTCTGGTTGATGATGGACTGAGCGTGTTGTTGATTCCATTGACTGTAGGTGGATGTGGAAGCGGAAGTGGGCGTTACTTGACTGTCTGTGAAACCGACTGGGTTAACCTGACTGAAGCTCCGACAAACTGTAGAAGACGAGTCTTTGTGCTTGGACAGGGCTGAAGACGTGTCCATAATCTGACATAGGACGGTGAGTTGCTGGACAGCTGTTTCTTCTGAAACACCCCACTTAGATGCTGAGTCTTTGACAAGTCTGTACAGTGGCGACATTTCTTGGCGGACTTCTGATGTCTTCTGACGTTTCTTCATCTTCAGCGACAGTTTATTGAAGGCAGGTGGACTCTTTAGGGAAGGAAGTGGTCTGGTGTCGTCGACAATCTCTGTAGTCAGTATGCGGTCAATGCTGAAGTCGGTGTTGACTGGTTTTAGGACAGGCATGGATCTGTGGATCTTGGGAGATGTTATAGCGATTTCAGGAATACCAAGATACTCGCATATCGTCTCTGGCCAATAGGTTGACCTGGATACTGCAGTTTCCTGTCTGCGGAGTGCTGACTCTGGAGCTAAAGTAAGGTTGACGATCCATTTGGCTGTACGACCACGGGGACCCTTCTGTAAGCATGGGCTGCTAGACAGAGTGTGGCGAATAGAGTCTTTCCAGCCCTTGTACGACCCCCTAAAGAACGGAAACATGTCGGTGATAGACTGATTGATCTCGGATAGGGTAAGGGCTTTGTCTGGTGACATCTGAATTGCCATGATGATCATACCGAGGTAGGAGTAAGGTGGTTTAGGGTAACGCTGGTAGTTAGATTTGGTGGAATCTGACGATTGGCTACTGAAATAAATAAAATGAGCGATCATAGAGTACACAATGCATACGTTTATCTACTTGTGATATGAAATTTGCTCGAAAAATGTAATGCATTAAATGTGCGTTCTTTTTTTTCTCTTTTTTTTCCCATTTGTAAACAACGCTTAAATACTCAAACGCACGAAATACTTATGCTTGTTGTTGTAATTATCAAACATTTCTTTAGTCAATAATTAAGAACTGAGCGATGAAATATATCTTAGAGAATATTAAACAGTTTTAAGAAACACGATTTGTAGTTTCCCTTAATCTAAATACAACAAGTTTTTTGTTTGTTTGTTTTTTTTTTTCAACCGTGTAAAATTAAATATAGATACTCCTTCAATTCCTTCTCGAGGAAATTTAATCATTGCCCGGTAGTTATTAAGTCATGTAAAGTGCAAGTTTTTATTTCATCGTTTAATGTATTTTTTTTAAAATTGTCATTGAGTATAATAGGTCAAAATTAAATTATACAAATAGTTTTTGTTTTGCAGAGAACCGGAATTTATTTAAAGGTCCTTCAACTTAAACGCAAGCAGAGTTTTTTTGCGTGGCGTGTGCATTTGGCAGTTTTTGTAGTGATTTGAGAGAAAATATTGTTCGTTTAAAAAGTATAAGGCATAAAAGTGTTCTACAAAGTATGCAATTAAGTACCAGTCCACATAGAATTCAGACACTGCCAATTGTTCAGTGATTCATGGTGAAGAAAAAAAAATGCACCAAACAAACGATCCTTTTTCAATCTACATATGCTCTACTTTCACGTAACAATAATCTTTTCTGCATTTAGATCTGCACTGTTTAGAAAATCATTGTCATCTCCCGCTTAAATCAACCGAATAAAGTCAAATGAAGAACGATAACTCTTGCAAAGTGCCAATTTCATATATAATCTATCATCAATTTTATCTCAAAATCGCAGCCCCCGTATGAAAAACTATTCTGCATGGTTATGTGACAAGTCAGGCATGATTTGAAAATTCTATCTGAGACACTTAGTAACAGTAAAATGTTAAAAATATTTATGGAATGAATGTTATATTCTTTCCGTCTAAATTAGGTACGTTTTTTTTTTTTGGTTATCCAATCAGAATCCGTGTTACATCTGAAACTAGAAGTCTCACCTTTTATCACTGAGTGCACTAGGTGATGTTAATGTTGGGTTACTGTCTGCATCTTGTTGAGAGATTGGTGTGACTGTTGGTTGGTCTGGTAACAAAACTGTTTGACTGAAAATAAAATCAAGTATTATTAAGATGGATCAATTGTTCAGTACGTGAAATTAAATGAAATTTACGGAAAAACATTTATGCTAGTAATGACTTATTTGGTTCCTTATTGTCGAAATGGTGGATCAGTCGTGGATCCAAGGACTAGCGTACCGGACGTACGCCCCTCCCCCCACCCCCTAAATCGGTAAGAAAAAAATTTTCACCACAAGTTTCACCCCATAAATATTTTTGCCTTGCTTTGCGCACCATTTAATTCAATGAACGCCCGCTCCCCCAAACACAAATCCTGGATCCGCCCCTATGGATGTACAAGAATGACGTAGCAATGTTTGCATTTTCACAATTCTTGTTTATGCAATGATCTTGTCAAGGTTGAGTAGATATGAAATAAGAGTTTTTGCTTGACTGCTCTAAGAACGTTCAAGAAAGCGTACGACATTGGTGTTCAACCTTTTTTGTTGGTTTTTCTCTTCTTTTTTGTCCAACATTTTCTTATTGATTCCAAAAATGTTGTGACGGCTGATATAGATTCACCACACTAGAAATAATTTGCCTGTCAGGTTCAATGTTTAAACAAAACAAAACCCAAAACATTGAAAATATGTTACACTCTTTTATGTAATGTGGTTTTGTCGTCCCGAATATTTGATCAACAACATCTTGGACACCCTCCCCCACCCCATTTTATTCAATACACAAATCACATTTTAATTTTGTTAAAATATTTCTGACTTTGCAACAATGACTTATTTTTGTTGTGATATAGCGACTTTTTTCGTGTTGACATAAATTCTTGACATTGACTTGATTATGGTTGTATGTTTAGTGAGACCTGGCGTGTTGATAATGATGATTAACGGTTAACTAAAGTACGTCGATTTTCTCTGAATATATATTGCTGCTCGGACGTTAAACCTCAACAAACAAACATACGTCGATTTTGTGACACAGTTTTATTAGCAAAAAGATTTTTTTCCTTATTTTTAACAGAATTTCAAACAACGTCGTTAGTATGATAATAAATTTTTAAAAAAATACCAGCGTTGTGATTTTACCAGGTGACTTATCGCCTCCCTACAAGTACAAATGTATCAGGAGAAAATACTGGGACCAATTAGTTACGCAACATCGGAATTGGATTTACAATACTAGACGTAACGGTGTTTTTAATGCAGAGACGCTATTAAGAGGCTGTCCATATAAAAATCAAGCAGGCCTGGCATTTTTTATCCCACTGATTTTTTTTTTGTTTTTTTTTGTTCTAATGTAATGCATACATCATATGTATGTCAAAGTGTTTTAAATAGACAATGTACAACTCAGAAATTGATTTTCAACTTTCTTCACAAAACAACCAAGTTTTACTCAAATTAATTGTTATCTCCCCTTCTTCAATGGATTTCAATGCTTTCTATATTATTTCTCTTTAATCGTTAATCAAAAACTTGCATTCAACTGTATTTCAACTGCATTTGTGATATGAAATGGATTACTGTTTTTTTTTTAAATTGTCATGTGCCACTCATTGTCTGGTTTTTGTATGAACTCTCTTGACACTTGTGTTAATTTTTTCCCTTTCTGTAAAGACAAAGCAAAGATTTGTTGTGTTTTTCCCCATACATTTAAAAATGTGATCTGTCTATAGATAAGTAGTAAAGAAAGGCTTTAGATTGTGAAATATTCCATTTCGTAAAACCAATTAAGCTTGTTTAAGCACGATGCAATATAACAGTTAGATAGAAATGCCCATCCGTTTATCCGACTATACTGAGCAGCATATGCTTTAAATTGTCCTGAAATTTAACATTGGGTTAACATTT
This sequence comes from Perna viridis, assembly GCA_037379345.1. Classification (NCBI taxonomy): domain Eukaryota; kingdom Metazoa; phylum Mollusca; class Bivalvia; order Mytilida; family Mytilidae; genus Perna; species Perna viridis. Next base: position 28,797,849 of record CM074515.1, read on the forward strand.
TTGTTTTTCATACATTCAACAAAAGGAAATGAAGACTGTCTATTGAAAATAAATTAAGTAAAGTTTTACAACTTACCATGCTATATTCAGTGTATCGTCTATACTGCTATTAGATGTTTCGCTAAAGGGTGACAGCGGCGACAAACCAAGGGCGTCATAACGATACATGATTGCTAATTCTGTAAAGAAATAAAAATAATAATAGTGCTAATGTTAATTATAGATTCTCTGCATAAAGACACAGGTACGCATAGTATAAGTACGTTCAATTACGATTTAAATGATTTCAGAAAATGCATAAAATTATATCAAATTAAATCAACTACACTAAATAGTAATTAAAACAAGAGAATTCTGAATGTTTTTAGATATTAAGAGAATGACTGCGCGGATAATGTACCATAGTTGATTTTGTATTGGATTGTAGTTTGTCGGTGTGAACGACATGCTTTGAGTCATGCTAAGCAACAGTCCATTTTCTTCTTGGGACGGGGGGGGGGAGTCCTCGGATTTTATGTTTTTATTTTTTCCCCCAGCAGTTGCCAGAGTTAAATAAATTATTTGAATATCTACATAGTAAGTGATGGGAAGGAATATTGAATCATATTTTTATTTCTGTCCATGGCAGAGTAACAATTTTTTGGGCTCAAGTTAGGAATTATTATTTTTTCTTTCCAATATAAAAATTTTGATTAAGAAAAAACAAATTTATAAACAAATACATAAATAAACAAAATGGCAAGTGGAACAGAAAATCGCATAAAAAGCTAATTATACGTAAAATATTTCATCAGAGAAAACAGAAATAATAAACAGAACCATATTTTGATACATATGAAATGATTAAAAGCAGACGATATTTGGTAATTAAGCAAATAATAGTAAGCATTGATGTAGGTTGTAGAATGGAATGCAGGACAAGATAATAAATGCGACAATATGGTACTGCATCAAGAGGCAATGTAAACAAATATTACAAAGAAAACGCTAGAGTATAAAAACGCTTTTTGTCAATGAAGCCACGATAGTGGCTGAAATTGACCTAGGCATCACGCGAAATCTCGCTTCGTTAAGCGATATCATATTTTAGAGTAGCACTCACAGCCATCCGCGATCAAGTTTCTAGGCACAGACCATAGTCAATGGAAAATAGTGGAACGTGAAATGGAAAGGATTAAAAATAACCATAAAATACATAGTTTATCAAAACCAGCATGCAAGAGAAATTTTTCATTTCATCTTTCATTTCATTTAGAATTCCGTTTAATACGTTCTCACTATTTTACTTTACGAATTTTTTCATCGGCATGATTGATTACGTGGTGACAGTCGAACAGTCGCCAACCATACCATGCGTATTAATTTCTCACGTGACTGTAGGCGTAATCCCACTGGTTCCCTGCAGGTCAATATCATAAGGGACCCTAGGATTGTAAAATATATTTGAGAGAAACTTGTGGGTTGTCAGGTTAAGGAGAAGAGTTGCTGAAGCTGTACGGGACGCCATTCGGGGAACAGTTTTACTAATTTTTTAAAGACTGGTAACTTCATAAAAGCATTCCCTAATGTAAACATTATTCTTTCTTCATGAATCCTGCAGGAGTTGCGAAAAAGTTTTGATTGTCTTAAGTTTTCTTTCTACACCTGTGGCCACTGTTCATTAGTACCTTCTCATCACCCTTCATCATCATGTCAATTTTCATATGTTTTTTATTTAATTTGCCGGATTTTTCCAAGATTTAGATGATAAACAGCCTTAAACAAAGTTCTGCGAAAATGTAATGCTGAATTGTGGAACTATGGTGCATCATTCAGGAATATTACTGGTTTGGTTTTATAATATACCATTTAGATAATTGTCTACTTCTGTAAAAAAAAATGTCTACTTCACTAGATAGTACTGTTATATGATACTTTTGAACAAATGTTTCATTTCCTTTTTCCAAATACCTTTTTAATGAACATCAACTTAAAGTCATATACAATACTTTGAAGTACCTGTATTATTTCAATCAATATATTTTAAATCAGATTTAATTCATAAAATTTTGTAATTATGGAAAACTTTTTAAATTATCTATGTACAGTAACTGTTGTCTTCATTGCATTGAGTTACCTTATTATAAATAGATAAATAACTATAATTTAGCTCTTTTCTTATGCTTTGTCCTTTTTTGCTGTTTACAACATGATTGTAGTCATGGTTACTAACTTAAGAAGGTTTGAAGTATAGATATTGTATAGATATTGTATGTCATACATATGTACCAACGAACATGCTGCACAAAGCTCCTTTTCACATAATGTTACTGGTAAACAGTTTTAATATCATTGTAACAAGCCCAGTTTCAATAATTATATTGATATTACTGCTATTATTATTTGTTGTCTTAACACATAAACACATAACAATTAATAACTGAAAAATGTGTAACGTATTATTTCTTGTCTTAGTTAATTAGTAGAGATTTTATTCACCAAAAGTCTTCAGTTTATGTTCATTTGGAATATTTCACACCAATGCAGTTAATGGGACTTGCTAATTCTCTGATTTAGCCATCGAGTATATGGAATCCAAAAGTACTGAAAGATACAAGTTGTTTGAATACCCTTTTCAGTCTCTCAGCACTGCTTCTTATTGGGATTCTGTTTGCAACTGTATTTAGTACTATAGAGGTGACAGAATCTAGGTAATTCGGGTAATTAATCGGATAGAACTCAGAATATGTCCTACTACCAGTTGGACTACTCCGTCTCCTTCAGCAGTCAAGAGAAATTTCATGTACAAAATCATGCTCAAGATTACACAAAAATACATACGTTGAATTATGCAATATATGGTTTTATAGTAATTGAAAAGGAAGTAGAAAAAATACAATTTTAGAAAAGAAAAAAAAACCAATTACAACAGGTTTTGAAGTGCATATCAAGTGAACCGTTTGCTATCTATGATGTATTTATGTACTTGAAGAAATGGGTATTTGTTTTGCTCGTCAGAAAGATTATTAGAACCAAAAAGTAGAACATTAACATCTAATGCAACTGGGAATGGAACGGACAGAAAAGTATTTTGTCTCAAATTTATATATCGGTTACAATACAATAAGAAATGCGTTGTAGTCTCGGTTTGTCCACGTGAACAGAGGGGAGAACCGACCGAATTACGATCATTTAAGTGTTCCGATAGCGAGGCTCAGTGCATTCGCAAGCGGGCGTGTAGCATTTGACTTTGTCGAATTCCTGCATAGTAATAAACCGAGGGCTTATTTGTCTTCCTCTTAACATGCTTTTTAAAAATGTTTATAGAATCGGTACTGCGAACGGGCGTAGACAGATTGTTCAAAAGTTTAATAGTCGATGGAAGAAAACATTCACTGTACAATTGGAAACGAACTCGAGGGACAGTTTTAAATATTCATATGTTGTATGTATGCCGGCTCTCGGCTGAATTAGGCAGCAAGTTTTGTAAATATGGTGGTGCAAGTTTGTTAACCATCTTATGAAAAAGAACTAACTTATGACCATCCCTTCTGTCAAACAATTTCTACCAACCCGTTTCTTGATATAGCTTATCTAATGAAGAAAGCTTAGTACCCCCGTAACAATCCTGGCTGCTTCGATTTGGACAGCCTCTAATTTGTTTACTAGACCGATGCTACTACTGTCCTAAACGACATCGCCATACTCAAGAATTGGTCGAATATACATGTAGAGTTTTTCCAAAGAATATCTGTCAAGAGTGAACCGGTATTTTCGAAGGATATTAGGACGACGATAAGCCTTATTGACAACAGCGTGTTTGTGGTCGTGCCACAGACCGTTGCTAGAGATAGATAATTCCGAGGTGTTTATGATTTGGTACCTCCTGAATCTGAATTTTGAGGCTCGGATGAAAAGGCTTATTTGCCTTGCGATATATTAGACATAGTCTCCGTTTTCTGAGGATTAAAATTTACTAATCAGGTATGGGCCCATCCATGGATCTTTTCCAAATCCGAGTTCAGAATCTCAGCAGATTGCACTAGATCGTCAACTACGAGATATATACTAATACCACCGGCGAAGTTTTATTCATAAACGATATCGTTACGGATATTGACTGATGTGTTGATGCTCTTGCCTGATTGTGTGGTCATTTAATTCATACTGATGGTAATTAGACAGCAAAAAGGCAAATTTACAAGCTTTGACTGGATTTAACAGTTGTTTAGCTACAAAAGCCTACAATGCACTTATATGACTTTGGGAGAACCCTAATTTAAAGCCTTTTAGACATACGTGTAAAAATATTTGGTTCAATCCTATGATAAGCAGACGCAAATGCTTTGTAGTGAAATTGGTGAAACAGAAAAAAATGGGTGATTGATTTAACATGCATATTTTTAGATAAGTATCATCAAATCTACATGTATGTGTCTGAAAAGTAGAAAAAAAAGTTGTGGCAATTTTTTCCCATTTGTTTTATCTAGGTGTCAGGACTGCTCTTTTTGAAAAAAATTAAACAAGAAATCTGTGAGCGACGGCTCACTAGTGATACCCTCGCTTTCAACCACTATATAAGGAAAATAAACAAAGTCCTCAATAACCAGGAAGTTGTTGTCGATTTTGTTCAAAATTTGGTCCTACCATATAGTCAAAAGAATAAAAAAAAAACAAATTCCTCGGTAAACAGGAAGTTGTTGTCAATTTTTTCCAAAAATGGATCCCCGTATAAAACTACGGGAAAATGTCTTACATTTTCAAGCCATTGTGATAAGTAGTTGCAGAAAAAAGCGCGAGAAAAATGTCAAATTTCAAAATATATAAAGTAAAAAATAAAGTCCTTGATTAAGAGAAAGTTGTAGTCGTTTTTTCCGATAATATATCCTACCATATGACATGATACCTAAGTACGAATATATTGTGCTAAAACCTCAAGCCACTGTGATGGGTAGTTGCTGAGAAAGTTGGACAAAAATTTTAACTTGCAAAATATAATAATGAAATAAGCAAATTCCTCGGAAGACAGGAATTTCAGAAAACATATCCCACTATATATACTACAGGAAAAATATATTAAAATTTCAAACGGCTGTGACGAGAAGATGCTTAGAAAAGTGCCACGAAAATTTCAAGTCAAAGTCCCCTGTAAACAGGAATTTGTCGTCGTTTTTTTTCGAAAATGGAAACCATCAAATGGCATACCTACGAGAAAAATATTTTAATTTCAAGCCGCTCTGATAAGTAATTGCTTAGAAAAACTGTGACGTAAAAAGTGTTACGGAAAAATGGAAACACGGACAAGGGTAAAACTGTATATCCCTTTCCTTCGAAACAGAGGTTTAAAAATTACTTTCCCTATTTAAATGTTATACAATCTATTTTTTATGATTTGAAATGTAAACGGAGTCAACTGTGAAGGCCTTCATTGACTCAGTACTTCAGTACTTTGATTTCATTGGTGATTCTTAGTTTATGTTTGTTCTTATTTACGTGTATAGCTTACAGTTATGAAGAGGATTCAGCCTTCCGAGTTAAATAAACGTCTCATACATAATTGCTGTTCTTGTAGTCAGACATCTTACTTATTTTTTCTTTACATTTTTTTATCTTTAAACTGTCGAAAATATTGGGCATATTTGGCGGTGAAAAGCTGTGTGCGCCGGTAGGACAAAAAATACTGTTATAATTTATATTCTGCAATATACGTGCAGATATTGTTCAGATATTGTTCAAGTTTTTTTGCATAATTCCACTTGAAAATATAATAACTTTTCTAGAGGTCTAATCAGTGAAAACTGCGCCCAGTATACACATGGAACCACTAATGTTAACTGTGAAGTATGAGTATAGTTCCCGTCATAGTTTATACGCTAAAGGTAACTGAGAAATACGGGAAAAGTTCATGCCAAAGTTTATATATTTTTTTACTATATATCACTTGGTGAAAAAAAGGTTTCATGGTATTCGGTATTCTTGGAGAAACTAACCCTACAGATAACTATTAATAAAATCTATTAAGAACAAAAAAAAATAAAAAAAAGTTGTGATTTTTTTTTGCAGAACCTTAATATATTGACTTAAAATTAAAACTTATATGCATATACTTAATTCAATATAAAACAAAAAATAGTTCGCTGATTAGATGATTTAATTAATCATTGGAACAATTTAAACGCCCTAAAAACACACTTTTAATAGTACAAACAACTATTCAAATTACTTATAGTTTGCATTGGGGGAATGGTTAACCAATCAAATGTTAGCATCCGAGGAAGACACTAATTAAGCTAATAATAATAAGTATAATTGAACTATGCTCGGACTGTGAGAAAAGTGATTTAAATTATGAATCAAGAAAAAAACAGCAGAATCATGTTTGAAACTATATAACCAATTTATAAAAAATAAGGGAGACAAGCATGATCCATAAATGTTGTCTTGGCAAATGACTTACTTCATTTTTAAAATGATCTTGATAACCCCCCCCCCAAAAAAAAACAAAAAAAACAAACAAACAAACAAAAACAAACAAAAAGCAAAAGAATAAAAACAAAAACAAACAAACAAAAACAAAAAAAAGCAACAAAAAAAAAACCAAACAAACACAGTTGCAGATTAGTCCTTCATCTATTTTTTTTTTCGAAATCATAAATTTAAAAGAAAAATACTGTATTTTGTCCTTGTATACATACAGTCATGTATGTGCCTAAGATAAAGATTTTTGACACTGTGACAAGGAATGCTCTAGATATATGGCTTAAATATCTTTACCTTATATGAATGGTTATATTTACAATATTATAATATTATTTATAACATGTTTAAAAACATAAAGTCGTTTATATCATGCAGATACGGGGGGATGGATGTTTGAATTATTCACAAGTCAATCAGGCGTTAGACAATGTGAAAATTTATCTCAGTGAAAATCTAAATAGGTAAGTGAAAAATCGGAGAAGAGCTGAAATATTTTGTCTGATTATGCTATCGATGCCGTGATACTGGTATAAAGCTTTGTAGACATGCAGACTACAATTTAAAAAAAAAATATCACGAGTACTTTGACAACTGCCTCTCAAAATTTATGTTCTAACAAAACAATGGACGACAGCCTTTAAATCTGATTCTTTTACGCTTATAATGAAATTGAAGTTTTCAAAGAATTCAACTACTTGGGAGTCTATATACATTCTGTATGGAGAACTGGAAGGTTTAAAACTTAAAAAAGGGTTACGAATGTTATGTATACAATCTCGCGCAGACTCTTAAAATTATGTTATATTGATCACTTTATAACAAAACCATGCAATAAGATACTATACAGATGTGAAGGCTTCGAAAATATAGAAATGTTGGAAAGAATAGCTAAAATACTATAAACTATTGCTTGGTTTAAAGCTATAACACCGATTACGGTTTCTTTCGGCGAATAAGGAGAACATCATTTATGTTTTTTATATAAAAGTAAGAATGGTCTCATACTGGGCAACAATATTAACAGGAAATGATGTGAAATTATTTCGTATTATTTACAATTAATTGTGCATTAAAAGAAATAGCGTCAGATATGTTAATATTTCAGAAAATATTTGTACGAAAGTGGCAAACGGATGTAAATCAAGAACCATGCCTGTTTTAATTCAAAATGAATCACGGTTTAAAATTGGAAAACCATTTTGGTATCCTTGATATGATGTGAACTTTAATAAAATTTAGAATGATAAATCAGATTGACTATACAGGCATGGCGGTGGAGAAATATACCACGGGATGAAAGGATATGCCATTTGATGATAAATTTCACTACATTATAGCACATCATATTTTGAAGAAAAGAGAAATTTATTGAAAGTAACCATTAAAATAACTGCAATACATTAAATTTTAAAAAATGAGAAAAAAATAAGTACTTCTCTGTCTTAGAATCAAGCAAAACGCAGAGATTTTATTGCATTATATAAGTATTTATACCTTGTAATCTCCAGAAATTATCTGTGTAAAGTTTGCCCTTTTAAGATATTGATAGATCAAATTTAGTTGAAATGCACTATGAAAAAGTGGCGGCAAAATTTTCCCACACTAATTCCCTATATAACCAGTAAACGACTATTTTTGAAACAGATGCTTCGGAATAAATTTCAATAGCCTTTCGTTTGTTAACTAGATATATTTAATATTTTTGAGGAAAAAAAGACAAAATCGAGAAAATTGTGTGCTACCTGATTTTTATACATAATGGTACTGAAATGAATATTCAAAAATTGTGACTTTAAAGGAAACTGTATTCTTTCATGAAATTGTAAATAAAGAGGTGAATTATGTCGAATATACGTATCACCTCTCCCTCTGTCTGCAAATGTCGCTTTTTAAAACCTTTAATTAATACGACCAATATTCCATCGCCCTTTCTCCAAAAATATGATAATTATGTCACTTTATCAATTTAATGTGTGTATGTTTTATTTTGTTTGGTTTTTGTATAGTATACCATTAATTTCTATTATTAATTTGTGTTTCGTACTATTTCAAATGTTAATTTTTTTTTTAAAAAAGTCATACGACAACCCTTTGGTAATTATGCTTAATTACAGGTTTATGGTTTTCATGCGTGCCAAAATAAAATAAAAATAAAATAAAATAAAATAAAATAAAATAAAATAAAATAAAATAAAATAAAATAAAATAAAATAAAATAAAATTCCAAAGCTAAAACTTGCACAAATTTTGAAGTTACATTTGTATTGGTGGTCATTAACTTATTTTATTCCTTAATTGATAAAATTTTCATTTATATACATGTACATGTAATTAATATGTGTCACTTTTTAATGTTAATTCTTTTCCACGGAAGAGACTGGAGACTTGGTGGCTCATGTTACGGAATACTAATGTTGTTATGTAGAATGATGTCAAATAAACTTTCTTGGCAAGAAACAATAATTTCGCCGATTCCTATGAATAGACGTGTATATTGCGGGTGGTACCGATCGATTGAATCAAGTAAAATCTCCATGATATATTTTCCAAATATTTTCATTATCTGACATTTTTTAGATATTAAGAATTGTTCAAAAAAGGAAGAAATATTAAACCAAGGATTTACATAAAGCATATATCTATATTTAACTTATTCAGTAAGCTAATTACATTCCAATAATTCCATTGCAAATAATAACTCCTTAAGTAGACAAATTTGTTTAATTCGAACTAGTGTTTTTTAAAGATCTTGAATTAATTTACGAGTCAATTTTAAGCTCTATCCAAGTGTATGCGTTTGCGTGAACGCAAATTGTTTAATTTATTTGATAATTTTCCTTACCATGTCATATTTTATCCCCGGAATTAAGAGTAAGAAATAAATACATCAAATACAACCAAATAAATAAAAACAAAATAAAATCCCTACCTTTACTTTGGGATCTTCAGGAAATAAATGAGGGGGTTTTGCTTTCGTCTCTTTATATGCCAAATTCGTATCCGTGTCATGTTTAGGAAGGGAAGCCGCATCATTAGGACATACCCCATAGCACAGACCGTGGGTCTGGATCAGGTGTCAATGCACCCCTGAATCCCAGATACTATTACATTATACACCCGTGTCACCGAAGCCATACATGTACCGATGGAATAAACATCTGTAATAACCAATCTATCGATCTACCAGAACCTTTTGACACTTCTTGACCAGTAACTTGGAATGTGTTGGAAAATAAATTATTTCAAATTATTTCTTTATTAAAAAATGAATATTGGGCAGCAGGTTATGCCTACTCAAGCTCTCTCTATAAAAAAGTACAAAGCAACGGAATATATAAATACATGTAAAAAAATATGAAACAAGTCATTTTTTTACATTATTATATTTATATTTGGTTTCAAAATAAAATTGATGAGAGAAATAATGAAAATAAAGGGACAGAACTTTTTCATATGCAGATAAGATAATATTTTGAGAAAACAATTATATTTCAGTATAAAATTCATTCATTGCCTTTTAATTATTTCCTCTTGAAGAGATATAACGACATACACATTTACAAAAACAGTATATCAGTTATTTATAAATTATATAATAAGAATAATATTACAATTTAACTTACATGACTTCTAAATTTACAGTTTAACTATATTACAACTAAACATGTTTAATGACACGGATTAATTACTCATGGGGTGGGGCTGGGATGGGGTTGATGTTTCCTGCATCAGTAAAACTCAGGAGCCTATTATACTGTCCGAGGCTTTGCACCTTATGAACGGGGTCCATAGAAATACCCAAGAATACCCCAAAATACCCCCATAACTTTATAGAGTAATCATGATAATTATAAAAAAAAAACATATATATAAAACGGGTGAGTTACGACAGACGGATTGGCAATGCGACAGACGAATTAAATGCACCCAGCACTTGTTCGTTCATATTAACGAATCCACGACTGAATTCTCACTATTTTTCAGGTCTTAATGCATTTGCATAACATTACTTATTTTAAACGTTGTACTTATATCATGTTTTCTCCTTTAACTTATCTCACCTTAAAATATTCAAATGAGATCAACAAGGCAAGTGATTATTTATGCAAATGATATGAAAACTGAATAAAAACATTATCTTTCATGAAATTAGATATATTTCAATCAATTCGGAGGTTCTAGTGTATATTTTGAGGTATTCTTGGGTATTCTGGGATATTCTTAGATATTTCTATGGTCCGCATGAATGTGACATAGTCTCATAAAATTGAAGAAATCGATTTCGTCAGATGTATTTACCAATTTGACCAGAAATATTTCAAATTAGTCAGATTCATCACGCTCGTACAAGTTAATGAACAAACACAACGGAAAATGTTCAATAATAAGGTCCCAAAAAAAGTCTTGTAATGGTTTGGTAGCAGGGCAGCTACAGCAGGTGAAAACATATATGTCCGTAAATAATCTTTTGCACAGAATACATAAACAAGCGGTTATATTTGGAATATCAGTTAAGAGTTTTGTAACAAAATATATAATACTGTGTTTCTGCTTGTTTCCAAAACGGTGCTAATTCGATGATCTTGATGACACATCGAAACCGAAGAAAGTCTCCATCAACACTAGTGCGGGATTTCCAGTTAGTCTGTTGCATATGCCAATCTGAATTATTTACGATTGATTTCCGTTCATGTTTAGTAGGAAAATGGCCACTAAATACAAATTCATTTAGGTACCCATGGAGCTCATAATAAAGTAGAATTTCAAAAATGTCAGGAATGAAACCAAAGTGGGTGAGTTCCGTATCAACGAGGAATGAAAAGAGACGAATAAGGAGTATTTTCTTTGTTCGGCAGTTGTCATCTAACCATACAAGATCTGTAGAACTGCTGGTTTTTTAACACTGAAATGAAATCTCCATTTATGAGCATACCACGAGCACACATCAAACATTTTCTGTATCCCCAAAGGAGACAGGCTAATACAGGAAATGTCATCAGCTAGTGCGGGGCAATAACCAACAACATGATAAACACCTATGCTATTATTAAAAACTTTTAATTAGTTTGCATTTCATTAATAAAGACTGAGTAAAGCAAACCTGATAACACACACCCTTGTCTTACCACTTGTGACACAGAAAAGAAATATGAACAGGAATGATTAGCAACAACAGCGCTATACGTATCAGTAAGCATATCATTAATTATACACCACAACTTATCTGCTATCCCTAAATTATACAGTTTGTACATTATCTCACCCTCCATAGTGAATCAAATGCCTGCTTGCTATCTAAGAATGCTTTAAAAACTTTATTAGAATTTCAATATTGTGGTATATAGTTTCATGTAGATTAAAGGAAGCTGTCATACAGCCGAGACACTTTTGAAATTCTTGATATTGGGGGTTTGGAATTTTTCATATAGAACATGGAAGGTAATACGTGATCTTAGTACACTCTCAAATAGTTTTAGAACAGCAGACAGAAGACTAACATGTCTATTACTCTTCGGGGTAGTTTTACTTTTTGTTTTTATATATGGGAACTATGAGACCGGACTTCCACTTCCTCGGGATACGACCTTCGTATACAATACGGTCAAATAATGTAGTTATGAATTTCATCAGTTTTTCACCAATATATTTTATATATTCGTTCTGTACACGATAATGACCAGGAGATTTTTTAAGCTTCAAGTTTAGTATTGCTTTAGAGACTTCATCTAAGGTAATCAATCCACCAGGTAGGTTTTCTACTTTAAAACTGCACGTTACAAAAATTTCATCGAACATATTGTCTATGTCACTTTTGAAATCTTATTCAAAGGAATCATCATCTTTTTCAGTGTAAATGTTTTCGAAGTATGAGGCAAAAGTATTTGTTACAGTCTCAGGAGTATTACATGCTTTGTTATTAATTTCCGGGTAAAAACTAGATCTTTTTTTCTGGCCTTCCAGAACATTCGAATGACTAATTCCGCATATCTATTTAAATCGTCATTACATTGTTTCTAAGAGTTTTCGCATGCAGCTTGTTGGATATTTCTAAAATTTGTATTTAGCCCTTTTATAGTTTTTGTAGCTGTCTTAGTTTGCAGGTGAGTATGAAATTCAGTGGCATTTTCGCGTATACGTGAGTGGTTATGCATTGATACATGAGACATGACAGTTGCATAGGTTTGGATACTAGTAATGACAGACGACGGACACAAAGTGATGTGTATGACTTTCATGATAGGTATATTGGACAGGGTACCAGTAATGACAGAATACGGACTCAAAGGGATGTTTTTGTTTTCATGGTAGGTAAATATTGTATCAATAATGACAGACGACGGACATGTCACACATGTTTCGATTATGTCGGTTTATACTTGTTTTATCTTCTATTTTATTATGGAAAAAACAATGTATCAACCGACATTTTCCTTTTTCATGTTAATGTCCAATAATATTATGTTGAAGAGGAAATATATTGAAAATACTTCAGACATCAACCTAGCAAGAAACTTGCTTATAACTTTCCGAACCACCATTGTATAGGACAGGATACCAATAATAACAGACGACGGACACAGAGTGATGGTTTTGATTGTCTTTTCAATATTGTTATATAGGACAGGATACCAGAAAACGATAGATGATGGACACCAAGTGATGTGATGATCTAGCATTGATAATTCAGTGCAAAGCATGAGAATTTGTGGTATAATACATGTTTCGGATATGTCGGTTCGTACTTGTTTTATCGTGTCTTATTTTTATTCTGGATAAACAAAGTATCAACCGAAATACCCTTACTTTATGTGTGTGTGTTTTTTTTTTAATATACCAAATAAAGAAATCAGACACCATCTGAAACACGGAGTGAAAAAAAACCAAGGGTACCTATTAGTGTTCATTAGTGTTCAATTGTTGACGAGGAACACCCTAGACAGTCATTAAGAGTTCAGCAATGAAGATACATATTTCGGAGATATGTCGGTTTATACTTGCTTTGACAATATTGCTTTAATTCATATCCAACTATTTTATTCTGAATTGATGTGTAGGTAATAGAAAGAAAATATACAATAATAGTCTGTGATGCATAAACAAAATCAAGCCCAAGTGTATGAAAAAAATTCCACGAATTTTTTCCAAAATAAAACAGATTTAAAAAAACAGTTAGTTTTTGGCTAATTAAAAAGAAAATGTAGAAACTTACAATCTTTTTAATTTTTAGCTCACCTGGCCAAAGGTCACGTGAGCTAAATTGCCACGCTTGGTGTCCGTCGTCGTCATTAACAATTATACAAAATTCTTTTCCTCTGAAATTAATTTACTGATTAAAACCAAAATTGGTATGAATGCTCCTTGGAGTATCGTGCATAGAACTAATGTGGTGATTTTTGATCTGTCAAAAAACATGACCGCCGCTACTAAAAATAGAACATAGGTGGTCAGACAGTAGTTTTTCGCATATACATGTATCTCCTAAACCAAAATTCCGACTAGGTAAAAGTATTTAGCATGATGAGCTCTATCTGTGGTTAAATATTCGTTTTAATCGGTTCAACCATGTTGGAGAAACTGCCCTTTTTGCCTTTTTTTGTTGCTATCTTTAATATTATATCTTTCAAAAATCTTCTCCTCTGACATTGTTTTATTAATTTGAACCAAACTTAGTATGAATATTCCTTGGTTTATCCTGCATAGAACTGAAGTGGGGATTTTTGATCCGTCAAAAACATGGCCGCTGTCAGTAAAAACAGAACATAGGGGGTCAGACAGTAGTTTTTCGCCAAAACTAATACGTTTAGCTGAATTCTTTCAATAGCTGAAATGATCCTTGTTATATGGACTACAAAAGTCTTCAGGAATAGAAGTTGTCAGACGACTCCTTTTAAGAGTAATTGCCCTTGAAAGGGGAAAATGTCTTCTTTTTTTTTATAATTTTCAGTCAATGTATCTTGAAAACTATGATAGATTAAAAGAAACTTTCAATTGTTGAAATTATCCGTATGATAAGTCCTTCCAAAGACAGCTTGAGTCAAAATTGTTGGACAACTTCTTGTTAACTTTATTTCCGTTGAAAGACACCATTGAACCAGGTTAGCGATTCAAGCTTCTGGGAGCCTCTTGTTTGGATTAACTTCCGGTTTTTGTGAAATATTAAAAAAATTCATAGATTGCCTTACTCATCTGTATCGAAACAAATTTTATTGTGTAAGAAAATGACCATCATTTACAATAGTTATGGAATTCTTTAATAATTTTGATGAGGCAGAAGTTTCAAAGTTTACATCATTGACTAGAAATAGTCAAAAATCTTTGGCTGACCCCAAGGTCGCCAAGCCGTGTTGAGATAACGTATGTTACGATTGATGAAGAACAAAAATTGTTTTGTAAATGATACGAAAAATTAGGTATATCTTATTTATACATTTTCATATTTTTTAATGTTTGAGAAAGGAGTTAGATAAATCCTTGGTTTGAGTAAATTTTACCGATTATTTGATGTGTGTTCAATCTTCGGTATTATAGCATTTATTCTACATTGAAAATATCTTAGTTGTGAGTAAATCATCAATTCTTACAAAAACTTGCCACAGATCGTTGTATAAACAAATATTTTCGAACAATAAGTGTTCAATAGAAAATAATTATACATGTAAATAACAATTAAACTTATCACCGAAATTACCTCCGTAATTATCGCCACACGTCCGGATCCGCAAAACCGAACATTGTAAACCTGACTATGACATCAAAGGGTAATGCAGCGCGTGGCCAGCACTAAACTTTTGAAATTTTTGTACCAAGTCAGGACCATTGCGTTGGTTTTCCAATGTCTCAGAGTTTGCCCTGATATTGCTACATGTATTTGTTACACGGACTTTCCTTTATGACAATTTCATTTGACTATACCGCCTAGGTTTTATCAGTGTGGTAGTTTTGTTATTAGCCTTCACATCCTGGCCAGCATAAGTATGTAAGCACATTAAAAGCATGAAAAGAAAAAAATAAAGAAATCTGTGTGATGTTATAGTGTATTGAGGCAGGGCCGTACTTTACGGTGAGTTGAGGTGGCGCTATGCTATATGGTGAGATGTAGTGGTGTCGTACTTCATAGTGGGTTGATGTAGCATCGTACTTTATAGCGAGTTGAAGTACATGTAGAGCGTCGTACTTTATTATTTGTCTGCTTAGAAACGATGTGTGTATAAGTGCCCACAAAAATTCCGGAATCAACTGATGGTATATAAGAATCAAATCATGTTGTTTTTCTTTCCTTGTTGTCTATCCCCGACAACTCGATCGGTTTTTCCATAAAAAACTGAGGACGCTTACCCTACTGGTGCACCTGATTCATGCTCCACGTTTTTAGAGAAGTCTGGGTTGCTTTTTTACTTATATTGCTGGGTTCATGTAATTCTTGTTATTTCATGTGCTAATCTTTGTTGTGTGTGTCTATATTTCTCTGTCTGGTTGTGTGCTTTTTGTTGGCCACCCCGATGGTATTTTCTGCTTGATTGACATTCTAATCCTGGTTCCCCTGATTTCACCTACAACATATTACACACTTTTTCTAGTATATGTGGTAAAAGTGGCTGAACTCAGGTGCAGGTCCAAGGACCGACGTACCTGTCGTACCCCTGCCTCGACTTAATATTGGGAATGGAAACATGATTTTTTTTTCATTTCCACAAATACTACGCCCCACCCCCCCAACCACTATCCAACTACATCTGTCCTCGAAGTCGACCGTCAATGTTGTGGATACGTCCATTAAATAACAGAGAGTCACCACATTTGAAAAAGTGGACATTTTTATCATCATAAAAAAATAGATAACAACGGATATACAGGTAAGCACGTGTCTTGTTTACATTTCATTTCATGTATCTCTTAATTAGTTTTCAAATAAATGATGACAATTATTGACAATATTTGTACCACATTATATCCCAATACGCAAAATTCAAAATGATCCTTGCGTTATATTCGAACTTTTTTCTTTCTACGGTTGATTAACCACTTTCGCTTTGCAATTAGATTTTTTTTAAAGAAGCGACCCTTACAGCACACGCGCGGATTAAGGTCAGCAGAAGTTACATGCAGGTCGATTTTTTTCTTGCAAGACAATAAATATATAACCACCTATTTCATGTATTTAATGCATTCTATTTGTGGATATCAAATGAAATTATACAGGAAAAGTACAATAAAAGTACAATTTAGTAGATATAATTCAAAGTTCTGGCATATTTATTTCAACAGAAACAAAAAATTACGAAAATGACCGCTAATGCAGCTTTAACAGACATACACAAATTCCTTGAATTTTGCTTTGAAAGTGAATTCGACCGATACCTTTAAACGACTTTTAAAAATAGACACGGATAATTAACCGGTCGACACCGCATTCGAGTTTATATTAGGCAATATGGGATTTTCCATAATAGAAAGACAAACGCACTGACCATGCCGTGCCCAGAATCGTGGTATAAACTACAACCTATATTAAAGTTTGCGTTTATTTCAACTTTGATATCGTTCTTTGTAACAGTCATCGGATTTTCAACTCCTGTTTGGATTTCTGGATCTTTTGAACTGAAAATTTATCATGCAGTTTCTGGGGAGTTCTCTGGAATTAAGAAAATGGCCCATTTAGGACTTTGGCATGCTTGTGGATCAGATCTTAGGTGTATCAA
Organism: Perna viridis; assembly: GCA_037379345.1. NCBI lineage: Eukaryota > Metazoa > Mollusca > Bivalvia > Mytilida > Mytilidae > Perna > Perna viridis. The sequence goes on from CM074515.1 coordinate 28,815,008, forward strand.
TATTACGAAGGATATGCCAGGTAAACCAAGACTATGTTTCGTTTACTTTTTTCCTTAATAATTCATGTACGTGTATATATGTGCTATATTCCATGTATGATTAAATATACCTGTATATTATCAAATGAAGTATGTAGTGTTTACCTGTAAACTCGTTAAAGGTGAAAAGACTTCATCTGTCACAAAAAAGGGAATTTCACATGTACTTTTTGCGGTCGTCTAAAAATACTTAATGTACATGGATTGTTTTTTTTTCATTTTTGACCTAATCGGAAAACGTAAACAAATCTTACGAATCAAATATTGTTGGTACAGTGAGCAAACAAATACAAAACAATGAAATCTGTAAACAAGGCAAAAAATATGCTTCCCTACCTACCTAATTTTGTGCCTCCTCATAACATTTTATGGTCATTTTGACTGCACAACTGTTATAGTCTAGATCATGCCCCCGTGTAAAATGCTTCAAAAAATGAAATAATTTCCCTTCTCTTGCTGCTGGCAGGAAACGAGACTATTTGAGGCAGATGTTACCTCTAAGAGGAAGAAGTTGCATGTATTTATATTTTTACAACTACATGTATTCATGCCCTTCACACTTTTTAATTAAATACTAATAGGATTTGTTTTTCTTCATAAATCTAGAATATCTTAAAGATACGAAATTTATAAAGTTCCTAAGCACTGTTACTCGGTAGTACAAGTAAACGTTCTGTCAGACTGAAGCTTCTAAGATCATGGGTTAAATTCATATTACCGTTGTGAGGATCGAGTTTGTCGGCTAATTTATTTTTATTTCTTTTTTTTCTTTTTTCAGGGGGTGGGGGAGGCTTAGAAAATGAAAAACAATAAAATGCTTAAGCGTAATTAGTCGACAGATTCAGATTTTTTTCTATGGGTTTCGTTTGTTGAATTTTGTTCCTTTTTGGTTGATTTCGAACATAAAAAGATTTCGTTAAATTCTGTCTTCGTTTCGTTTCTCACATTACAAAAGACCTTTTTCATGTTTAGTTGTTTTAAATTTGGAGCAAAGGGAAATAACTCCCCAACCCAACAGACTGGTTTGTTGCCCGATTGGCGTAATGGACTGTAGTAGACTTCAAATTTAAATATTTGACTAATTGTTCCTGTGGTAAGTACTTGGATACATTTCTTTTTTTTTGGAAACATCATTTCAAACCATGGCTACTGACCGGAGAGTAAATATTTAAATTTTCAAAGAAAAATGTTTTTCTCAATGAGACCGCCAAGTATAGGCTGTCGTGAGTTTTTTTTGGGTCACGTCCATTTGAAAAACTTGCTAAAATGGCTTGTATTCCGTAATAATACAAAAAAGAACTGTTGACTATGCCAATTACACCTTACATGTTGAGAAGAAAATATGAAATTTCGAAAATTTATCATTTTACGGCATTTTGTTTGTTTGTTTGTTGGGGTTTAACGTCCGAGCAGCAATATTTCAGCTATATTCAGACGATGAACATGCAATTGATGATAAAATGAACATGAAATGATGAAATGAAAAAGGGATGGGACACAAGGACAATGGGGTCGACAAATTTTGATTGCTACTGGAAATAGGGAGAGGTGGGTAGGGTCGGGCAATTTAGCCTCCTGTCGCGGAGCCCTATGGTTCCTACTCCGGGAGAATACCACAGTAGGGTTCTTTAACGTGCAAGAAACGTGGCATCTTTCCCAACACGGTGCACCACTATGGTTTGCGGTCAGGTTTTCCGTATTATATCCTGACAACCCCAGCATTTAACAGGCCAGGGGTACCCCATTCCACCACCTGGGGCACACATCCGAGTTGCTCTCTCGGCAGAGCGCCCTAGCCCCCGGCTAGGGTTCTGAGCACCATTTAGTCGCCTTTTACGACAAGCTTAGCGCTGCTGCATGCCTATTCTTTTAACACCCGGACCTGCACGGGGCTTTTTACGACATAGTCACTGACTAATGATTAAGTGCCTGGAACAAGCAGAAATTTTGAATACTTCTATTTTCAAAATGTCTTTTTACGGTATTTATAATCTAAAGTATTCGCGTTTTCCTTCACCTTGAGGATATTTTTGTGGAGTAGGGGTGACAATTTTTCATATAATATAAAAAGGGCATTAGATAGTTGTTTATTACGTGGGTTCATCTGAAATCTAAAATATTGTATAAATGCACTGGCTATCTCATTACAGCTTGTTTTAAAGTATGGAATTTAAAGAATTGACAACAACGGCTGAATATGATATAAGAACATTTGAAATGCTAAAAATCCCCGTCCTTACTGTAAAACAATTGTAACTCCAAAAGAAAATGTAAGTGTCCGTATTGATCAGATACTTTGGGTACATCGCTATCGTAATTCTAAATGTCTAAAATGTGCATTTTACGGTGTTGATACAGTGTATGCGTGTATATATATATTTCAATCTTTTAATACTGAAATCGGTATTATATGAGGTAACTAAAGGGTATTTGTTTGGTTGTTGAAAATTTCTAGTTGAAAGTTAGCTTTCTGTGATTTCATGACGTTGACAATAGAAATATCTATTATTGCATTATTGTATATCTCATATTATACCAAATTTGCACAAGACCTTTCTGTGGTATAATATCGTGTAGAGTCATACGACCTTTTGGAAAATTCCAAAATTCCATTTTAAGAATTTTATGACAAATTTTTAAAATATGAAGAACGCCACAAGTCATCGGAATATGATGTAACCTGTAAGAGGACGAAGTTGATCAATTGGAATTGTTATGAATAACTATTCCTTCTTTTGTTCAGCATTTATTTAACGAGGCTTCAATTTTCTTTAAAACTTAAGAAAACTTTCAGGTTTGACCTGTAAACATTTGAAAAATTGAGCAACAAATGTCTAGGCGTTATATAGGCTTCAATCTGTTAAAATCAGCTGTTAGGATACGTTACATTGCCATACGCTCACGTAGCGTATCCTAACAGCTGATTTTAATCAGATTGTATAGGCTTATCCTGAAACAAAGTCTGGAATGTTTCTTTGGCGGCAAATTGAATCGGACAAAGGTACCTGATTATAGTCTTGATGTTGATGAATATGATTCTCGATCAAGACACCTCTAGCCCATTGACTAATTAGGAAGAAGTTGAAATATGAACACAACACGCATGGAATCCCTGCTCCTGTGAAAAAAAACCAACGTTTTGTTCTTAATACAAACTATTGAACCATATACATGTGCTTGCTAACTGTGATAACGGAAGAATAAATAAAAAAAGGACTGCTCACATATGATTCCGGTATAAATTTATTTGTTATTACGTTAATTTTATGAAACAAAATAGTCATTGCATCGAATTCGAACAAAAACAACAGCTTGTATTGTTAATCTAAATTAGCGTTTTCGTATTTAATTTATTTTCAGCTTTTTTCATTGCAACAAGAGTATTTGCCTGCTTTAGTCTCATCTCTGCATTTGTGACTACGGCACTGGTGTTCTGGTACGTTTGTATCGCTAAAGACAATGGACGTTTAGTTGTTTTTTCCATGATTTCGTCCTTGATAACAGGTACGCAATATGATAGTAAACAGTTATCTCGGAGGAGGAGAGCGGGGGAGGGTTCCATTGTTGCAACTCCTCTGAATAGACATTGAGTTGACTATAATAACCACCATGCAGTGAACATAAAACTTTTTGATCATATCTCATGTATTATTTTTTATGAAAAGCAAATACTGTCTGAACGAAACAATAAAAAATGATGAAAAAAATTACACTAGTAGATTGTAAATTTATTACCTACGTGGCTTATAATGTTTTTTTTAACGACTGCGACAGTTACTTTGTTTCTGTCGCATAATGGCCTCACACTGTCGTCGTCCTTGGATTCCATTAACTTTCGTTTATTTAAGATGACTTTGGTAAAATTTATCCAATCTTTCTAAAATTTTAGCACATCATTTTTAGGGACACTGAGGATGACCCTATAGTTCTTTGTCCCGTCCCTTTTTTGAAAATAAGCGACTTAAACAGTAAATGGGCGTTATCACTACAATTATTGATAGAAAAAAGTTTATAGGATGTCCGGTTTTGATGATTCAAATGTTTTCCTTTTGAAATTCTGTTGTAAAATGTTTTAACGGGCTAGACTTATCTTGAACTGTTTTTTGCCACACTTCAAAAATCAATTTTTAAAAAATTTTTGGTCCGATTTTTAATTTCGATTCGGTGTGATAACTTTAGTTGTGGTTGACCAATTGTTATGAAATGTTAATATGAATTTATTAACTACTAAAGGAATGTTTTTAGTTTAAATCAGATATTATGACACCTACCGTTTTATAAAAATAAGCCGAAAATGATATAGAAAAGGTGTTTGTTTAGCTCACCTTGCAAAAGGTCAAGTAAGCTTATGTCATCACTTGTCATTCGTCGTCGTCGTCGAGGACAAATTTTCAAAAATCTTCTATTCTGAAACGACAACACCGACAGGATGTAAAATTGGCATACTTGTTCCTTAGAGTATTGTGTACAAATTCGTTGCGATTTTTGATCCCTGAAAAAATAGAACATAGACGTCTGAAGGCAGTTTTCTTTTCAAATAAACGAAAAACGTTGCCTTAAGCAAGATTCTGACAAGAATGTTATTGTTCAGCATCATGAGACAGACCAATGCCGAAAATTTCAAAACTATTCGTCATCTGATGTTGGAGTTATGAGCCCTTGAAACAGCTGTTTTTTTGGTATGTTCGCATGTGTAACTTTTAAAATCTTTTCAAAATCCATTGCACATAATTCATTGGAAGTTAGCATATTTGTTTCTTAGGGTATACCACACAAGTTGACCGTTTGAATTTTTTATCTGTGAGAAAACATGGCTGCCGTTACTAAAATTATAACATAGGATTCTGAAGGCATTTTTGCAAACAACTCAAAACCGTTGCCCTTAACATAATTCTGGTTGCGGGTATTATTGCTCAGCATCATGAGAAAGACCTATGCCGAAATTTTCAAAACAGTTCGTCAACTGATGTAGGAGTTACGGCCCCTGAAACAGCTTTTTTTGGGCATTTTTCGCATCAAAAACCATTGCATAGAATTCAATGGAATTTGTCTTATTCGTTCCTTAGGGTATCCAACACAGAATGACTGTTGGGATTTTTCATCTGTTAGGAAACATAGCTGCTATTACTAAAATAAAACATAAGGCCAGAAACCAGTTGTTTGTTGGCAAATAACTCGAAAACCGTTGCATTTAGCAAAGTTCTGGCAGCGGATAATATTGTTCAGCATCATGAAACTTACCTTTGCTGAAATTTTCAAAACGAATCGTCAAGTGATGTAGGAGGTACGGTCCGTGAAACAGCTTTTTGTCATTTTTCTTATACAACTTCGAAAATACTCTCAAAAACCATTACACAGAATTAAATAAAAGTTCGCATATTTGTTCCTTAGGGTTTCCTACTTAAAATGAGCGTTGAGATTTTTTTTATCTGTCAATAGATATGACTGCCTGTACTTAAAATGGAACTTAGGGGTCGGATGTCAGTGTTTTTTAAATACTTCAAAAGCTGTTGCCTTTAGCAAAATTATGGTTCTGGTTATAAAAGTGCTATTAAAAGCATTTCCTGCATTTGACAATTCAGTTGATTTTAACGTTTCCTGTCTCATTCCTCAAGTTTTTCAATTAAGCAAATGATTAACTAGGTGAACGATTCAGACTCTCTTTAGCCTCTAGTTAGAATCCATGTATAATGTTTGTTTTTTTCATCCGATTTTGATTCTCTCTCTTTTCACTATGTTCCTTATCTAATTCTGGTACAAATGTGTTAGCAGCTTTGATGTCTTTTGGAACATTTTCGAGTTTATAAGGGGTCAACTTTTGAAAAAAAATGTCTGATTTCGATTTTTTGTATTCCTGATGAAAATCCCTGCCTGCATTTTTCAATCAGATTTCAGATATCTCTTACGGTTTTGAGTTAAAAGGGATCAAAGGGGCTAAATCCCAAAAATTGACCTTTAAAAGTTTTGGTCTGCTTTTGAAAATTTTCAAATTTTGTGCAAAATCGTGTCCAAACCAGTTGTTGCGTCCGTAATGATTGTGAGTCATACTAGTAATGATTAAAGTGTGTCAAAAACCAAAATTGTGTCCACACTTGTTCCAACTGTTCAGGGTTTGGCCACTGCGGTCGAATCATGCTGCGTTCTGCGAAGCTTTTTCTTCAATCTGATTTTTGGTATCACTTACGGTTTTTGAATTTTTTGGGGTTAAAAAGGGCCATGCCTGAAAAAATATACTTTTTTCTATTTTTGATCCAATTTTTAATTCCATATGAAAATTTTTCAGATATCCCTTACGATTTCGAGTCATAAGGGGCCAAAAGGGGACGTGCCTAAAATATCAACTTATTTATTTTTGTTTGATTTGAACATTTTATTTTATTAGATTTCTGTCTGCATTTTTCTATCAGAGTTATTAGCTTATGTTATTTAGTTACAGCGGTCGAAGTTGAAGAACTTTTAATTGATTTTCATACTTTGTGGTATATTGTGCCCACACTTACCCAAGTGAACAGACTCCAACATGTTGATGTTGTATCATGCTGCGCTCCACAAAGCTCTTTATTGGCTTTGCCTTAAACAGTTCTGATAGCCTATGCTTGTCCTACATATTGAACTGTTTGAAGGGACGTTAATGCTGTAAAATATCTTCAGTTGTTTCTTTGTACTGATTTATAAATTACTGTACACAACGGACAGTTTTTAAATTATATTAACTCTGTGATCATCTATTTAAATATTTATAACATTTGACAAGCACACACAACATCATGTATAGACTTTAACATTATAGTTGCTACTCTGTAAGCCATATCACCAGCAAAATTTATCCTTGATTGAAATATTTGTTTTGAAGAGAGAATAAGATAGTGGACCGTTGAGATCTCTTAGTCTTAAATTTTATTCTACACAACGTGTTTTAAATATCATTGGAATACAACAAATGTACTAATGTCAAAATCTCTTTAACTTACATCGCCACCGGAATACACAAATTTGGGACACATTGAAAATTGTATATACTGGTGCAATGGTTACAACCTTACTAACGACTAGAAGTTTATGATATAATTGTTGTAACCTTATTTCACTGAAAATGTACCACTCTTTTAATCATGATCCTTGAAGTCAGGTTTCTTAAACTGATTTATTTCTTTAAAATTAAACTTTGAGAGACATTATTTTATCCTGCAACCTTCCCTGCATAAGAAATGTTTGTTCAGGACTACAGTTACATGTAATTGGCGTACATGTTTTGACTGTCTATTTCAGCTGGTTTACTTGTAATAACAGTCGGCATATGGGGTGGTGAAGTCAAGTTTAATTTAAGCTTCTCCTTCGCCATGATGTGTATAGCAGACATTCTGTACTTCGGGAACGGACTGATGTTTGCGTTGTACATTTTATCCGGAAGAAGATGAGACCAAGTTTAACACAGCATAAAACTGTATACTCAACTTTGAAGGAAATTTGTGAGGTCAACGAAATATTGATACTGACTAAGAACCGTGCAAGAATTTGTGATAGTTATCTTGTCATGGTTATACATGTGTACCTTTCGGATCACAGTGGCGGATCTAGAGTTTTAGGTAAAGGTGGGGGTGGGGGGAGCAAAACAATTTCCTGACAGGATCACCGATGAGGATCACGAAGTGAGTGTTTTCACCATTTAACACACACAATTTTTCCACCGTTATTTTCTAACAGGGGGGGTGTGTCCCCCTTGCCCCCAGGTACGCCACTGGATCATGGTCGCTAAAGTGTTTTGGCCATGAAGCCAGCAAGAAAATGTATATATCTGTTTCCTGCAACCCTTCCTCTTCTGTTTTTTTAGCCTGCCCTGAACATTTTATGGCGATTTTGGCTCAAGCACTCATTGTCTGTTCAGATTTAGATTATTTCCCCATTGACTCAGTGTAAACTGTTTTTGAATTTTTCTTCCTTTTTGGTAGCAGTATTGTGCTGATTTTAGGTGTTTTTCTGTTTATTCTTATGATTCTGTATATCAAGGCTAATTAAAATAGACGTAAGTTCTGGATGTATCAGTTTTATTTTCCAAGGATCAAGTTAATCATATTTACAAACATAAATCATTTCATAAATATTACAAAACATAAGTATACTATATTAAAACTAAATTCAATTCTCAAAATACAATACTTATACAAAAACATTTCATTTTGGGAAACATGGTTAAGAGCTACTCGTATAAAATTATTACTTTACTATTTTCATACTAGTCATAAAAAATATATTACTATACCTCACATAAGTAACAGTTCGTGTCATTTTCTAAAATAATACTTAAATCAAAAACATAAGTTTATACATATAAGCAAAATAATTGTAAAGTAAAAGTGATATTTATCTCCCTTACCGGTGATTAGTCAAATAAGATCTTACGGAACTAAATAACTATACTTGAAATATTATCAATTAATAAAATGTAAAATATTTAATTGAATTCAAATTGATTGAATTAATATAAAAAGTTAAATAAGTAACATGTAACTATCGAACAAATTATTTTCGCCAAAAAAAAAAAAATGAAATGCAAAAGTAACCAAAATATTTTTACCTAGAATAGACGTATGTTCATGTATGTAAGTTTTTTTCCAAGGATCAATATTATAAAGAGTAAAAATATCTTGACTTATATATCACAATTCACGTGATTGATCCTTGCCCCCCCCCCTCAAGGACTTACGAAACTCCACCCATGTCCATTTCATATGGACACGTAAGATTTGCAATGTGGCAAATACAAAATCATGTAAATATCCGGCGGCATTCGTTGATTATTGTTTTCTATTTATTAATTATATCCCGACGATACTCAAAAAAGACCCTAAATTATAAGATAACATTTGTATATAAGATTAAACACTTGAATTTCTAACCAAAAGATTTTAATCATAACATTAATAGCTTATGAACATGTGGAAGTGAGAATTACTGTCAAGTATTAAAACATAAAATTACAAGTAAAACTATTATAAAATTCTAACTCATTTCATAAAGCTTCTATTTATTTCAGAAAATAAACTTTTATTTCTAATTTTAGCTTCAAATTAAATTAGCTTCAAAAATAATAATTAATACTAATTAGTCACTTTTATAACATAATAGCAGGAAACAAGACATTTCTTTTCCTTACACAACTTATTTCGTTGTCCACGAGTGTAGTCATACCTTGCTCAACTATTGGTAATACTACCCTTGTCATCGTTTCTTAAATAAAAATGAAACAATCGAAGCCCATTACGAAATTTGATAATCATAATCGTGACTTATGCATGTATGGTGATTGTCATCACGATGGAGTTGTTGTTTTTTTTGTCATACCACCATATTCATTCTCTGTATATACATTCACAAGAATGTCATCTATCTTACTGATACCACAATTTACTTCAATTTTTTTCTTTTTTTTGTGTATGCTCGCTAGTATTTTTTTATGAAGATAACTTGATGTTTCATCATTAAAAAAAGTCAGCACACATTATACCACATCAAATGATTTTCTAAGTTTTTTCCGTCCGTTAGTATGGTTACCCGGTGTGATATTTCCTTTAACTCTTGCCTATTATGTTAATGTTGATATCTTATAATTGTTTTAGTATCTAATAGTCTAAAATATTTTACCTGTATGTTCGAATATTAGCCTTAATATGACCAAAACTGCTGATACAATACAAAATACATAAGTGCTCCAAAACGGGATATAGCCGTCCAATACCCCTCAGTCCAATATTGTAAGCTTCGAACGAATAACACCAGTATGGAAAACCTTAAGCAATAATACTATAGTATCATATGGCTATCCTTTGTCGCACCCCTTTATTGCATGGCTGGACTTGTTGTGGGTGATTGTTTTTTTTTCCTCCTTTATCCCTAATGGGATATGTTAGTAACGGTTGTTAGTAGTAAACAAACGGGTGTTGGTGACAGAGCCCAGCCTTCTTCAAAAGGGTTAAGAAACTTTTCAAATTTCACCATTTCATTTATTGTTTTAATGATAGTATTTCAATGCAGAATTTTTTTTTTTATAATTTTTTGGTTATTTCATTCATGATTGATAACACAAAAAATTGTCATATTTGTGTAGACTTCAATAGTTTTTTGTCTATTGCTGTTGTAACATTCAGTGTCTCGTTCCTTCCTTATCTCTTCAACAGCGTGGGGTTATTCCTGATTTTATGTTATTATGGTAAACCTATATTTTCAAAAGAACAAGTAGCATGATTTTTCTTCGCATGATTTTAACATGGCCATTAGAACCGTTCGTATTTTTCTACTGTGGTTTTTGTTTTATGTTCATATGTTTTTTAGTCAGTATTATCATTTGTGATGAATAATAATACAGTACTCCGTCGCACAAAAAAGCAAATGAGTTCAATAATGGAAATCAGTTCCTTCTTTCTTATGTTTTCGTTTTCTTCGTTGATATGTATTGTACTTTTTGTATATGTTATTTGTATAATATGCTTTTTTTTAATAATCAGATTAGTCATTTACTCCTTTTTTTATAATTCATTTTGTTTTTTGTATGAATGATCGCTTTATTATCTCTACAGTAATAACGATAAAAGGAAGCCACATGAACAGTTTTAGTTTGATAAAATGTACAATCAAATGACGTACACAGTGCTCGGAGTAAAACAATGGGCAATTCATAATACAATCTCCGAAACACAGGTCCTTGTATCTCCTACGTCATTAAATTATCTCCATTATGAAAAATACTCATCTTCAGATTCGGAAAACTCTAAAAGAAATAAAAGAAAACGTACGTACGTATTTTATTAGATATGTGTCCGATTCACTCTCTTTTAAAGACCGTCATCCACTCTTTTATGGCGCGTATTTGGTGTATTGTCATGAATACGGATGTAGGCAAATTGACTTACAGTGTGTTGGAATATCAGATATGGCGCTGTGGAGTTGTCCGACCTTATATATTGCTTGATTTAATGTCAATGTATGAACAATGTCACCTTCATATTATTTTCTGTCATACTGACAAGGATCGCCATTATCACTTATGTATAACATGTCCTGGTTTTGCCCATACACTTAATTTCCTCAAAAGATTTCAGACTGGCCTATAAATGTAGCATTTAATAGCCAGTTTGGCTATAGAATAGTGTATACCTCTTTTTCACCGCACAAAATTCAGGAGATCTTTGCCTCTTGGTAGGATTCATAAATTTTGCAATGGTTACAAAAAATTATAATCTTGTCTCTGATTGTGGTTGTACCTTGCTCTCTTATTGATGAAATCGTAAAACCACGCCCGCTTTAGTTTAAACATATCTTATTACTTATAAAGTAATAGATAAAATAAAAGTTATACCAACTTACGTAGTCCTCTCCAATATAACATTTTTGACAATAATACGAGTATGACAAACATGTAATATATAAACATTGTATCAGCAGAAGAAGCCTATGTTTGTTGGGGTTTAACGTCCGAGCAGCAATATTTCAGCTATATTCAGACGATGAACATGAAATTGATGATAACATGAACATGAAACGATGATGAAATTGAAATAGGAAGGGGAAACAAGGACAATAGGGTCGACAAATTTTGATTGCCACTGGAAAAAGTGGGGTGGGGGGGTGGGTAAGGTTGGGCAGAAGAAGCATAAAATACATCCATTTATAGATGTTCATTCGATGGCGACAATGATTAGAATCGGTCAGGAAAACTGTTCTACGACAGTAGTTAAAACAGAAATCCTGACATGGTCTGATAGAGGCTGTTCTGGGTCAGGACACATTTTGCCCTATTCCGTGACAGAAAATTTTCTGGGTTGTGACAAAGAATACGAAAGGCAGTTCTAAACTGTCATACCCTTGGACAGTTCCTGACACTAAATATTTATATTCTGTGTGACGTAATTTAGAACGGGAAGTCCGTAATTTATAATAATGGAAACTGCGACAAGTGAAAATTAGCAAATCTGATTAGGAAAAAAATCTCGATTTCAAAATTTACATTGACTTTCCAATTATATAGAGGTCGTCGTGATCATCATCCTACAATCACTCGATCTTTGTTCATGTTCTAATTTGTGTCGATCACGGCAAGGAGTTAAATATATAATTCCTTGATCACGGCCCAGTGACTCTTCGTTCAAAAAATCGTAATTGTTTACATGTTCATTTTTTTACATTCTGTCAAAGACCTGTAATTAAATTAAATTATTTGATTATGAAATGAAAGGTCTATGTTTCTGTTCTAGGTGTAAAAGTGGTAACCGATAACTTTCATGTGTTTGGTAATTCTTACAAAGTTCAAGATTGACAAAGTACTTTTTGAGTGAAAGCTACTTTTAAATAACTAAAGGTTCACAAATCATTCTATGAAATGTTGAAATTGACAATTTCAGCATTAAATAGGTGACTGATACCTAAATATTTCGATCAAAATTCTTCAAAATGCCATTTTTAGCAACGAATATGAACGTGAGCACCATTTTATCTATATGGTCTGATATGCAAAATTGTAGAAATTATAAATATTAGTTTCGTATTATTGACTGCGACATCTGTATTGAAGTAAAAATTCCCAAAATTCTGCAAAATATACGATTACGAGCAGTTTTTTTTTTTCACAATGGTCTAAATCTATATACTAAAATGCTAAATTTTTCAATATAACTATCATGTAGGTGGTTGAGACACATTAATTTGAGTCTCAATTCTATAAAAATGTCATATTCTTGCAAAATGTATGAGTGTGGGCACTTCAAAATTTCAAACCCGTAAAAAATTACTGTATAGAATGCCAAAAATGTAAATATAAGTATCATACAACATATATATTTCAATAAAAATTCTAAAAATTTACATATTTTTGCCAGACGGATGAGTGTGAACACTTAGGATCCAAAAGGGTCTATGATTAATGCCTTAAATGATAAATTGTTCCATAAAACTATCATGTGGGTGGCTGCGACAAATTATTTTGTGTCAAAAGTCTTCAAAAATGTTTTATTCTTGTAAAATGTATGAGTGCACACTTTTAATTTCCAAAAGGGTCTAAAATTATTGACTAAAATACTAAATTTTTCCACAAAACTATCATATGGGTGACTGCGATACAATAATTTGAGTCACAATTCTTTAAAAATGTCATATTTGTGCAAAATGTATGAGAGCCCACACTTTAATTTCCAAGAGGGTATTAAATTAATGACTAAAATGCTAAATTTTTCCATATAACTATAAAATGGGTGAGTGTGACACATATATTTCCGTCGAAATTCTTCGAAAATGTCATATTTCAGCCAAATGTATAAGTGTACACACTTAATTTCCATGAGGGTCTAAAATTAATGAATAAAATGCCACACTGGCTGCGACACATCAATTTGAGTCAAAATTCTTTAAAAATGTCATATTCTTGCAAAATGTTTGAGTGCACACTTTTAATTTCCAAATGGGTCTAAAATTATCGACTAAAATGCTTATTATTTCCATATATAACTATCATGTGGGGGACTGTCAAATGTATGAGTACGCACATTTGTAATTTCTCATTAGGGTCTAAAATTAATGACTAAAATGCTAAATTTTCAATATAACTATCATATAATGGCTGTGACATAACAATTCAAAAATGTGTTATTCTTACAAAATGTGTGAGTGCCCAAACTTTTAATTTCCATGAGGGCCTGAAACTAATGAATTAAATGCTAAATTTTCCCATATAACTATCATATGGGTGACTGTGACGTACATTTCAGTTGAAATTCTTCAAAAATGTCATATTTCAGCATAATGTATGAGTGCGCAAACTTTTAATATCCAAAAGGGTCTAAATCATTAACAAAACTGCTACTTTTCCAATATAAGTATCATGTGGGTGACTGCAAGACATATATTACAGTCAAAATCCTCCAAAAATTTCATATTTCAGCAAAATGTATGAGTGCACACACTTTTAATTTCCATGAGTGTCTAAAACTGAAATGCTACGATTTTCAATATAACTATCATGTGGGTGGCTGAGACATATTAATTTGAGTCAAAATTCTTTAAAAATGTCATATCCTTGCAAAATGTATGAGTGTGAACAGTTTCATAAAGATCTGGTCTAAAATTTCTGTATAAAATGTTTAAAGTCAGGGGCGTAGCAGGTAGGGCAGGCAATATTTTTTGTTGGTACTGCTTGTCATACAAAAAAGTCCGATCAAAAATTGAAAAAAAAAAATTTTTCAAACAGAGCAAGGCTTCCTACCCGTCGTATAAATCGGGATTCGGGTGCTACGACTTTTTATTCGGAATCATGTACATGTACTGTATTTAATTCAGCCTGAGAAGTATTCGCGAGCTAGTGACTGTCAAAATCTGCCAGGAACTCTTCTAATCCACCTATCTGTTCCACAGTTCCTGCCAGGAGAGTGCCAGGACCCATGACAGATTATGACAGAGCTTGTCCAAAGCCATGACAGTTTAGAACTGTTCTATGACAGTGAAACCAGACAGAATCGAAGAAAGGTTAGAAGTGATTGCAACTGTATATTGGTTTCTTGACTACCTCATTTTCGAGATGAGTTTCGGAGATATTAACTAATGGCGAGATGTTAATATCATTTGGTAATGTGTTCCATAATCGAATATTGGAAGGTAGTATATTGGTATGTTCTGCAACAAATTGATTGGATTAGGTCAGAATTACGAATTATATATATATATATATATATATATATATATAATGTTAATTGATGTTAATCTAGTACCCCCTGTAACTATTCTTGCTGCATCAATTTGAATCTTTTCAACTTAGAGTTTTAGAATAGCAGTGTTTGTATCCCATATTACATGGGTATATTCAAGAATCGGTCTAATAAGAGTTATGTAATTTTTTTCAAGGGTCTGTCTATCCAAAATTACTTTTAATATATTTAAAGAGCGATCAAGGGAACCAAGGTTATAGCGGTAATCAAAAGAATATAATCCAGGGACAAAGACCAGACATGGAAAACGGACACATACAACAAAGAACATAAATTAACTAAAATCATACATACAAAGCAACAAAAGCAAATGAGCAACTCGGACTCCACTAAAAACTGGGAGGATGGACCAGGTGCACTGGTAGGGTAAGCGTCGTCTGCTTTTCTAGAAACATCCGCCGAGTTGCTCATAAAAAGTCAAGTCCGGGGTAGACAAACGAGGAAAGGAAAACTATGACCCGTTGAATACATCAGTTTTCATGTTGCTGATGGATACATCATAACGATCCACGAGTTCATGATGACGACCATAAAACTTCTGTAGTGATGACTTCAATCTTGTAGCAACATAACCCTGTTCCAGAAGCCTATTTGTTAGAGTTCTAGCGCGATACAAAACGTCTGCGTAGTTTCGGCAAGCTCTGCCATAACGTATGAGTTCTGATATGAACACTCCATACGCAGGAGCCGAAGGGATGTTGCCACAGATGAAAGGAAAGTTAACAATTCTTAATGAAAAGTCATCACGTTTGTCGTAAAGTTTGGTCAATAGTTTTCCTTTACCATCGATTTCTAAGTGTAGGTCAAGATATGAGGCTGACTTCACAGTGTCTGTAGTATCCTTTATCTCAAATTCTTTTGGGTAGATGCGATGTATCAAATCCCCGAAATTAGGATTGTTTAAAGATAATACGTCATCTATATAGCGGAACTGAGATTGAATGATCTAGCCAAACGATATTCTTTCTTTCTGATCAGATCAGCTATAAAGTCAGCCTCATAAGAGTGAAGGAATAGGTCAGCAAGTAAAGGAGCACAATTTGTTCCCATTGGAATGCCGAAACGATTGTATGCTTCAATATGACTATTCCACCAACCATCATCAAATATTGTAAGACCTAAGTGTTTATCGTGCTTAACTTGGTCTATGATGTAATTATTAAGGTACAATTCTGGGTGATAAGGTTTGTTGGTCTTTCTAGATGTTTGTTTGTTTGTTGGGGTTTAACGTCCGAGCAGCAGTATTTCAGCTATATTCAGACGATGAACATGAATTTGATGATGAAATGAAAAAGGGATGGGACACAAGGACAATGGGGTCGACAAATTTTGATTGCCACTGGAAATAGGGAGAGGTGGGTAGGGTCGGACAAGTTAGCCTCCTGTGGCTAACTAGTCTGAATATAGCTGAAATATCGCTGCTCGGACGTTAAACCCCAACAATCAATCAATCAATCTTATTTCTTGATTTTTCCCACCTATCCGGACTATCATGCTTGTTGCCTTGTAATGACAGCGGTTTTTCTTCCTAATTGATTTTTTTAAGCGAGAGTTAAACCAAGGTGGGTCTCACATGTTTATATTAATGACGCGGTTTGGTATAACCTTGTTACTGACAGAAATGATTTTATCCGTAGTATTTGAAGTAGACGAATCTACTTGTTCATTTACGAATAGGGAGTCTCAATCTACTCTAGCGAAACGATCTCCCAGTAGATCATAATCCGCTTGTTCGTATAGATAGATTTTTCTTTTAAAGGGTTTTTTGTGGCTTAGATTTTGGGAGATTTAATATTCTAAGAATGGATGAATAGAAGCGAACTTAATCTAAGAGAGGCGGACCTATATCAATGATCAACAGGTTGATTGGATTGTTTACCATGATAAGGTCAATCAGGGATGATGAGTGTGCAGTAAAATAGGTAGGTTCACTGGTTAACTGTTGAAGGCTAAACATTTGAAGAAGATCTTTAATTGTTTAGAAAATTACATAGTTGATTAATATTAAAATCACCTATTACAATAATATCTTTATCAGTATTCAATGCAAATTCAAAAGACTCGGAGACTTCTTATCGTTACTATTTGGTGGAACATAAAATGTACCGTATAACACGATGTTCTATTTAAGTCTTATTTCTAACTATAAGAATTGTAACTGTAATTGATATATTTTCCTCTTTACCTCGGTACTTGCTTTCGTGTTTAGTTTCGGATTAAGCTCATGATCAAAAAGGACTATGCTTAAAAGTAGTATCAACAAGACAGAGGCTAATCCATAAGCGATTAATAAACAAATGAATTTCATATCGAGCAAAGAGAGCTATTTCTTAGATTTACTTTTACGCGATAATGAGTAAAACTGTCCGATTCTCTATCTGTGTGTAGCTATATCATCCGTCTTGATCACCATTTAAGATAAGTTTGGTTTAGAAATTAAGCTTGTCAAGAGAGATCGGTACATAAAATTAAAAAAAAACAGTGATAATTACATCTCTTCAGTGAGTACAGTGATGTGTTTGAGAAGGATGTGCATGTGAGCATGTTTTACAGGGAAGTGCAAAAGTGCAGTGCAGGCGTGATAAAGAGAGAAAACCAAAATGAGTACAATGAGAAATGTGTGAATTGTTTACAAGAAGAGTTGTAACAGAAGCAGTCCAAACACAAATAGTACATTATTTAAATCATATTTGGAAGTTACATGACGCATCAACAGGAAAGAGTTACAAAACATATTATGTAAAGCTACCCAAAAACGTGAGTCAACTTAGTTTTGTTATACGTGTTAGAAAAAGAACCCCCAAAAAGCAAAAATTCAAAACATGTGTCTCCATTTTATCAAAACGTGATTTTGAATTGTTTGAACGAGACCTTACAGTTCATGTATTAGACCTTGTAGTTTATTAATTAAATTCTAAATAATTTAATATTTTTTTATTTGTCAACATAGGAAGACACAGAAATAATCGGCTATCGGTACCGTATTTGTGAAGGAAAGTTTTAGATTTCCTAAGTGTTGCTTTAAATAGTCAGAGTAAACCTGTATATATATTATAATATATATACTGTTGCCCAAGACATTTCAATACAAAACAGAGATTTTTGTAAGTTAAAACATATTTTTTTTAATAATTTGAAAAATAAATGTAAATTGATAATAAGTAATATTTTGTAATATGAACCCAACGGAAATGTCAGCCCGTAGAAGCGGCATCAGTTGTGACTACGGGTATGTGAAATAGTTTCTATTAAAATTCACTTAATATAAGTACAATTACTTCTCAGGTGAGTGCACAGTTATAATTTCACTATTTTAGTCAGGTAATCATAAATCCGAATAAATCAAGATTTAAGTCACCGCGCATGCCTAACAGGTCCAAATGGAATTCTATTTTATGAATTAAATACCTTTAAGCGTATAAATTACAATTACGTCTGGCAGGTGTTACTCAATAAATGTATAACTAAGGAGGAAAGGTACGTTGTATTAATGGGGACAAGTTGAAGAGTGGATATCAGAGTGCAGCAAGAAGGTTAGTATTTTACATGTATGAGGTGAAGCTAACACAATCAGTTACGTTTTGAATGACCCTAATGTTCAACACAAAGTAATACGGAGATAAAAAAGAAAAATTAAGTGACACATAGACATAGTACATGTAAGTCTCGGTTTATGTTGTCAAAACGCTTAATCAAACAATTTTTTGATAGTAACAACTGGGTAACGAATGCCAATAACCACTGCCATGCAGTTAATATCATGCACCCTTCTAACTGTGTGCACTTGGTCGGACGAGTCTTTAACGTATTGTTTTACGAAGTTTGATTGGTTAATTTAGTTTTATATACCATGCAAGATATTTCATCCACTTAAGAGCAAGAACGGTTGAACAATTGTGTACTAGCTCATTACACTGAGCCGGAGTATTACTGTGCTCCTTATAACACGTTTTTGTCGGTTCACGCGTTTGTATATAACGTAACGGCCAAAGGATGAAAGAAAAGGCGACTAAATAGTGCTCAGAAACCTGGCCGGGGGTAGGCGCTCTGCCCACAGAGCACCTGGGATGTGTGCCCCAGGTGGTGAAATGGCGTACCCCTGGCATGTTACATGCTGGGGTTGTCAGGCTATAATATGGAAAACCTGACCGCAAACCATAGTGGTGCACCGTGTGGGGAAAGATGCCACGTTCCTCGCACGTTAAAGAACCCTGCTGTGGTATTCGATAGTAGGAACCTTTGCGCGCCGCCACAGGATGCTAAATTGCCCGACCCTACCCATCCCTCCTTTTTTCCAGTGGCAATCAAAATTTGTCGACCCTACTGTCCTTGTGTCCCATCCCGTTTTTCATTTCATCATCATTTCATGTTCATTTTATCATCTGTTTCATGTTCATCGTCTGAATATAGCTGAAATATTGCTGCTCGAACTTTAAACCCCAACAATCAATCAATCAATCATATCTTGAACTAAATTACAACTCTATTCACTTGTAACATGAATCTTCTTTTTTCCTTTGATCTTTTTATAGAATAATATAGAAGACGACAAGCATGTATCAAAATGTATGCTCTAAATTGAAGCAACCAAATAATATTGCATGAAAGGTCACATGGGCCTATATAATGCAATGAGGAAACAGCCATGAAATAACCAAAACACTAAAACCAATATTGCATGGGTAAGCTCCGCCTCTTTGGGAAAAGATTACGCCTACAAAAAAGCACACATACAAACATCTTGAAGAACCTGCAAAACAGTAAACAATCGTTTTAAAAAAATGAAATATCTATATTTCCAAAAATTAAGGGCCAATATAGGGCATATAAATGACATCACATCGGAGAAAAATTTTACCGATTTCCGATCAAAAGCACAGGTATTTTGGGCATGGACCCCCCCCCCCCCCCTTTTGGGTCCCAAGGTAAAACAATAAAATCTTTTCACTTGCGGATCGTGTGGATAGTAGAAAAGGTATTGTAATCGACTGGTTATGGAGTTTTGAGACTTGTTATATGCCTACATATTGTAGAAAATTGTAAATATGGAAAAATAAATAGATTTTTTTTACATTTGGGCCAAAAAAGGGGGTCCATGCCCCGAATAGTTGTGTTTATTAAAAGCCTTCCAAAAGATAATTAGCGTAAATCAGTCTAATTCAATTAAAAAATACACACCTGAGAGAGAACCAAATCATCGCTTTCTACATTTTCAATGTCAAGCCAATCTGGTAGAGAGAATGCGTCTGCCATACTGCCTACTGTGCGGGTTGTTAGATTTTCCCGCCAAACGTTATTTTTTCTGCACGGACTGGCATGGGCGTGTCATTCATGTTACAAATCATTTATAGCAACGCCTTCCTCGTTAGCCAAATAAACTTCTCACGCTGCGCGTTCGAAAGTTTATTTGTCTAACTCGGAATACTATGCTATAAATATAACATAGAATTTTTAAAGTTTAATTTATCTCGATCGCATTATGTTATTTAACGGACGATCGGTTCTATAAATAAACGTTGGACTAACAAAAGAAAACAAATGTTTCTACTAAAATAAGTAAAATAATACGCCTCCGGGTCATGAATGTGTATAAAGGGGATCATGTGATTAGTATGATTATGAATGAAATACCAATAATTTTGCACTATCAGTACGTGGAATTTTGTTATTATGTACCTTATATCTTGAACTAGCTAACTCGACATTCCTTATGTGGAATTTTGTTTGTACGGAAATAGAACATTTCTGAGAACTTTAATTCGATTATCAAACTTAAATGTAACTACAGGACAGCTTTTAAAAAATCGGGATTGTCAAGAAATATGAGATAAGTTATATTTAGGCATGGCGTAACAATAGGCATGACTGATATCCGATGCATGTATGGTAAGTGGGCGAAAGTCATCTTTCTTATGTATAGCCAGTGGACAAAACCAAATATTTTCTTTAACACTCAAAACATTGGACTGCCCTGGTATATTTTCTTTTAATAATATCACTCCATTTTCATCTTGTTCCGTATACAGTGTATACAAAGATAATTGTTTTCACATGAAAACCAAGTGAGCTTCACATGAAATTTAAGGGAATTACACATATTATTGACGTAAAATAACATGACATTCACTTAGCATTAAGGTTCTGTGACAATTCATAAAAATTTCGCATAGGGCTAAATAATGGGTACTTTATTTGCGAGATACTAATCACGTGAACCCTCTTATACATATTCATGACCCGTTTAGCGAGTTATTTCCCTTGCCATAAAAAAGTAAGATAACGTCTAATGCCAATTTTATATAGGTTGTACATGAAATTAGCACTTTGCAGAATTATCGTTCTTGATTTGGATTGTTTTTTGTTGTTTTTAGTGGGATGTTAAAGTGTAGATTTCTCAAAATACAGAGAAGACCATTGTGACATAAAACATATAGCATATGAAGAGCAAAAAGCATCGTTTGTTGTGTGTTTTTTTCCTAATCAATGAATCACCTTACCATAAGCAGTGTCTGAATTGTATATGGACTGCTACTTAAAGTAATTTAGGGACGGAGGAGAAAGTGAAAGTTTACAATTCCCACTCAAAAGACTATTGAAATTAAATTAACAATGCTGTACTTGGCCTCTTATGAATTTTTGAAGAATCGGTACTGTAACCAAGTTAAATAATTTTTGGCAGAAAATGCAGGCAATGAAAGCACCTGATAAGCTTTCTAACTGAAAGATTATAAAGGGAGCTAACATGTCATATGCGGACAAATATAGTAGCCTCTACTACTTTTGGTAGTATTTGCAGTCAACGCCGTTGACAAGGCAGCTTTTAGATTTTACTCTAATGCAACATGTAGGACTCCACGCTTTGATTTTTTTTTAATTTAAAAAGATTTAAGCGAAATGAGCACAAAGGATATTGAAATTCTAAAATTAGATCAATATAATTGTTAAAATTCAGCCCATAGGTGGACAAAATATATCCGGACTGAATTCTTTAGGTTATTTTTTTGAATTCTCTATAAACCTACATGCATTGTCCAGGATGCAAATTAGTAACTTGCCATTCAGCTATATGACGTAGAAGCAAAACATTGTTCATGTGAAATTCATATTAATCTAATTTTACATGAAATACGCGTAAAGTACACATGAAATTAATGAGACTTTATAGTGAAATTTAAAGTGCGTTTTTTTTTTTTCTTCTTGTGATAATTTTGTAATATCGTTCGACATCCATAAATTAGGAAATTAAAAATAGTTTTGCTTTGGGTGGAGTAAAAAATATGGTCTGCTTTTATTGTTTTGTTTTTGTCACGGATACTGAAAAAAGAGGGTACTCACCTTTTTTTCTCCCATACGTAGGCTAGGTCAAGAAAAAAATTTCCGACCCCCAAAAATATCTTACAAAACCTTAAAAAACCTGAAAAATGCTTAATACCCCATTAAAAAATACAGATTTCTTTTACTCCCCTTTCAAGAAAAAAAAAAACAAATTTCTTTTACTCCCCCTTCAAAAAAAAAAAAAAAAAAAAAATATACTGACACAAATTTGGATCCCAAAAAATACCAAAATCGAAAATACTGAACCCGCAAAAATAATCCCAGCCTAAGTATGACAACAGTTTCTAAGTACCCCCTTTTGGGATGGACTGTTTAACCTTGTGGGGGTACTTTGGTTCTTAATTTCGGTTGTTTATCCTAAAAATAATTAATTTGCCGAGGAAGTTAGAAAAACTAATGTGAAACAGAAAATGTTCTACTGAACGCTTTGTTACATGTAATATAGAAAAAAAAAACACAATTTGCTGCAATGTGTGAAAAAGTAAAAAAAAAAAAAACGAGTGCTGCACACGAAAAAAAGTAACCTAATATTAGTACATCAAATATTTAAAATCCCAATCACCCTTCTCTGAATTCAGATGTTCGGTCCCTTAGCGGAGAAACCCCACGGCCGCTCTCGTAACTGGGCGAAGAATCATGGCCTGTTCTCACTAATTCCGCCACAGCCAAAAATAAAGTATTGCATGCATGCTATTCATATTCAGGCACGAGACCGCAATTAATTTTCAAGTGCATTTCAATATACACATTTGAGCAGATTAAAAAAATTCCACCGGCGCAAACTGAACAAAACTTCTCTGGCCTAAAGATATGTACAAACAGGATTTTATATATAAATTGTAGAAAATTTTACCATCATTTTCTGAAACTAATACATATAATTCGGAGATGGGGTAAACATGACAAATGAACTGAGTTAAAAGTCCTAAATTTTAACCTTCTTCCACTGAACCAAATCACAACTTTTAGTCAGATTTGATTAATGAAAAAAAAATCCCATGTAATTTTAACCTATTTTCTACCAATTAGAGGCAAAACTTCAGCAAAGAAGTTTCCAGTAAAAATATGAAAAAATGTGGAAGGTACCTACTACCAAAGTTGGAACTATATTCAACGAAAACCAAGGGAAATTAATTGTGTTCGAGTACCTTCAGTAGGTACCAGTATCGTATTGCATATCCCTGAGCAGGTGCACGTCAAAACATGGATGCTATAAAAATATAGTGCATTTTCTTTTTGCCTCTCTACAAACTAATATTTTGTCAAAAAATATGAACAATGACTTATAAAATAGAGCAAACATCACACTGTAAGATGAAGAACTTTTTTAAAAGAAAATCTAACATAATATCATAAAAATGTTCCACTGAAAAGGTTGGTTTGGTGAGTGCAAAACGAAAGTGAAAGTAGGGAAAATGGCTATTTATAGTTCGAGACTACTTTTCTGTCCGATCTTCGTGGACTCACCCTATTTTCTTTGCGGGAAATTATTTTTTCACATGTCCTTAGAAATGCTACATAAGTGAAAGTTTTATTGAATCAATTTACATATTTTTTAAAAAATCCTAAAAATATGCACTTCACTATAGAAGTCTATGGGAAAATTAATACGATACTGAGACCAGTAGTTACATTATTGATTTGTCTATCTAAAAATAGTGTTACAATTTCGTATGCTATTTTTAGAGGCATTTCGGATTTGCAGATTAGATTTTACACAATAACGCTTCTTACATACATTATCTATCTAGAACTTATTCTATTTAACTTTTATGGAACTGTTTTGTGTTAGATAAGTATAGTCTAAGGAATTTATACCGCTATAAGATTTTTTTAGATTAAACTGTACTCATACGCGCAGCGGGGTATCATCCCCCTAGAGGGCAGTTGGAGATTTTTGTTATGATCAACGTTTGGTCCTACTCAGCTAATTTTGCACGAAGAAAAATTAGAGGGACTTTTACATATTGTAACCAGTTTCACACGGGTCAATTTTTCATGATCGGAGAAAAATTATCAGGTTAGGAATTTCGGATGTTGACCACATGATTAGACCTGACTTTCACATTATTGACATTTACAATGTACAAGGTAGTAATGATAACACGAGGAGTTCATGTCCTTCTTACAATTGATTTCATAACCGAATTATATTATTATTGCACATTAAGTTACGTACTTACATGAACTACACTGGTACAGTATATATGATCTTGGCTGCACACACGTACCCTAATGCCTATAAAGTTACCCACTCCCCACATATACAGTGACGACACTGATGCATCGACTAATACATGATTCATGGTACATTGCAAGAGATTGGTTATTCCTTGTTTTTTTTTTTTTTTTTTTTTGTTTTTGTTTTATTTTTGCATTTTTTTTTTCATTTTTAATGAAGAAAGGACACCTGCACCAATAAACCGCCACTGACTACTTTTTTGTGCATGTACGTATTCGTATAACAGGAGTTTCTGCTTCTGCAGCAATACGTCACAGCTAGAACTATGGCAGATATCGTTCATAACAAGAGGTTTATATAAAAATGTAGATGGTTAAAAGCAAAATTATGAATTCAATTCTTCATGCGCTTGTGCGTGATGATGAACCTCCCATTTATGTGTGAAAATATTCCGTTCAGAGATGAAAATTTGCCTCGGAGCAAACCCAGGTTAGCTGATCCATTTTAACTTTATTCTTCCCAGACCCATTTGTTCTCCTACCTGCCCCTTTTTAGTTAAATCGTACCTTAGTCACATTTTCTTTATTTGCAAAGGTAGAGGGACCGAGGTTAAACGTAGAGTTTGAACATTGTTTTTGCGCACGCGCAAAATAATTTTTTTTTCAGCCGCAGCCGGAGTTACATTTCTTAAATTTGAAAATCTATATAGTTTAAGGTAAAGGGAGATATATTAAATCAAATGTTTATCTGTTCATGACTGAGTAAACAGTTGCTTAGTTTTGGAATAATTCAAATGTTTTTTTTTCTCAAAATAATTCTACCCCACACTTAAGTTTGTTTGTTTGTTTGTTTGGGTTTAACGCCCGAGCAGCAATATTTCATCTATATTCAGGCGATGAACATGAAGTGGGTAATAAAATGAACGTGAAATGATGATGAAATGGAAAATGGGACGGGAGACAAGGACAATGGGGTCGCGAAATTTGATTGCAACTGGAAAGAGGGAGAGGTGGGTAAGGTCGGGTAATTTAGCCTCCTGTGGCGAAGCTTTATGGTTCCTACTCCGGGAGAATACCACAGTGGTTTTCTTTTACGTGCGAGGAATGATTTTCCGTATCATAGCCTGACAACCCCAGCATGTCACACGCCAGGGGTACCCCATTCCCCCACCTGGGACACACAACCCTGTTGCTCTGTGGGCAAAGCGCCCTAGCCCCCGACTAGGGTTCTGAGCACTATTAAGTGCATGTGGTAGTTGATTCTATTTGTTAAACTTTTGACATTCAGCTTGAATTTTTAAAAAGCAATTAGACATAACTTTAAGCAGACGTATGGGATGAAAATGTAAACAATCGACTTTTCGTTCTGCTTTATAAAAAAAATAACCAATAGCTTAATTTCCAGAGTGTGGCTACTTGGAATGTTATAAAATTTCATAAAGAATGGTTAACATTTAGTTTAGCATTGACATCTACAAAATGATTCTTTGTTGCGTAGTTCGTGGGAGGGATGGAAAAAGGAAGGAGAGCCCTTAATTTGTATTTGTATAGAAGTGGTAACTCAAGGTTGACAATCTTCATTTTATTGTATGCATTTAGTTGAATTAGTAGAGTATCTTTAGTAACTTTCATTTGCAATGTCATTTTTAGATAAAACTGAATGAGATGCGAAAATTGTATGCCGTAATGGTAAAAAGCCTTCTACATCCAGTAATTATATATCTGCTAGTACAAAGTTTAAGAGCTGATGGCACAGGTATGTTTTAAATCATATTAATAATTGGCATAGGCTGTGTATGGAATGCTCCCGAAGGATATTGTTGGAGTTTGTTCATAACAGATTATGTTTCTACAGGGTAACACGAATCGCCGGAATGCCCCGTAATCACCGAAATGCCCCTACAAATCACCGGAATGCCCATTGAAATCACCGAAATGCCCCTTCAAATGACTTTACATGATGAATTTCATAAAGATTAATGCTTAAAATTTTCATAAATGCATAATTCCTACCATAATTAAATATTTTAATTTTAAAGTGTTGTTTCTCGAAGCGTCAATTAGTTCAAAGAGCGATAACTCTTGGAGATAAAGACTATGTTGCGCAATCTCTAGTAATTACCAGTAATCAGGTGGAAACTCAATATGATTTATACTTCATAGACTTTAATTGATAACTAAATGCTGAAATTAGTTCATAATATTTATTTATTGGTACACAGTCAATAATATGTCAGCAAAGCAGATAGCAAATTCTTACAAAACACAGAATATATGAAGCTACTATTAAAAAAATGTAAGGATTAACACATCATAAAAATATAAATGATAATAAGCATGTAAAATCATTCAGCAACTATTTAAGAAGCGTCTCAGGCATATGACATATAGCTACTATTTTAAATCACATAACATGATTAAAATTCATCTGATTGATAATAAAGACGATAATATAATATATAATATAATACAAACAAACAATAAACTGAAAAAAATAATTTAGATGTCCATGCGAAGAGGTTTAATAGTAACAGTGGAGTCCTACCCATTTCTGGGCATCTCAACAACAAGATACGGCGTACGCACTGTTAATATCAAACAGCTGAACATTCACTTAGCTGAACATTTACTTTGTTTTCGTTTTTTTGAATGTCTTTGTCCTCTCGTTAATTTTTCGTTTGTGCTGACCAATCTTTTTGCCTAGTGACCTGGGCTGAACTACAGTCATTTTACCGTCCGTAGAAGTAACAGTCATTTTGTCTTTGGGAATAAATTGTCTTAAACGCTTGTAGTGTCTGTCACGCTCCTCTGTCGTTTTTGATACCCAAACAGTCCTTGTCACCCCAAAGTGTTCGTAGGTCTTTGCAAGCCTAAACTGTCCTGTGCCAACGATTGCCTTCCTAATGTCTTTAAATTGGGCCTCTATGAGAGTTGTCAGGATGTTGACAAGGTCTAAGAGGGGTTTCGATTTCCAATTTATAGCTTGCTTTAAGATGTGATTGAGAGATTCTGAATTATTGTTAGTCCATGCGTTTTCTACTAACCCGGTACATAATGGTTTGTTGACTTTTTCTTTCAAATTTGATTTCAATTTGTTTTGAAAGTACCTGTGAAATTTGCCTGACAACTCTCTAGATGCGTCTTCTATGTCATCAGATTTTGTGTCGAAGCAGATACTTTCGTCAGCATTAATTAGTCCGTCATTTCCAAAAATCATGTCTAAGATCCTTTGCCTATCGGCCTGCTAGTTTTGTACGAAGATGATTGAAGAAATTGCTATATGATTCAAAGTCGCTATTGTCATGTATAAATAATGGGCCTAGAAAAATTGGTGCATCCCCCGTATTGTCAGAAACTACGCTAACTTGCTTGTAGCATGTGGCTGTTACATGCATATCACACAGATTGAAGGTCTTATCAATTCCTAAAATTGATTGGCCTGTACAACACAAGTTTTTAATGTCCGTCATCTGTTCGTCTGTATACAAGATAAGGCATGGTGCCTTACCCTGATCCCTAACAATTGATTTCACGATTGATGTGCCATTTGCAACTAATTTGTCTATCTCGCTTATGTGGTCAGCTATATTTCGCCTATTAACCACATGTCCGTCCTCATTCCGTCTGTCTTTCTTTGAGTCGTTTAATTTTTTGTCATAAACCTGTCGTTTGCTTGTTGGCCCACTTAATTCGTCGTATTTAATGGAGAGTTTGTTATAAACCTCGGTTGGTTTGCCGTTTTTAAGTAAATCGGACATTTCGTTCATAACAAAGGCGGGCGTTCGGACATACTCTGTTTTTCTTTTAGAATTTCCATGGTTTTACAACAAAATAAGGGGCATTTCGGTGGCATTCCGGTGATTTGTAGGGGCATTTCGGTGATTACGGGGCATTCCGGTGATTCGTAGTACCGGTTTCTACAGTATTTCGCTTCTACGACACCTGCTCACCAGTTCGCCGTATCCGTCATCTTTCGAAATTTGTCGAGACCTAGTATATCAAGTCTTCAATTTTCATTTTTCAATTTCAGGGCTTCCCTTCGTTTGCATATAAATCAGTATTCTCCCCATAAATTTGTAATAACATGTAGTAGTTTCTTGCATAGCACAGTTCTTTGGGGTAAAATAAGGGGGGGGGGGCGACACGGGTATGACCTTGGGATTAAAACAAAGTTGCACAATTTTTACATTTTAAAACATAACAAAAATGCTGTTTTTTGTCGACACTTTGTTGAATATAGTTAACAATAAGTCTCTGTGGGAATAATCCAGTTTTTAAGTGTATAATGTTGATATTATTTTGTCCTTTTTTTCTTTTCCATATAAGCTCGCTGGAGAGTTTGGAAACAAATTGAAAACTATGGAGATAATCTGACATTAATTTGTACATCAAATACAACATCAAATAATCTGCCTGGAGCTAAAAGCATGAGGTGGTATAGAGGAAATGATTTGTGCTCCATAAATGATCAACCAACTGATAAAACAAAATATCAAGCAGCAGTTGATACAAAAGGTGTGAAACTTACCATATTGAACTTCACCAAAGAAGATGTCAACAGAACATATCAATGTGAAATTGGATTTTACACGTCCAAGGAGCACATGCTTTATGAACATGTTGTTTTTTCTCGAGGTAATTTATCTTAAATGTTTAAGAAGGAGTTGAGAGACTTGCTTGATTTATGGCAGATACAATAAACATTCTCCTAAAACCCATTCTCACTATAATTTATCCAACGTCATGGTTCAAGATGAATATTATACTACCTTCTTATATACAAATAAGTCTTACGAATCTTTACAAATAAATGATTCGTAGTCATTCGCAATCTTGCTTATTTATCTCGTCGGCATTCGTAAATAACTCTTGACGACTCGTAGACATTCCCCAAAATTCGCATTGAATCGTGAAAGGCGATGAACATTTTTTGACGTGTCAGAATTTTATATGAATGTCCACGATTCTTTATTGACTATATTATTCGTACAAAGCTCGCATACCAATCTAAACGTACGAATGATTGCAAGCTTGTTGTAGATTTACAAATCAACATAAGTGCATGATAAGAGAAAATTCATGAACAAACTGTTCGACAAACTCAATGACTTCTTGTTTACTCGTTAAGTATCCCTAATTCCCCTTTAATCCGTGGAAATAAGACTTCAGCACCTGCGTACGGAGTTCTCATATGTTATCCAAGAGCTTTCCGAAACTACACAGACGTTTTGTAGCGCGCTATACTTCTTACTACTAGGTTACTTGAACAGGGTTATTTTATTTCAAGATCACAGTCGTCAAGTTGCAGTCGTTATGTTGTATCCATCTGCACCATATATTAACTGGTTTGTTCACTTTGTCATACATGTAGCTTTTCTTCATCTTTCGTCTACCGCGGACTTTTTTGACATTTTGTGACATTGTATATAATTTGATAAGATTCCTTAGTTTTTTTCGTTCTTAACATACTTCGAAAGTTTGAATTTGTTTGATTTTTGTAGATGAAAAGATTATTATAAAGAATAATATGTCGGAACAAGGCGAACATAATTTTAGTACTATCATCATAATCGTAATTTGTGTAATGTAAGTATATTGTAAGTTAGTTTCATTGGTTTTCATGACTTTTAAACAGGTCCCACGTGTTCATTTTTTTTAATATTGTCATCATTTTTTTATTTTTTCCCTTTGGAATAGGATTAAAAATTGTTATAGCAATATGGAACTTTTATGTTATGTTTTTATGCAATTAATGCAACCCTTGTTTTGTCGTATCAAATTAAAACTGTCATGGCAATCAGATGCTGCACCTATTTCTATATCATATACATGTACAAAGAATCAAGCATTTCATAGAGCTTAACGTGAATGCATGCAGTGAATTACATCCAGATTAAGAACTGAATAAAGGACTCGCTTTCTCCACGATTTGCGCTAGATTTGGAAATATCTATCGATTTTACGGGTACTAAATGCCTATCACATGTTAAACATATCTAAGCACCTTTATGTGAAAGAATCATGCATTGATGGCAATTTCTCAATAGGTCTTTTTTGCATCAAATATATTATGAACTTCTATAAAACAACTGAAAAGCAATTTAAATTTATGCTGATGCATCTGTGTGGTAGATATTTTAACTGCTTAAATATATGAAAAAATGTCGGAATTTTTAATTGTATTGCTTTACAGATTCGCTGTAGCATCAATGATAGTTTTATCATGCTGCTTATTAAGGAAAAAAAAATGCAGAGGATTCTGGAAGCATATCACATGTTTTCAAAGGGAGAGTCTAGGTATATTTTTGCAAAATATTTCCATACACATGATTAAAAGCTACATTTATAGATAGCTCTACAATACAATCAAAAACAAAAGATTTGGATAAAACATTTTTAACAAAGTTGTCTATTGACATTTATATAAAATTATTTATATATTTGCATGTTTTCACACCGATCTGCCGTATATATAAAGATAAACACGTTTTGATACCATTTTGATGTTTTAATAAAATGAGCAAAATGGATAGAACTTTAAATATGTTATACACATATTTCTTTTTTTTTTCAAACTGTTACTAGAAGTAACCTTTTGTAAATTGGTTCTATATTGTATGTAGACTATACATTGGTACGTTAGCAGCATAGACCATTCAACTATTAACCAGTTCTATAAAACCTTCTAAAACGTTTTGCTAGACCAGGCCTAGGTTTCATGACAATTGTCCTAAAATCCGAGTTTTCCTTGAAATCGTCCCTTTGAAGTCATTTGATGGTTGGACTTTTCATCCTCTAATAGTTGTTGATGAATGATATGATTTTAAGCTATGTCTATGATGCACGTAGCTCCATGGCGTATTTAAGACTAAACAGTGCCCCTGCACTTGCGCAATCGTCTACTTCGCTGTAGACTCATTTCCGTCAGAATATTTTTAGCCATTCATAGTTCTGGTCTTACATTCTACACAAAACGATCTTGTAGATAAAAGCCCGACAATGTGAACATTAACAAAATTTGCACAATTTATTTTAATTAATTTTTTTGTAGAGTAATTGCACTTAATATTATATAAATTACTTTTCAAATTGTAGATTGTGTAACATATTTTTGTAAACAAAGAGTTGAATATTAGTTCTGTGTTTCTCACACTCTACATGTTAGAAACCTATTTTATCAAATATTTCATCATGCTCCAAAGCAAGATATATGTCAAGCTTGGTAAAATATTTGTCAAATTGCGATCACTGTCTAAGGTTCAACTCTTGTTGTTATATAAAGAGGCAATCTACTGAGTATCTATCAGCATTGGTACAAGATGAGCATATTATCTTATTTAAAAATACAGATATCCTGATATTCCACGCTTTTCATAATATGAAAAAAAATGTTTTGTTTTGAATGTCTAAAGCATTGTTCAGGGATTGCAGTGAAAAACTGCAAAATGCCTTCTATTTGACAAATAATATGTACCTCTTTTCTATTATTTTGGAATATCTAAACGATATTTTATACGGGAATCGGTATTTCGGGTATTCCGATCCCGAGCCCGAGCTCAATTTCCCCGAGCTAAAATGATTATTGCCGATATCTTCTTTAAAATGTGGTTAATTTCTTAGATTTTTTAAAAGAAGTTTCTATGAGTACAATATAAATGTATTGAAATATTCAATTTCATGAGAAATAAATTTTGCTTTCAAGTATCGAAGAAAATGTGTTTCAAGTTTTTAGATATCCCTTCTCGGGAAAGGGAGGTAACGCGATCTAAAAACTACCTAAATTAAAGAGTGTAATTTATGATGATAAACAAATCAATTTTTTAGCACTATCACATAGTGAAAAAATCAAATGGTAGTCTTAACGGTATGACATTCCCTACATTGCCTTCGACAGGTATTTGCAATAACAGATACACCAATTCGGCGCAGCGAAATGAAAAATGTATACAAAAATAGCATTGTAGGAGCCACAGAAAATCAAGCTCATAGTACTAATGGAATCAAAAGTAAACTGAGAATAAATTCAACATCAAATGACACAGAGAGTAACAATACTATAGGTACTTATGTCGGTACTAATTACACTGTTTGAAACGAAAAATCCATGCAAGATGATATAATCAATTGATGACTATTTAATTTCATACATACTTATTAGACATGCAATGACAGTTTTCTTTTAGCTGAATCTATTTTCAATGTTTTCAATGAGCAAAAAAATTAATGGCAAAATGTTAGAAGAAATATGGAGTTATCCAACCTCTACTGACTTTGCATTTGAAATTAAAAGAGTGTGGGGGTCAAATGAAGAAACAAAAACCCCAATTACTACTTTAAATAAAAAAAAACGAATTTCACGGCTTTTTTTGTGCAAAAGAAAAGATAGAAACTCTGTTACTTTCTTTTTATGCAAACTTGTTAACTATTCTCTTGAACCATATCTCATGTGATATATGTAATGTTTTTTTAAAAAAAAATCCATGAACCTGTATACTTAAGCGAGTACATTTAGGCTAAAAACCACTAATTCCACTTTCCATAGGCTTCTATGCTAATTTCACAATATTCAATGGCTTCTCTGGACTTTACCTTAACTTTAACCTGCAGAGGACTATATATCAGCATGATTCTACATATGTCAGCTCACCATCCTCAGAATGTCATGTGGGGTTAGCAGACTTGCAGTGCAGTACTGGTCACCGGAAGTGAAGGGTCTATAAATAGCATGGGAAATCCCAGTGTTTTCACAAGATAGGGGTATATTTAAAAATCATTATGGAGATTAGGCTTCACATCAGAAGAAGCAAAATGCACCTATAAAATGTACAGAAATGTTTTTCCTTTCAGAAACTGTTTAAATTTTTTAAATAAGTTGAGAACTTTTTTCACAGCACTATGAGGAACAGGGGTAATTTCTGCGTAGGACTATTTTTGCGTACGTTCCAAATGCTCATTGGTTGAATTGGTGGTCTGTAACCTAAAGAGTCACTTTTTGTCTTAGAAAAAATAAATAACTATACAGGTATCTTCCTACACACATACTGTATGCATTTGCAAAGTTTCAGTGAAATGTGACAAGCACTTTTTTAAATATTTGAATTTTAAATATAGGGTAACCAAGTTGTGCGAGCAAAAAAGTGACAATATTCTACCATACTTAAATGCATTAAATATTTGCAAAGAACTTTTACTGACTTTTCAAATAAAAAATATCAATCACAACTTGTTTTTTAACAATATTAATGAAGAAATAGTTTTAAAAGTAATCATTTTCTGAGAAATTGGTCTATTTTTATAAAATTATTTCTGACATGCCTCCCCCTTTTTCTTGATCACATGTCAAAAATCCTAAATCTTTAAATTTTTACAAAAGGTGATATATTTGGCTTTAAATTTGTAAATACAGTGTTTTCACATTAAAACATGACCAGTAAAGGGCACCTAAAGCAAAAAATGTACTCAATAATGGATTTTCCATGTTGCCATAGGGGAATGCTGATATGGCCTTAACCGCAGTAATGAAAGTGAGTTTTTCCTCATTTCTAACCTAATTTTTGCTCAAATCTACACAAAACTTGATTTCAAGTGCTTATTACGACCATATTTAGGTAAATATAGCCCTCAAAGTTTAATATTTGATATTTTTACCAAATTTTCTACACTTTTTACAAGATAGGACATAAAAATCAGCCCAAAAGACCAATTTTCCATAATTTGGACCTATAACTTAAAAAAATGCATATTTTGAAGGATTTTTGTAGTGTATTCCTCTCATGGCAAAGTTAACAAGATCTTCAAGTACTTTAAAGCTATTTCAAGAAACTTTTCATTTTGCCATGGCTTCATCTTAAGGCTAAAAACCACTAATTCCACTTTCCATAGGCTTCTATGCTAATTTCACAATATTCAATGGCTTCTCTGGACTTTACCTTAACTTTAACCTGCAGAGGACTATATATCAGCATGATTCTACATATGTCAGCTCACCATCCTCAGAATGTCATGTGGGGTTAGCAGACTTGCAGTGCAGTACTGGTCACCGGAAGTGAAGGGTCTATAAATAGCATGGGAAATCCCAGTGTTTTCACAAGATAGGGGTATATTTAAAAATCATTATGGAGATTAGACTTCACATCAGAAGAAGCAAAATGCACCTATAAAATGTACAGAAATGTTTTCCTTTCAGAAACTGTTTAAATTTTTTAAATAAGTTGAGAACTTTTTTCACAGCACTATGAGGAACAGGGGTAATTTCTGCGTAGGACTATTTTTGCGTACGTTCCAAATGCTCATTGGTTGAATTGGTGGTCTGTAACCTTTAGGTAACAATTTAAAAGCTTAAACATTGTGAATATTTATACACGTATTCATACATGTATAACCAACTGTGAATATTTTATCCCAATGATTTACCATTGATTGATTGATTGTTGGGGTGTAACGCCCGAGCAGCAATATTTCATCTATATTAAGGCGATGAACATGAAATGGATGATAAAATAAACATGGCATGATGATGATGAAATGAAAAAAAAAATCACTATTTCAACGACCCTATTATCCCTGTATTCTGTCCCATTTTTCTTTTTGTCATCCTTTTGTGTTTATTTTATCACCCATATCATGATCATCATCCGGATATTAAGCTGAAATAAAGCTGCTTTAGCTATAAACACCAACAATGTTAAAATGCACATAAATTGAACACATTTGTGTAAGACATTCAATAATTTCACTGATATTTTTTTAGTATCATAAGTGATTTTCAATTTATTTTTACAGCAAATAATGTCGGTAATGAAGATATATCACTCTTAAAATTGGACACCAGTTAGGGTGAGGAGAAAACGGTTTGTAATATTCAATATTTCAGAAAATACAAGGTTGTTTTGTAAACATTCTATAAATGGACTGAAAAGTGATTATTTTATTTGTCCAACGTTCCCTCTGTTTGCTAATCATACAAGTTAATGTATTCTAATGTATACATAAATTGCCATAGTTTTGAAGACATTTTTAAGGAACATTGTAACATGTATGACATTTTTATCTTCTGCAAAACGTATTCTAACTGTGGAATGGTCACCATGCACTAGCTTGAAGAATTTTTGAAATGTTTTTACAGGTTATATTAATAGGACCATGCGTTATCCCT
Organism: Perna viridis; assembly: GCA_037379345.1. Lineage (NCBI taxonomy): Eukaryota > Metazoa > Mollusca > Bivalvia > Mytilida > Mytilidae > Perna > Perna viridis. Next base: position 28,850,465 of record CM074515.1, read on the forward strand.
ATCGAATGTTGCATGATTTTAAAGAAACACAGTACAGCCATTATACAGCCAGATTCTAACTGTTGGTATTCAAAAGAATAAGAAAGTTTTAAACATTATAATAACGTTGACATGTCAGTTTAATTAACCACAGGGTCTATTCTTGAATATGTCATAATCTCATTGGTTTCCTGCTATCCCCCTCCCCGAATTATTTAAGAATTGGCAATAATAAAAAAATTGTCTATTGAAAAAGAACAAATTTCCATGTGTATATTCAATTTGTTTATTGTGCGAAGTGCAATTAACAAAATATACACATGGAAAATTTGTTATTTTTCAATAAACAAATTTTTTATCATAGCCAATTCTTATAAATAATTTTAAAACATATTTTTATCTTTAAACATGAGAAAAGTAGCTCTGAATTTAACTGAATAGGGCCATGTCAATATTTTTTTATCCATTGAGATATAACAAAATTATTTTAACCAATCAGACAACAGTATTTATCTCAAATTAATTTATTGAATTTAACATTAGAACAATTATGAACGAGCGTTCAACTCACCTGGTTTAACCTAACGTTTCCATTGGAAATACACGTACCCAGTCATGACCATTGTGGTTGTGTCCAATTTTCCGGATTTTTTGCTTTGTCATACGAACTTTCCTATTGGACTGTACATGTACTTTTTAACAAATGCTTATAATTTTTCACTTCGGTAATTTTGTTATTAACCTTAATCTTCTTATACGTATTATGTGCTTCAAAGGAGTGTATTTAGACTTTTTTGTTCGGAACATTTATTTATTCTCCTTCTGCATCTGTCCATTGTTCATGCTTTTCTTTGTTACTGCTAGTTACTGCACGTTTTATTTCATCCTCAAGTGTTCTACCATTAATATTTCTAAATATTTAACTTCCACTTTACTGTTAAAACATTGTTATCATTTATTGCAATAAATGTTGGAAATGTGATGCATGGTGTTAACTATTTTTGGAATATCAAAAATTCGTTTGAAGTATACAAGATCGGCTTCATAATTTTCAAGATTCGTTTGATTCTGTAAGTAGTTCTGTGGTCCTTTTCACAAAAAAAATCATAAGAGTAAAATTAGTCGTATGTTATGACGTCGTAGTAAATAAAAGTATAGTGACGTCATCAATTACGACTAATTTTACTCTTACGAATTTTTGTAAAAAGGGCCACTGACTTTTCTACTCTGTATACAACACTGCCACAATAACTTACCTAGGAAAATGCAATGCATTTAATGTTTTAATTGACAATATTTATTTTCGTTTTGGTAATACTGTATATAGACTGGTTATTAGTATGCGAATGGTGACTAATTGTGAACTGGTCTCTCGTAGCCGATTTGCTCCTCTACTGTTACGAATCACAGCCGTTGCTTAACTCTTAAAAGATCCTTCAAAACATGATCTGTTGCGTAATTTTTATAATACTTTTAGATATCTTAATTATATTTTGGCCGTAAATAATCCTTACTTCGAAAACTGTGTTTAAGATATCTACCAAATAGAACTTAAGTTGACCGAGCTTAACATAATCAGTATTAGTACACCTTTTCTAGTTTTATATATTACACTAGAATATGACACCTTCATACAAAAAACTATGACAACAGAGACGATTTTGAATTCGCTATTGAAATTTCCATTCCTAGATTGTGATATTCCCGAAGCACCCTCCGACGGTATTTTCATTACACAACTGGTCCGTTATGCTCTTATTTGTAATAAAGTGTCAAATTTAATGAATGCAATAGATTCCTCGTAAAAAAGCTTCTACACCAGGGATACCGACTTCACAAACTTCTAAACCCATAGATAACGAAACATTCGTGAATTAATTCATATATGACGGTGTTTTAAATGAACTAACTAGAAGTAATTGTTAAGTTAGTGAACGTTAACTATGGGCTAGCGGGTGGCTAACCCTTAGATAATGGAATTGAAATTATCGATCACAGGTGATATTGCGGTTTGTTAACCCACAATAGAGAAAATATAAGAATACCATGCCGCCCGTTTATTTTCCACTGTGGAAATTGCATAGACTTTTGGACTATTATTTGCTACCTATAGTTAAAGACCAATGAACTTATGTACGAGACAGCTCGGAACTTTTACAGATTCTAAATGACAGCAAATTTCCTATGTACTTATGACATGACAAGCATATATACAAGCATGTTAAGTAATGAACTAATTAAGGTGGCTGAAAACGTTCACTTTGAAATGAAAAAAGAAGTCCATGCTATACTTTTGAGCAATGAGAACTTACTTCTAATATTATAATTTGTTCTACTAGAATTAGTTATTAATATGCAATGAGGACAGTCTCTAGCCCTGACCTATGCAACATACATGCATACATGTAAGAACTTATTAACTTTATGGTTGAAAAGTTCCCAATAATTAGCTCCGAGATGATGCCTTTATTCAAATGTTATTTAACATTGCTAATAAGAACCTGAACTCAAGTTTACTTGTACTTTATCTAAGTCCTCAATAAAATTCTTAGAGAAAGTGTAATTAAATCCAAATGAAATATGGTGAAACCTTATGACACTTAATTATTGAGGCTAGCTTCCATGCGGGCTGGTATTGACGGCTAGATTCACTTTAATGACACTTAAGACTTAATAGTAGTCCAATGTGCCCATTGCACAATCTCAAAAGTTTTAATTCATTAAAAAGTTACTCGACTGCAAAATATAGCAGAACGTGTGCTCTCAGACTTCAAGTCGATAAAAAATAATAAAAAAAAATATTAACATTTGTAACAAAATATATCCAACGTTACACACATTCTCCTATTTGTTGCGAAAACACTGGCTTGTACAATTAATGACCCTGAATGCTCTCAAATATTAGAACCATCACTAAAGCAGACTCTGGTCAAACCTTTATAATGCACGTCTTTCATGAACAATTAAACTAAAAATGTTACTCCATTGCGCTTTTTTTATCTGTTGAAGATAAAATATCACATGTATATACCGTTCTCTATATATGCATCCTTTACATAATACACTTTATTACGAAACTAATTAACTGGCAGATAGAAAGATAAATACATCAAAACAAGTGAAAGAAAAAGATGGCAATGTGATAACAAACCTAGATCGACCACTTTTAAATGGAGAAGATATATCACATGTTCCCGACCTACCTCTTGGAGAAAACCTTGATGTTGATACAGACCCAGTCTCGAAGGATGAAATCATGAAAGACCTACGAATAAGGACTGGAAAAGTCCCAGGACCGAACCAAATTTCCACCTGAGGTCTTGAAGATCAGTCTGGAAAAAAACCTGCATCTCGAATGATTGATTGATTGTTGGGGTTAAACGCCCAAGCAGCAATATTTCACCTATTAGTTTGACACTCGGACCTGCACGGGGCCCTACAGCACCTTGCATGAGCTGTTTGAAAACATCTGGGTAACAGTGGAAATCCCTGAGGAGTGGAGTTTATGCTTCATCATTATGCTTCCAAAGAAGGGCGACATGAGCAACTGTTAAAAACTGGAGAGGAATTCAGCTAATTTCCAGATTCCGATGCGGTCGATCATGTATTAACCAAATTGCCACATTACGGGTCATCATCGAGGAGTAAATAGAATGGCAATCCGCACTCTACATAAACTTCGTGGACATGAAGAAGGCCTTAACATGCACTTTGGAAGGTACTGAGACACATTGGAATCAGTGTCAAATTGTAAAGATTATCCCAAGACTCTGCAAAAAGACCCAATGCCGTCTTCCACAATTCAACACTCTCACCATCCTTCAATGAACACACAAAAATACGCCAAGGTTGTCTCCTGTCATCCCATATTTTCTATATGAGTGTGCAAGAATTTTAATTAGATATAATATACAATCATGAATTTACTTATAGGTTGCTTCTTGCCTAATTGATATATTTTGGGGTGCTTTAGGTTACAGACCACCGATTTAACCAATGAGCATTTGGAATGTACGCAGAAATAGTCCTACGCAGAAATTACCCCTGTTCCTCATAGTGCTGTAAAACGTTATCTTATTTAAAAGATTTAAACAGTTTCTGTACATTTATAGGTGCATTTTGCTTCATGTGATGACAAGCTTAATCTCCATAATGATTTCTAAATATACCCCTATCTTGTGAAAACACTGGGATTTCCCATGCTATTTATAGACCCTTCACTTCCGGTGACCAGTACTGCACTGCAAGTCTGCTAACCCCACATGTCATTCTGAGGATTGTGAGCTGACATATGTAGAATCATGCTGATATATAGTCCTCTGCAGGTTAAAGTTAAGGTAAAGTCCAGAGAAGCCATTGAACATTGTAAAATTAGCATAGAAGCCTACGGGAAGTGGAATTAGTGGTTTCTAGCCTGAAGCTGAAGCCATGGCAAAATGAAAAGTTTCTTGGAATAGCTTTGAACTACTTGAAGATCTTGCAAAATTTGCCATGAGAGGATAACACTACAAAAATCCTTCAAAATATGCATTTTTTTAAGTTGTAGGTCCAAAGTATGGATAATTGGTCTTTTTTGCAAATTTGTATGTCCTATCTTGTAAAGAGTGTAAGAAATTTAGTAAAATATCAAATATTAAATTTTGAGGGCTATATTTACCTCATTATGGTGGTAATCAGCACTTGAAGTCAAGTTTTGTGTAGATTTGAGCAAAAATATGGTTCGAAATGAGGAAAAACTCACTTTCATTACTGCGGTTAAGGACATATAAGCATTTCCCTATGGCAACATGGAAAATCCATTTTTGAGTACGTTTTTGTCTTTAGGTGCTCTTTACTGGTCATATTTTAATGTGAAAACACCGTATTTACAAATTTAAAGCCAAAGATATCACCTTTTGTGAAAATTGAAAGATTTAGGGTTTTTGAGAAGAAAAAGGGGAAGGCATGTCAGAAATAAACTTTTAAAAATAGACCAATTTTTTGGAAAATGATTACTTTTAAAGGCTATCTCTTTATTATTACTGTTAAAAAAACAAGTCATGATTGATTTTTTTTAATTGTAAAGTCAGAAAAAAAATCTTTGCAAATATTTAATACATTGAAGTATGGTAGAATATTGTTAATTTTTTGCTCGCGCAACTTGGTTTCCCTATATTTAAAAATCAAATATTTAAAAAAAGTGCTTGTCACATTTCACTGAAACTTTGCAAATGCATTCAGTATGTGAAGAGGAAGATACTTGTATAGTTATTTATTTTTTCTAAGACAGAAAGTGACTCTTTAGGACTATAGACTCTAGATTGGCTATGCATAATTGATTGTGACGTGGGTTGCTTCCCTGCTTAAGTCCCAGACTTTTTCGTGCTATCGCAGAGGAAGCTTTTTCCTGGCATGCACGAGTCCCAAACTTTCTCGTGTTCTGTATGGTTTAGAAAAAAGAAGCTCCTCATCAATTCCTGGCTACAGACAAAGACATGTCTTGTTTATAGGGCAAGTAAATTTCAGTCAACCCTCAACATTGAAAATCCTACTTCAGGTATACTTTCACGAAAAAACTTTCAGTTGTAGCCCTATTTCTAATAGCCAAGGTTTTTACTGAAATAAGGATACTAGTAAATTTTTACATGAGTTATTTCTCCCAAAGGACATAACTCCTAAGAGCTGTCAGTTGTTATCATGTTTATAATTGCAAAGCTTTCTTTTGAAATAACGATGAATGTTTACAGGAATTATTTCTCTAAAAGGATGAAATCCCAAATAGAAGGAAGCTTTCAGTTGCTGTAATCATTCTAAATTGCAAATGTTTCCTTGAAAATTATAATGAGTGTTTACATGAGTTATCTCCATAGGAGGACAGCATTAATTTATTTTGGGGACCGTACTACAAAAGCCCCGTGCAGGTCCGGTTGTTAAAAGAATAGGCCTGCAGCAGCGCTAAGCTTGTCGTATAAGGCGACTAAATAGTGCTCAGAAACCTAGCCGGGGGCTAGGCGCTTTGCCCACAGAGCAGCTGGGATGTGTGCCCCAGGTGGTGGAATGGGGTACCCCTGGCGTGTTACATGCTGGGGTTGTCAGGCTATAATACGGAAAACCTGACTGCAAACCATAGTGGTGCACTGTGTTGGGAAAGATGCCACGTTCCTCGCACGTTAAAGAACCCTGCTGTGGTATTCTTTTGGAGTAGGAACCTTTGCGCTCCGCCACAGGAGGCTAAATTGCCCGACCTTACCCATCCCCCCTTTTTCCAGTGGCAATCAAAATTTGTCGACCCTATTATCCTTGTGTCCCGTCTTTTTTTTTTTTTCATTTCATGTTCATTTTATCATCCATTTCATGTTCATCGTCTGAATATAGCTGAAAAATTGCTGCTCGGACGTTAAACCCCAACAAACAAACAAACAAACGTACTACAAAAGGGGTTGTTCGAGGACCCCCTATCATAGATTAAAGTATCCCCATTTTTATTCTATAAAATACGGTATCCCTATTTTAATATATTTATAAATCAGAACCCCCCATTTCTAGGGTATCCCAAGTTTATTCTATAAAATACGGTATCCCTATTTTAATCTATTTATAAATTAGAATCCCATTTCTATTTATAGAACAGAATAGGATATCCATATATAGGACCTTATCGGAACCAACAACAGAACTTGTTAATAGAATAGGACTCCATTTTTTCTATTGAACAAGACTACCACCATTAGGGATACCATTGATGTGTTACAATATCTCGCTTTAAATCTTATTAACTACAAACTACCTATCATTCAAACCAATCTTTAACACTCAATAAATATCTATACTATCAAAATCAAGTAGTGATTGACATACGTCGCTATATGGCTGAAAATGAAAGTATAAAGGGTGTACAAATAAATAGACGTCAATGGCAGTATATTCAACAGATACTACAATATATTAACAAAGCATATAACCAGACTATAAGACTGTAAGAACCCCCTAGATAATACTATAAAAGTAAATTAAGGTATTAGAACTACAGTACTTTATCTTAAAATGTCTTCCTTTACACAAATGGTACTCCTACAAGATCAAAATCTACGATTACAAGAGGCACAATTTAATTTAATGATTCCTTATACATCAGCTGACGATAAATTAAAGCTTTTAAAGAATATTAAAGACCAATCAACTTTCATTATATTCAATAATTGCTATTTCTCAATGCTATGGTTGTTGTCTCAGCTCTGTTTTTACGGTCTCTGAAATAAATAAACAGCACTGATGTAAAATTTTGTTAAAATATTATTTTGTGGTGACAAATAAATAAAAAAAAAACAAATAGAAAAAACTTCTTAGAAGACAAAGTACATCAATCATTATAAAATCAGTCATTAAGAGAAAATTGAAACAATTGATCAGAATTGCAAGTGTTTGTCAGAACTTTCCAGTCTCATTACCATTTTGGAGAGATAATATACATAAATTATTGTCATCACTCTTTACAAAACAAGGAAAATCGGTCATTATAAAACCTGTCATTAAGAGAAATAAACAGATTTTCAAAGTTTTGGGATCAAAAATTTATTATTACCATTTGGAGAGATAAAACATAAATTATTATTTTAACACCTAGACTATATTCAGGGTGGTCTTTTCAGTGCTATAAAAGAACGGTTCGAAAATAATTGAGAACAACTGCTGAAAATGGCACAGAAAATGATCCAACAGTAAGTTAATTTTATGTTTTTCTTAATCTGTTTCATAGTTTTTTTACCTGAAGTATTATGGTGTAATTTAAAAAAGCTCAGACCATGTGTAAAATTCTGAATGCACACTTTCACGATGTTTAAAAAAAACATATTCTGGAAGAAAAAATAAAACTTTCATGCCTAGTCTACTTTATAATTCATGCGCTTGATCATTCTAAAATGGTAGTAGACCAACTAACAAGGAACTGATTTTGTGTCGTCTATATAAATTTTATCTGTTTCATATATAAACGTGTTGTACAAAAAATAATATATTCAACATATATTTTTTTATAGAAAAATATTGATGGATGATGACACAAAACATTTTCAAGAAACACGGTGAGAACCTCTAATATTTTTAACAATATATTTTCAACCATTGTATAGAATAAAATGTACATAATTTATTGAACAGCTCGCTGCGCTGTTCAATGAAATATAAAAAAAAACTAATTTTTTTGTAAAGAAATGACTACGGTTACTAGAAGAAAAATCTACTTTTACTGTAATAACTTAAAATAGTCAGTCTCATATGAAACTGCACACGACGCATGGTATCCCTATTTTAATCTATTTATAAATTGGAATCCTATTTCTATTTATAGAACAGAATAGGGTATCCATATAGGACCTTATCGGAACCAACAACAGAACTTGTTAATAGAATAGGACTCCATTTTTTCTATTGAACAAGACTACCACCATTAGGGATACCATTGATGTGTTATAATATCTTGCTGTAAATCTTATAAACTACAAACTACCTACTATCATTCAAATCAATCTTTAACACTCAATAAACATTTATGTTATTCCATTTGAAAGAAGGCAACTCCTACTTATAGTATCCCTATTTATTAAACAATTACATACAAAAGCAAGATATTTTAAATCAGATCTTATTTATACGTAAAGAGGGAAAATACAACATTGGTTTAGGAACAATTAAGAAAATGTTATCTAATAAGGAGTCTTACACTGTGCAGACACCAGTGCGACGAGCATTTGCAAGGAACAGAGTTATTGTCAGTGGTCTCGATGATCAATGGGACGTGGATTTAGCCTCCATGGAAAACGTAGCTCAATACAACGACAACGTTAAATTTTTACTGATAGTCATAGATATTTTTTTCAAGATATTTAATGGTCAGACCTTTAAAAAATAAAAAAAGTTCCTCAGTAGCCGAGGCCATTAAAAACATTCTAAAAGACAACAGAAACAGGAGACCCCTTGTTATACGTGCGGACCAGGGTGGTGAATTCAAATCAGAAGTGAAAAAAATCTTAACAAAACAACATATTCATATTTTCTACACTCATAACTCTACTATAAAGAGTTCATACGCCGAGAGGGCGATACGTTCACTGAAAGGGAAAATTTATTCTTTTTTCATGGAAAAACAAACATATATAGACGTTCTGCAAAAGATCGTTAGTAGCTATAATCACACCCCTCATCAATCTTTAGGGGGGTATACACCATCATCTATTAACAAAACTAACGAGGACGAAATGAGGTACGTGCAATATCTTGTGCGAATAAAAAAGATGAAAGGAAAATCAACTAACACACCCACATCAACAAATACCAGTCAGTGAAATGGGATTGGACATCATATATGCTGTGTTGGAATTTTACATAAATGAAAACCCTGAGGAAAAAAACAAAGACATTGTTTTGGAATCATTGATAAACTTGAGTACCATCCTGTTTGAGAAGAAAATTATACCATATTGTTATTCTTATTCATTATCTAAAAGAACATATACTATAATAAAATTTAAAAAAAATCGGCACTTGAGTATTATTTCAATACATTCCATTTGTAATACGTTTAAGAAAAACCCTTTTACGGTATCCCCCCGTTAAATCTATGGACCCCTATTACAGATTTGGATACCCCCATTTTATTCAATAAATATGGTATCCCTATTAAATCATTTAACAGTAAATATAATATTAGTGTTACAGTTTTACTTTTTCATTAAAGATCCCAACACCATCTAGCTAACATGTCTTACTCCAAAGGTAGATCTGAGGAACATAAGGACAAAGAAGAGATCGAAGATAATAAAATTACTATGCCTGAACTGTCAAACTTTATTTCAAACGATCAAACGATGATAGATAAGCGACAAAGTATTGTTAAATGGTTAATAGGAGTACTTCAAGTATTACTTTAACACATTTTATTTATGACAGAAACCAACATTTAATATGTTAATGTACATGAGAACATCTAAATGTCAAATCTGCAATCTTGACAACCTGAACATAAAGATGCCACTCAATGGTTTGTTTAACTATATAAAATAAACAATGTTAATTTTATGGCCTACCTACTTGACATATTAAATACATTTAAAAACATCCATCATGCATGAATAATTAAACACCATTTGTTTTCAAACATGTTGTCATCACATAGAGAAAAGTCTTTATACATCTAAAAGTTGATATTTAACAAAATCCACATGGAGGCATGTAAATGTCAAATCTGTAATATTCACAACTTGAGCATAAAGATACCCCCTGTTTTTTTTTGTTTTTTTTTCACTCTCTTCTTTTTTTTATTTAAAACAAAAAAAAAAAAAAAAACAAATATGTACAACAATTATAAAATCAATATCTTATAACAAATGCAATTAACATTTAAAAATTTAAAACATACATGCAGGTAATATTGCACCAACAAAAAAAAGAAATCTAACTATTAAACATTTAAGCACCTACCTTATGTGAAAAACAAAAAAAAACATGAAATAATTTCTCTATATCAATATCAAACTCAATACTTGAGTATTTGACAAATGCAATAAACAATTTAAAAAAATAAACAAAGGTAATATTACACCAACAAACAAAATAAAAGGCACTTCTGTGAAATGGGAATAACCCAATAGAATTTAATGTTTAAACAAACATTATTTTCATTAACCTAACACATTTTTTTAATACCTGCCCATGGTGGTAATTTAATTAAATTAAAAAAAATACCTTTTTTCTCCAAAAAAATAAGACCTTAATCTAAATCACCAATTATAAAAGTGTAATAAGTTACAATTTAAAAATCTCTGGCATTGTTTTTTTCCTTACTTAATGAAGAAAATCAACATTTAAGTACCAAAATAGATGGAACGAAAATAAATCTAATCTTCTACAAAATTTCAAGTCACTGATCAACAGTTGCGAGAAAACTCTTATAAAAGTTACCTTTTTTTCCAAAAAAAATAAGACCTTAATCTAAATCACCAATTATAAAAGTGTAATAAGTTACAATTTAAAAATTTCTGGCATTTTTTTTCCTTACTTAATGAAGAAAATCAACATTTAAGTACCAAAATAGATGGAACGAAAATAAATCTAATCTTCTTCTACATATATTTTTTAATGTTATCGAGTGAGGGCAACCTTTCGGTTCTCATTTTATATGTGGTATTGATCGCTCCAAGAGTACCTCGCCACTAGATGTCATCTAATGAAATTTCGTGTTTAAAGTAATTTTTTATATTAAATATTTTATATCTGTGTTGTTTGATTTTATTACAACTTTCATAGCATTAGATAATACTAATCTTAAAAAAAAAGAAAAATATTTAAGATTTTGTATAAAATATCAAAATTTACTAAAATTCTTCATACTGTCAGATATGAAATAGTTGTTACTAACTTCTCACGATATTCAAAAGTTCTAGGGAGTATTATAGAAATCAAAGGTTTACCCCCCAAGGTCGATCACTTTACACATTACGAACAGAAAAACGTTAGTCGTTAAATAATTAGATAACTGTTTATGCTGCTACAATAATAGTATTGATCATCGTTTTTGTATTTTGAATAAATTAAGATCAAAAGCCATCAAAAAACTTAACAGAATTACAAATGTTTGAATCAGAAATCTCTCATTACAACTTTGGAGTGATAATATACTTAAATTATTATAGGGCGTTTACAGATAGGTAAAAAACAATTGAAAAACAAACTTTTGATGCAAAACAAAAACAAAAAAAAAAAAAAAAAAAAAAAAAAAAAAAAAAAAAAATAGAAAAAGTTCAAAAGGATATTTTGTCAAGTGCTATGCCTTAAAAGATAATTACTATTTAAAGACAAAATAATAAAGTAGAAATAAAACCAATGAGGAGGGTCATTAACAGACATAAACAGATTTTAGTTTGAAGACTCTATGGTTACCACTCTAGTGAGATAAGAAATATAAATTATCAGAAATATATTCAGGGTGGTATTTTTCAGTGCTATAAAAGGACTGCTTTTAAAATAATCAAGAACAACACTGTTGAAAATGGCACAGAGAATGATCCAACTGTAAGTTAACTTTATTTTATTATTTGTTTCACTTTTATTTTTTTACCTAGAAGTATGTGATGATTTTTATGTAAGAGAAGGAATAGTTGATGAGAATTTTTTTTTTTGCTAAAAATCGCAATCCTACTTTAATTTAAAGTGATTTGGTGTCGCCTAAAATAAATTTTATCAATTTCGTGTAAATGCAATTATACGAATTTTTTTTATAGGGAAGCTTCTATGAAAGGAGATGACACATTAAAGGATTTTGAACAGACACTGTAAGGCTATTGAATACTTTATTTCATTTTTTTTTTTATAAATTTCAACTAATGATACTGTTGTACTTGTATGAAACAAAAACAAGTTAGTCAGATATTAAGACAAGGAGACGTGAACAAATTTTATTAAATACTTCAATAATATCCCACATTAAAATATTTGGTATTTTACATTTCGTGAGCACTTACATATTATTCTCTATGGGGGTTTGATCGAAACAAAGCATACAACAAAATTCCAAAAAGCCAAACACTAATTAGGCCTAAGATCAACCTATGTCTCAATTTTGAAATTTAAACAGATAATTTCAAAGCTTTGATGCGTTCGTAAACACAAAAGTGTTTTGATGCCGGAGTGGGCTAACCTCGTCGGGGAATTGAAACACCACCAGCAGAGCTAACCGACACGGAAGTTTGAAACAAAAAACTACAACAAAGTTCTAGGCTTTAAAATTTGCTACGCCTGACACGCGTTTCGTCTATGCAAGACTTATCAGTGGCGCTCTACCAAAATTATTGAAAAAGCCAAATTTATACTGTATGGGGACAAGTTCAAAAGTCAGCCACTGTGGATGTTTTTTTTTTCTTTTTTTGCATGACATTGCGCATACGGCTACTGTAGCAATCTTGTATATTTAAATGTCTATACAAAGTCATGAAAGTGATATTCAATTATTATTTTATAGAGAAACAACGATGCAAGACACTACAGATTTTCAAAAAACACGGTAAGAACTTCTAATAATCTATGTATCAACGTGGAAGGGGAAATAACTCAAATACAATATGTTTAAAAATCACATTTAAATTCACATACTCTAAAGTATATGGATATACAACCTCGGAGTACACGAAAAAGCCTGGAAGAAGACAGACTATTGAGACAAACAGAGTGATATATTTTTTTTAAAGGGGGAGAGGAGGGAAAGGTTAACTAGAAAAAAAAAACACAAATGCGATCTGTTTCAAATTCACACGATTGAATAATTTTTAGTTAAAAAAAAGATGTAAAACATACAGCTATTTTTTTTTTCACATACTTTTAAAAAAATGTATATGGATATATAACCTCGCAGTAGACAAAAAAGCCTGGAACAAGAAAGACTATTGAGATATACAAAGTGATGTTTTTTTAAAGGGGAGAAGAGGGAAAGGTTAACTAGAAAAAAACTCAAATGCGATCTGTTTCAAATTCACACGATTGAATAATTTTTAGTTAAAAAAAGATGTAAAACATACAACTATTTTTTTTCTCAGTAAACGCAAAAGACAAGAAGAACCCTATGAGACAGAGAAAGAAACAGAGAGACCCCGGATGAAACATGAGACAGAGAAAGAAACAGAGAGACCTCAGATGATACATGTAAAGTAAGTTTATTGTATTTTATGAAAAATAGCGTTATAATATAATTTTATGAAATTTATAATTTTGTAAACTGGGTTTTACCAGCAACATAAGTATTTTATGAAATTTATGATAACAAATTATACTTTGTTATTAATAATTAAATCATGTAGCTCGCAAGTAAAATTAAACTTTCAAAATCAGATTTGAAATGATATGGGAGTCATTCCCTTTTCTTTGCCGTTTTTTTTTAAAAGATTTGTCAACTATGTCAACTATGTCAATAAATAGATGGAAAAGTATAATAGCTAAAGAAATATTTCAAACTGAATCACATATGTTATTTTGAAATAGATCAAGGCTTTACCTTTAAACCTTCGTATACTTATGCACGACAGAAAAGTATGGCATTTGTCAGGTACTAGAGCTGTTATAAAAAATAAACGGCTCTTTGGTAAATTTATTGTATTTGAAAACAAGAGGCTCCAAGGAGCCGAAATCACTCACCGTACTGAAATATGTATCTTTTTTTTGCAGGATAAAAAAGGTATCCCTGGAGGAAGCAGAAATTCAGAATTTAACAGGGACAATTACTATAATTAACAAAAAAATAATAAATGCTCATACAAAAATGAATTACTTAAAAGAGCTATTGAAAACAACAAAAGAGGACATCTATGAAAACACGCTCTTCAATAACTTTATTGCAGAAAGAAGAGAAAAGCTGTTGATGAAAATAAACAAATGAGACATATAGGGTGCCATCATGAAAAAAATCACTGTGATATCAAGCTTTTATACCACGTTAAGACTAAACACCCTCCTGAATAAATTTGTTCAAGGGAACGGGGCTTAAGTCTCAGTTTTAATCAAACTAAAAGAACATATTTACCTGGTGTAATCGAAATACTCAATGGTCTCTCCGGGTTTTTCTACCTCATGGTACAACTTTATGGCATTGGTCCGTCCTCCAAAAAAACTCTCTCTGGGATGTAGACGTTCTACAATGTCCAAGGTTCCAACAAATTCAGCCATTTCCTCATCCTGTTTGATATTTTTAAGATATTCGTGCTCCCAAATACATACGTATTTGTATCCTATGCGTTTTAGGTACATCTCCTTTCTTTTCGTTGCATAATATAACTCGTTCATTGTATGTTTTGTTAAAGGATTTTTCGTTGTAGTCCTGTTTTCAGGGAAACAATGCTGGCATCCATGAACAACACACCCTGAAATATAAGTGAATACTTTTAATCGTGGTTATCCTACTTTTGTGCCTTTGCCGCGTCAGCTCATGCAATTTTACGCGCTTAGACCGTCCGCGTCTCGAATACCGCGCAGCGTCTCGAATGTCGCGCCGCTCCCCGTCGCCGCGGCCGTCAAAAAAAAAGAAGTTGAATTTGTATACACCAGGTAAATATGTTCTTTTAGTTTGATTAAAACTGAGACTTAAGCCCCGTTCCCTTGAACAAATTTATTCAGGAGGGTGTTTAGTCTTAACTTGGTATAAAAGCTTGATATCACAGTGATTTTTTCATGATGGCACCCTATATGTCTCATTTGTTTATTTTCATCAACAGCTTTTCTCTTCTTTCTGCAATAAAGTTATTGAAGAGCGTGTTTTCATAGATGTCCTCTTTTGTTGTTTTCAATAGCTCTTTTAAGTAATTCATTTTTGTATGAGCATTTATTATTTTTTTGTTAATTATAGTAATTGTCCCTGTTAAATTCTGAATTTCTGCTTCCTCCAGGGATACCTTTTTATCCTGCAAAAAAAAGATACATATTTCAGTACGGTGAGTGATTTCGGCTCCTTGGAGCCTCTTGTTTTCAAATACAATAAATTTACCAAAGAGCCGTTTATTTTTTATAACAGCTCTAGTACCTGACAAATGCCATACTTTTCTGTCGTGCATAAGTATACGAAGGTTTAAAGGTAAAGCCTTGATCTATTTCAAAATAACATATGTGATTCAGTTTGAAATATTTCTTTAGCTATTATACTTTTCCATCTATTTATTGACATAGTTGACATAGTTGACAAATCTTTAAAAAAAAAAACGGCAAAGAAAAGGGAATGACTCCCATATCATTTCAAATCTGATTTTGAAAGTTTAATTTTACTTGCGAGCTACATGATTTAATTATTAATAACAAAGTATAATTTGTTATCATAAATTTCATAAAATACTTATGTTGCTGGTAAAACCCAGTTTACAAAATTATAAATTTCATAAAATTATATTATAATGCTATTTTTCATAAAATACAATAACCTTACTTTACATGTATCATCTGAGGTCTCTCTGTTCCTTTCTCTGTCTCATGTTTCATCCGGGGTCTCTCTGTTTCTTTCTCTGTCTCATAAGGTTCTTCTTGTCTTTTGCGTTTACTGAGAAAAAAAAATAGTTGTATGTTTTACATCTTTTTTTAACTAAAAATTATTCAATCGTGTGAATTTGAAACAGATCGCATTTGAGTTTTTTTTCTAGTTAACCTTTCCCTCTTCTCCCCTTTAAAAAAATATCACTTTGTATGTCTCAATAGTCTTTCTTGTTCCAGGCTTTTTTGTCTACTGCGAGGTTGTATATCCATATACATTTTTTTTTAAAAGTATGTGAAAAAAAAATAGCTGTATGTTTTACATCTTTTTTTTTTTAACTAAAAATTATTCAATCGTGTGAATTTGAAACAGATCGCATTTGTGTTTTTTTTTTTTCTAGTTAACCTTTCCCTCCTCTCCCCTTTTAAAAAAATATATCACGTTGTTTGTCTCAATAGTCTTTCTTCTTCCAGGCTTTTTCGTGTACTACGAGGTTGTATATCCATATACTTTAGAGTATGTGAATTTAAATGTGATTTTTAAACATATTGTATTTGAGTTATTTCCCCTTCCACGTTGATACATAGATTATTAGAAGTTCTTACCGTGTTTTTTGAAAATCTGTAGTGTCTTGCATCGTTGTTTCTCTATAAAATAATAATTGAATATCACTTTCATGACTTTGTATAGACATTTAAATATACAAGATTGCTACAGTAGCCGTATGCGCAATGTCATGCAAAAGAAGAAGAAAAAAAAAAAAAAAAAACATCCATAGTGGCTGACTTTTGAACTTGTCCCTATACAGTATAAATTTGGCTTTTTCAATAATTTTGGTAGAGCGCCACTGATAAGTCTTGCATAGACGAAAAGCGTGTCAGGCGTAGCAAATTTTAAAGCCTAGAACTTTGTTGTAGGTTTTTGTTTCAAACTTCCGTGTCGGTTAGCTCTGCTGGTGGTGTTTCAATTCCCCGACGAGGTTAGCCCACTCCGGCATCAAAACACTTTTGTGTTTACGAACGCATCAAAGCTTTGAAATTATCTGTTTAAATTTCAAAATTGAGACATAGGTTGATCTTAGGCCTAATTAGTGTTTGGCTTTTTGGAATTTTGTTGTATGCTTTGTTTCGATCAAACCCCCATAGAGAATAATATGTAAGTGCTCACGAAATGTAAAATACCAAATATTTTAATGTGGGATATTATTGAAGTATTTAATAAAATTTGTTCACGTCTCCTTGTCTTAATATCTGACTAACTTTTTTTTGTTTCATACAAGTACAACAGTATCATTAGTTGAAATTTATAAAAAAAAAATGAAATAAAGTATTCAATAGCCTTACAGTGTCTGTTCAAAATCCTTTAATGTGTCATCTCCTTTCATAGAAGCTTCCCTATAAAAAAAAAATTCGTATAATTGCATTTACACGAAATTGATACAATTTATTTTAGGCGACACCAAATCATTTTAAATTAAAGTAGGATTGCGATTTTTAGCAAAAAAAAAATTCTCATCAACTATTCCTTCTCTTACATAAAAATCATCACATACTTCTAGGTAAAAAAATAAAAGTGAAACAAATAATAAGATAAAGTTAACTTACAGTTGGATCATTCTCTGTGCCATTTTCAACAGTGTTGTTCTTGATTATTTTAAAAGCAGTCCTTTTATAGCACTGAAAAATACCACCCTGAATATATTTCTGATAATTTATATATCTTATCTCACTAGAGTGGTAACCATAGAGTCTTCAAAAATCTGTTTATGTCTGTTAATGACCCTCCTCATTGGTTTTATTTCTACTTTATTATTTTGTCTTTAAATAGTAATTATCTTTTAAGGCGTAGTACTTGACAAAATATCCTTTTGAACTTTTTCTATTTTTTTTTTTTTGTTTTTTTTTTGTTTTGCATCAAATGTTTTTTTTTAAATTGTTTTGTACCTATCTGTAAACGCCGTATACTAATTTAAGTATATTTTCACTCCAAAGTTGTAATGAGAGATTTCTGATTCAAACATTTGTAATTCTGTTAATTTTTTTGATGGCTTTTGTTCTTAATTTATTCAAAATACAAAAACGATGATCAATACTATTATTGTAGCAGCATAAACAGTTATCTAATTATTTAACGACTAACGTTTTTCTGTTCGTAATGTGTAAAGTGATCGACCTTGGGGGGGTAAACCTTTGATTTCTATAATACTCCCTAGAACTTTTGAATATCGTGAGAAGTTAGTAACAACTATTTCATATCTGACAGTATGAAGAATTTTAGTAAATTTTGATATTTTATACAAAATCTTAAATATTTTTCTTTTTTTTTAAGATTAGTATTATCAAATGCTATGAAAGTTGTAATAAAATCAAACAACACAGATATAAAATATTTAATATAAAAAACTACTTTAAACACGAAATTTCATTAGATGACATCTAGTGGCGAGGTACTCTTGGGGCGATTAATACCACATATAAAATGAGAACCGAAAGGTTGCTGTAACTCGATAACATTAAAAAATATATGTAGAAGAAGATTAGATTTATTTTCGTTCCATCTATTTTGGTACTTAAATGTTGATTTTCTTCATTAAGTAAGGAAAAAAAATGCCAGAAATTTTTAAATTGTAACTTATTACACTTTTATAATTGGTGATTTAGATTAAAGTCTTATTTTTTTGGAAAAAAAAGGTAACTTTTATAAGAGTTTTCTCGCAACTGTTGATCAGTGACTTGAAATTTTGTAGAAGATTAGATTTATTTTCGTTCCATCTATTTTGGTACTTAAATGTTGATTTTCTTCATTAAGTAAGGAAAAAAAACAATGCCAGAAATTTTTAAATTGTAACTTATTACACTTTTATAATTGGTGATTTAGATTAAGGTCTTATTTTTTTTTGGAGAAAAAATGTATTTTTCTTTAAATTTAATTAAATTACCACTATGGGCAGGTATTAAAAAAATGTGTTAGGTTAATGAAAATAATGTTTGTTTAAACATTAAATTCTATTGGGTTATTCCCATTTCACAGAAGTGCCTTTTATTTTGTTTGTTGGTGTAATATTACCCTTGTTTATTTTTTTAAAATTGTTTATTGCATTTGTCAAATACTCAAGTATTGAGTTTGATATTGATATAGAGAAATTATTTCATGTTTTTTTTTCACATAAGGTAGGTGCTTAAATGTTTAATAGTTAGATTTCTTTTTTTTGTTTGTGCAATAATACCTGCATGTATGTTTTAAATTTTTAAATGTTAATTGCATTTGTTATAAGATATTGATTTTATAATTGTTGTACATATTTGTTTTTTTTTTGTTTTAAATAAAAAAAAAAAGAAGAGAGTGAAAAAAAACAAAAAACAAACAAAAAACAAAAAAAAAAACAAAAAAAACAGGGGGTATCTTTATGCTCAAGTTGTGAATATTACAGATTTGACATTTACATGCCTCCATGTGGATTTTGTTAAATATCAACTTTTAGATGTATAAAGACTTTTCTCTATGTGATGACAACATGTTTGAAAACAAAGGGTGTTTAACTATTCATGCATGATGGATGTTTTTAAATGTATTTAATATGTCAAGTAGGTAGGCCATAAAATTAACATTGTTTATTTTATATAGTTAAACAAACCATTGAGTGGCATCTTTATGTTCAGGTTGTTAAGATTGCAGATTTGACATTTAGATGTTCTCATGTACATTAACATATTAAATGTTGGTTTCTGTCATAAATAAAATGTGGTAAAGTAATACTTGAAGTACTCCTATTAACCATTTAACAATACTTTGTCGCTTATCTATCATCGTTTGATCGTTTGAAATAAAGTTTGACAGTTCAGGCATAGTAATTTTATTATCTTCGATCTCTTCCTTGTCCTTATGTTCCTCAGATCTACCTTTGGAGTAAGACATGTTAGCTAGATGGTGTTGGATCTTTAATAAAAAAAGTAAAACTGTAACACTAATATTATATTTACTGTTAAATGATTTAATAGGGATACCATATTTATTGAATAAAATGGGGGTATCCAAATCTGTAATAGGGGTCCATAGATTAAACGGGGGGATACCGTAAAAGGGTTTTTCTTAAACGTATTACAAATGGAATGTATTGAAATAATACTCAAGTGCCGATTTTTTTTAAATTTTATTATAGTATATGTTCTTTTAGATAATGAATAAGAATAACAATATGGTACAATTTTCTTCTCAAACAGGATGGTACTCAAGTTTATCAATGATTCCAAAACAATGTCTTTGTTTTTTTCCTCAGGGTTTTCATTTATGTAAAATTCCAACACAGCATATATGATGTCCCATCCCATTTCACTGACTGGTATTTGTTGATGTGGGTGTGTTAGTTGATTTTCCTTTCATCTTTTTTATTCGCACAAGATATTGCACGTACCTCATTTCGTCTTCGTTAGTTTTGTTAATAGATGATGGTGTATACCCCCTTAAAGATTGATGAGGGGTGTGGTTATAGCTACTAACGATCTCTGCAGAACGTCTATATATCTACATGTTTGTTTTTCCATGAAAAAAGAATAAATTTTCCCTTTCAGTGAACGTATCGCCCTCTCGGCGTATGAACTCTTTATAGTAGAGTTATGAGTGTAGAAAATATGAATATGTTGTTTTGTTAAGATTTTTTTCACTTCTGATTTGAATTCACCACCCTGGTCCGCACGTATAACAAGGGGTCTCCTGTTTCTGTTGTCTTTTAGAATGTTTTTAATGGCCTCGGCTACTGAGGAACTTTTTTTTATTTTTTAAAGGTCTGACCATTAAATATCTTGAAAAAATATCTATAAAAATTTAACGTTGTAGTTGTATTGAGCTACGTTTTCCATGGAGGCTAAATCCACGTCCATTGATCATCGAGACCACTGACAATAACTCTGTTCCTTGCAAATGCTCGTCGCACTGGTTTCTGCACAGTGTAAGACTCCTTATTAGGTAACATTTTCTTAATTGTTCCTAAACCAATGTTGTATTTTCCCTCTTTACGTATAAATAAGATCTGATTTAAAATATCTTGCTTTTGTATGTAATTGTTTAATAAATAGGGATACTATAAGTAGGAGTTGCCTTTCTTCAAATGGAATAACATAAATGTTTATTGAGTGTTAAAGATTGGTTTGAATGATAGTAGGTAGTTTGTAGTTTATAAGATTTAAAGCAAGATATTATAACACATCAATGGTATCCCTAATGGTGGTAGTCTTGTTCAATAGAAAAAATGGAGTCCTATTCTATTAACAAGTTCTGTTGTTGGTTCCGATAAGGTCCTATATGGATACCCTATTCTGTTCTATAAATATAAATAGGATTCCAATTTATAAATAGATTAAAATAGGGATACCGTGCGTCGTGTGCAATTTCATATGAGACTGACTATTTTAAGTTATTACAGTAAAAGTAGATTTTTCTTCTAGTAACCGTAGTCATTTCTTTACAAAAAAATTAGTTTTTTTTATATTTCATTGAACAGCGCAGCGAGCTGTTCAATAAATTATGTACATTTTATTCTATACAATAGTTGAAAATATATTGTTAAAAATATTAGAGGTTCTCACCGTGTTTCTTGAAAATGTTTTGTGTCATCATCCATCAATATTTTTCTATAAAAAAATATATGTTGAATATATTATTTTTTGTACAACACGTTTATATATGAAACAGATAAAATTTATATAGACGACACAAAATCAATTCCTTGTTAGTTGGTCTACTACCATTTTAGAATGATCAAGCGCATGAATTATAAAGTAGACTAGGCATGAAAGTTTTATTTTTTCTTCCAGAATATGGTTTTTTTAAACATCGTGAAAGTGTGCATTCAGAATTTTACACATGTTCTGAGCTTTTTTTAAATTATACCATAATACTTCAGGTAAAAAAACTATGAAACAGATTAAGAAAAACATAAAATTAACTTACTGTTGGATCATTTTCTGTGCCATTTTCAACAGTTGTTCTCAATTATTTTCGAACCGTTCTTTTATAGCACTGAAGAGACCACCCTGAATATAGTCTAGGTGTTAAAATAATAATTTATGTTTTATCTCTCCAAATGGTAATAATAAATTTTTGATCCCAAAACTTTGAAAACCTGTTTATTTCTCTTAATGACTAGTTCTATAATGATTGATTTGCTTTGTCTTCTAAGGAGTGATGACAATAATTTATGTATATTATCTCTCCAAAATGGTAATGAGACTGGAAAGTTCTGACAAACACTTGCAATTCTGATCAATTGTTTCAATTTTCTCTTAATGACTGATTTTATAATGATTGATGTACTTTGTCTTCTAAGAAGTTTTTTCTATTTGTTTTTTTTTATTTATTTGTCACCACAAAATAATATTTTAACAAAATTTTACATCAGTGCTGTTTATTTATTTCAGAGACCGTAAAAACAGAGCTGAGACAACAACCATAGCATTGAGAAATAACAATTATTGAATATAATGAAAGTTGATTGGTCTTTAATATTTTTTTAAAGCTTTAATTTATCGTCAGCTGATGTATAAGGAATCATTAAATTAAATTGTGCCTCTTGTAATCGTAGATTTTGATCTTGTAGGAGTACCATTTGTGTAAAGGAAGACATTTTAAGATAAAGTACTGTAGTTCTAATACCTTAATTTACTTTTATAGTATTATCTAGGGGGTTCTTACAGTCTTATAATCTGGTTATATGCTTTGTTAATATATTGTAGTATCTGTTGAATATACTGCCATTGACGTCTATTTATTTGTACACCCTTTATACTTTCATTTTCAGCCATATAGCGACGTATGTCAATCACTACTTGATTTTGATAGTATAGATATTTATTGAGTGTTAAAGATTGGTTTGAATGATAGGTAGTTTGTAGTTAATAAGATTTAAAGCGAGATATTGTAACACATCAATGGTATCCCTAATGGTGGTACATGTAGTCTTGTTCAATAGAAAAAATGGAGTTCTATTCTATTAACAAGTTCTGTTGTTGGTTCCGATAAGGTCCTATATATGGATATCCTATTCTGTTCTATAAATAGAAATGAGATTCAAATTTATAAATAGATTAAAATAGGGATACCGTATTTTATAGAATACAGGTAGGTACAAGAAACAAACGTGAGATATAAAAATAACCCCGCAAAGACGGACATTATGAACTGCCCCAAAAACCAGGAGTGGCATGACATCTGAAAGAGAAAGCATGTCCAGCGGCACCCATCACATTGCGAGTGAGTTACCTGAAAGAGTCTAGCTACAATAATAAAGCTACCAGACCAACCGAAAGCTGAACGCTTGATTTTAAACTTGATAATCACACATCAATATATCATTCGGAATGAATACCCCAATATCAAAAACTGATTTTAAAGATTTTTAAGGGGAACGAAATATATCTCTAGTGTTAACGCCCTGTGCAGGTCCGGCAGTTCAGCTTGCCGTAAAAAGCGACTAAATAGTGCTAAGAACAGTGCACAGAGCAGCTGGGTTGTGTGCCCCAGGTGGTTGAACAGGGTACCACTGGCGTGTTACATGCTGGGGTTGTCAGGCCATAATACAGAAAACCTGACCGCAAACCATACCTTGCACCGCTTTGGGAAAGATGCTACGTTCCTCGCACGTTAAAGAACACTACTGTGGTATTCTCCCGGCGTAGGAGCACAGTAGGCTAAATTGACCGACCATACCCACCTCTCCCTATTTCCAATGGCAATTAAAATTTGTCGACCCCATTATCCTTGTGTCCCATCATCATTTCATATCATCCACTTCATGTTCATCGCCTGAATACAGCTGAAATATTGCTGTTCGGGCGTTAAACCCCAACAATCAATCAATCAATCTAGTTTTAACACCCTAACATGATGCTAATGTGATCAAGTACTTTATTAAAGTGTCTTTGCAGGACAGAGGAAAGAAATTTTCATTGGTAGAAATTATTTGCTTCATGGGAATAGAAATTATGACACATTCAAATTTGTCTAGAAACTAATGTAAAGCGTTTATAATATTTCTATGTAACTCGAAGAAAAAGGTCATCATTCCTTTTACTCTACGATCACGATCGTATATATATATATATATATATATATATAAAGGTCTGAAAAATTCCCAACGATGTTAGAACTGTCAAATTTGCGATGCATTTTAGTCGTTCCCTCCGCGAGACTCGAACTCGTACTGCTGTGACATCTATGGCATTACCGCCTGCACAAAGTCCAGCGCCCTAGACTACTCGGCCAGCTAGGCTATATAAAAAATATAGCTTTCGCTGGCCGAGTCATTCCTTCTCGTAGGATTAATCTAGGGCTGTAACTTAGTACACAATATATAGTAGTACGGGACAGTTTAGATGTTAATATGTAGGATAAAGGATCAAAATAATGATGTATGTCACAACAAATCAATATTAGACAAACGTCTCAGAATGTGACGATTCTATTTGCTACACTGCTCAGAACAGTTTTTTGTCTGGCAGGATAAATATTTTATTTTTATTTTTATTTACAGACATTTTGTTCTATAAATTATAATTATAATTGATCTTTGGATTGATATATCTAGAGATCTCTTGGAAAGCAATACAAACTTTCAATATCTCTTTTGAAAAAGTAGCAATAGGTATAGCCCCGGTTACATTTAAATATGCTAATAAGTGTCCGCTGACGTTTAGGAGAAAATTTCATACATGGAAGTTAAAGTAATTCACATCTTTGATCAGTATAATTACGTAAAAAATATTTGATATTGTCTTCTGAGTTGTGTCCAATTTTCGACAAGCCTTTATAATGCTTACATCAGTATCCTGTTACGCCACTGTCAGTGTTCATGAATGGCGAACGGTTCTCAAAAATGAAATGTATACAATTCAACATTTTCACCATGAATAACACAAAAGGAGAGAAGCGAGGAGAACGTGCGATATCGACTGATCCCTAAGTGTACGCCGATTCATGCTCGAGCTGGGAAAAGTTTTTTTTTGTTTATGTTTTGAAGTTTAGGGGAAAAATCATTTTTACTTAATTGTAGCCGCTTTGAATTAAATTATATTCATAGGTTAAATCACTATTGACATTTGCAATAATATTACTGTATTGGAACGCTAATTTTGTATCCGTAAAGTGCAGTGCACAAGGTTTGTTTCTATATTAAATGGGTATATGAACTACGCAAACGAATTCTCTACATATATGACAAGATGGCGCTACTCTTAAAAGCAACGATTCGAATTTCTATTATCGTCCATACATGTATGTGGCAGTTACAGCTTTATTGAACTGCTAAATGTGACTTGGGCCCGCACCAGTCCCCCTTCCAGGAGGCACTATGTAGTAGGTCAATTTCTGTCGATATAAATCTGTCAAATAGAAAATTCTAGTTCCATCTAGAGGCATGATGAAGAAATGTGTATAATAATTCACGGAAGTACACACATAATTTTGTTAAATGTCGGGCACTTGGGAGTTGGTCGCCAAAGTGAAAGGTGGAAGCAAGAAAACATTGATTAGATCAAGGAGCTAGGTATTGCAGACCTAGAAAAAAAAGGAACACAGTGACTGCAAAATCAGAAATTGAACTACATGTGACCCTGACACTTAAAGAAAATACATATAACCGATACCCCGTTACAAGAGTTTCCGATACACGCTGAGTTCCTTAAGTAAATCAGTTTATCTTTGGGAGAGAGAACATTACGAAAGGGAACAGAAAAATTTCGAATACCTTGAATTACAATTATTTACAATCAGATGCATCACGTCAGGCTAAGTGTAAAATCCACTACTTTAAGCATTACGCCCACAAAAATTTAGAGGGGTCAGTCATGCGTACCGTTCGGAACAGTACAAAGCCATGTCTTACTTAGGTTGGAGCCTGAGTATGTGTCTCGAAATTATCACTTGAAACCCAGATTTCAGTTGTATCTCATTTGCACGTGCTTAGAGTCAGTGAGTTACTTCTTTTATCCAGAGTCAAACAGTGTAAAGGTTTTTATTAGTTTTTTGAGTTCCTACAAGGCTAGATAGTCTACTGTTGTTCTCGTATGGTCGAATCCTCTTTTTGTAGATGCAAATTTTGACACAAGATGTATCAAAATGAGAAACATTATTATTGTATGAAGCATGAAGAATATTATTTATGGTTTCGCATATTTAATTGTACACACATTTTACGATACTGTTTATGGAGATTATCTCATATGTACATGTATGTAAAAAGAGGTGCGGATGGAATTGATTAAAATTGATATTACTTCAGGGTTTAGAATCTGCAGGATCCTAAAGACTTATGGTATTCTTATTTAAGTCATCATTTAAATAACCATTATAAAGTTTCTTTTATTTATCTATTTCTTTTTTTTTTATTTTTTGAGCACGACAATAAATTTGAGCGAGAATGGTAATACTGGTACTGCACAAACCATATGGTAGAGAAAACTCGAAAAAAACGAGTAAACTTAGTTGTTAATGAATGTCAAACATTAAAACAGTATGAAATATGGAAACACGCTAAGCAGTATGCTTCGAACAACCAACCTAGATTTTAATTCTGCACACAAAAAATATATATTATGTAGCAGTAGAAAAAATAACTCGGAAAGTAAGGAAACTCATTTGCTAATGAATATTAAAACGATCGTGCATATCAGTACGACAGTAGCCTACATACATGTAATATAAACAACAACAAAATTCTTCGCAAGGTCTGTATCTCGCTCTTCTTTCCCAAATTTCGTCTGAATACAGCTGAAAATATTGCTGCTCGGGCGTTAAACACCAACAATTAATCAATCAATCAACAATGCGCCGCCATTGTAGATTCTAGCGGACATTAAAAGAAAGTAATCAAGGGACAAAGACTCGACATTGAAAACAGACATACACAACAGTGTACATAAATAACCAAACTAGTACACACAAAGTAACAAAATGAAAACTCGGACTAACAATTGGGAGCATGGACAAGGTGCAACGATAGGATAAGCGTCCTCTGCTTTTCTAAAAAAACACCCGCCGAGTTGCTATTAAAGAGTCAAGTTCATGGTAAACGAAAAAGGAAAGTAGGGAATTATCATTTTTTATCATGGCGCTTAAATAATCTAGTTGATTTGGCAGGAATGTAATGATAAGGTGCCATGTGGGCAACGACAAATATATCAATATGGTTTATCATGTTATTTTCGATTCAACCTAGCAATCAAATAATGATCAACAATTTTGACATCGGGACGAGTCGATGATGCACCACTAACATGCCACAAAAAAGAACAATTGATATAAACAAACATACTGCCGTTGAAGAGTCATACCATGAAAGCCTTTCAAAAGGATAATTGGAAAATATGATATTGATACAAAATATTAACATTGTAATATAAATAACTTGGCTAACAGTTTCGTGATTGGTATTCAGGGCTTTTACTTCTTATACAATTTCTTTTGAATGTTGAGTGTGTAAGTAGTTTGATTGGAGTAATTTATTGAAACACGTGCACAAAACAATTACATGAGTGGTATTTTTAATAAAGATGATAAAAGAGTAATCAAGGGAACCAAGATTATAGCGGTAATCAAAATAATGTAATCCAGGGACAAAGACCAGACATGACAAACAGTTACACACAACAAAGAGCGTAAAGTAACTAAAATAAAACATACAAAGTAACAGTAAATGAACAACTCGGACTCCACTAAAAACTGGGAACATGAACAAAGTGCACCGGTAGGTTAAGCGTCCGCTTTTTTTCTAGAAACACCGGCCGAGTTGCTTAAAAGTCAAGTCCGGGATAGACGAAAGAGAAAAGGAAAGAGTCTGCATAATTTTGGCAAGCACTGGCATAACATATGAGTTGTGATATGAGCACTTCATACGCAGGTGCTGAAGGAATATTGCCACAAATGAAATTCTCGTGGATCGTTATGTTGTATCCATCTGCACCATGAAAACTGATTTATTCAACGGGTCATATAGTTTTCATTTCCTCGTTTGTCTACCCCGGACTTGACTTTTTATGAGCAACTCGGCGGGTGTTTCTAGAAAGGCAGAGGACAATTACCGGTGCACCTGGTCCATGCTCCCAGTTTTGAGTCGAGTCCGAGTTGCTCATTTGCTTTTGTTACTTTGTATGTATGATTTAGTTACTTTATGTTCTTTGTTGTGTATGTATACACTGCTGTATATATTCCACCGTTATAGTGTACTTATTTTACAAAAGCATCTTTTAACTTATGTTATGTATGCATGCAGAATGTTAGCTTACTTCATAACCAAACATATAAGTCGCTTAAAAGTGATGCTGTGACTGCGAGGCTGGACAATGATATACATCACAAGCTTTTCAATAATTGCTCTTTGGCTTATGACAAGTAGTAATAGTTTAAACACTTTTATTATGGTTGGTACTAATTTTTTATAAGTAGAAGTTGCAAGCTTCGTCAAATAAGGTCTTTTCACAAGAATTATGAGTAGATGACGTAATGCTTTGTAAAATATGTTATCTCGTTTTGATGAAAAAAAAAAAAAAAAAATTTGGTGGTAAATCCTATTTTTATTGCATAGTAAAGTAATAGTTTGACATTAATGTATCATTTTTTTGGATAATGTTCTGAAAATATCGCCATTCCAGAGTCATGTACTTTGCTCAACAATGCATGGCAATTGATTCTTTGGCTTTGTTTTTGTTTGTTTGCAATGCTGCCAATGTCGATGAACTATGGTTACTTTCCCCATTAATCTATTATTCGTTATATTAAAAAAATAAAATTGACGTTTGTAAAGTTACTTTTGTATGATTTTAAAGCATTTACCGGAAATTTCCAATGACGAGCTTACAAGAATGTCCAAGCAAGAATATCGCCTATACACATATTGGATTCCGCATCGAACGGCTCAACAAATATAAAAAAAACAAAAACAAAACCAAAAACAAACAAAAACAAACAAAAAAACAAAAACAAACAAAAACAAAACAAAACAAAACAAAACAAACAAACAAACAAAAATTATTTCATCGTAACATGCGTTGTATATTCGATCTTCATTTTTTCAGACTTAACCGAATTAAGGGAAATGGCACATATAACTACATTATCAGTGGGTAAGAAAAAAATCTCAAACTAACTTATTTTATATAACTTGTCAACAAAAGAAACCATACAAAATTAAATTTGTCAATATTTCATTTTTTTTTTTCAAAAAAGAGCTTCTTTAACATTTTATGATTTTAAACAAGACATAAAAGCACCCGTAATTCATTTCTTATAATGTTCCGAAACCGAAACGATGATTTCTCCTTAAATCACTTTAATCCGCCGGTATTTGCTGCAGAAACTGTCTGTTTTATGTTACTCTGTCAAGTAGAACGTTAAAAAGTTGGTATTTTATCTATTTGGTCTTTTTTTTCTAGTAAACGATAATATATTAACTTGAATAAAAATTCTTTTGGTGTTCTTTAATATATTAAAATCTTTTTTTTGGTCTGTTTTCTTGAACTTTATAAATCAAAATGTCTCGCTATTTTTTTTCAGTAAACTGTTCACTATTCAAATAATACGGCGATAGTAGAACGTTGGGTCTAAAACAATTTCGTTGTTTTGGTTATTAAAGTTGCGGTCTGGTGTTTAAAATCTGTCATTTATAAACTGGATTTCTGCAGACTGCTGATATGCGCAAGTCGAATGAATCAATTCTCAGATATTATCGCTTGGTTTAGATTTTACTGTTTTAAACTAGTCAGACTCCTTAGATGGCTTGCTAAAACGTTACGCTGGGTGTTGAAATTTCTCTTTGTTGAACTTTGGTTTGTTTTTTTAATGCCGATAATGTATTTTTTTCAATCGACACAAAAATAAACTTTAACATTATGCTTATTTCTTCTAAATTAGTCTTAACTAAATAAAATTTTGTGTCACGTTCTGAATAGATCATACCACAGAACCAGATATTGGCTTAACAACTGGTATCTTAGGAGCACAGGGGGAATGGACGTTTTTATCAGGTGAGTTCTGTGCTGTCAAAAATATATTTATTGAAATCAATCTATAAAAGTTTTGGATTCCACTGAGAATACGGTTCGTTTGTCATTCATGTATCACCAAAAATAATATCATCGATTATTATTTAAACTCAATATCACACAATTCCTTAAACAAAATATCACGTGGGTGTGGCAATAAAAAACAGATTTGTTCTATACATCTAATCAGGTTAATCATTTACTTTTCTAGGCCTGAAAATGTATGAACAATGTGTGCTTTTGGTATGGCAGGAACAGGTTTTGTTTTTATGTTGGCTTTATCTATCACCTGCAATCTTTGCATTAATCGAAAATGCAAGACTGGTGTAATCATTGCACCAACAGAATCGATCGAACAACAAAGTAATGAAACAGTCCCTCAAAGTACAGTACAAACTTCTTCATATGACTATATTGATGACATCGATTTACTGAGCTATACTGATTTGGTACAAAGCATTGTTTCGAGAGTACCAAACCGAGATTCTAGAGCAGCAAATAGTATAGCGTCTTCTGAAAGATCCTATGTCGTACCTGTGGACCATACAATAGATGTACAACTTCATACGTACCAATCTATGA
Source organism: Perna viridis (assembly GCA_037379345.1). NCBI lineage: Eukaryota > Metazoa > Mollusca > Bivalvia > Mytilida > Mytilidae > Perna > Perna viridis. The sequence goes on from CM074515.1 coordinate 28,881,026, forward strand.
CTGAAATAAACAATACAGAAGCAGACCATCATTACATGGAGATCAAAAACTCAAAAGCACCTTCTTTCCTCTTCTGGCCATCTGAATATAGAAGGACACGTCATCGAAACTCTCTTGGCGACCTAAAACATATGTATAGTAGCAAAGAAGCGTCATGTAAAAAGAGAGCCATTTACAATTCTTGGCCACAGGAATCCAAAAAATGCACAGAAAGTGTAGTTAAACTGAATTGGTCAGTCAGACAAAACGTACAAGACAGTATAAATCCAGGAAAACGACGAAATGTTTGCATTGGTACAAAATTGTGTGAGTCGTCACTTGAAGCAGCAACCAGAACTATAGAAACTATAGATCTGGTGACTCGTGATGAAGTATCAAACTTAGACTATTCGCAGGCTAGCTTTAATTGGTCGGACATTACCGCAAATTATGTTTTGACTGACAGGATTTGCAGACATGTTGATAACCAAGCCTATTTCAGTACTATCTCGAGTCCGTCATGTTTGAGTGCTTTTAATCGCTCACTGCAAGTAGATCCCAAATAATATTTTAGGGGAAACCTAATACAAAAGAGAATAGACAAAACGAAAATGTAAATAAATGAACAAGATGATGAATATACTTTTGTCTAAAGTTCCTTTAAATGTAAAGATTTATTTATTTTCATTTTATTATTTTCTATAGAAAAGGAATTTATTCGAAGTTTCTCGTCGAAAAGGGTTCTGAAAAAGACATACCAAGATGAAACATATATCACTTGTACTTTTTTAGGCAAGTATTATATTCGATGATAAAGCTGATGTTTGTATCATCTAGTTTAGCCATATTATGTCTACGAAGTTGTTTTCCATATTTTTATACATCCGTAAATTATGTACATTGAGTTTCATACAATCAAAGTAAGTCGTATAAAATTTAGATGAATTGCTATTTCCATAGGTTATAGTTAAATATACACAATCTAGAATCCTCGCAGTACTGAGGATTTTTTTTGGTCAAAACCCTTTGTTGAATAAAAATAAAACATCAACCGAATATTTTTTACTATAAGGACGGAGGAAAAAATACTCTAAACCTCCTTTTGTAGAAGATTTATGTGCCGAGATGTACGGAAGGTATTGCTTATTAACCTTTGGTTATTGAAACATTCTGGAATATGTAACACTTGTGTAGAAACTGTTATATTTGTTGGAAATGATAATTTGTAAAATCAATGCCATTCGATGTTAAGAAAGAGAACAAGAATGTAATTTATGACGATTATTCAAAACTTATTGTGGATTGAGCTAGCTTTTTAGAATATTCAGCAGAGATCAAATATGTGTATATAAAACATTGATTCACTTCGATTTAAAAAAGAACAATATATATGACGTGTAAGAAGTTAAAACTCATTATTTTGGAAAATTTTCAAACGTATTTATATTCATTCACACAAATTCTGGATTATAAAATAAGTATTGTATCATGTACATTTAAAAGTAATGTTTTCATTCTTTATCAATACTTACTATACAAATTAATTAAAAGCATTGTTATTTAATTTATAACTAAATATCAACTCTAATATGTACAATTTCGTCGTTTTTTATACTTTTTGTTAATGAGTATCCATCATGTCTTAAATATTATCATCATACCATGTATGCAGACGACACCTCTGCTGATGTATTTGACAAATCTGTACAAATTATTAAAGATTAATCAACTGAAGATTTACTTAATTCAATAACCTGATGAATAAGAATAAATTGAATATGAACTTGAACGAACATTTCAGTGTGTGCTCATAGGAACAAGTCAACAATTGGCAAAGTTAATACTATTTGTACTAGAATCAATGCTGTTTTAATAGGGAATGTCATCTCATCCAAATTATTGGGTGTTACCATAGATGAATGTGAAATTTGGAAGACACACCTTAATATAATTTAACAAAAAATATCTAAAAAAAAAATGGTGTACTAAGACGACTTAGAAAATTATATATCCAATGAAGCTTTAATTTCTGTTTATTACAATATCACGTTTCGATATTTTAACTACCGTTATACTGTATGATGTAGAGCAAAAATATATGTAATATTGACGTAATGTTTAAGTTACATAAGGCGGCTGTTCGTATTATACTTAATGTCAAAAATATAAGGACTCCATTACAAAACCTATTTCCTGTATTTAGATGGATGCCAATACACTACTATTTCGTATTTAGATAGGCTATTTTTTTAAAGCACTTTACAATTGTACAACTACAAATATTAATATATTTAAATATGTACATGAAATTAGCCCTAGAAGACAGAATCTTATCAATCGTTCATTAATATTATCTGGTACTAGTGTATGGAACAATTTACCTGAAGACATTAGAAATTGTAGTACGTTGGCATCTTTTAAAGACCTATTCAGAAGAGTATACGTTTCTACATAAAGTTATTGATGTCAGTTTTTATGTTTATATGAAAACCCATTTATATTTTTTATTGTATTTGTATGTTGTATATATGTATTATAATACAACAGCACTATGTGAACTAGAATAATGTACTAATATGTTTTCATCCCGTCTAAAGGCTTTTTATTAGTATCTGATATTATGTACTTTATATTTTTTTCAGGTAAAACAATGATTAAAAACCGTATCAATTTCATTTTTATTCTATATCAAAGAATGACATTTTGCATATGTATAAGAACTTGAGGCCTATACAGAAACCCCGTTTTATATAGAAATAAATTGCATTTAACCAGTATGCAGTTCTGTATTTACATTTTTTTTTAAATTTACGTCCGTGTTAATACGGATGTTCACTTCAAATTAGGAAGTGTTATAAAGGGAATTTTAAAATTGACTGATATTGATACATCTTTCCATGAAATGATAGTTTTTCATAAAATGTGCTTTTTAATCAAATATTTTTTTTAGCTAGAGACATACATTTTTGTTAATACGGATGATCACTTCCGGTAAGGAAGTAACAGTGTCTCATTTCATGGTGATTTTACCGTGAGAATTCTACAGCAACTGATTTGATTATACACAGAAATATTGATATTTTTTTCACAAAATATGCTTTAAAATCTGGACGTCCTTTGTTGCAAATAGAGACATATTTTGCTATTGTTACTTTTTAGTTTTTGGTTAAAGTCGTTGGTGAAATAATGCCGGTCTGATATTGTCGTTTCATATTAGTCCAGTACATTAAATTCTATCTTTAAAGCAAAAACCACAGTCTATTTTGATTCTTCTCAGTTTCCTTATATGGATGACGTATTGTCATTTCACAATTCTATTGTCCGGGAGTTAATATATCGCATCTACCACCAAGGAACTTGAGATAAAGAAGACTACAGACACTGGAAAATCAACCACATAGCTTGACCTACACTTAGAGATCAGTGGTAAAAGCAAACTATTGACCAAACCATAAGACAAACGCAATTATGTTTTATTCCGTATTGTCAATTTTCCTTTTATTTGCGGCACCTTTGTTAGTGTTTTCATATCACCACTCATACATTGTGCCAGAGCTTACCGCAACTATGCAGACTTTTTCGAATCTATAAATGCAGGTGACGCTTTTTCTACCGGTGCACCTGGGTCGTGCTCCAAGTTTATGGTGGAGTCAAAGTTGCTCATTTAGTTTTGTTGCTTTGTACGTGTTATTCTGGTTATTTAATGTTATATTTTGTGTGTGTCAGTTTCTTTTTTCATGTTCTTTGTCCCCGGATTGCATTCATTTGATTTCCGCTGGAATCCTGGTTCCCTCGATTACAGTTTTAAACTTGTTGTGGATTTAGCCGCCTTTCAAAAATCTGCAACAGAGACCAAATCTGTATTTATGGAATATTTCTTCGATGCGTTTTCGCAAATAAAATGTATGACTTGTACAACACGGTATAGTTTAATAATGATGGTCATTATATAAGACAATCTACAAAGTATTGACACATATTCTGGATTTCATAGTTAGTTGTTTTATTTGATAAAATGTTATTATAAGCATTATTTATTTAATGTACTTTAGTGTTAGTAATACGGGTAATAGAATCGCAATACGGAAGTATTTTATAAAAAAAGTCATTTTTTTTGCAACCAAATACATAGTTTGTGGTAGATGGGTTTTTATTCAATAAACGGTGGGCATTCTCATGGGCACAAATTGTGCTCCTCTACTTGCTGACCTATTCCGTCACTTTTATTGTAGCTGATCTGATCCGAAAGAAAGAACATCGTTTAGCTAGATCCTGTAATATAAGTTTCCGCTCTATATATATATGACATATTACCTTTAATTAAACCTAATTTCGGGGATTTGATACATTGCATTTACCTTGAGGTAAAGGATAATACAGACACTGAGTCAGCCTCATATCTTGACCAACTCTTCAAAATCGATAGTAAATGAAAACTATTGATGACTTTTCATTCAGAATTACCAACTTTCCTTTCATCTGTGGCAACATTCCTTCATCACCTGCGTATGGAATTTTCATATCACAACTCATACGTGATGCCAGAGCTTGCCGAAACTACGCAGACTTCTTGTATCACGTTAGACTTCTAAGAAGTAGGCTTTTGGAACAAGCCTAGGATTATGTGGCTATAAGAAAGATGTCATTACTACAGAAGTTTTATGGTCGCCATCATGAACTCGCGGGTCATTACGGTGTATCTATTGGCGCCATGAAACCTGATTTGTTCAACATGTCATAGTTTTCAGTTCCTTTTTCGTCTACCCCGGACTTGACTTTTTGTGAGCTAGTCGGTGGATGTTTCTAGAAAAGTAGGCGCTTAGCCTACCGGTGTACCTGATCCATTCTCCCAGTTTTTAGTGTAGTCCGAGTTGCGCATTTACTTTTGTTACTTTGTATATATGATTTTAGTTACATTACATTCTTTGTTGTGTATGTTTGTTTTCGAAATCTGATCTTTGTGCCCGGATAACATTCTTTTGATTACCGTTGGAACCTTGGAATATGAAATTGATACTTCTTTTCTATTGTAACTTTTTCAGTGTTTCTTAAAGTCTTTGATGACAATGATGTCGGCCTGATATTGTCGTTTATATAATTCCAGTATACTGAATTATATCTTTTTTTTTTTATTTTTTCAACATATTCACAATTTACATTACTATACAAAATAACAGTAAACTTTTGTTATTGCAATAATATTTATTTTTTGAAAAGTATCGGTTGTCTGCCATATTAACAAGATGTAGGAAATAACAGGAAGCGTTTCTTATTGTGAAAATATTTAGTACCTGAAATGTATGTGGTGTCTGTCATATAAAGAATATTGGCTATATGATGTTCCTAACAATGTTCAAATGTTGTTTTCCCCCGCTTTTTATGTAAGTTTGATTAAAGTTGTTAAGCATTTTTTTTCTGAAACACTCCGTTCATTAAAAACTTATACACTTCTTTTTGTTCCGTTGAATTACGACCACACAATGCGAATTGTGTATAAATGTTTGACAACATTATGACAAAAAAAAAAAAACGGTTAATGAATTTTAAATTTTTTTAATGAACACAAGATTAAAGACATGTTTTAAAGAATTTGAAACAATTACCTATTTCTCTTTCGCTTAAATGTGTATAGGTTTACCGTTTTAAATTCACCCAAAAATGTAATTTAGTGCTGTGGAAACTGGTGTTTTTCAACTATATCTACTTTGGAGTATGTGGTAGCAGTATAGGTCTTCTTACTGCTGCTTTTGTACGTCTACTTCTGATAATAAGCATTGGATGTAAGACGTTTTGAACTTGAACATTGACTGTTTTAAAGAGTCTGTGGAAACCAATTTCCAAAATGGCCGTAAGTGTGTATATTGATGCGGTAGGTTCAGAAACGGTTGTGGAAGAAATGATCGTTTCTTCATCTTGACCTTAACACAGACTGGTTGAAAGAGTCTGTAAATACCAATTTCCAAAATGGCTGTAAGTCTGTATAATGATGAGGTAGGTTCAGAAACAGAAGTGTCAATACTTGTTTTGTAAAGGGAGTGTTGTAGAAGTATAAAATATAGTTTAGTTTTAATTTAAGAACATAAAATAATCAACACAATACATGCAAATCAACGAAAGCAAATGAGCAACTCGGACTCCACTAAAAACTGGGAGCATCGACCAGGTGCACCGGTAGGGTAAGCGTCCTCTGCTTTTTCCATCGAGTTGTTCATAAAAGGTCAAGTCAAGCACAAAAGAGAAAAGGAAAACTATGACACATGAAACTTTTCTAGTGATTATTTTAATTTTGTAGCAACATTACGCTGTTCCAGAAGCCTAACTGTAATTAGTCTGGTGTGATACAAAACGTCTGAGTAGTTACGACAAGCTCTGGCATAACGTATGAAATGTGATATGGAAACTCCATAGTCAGGTGCTGAAGGGATGTTGCTACCGATACAAGGAAAGTTGACAATATGGAACGATAGTTCATCGCATTTGTCATATAGTTTGGTCAATATTTTTCCTTTACCATCGATATCAAATGTTAAAGTGTTTAACTCAAGCAAATATTGTATTGTTCCCTGCTACTTTTCCAAGCATAAATATTAAGGTATCCTACAAGATTTCATTTTTCTTTATGTTACTATAAAGGTCTGTCTATCCGCTATATATTTTACAAGTATCCCGAAGTCCAGCAAAAATTAAAACATCATCAATAAAAATGTAACATATGATTATATTATACATAATACTGTATGAACTTAAAGTGGACATCAGGTCGACAATTGATGCAGTTTTTCATAATCGGATTCAAGGGTTACATCAGTCAGATTTCGAAGACACTTTTTTGGTAGATTTGTTTAAAAAAAAGACGCCGCTAATTATGACTGCAGTGTTTTATATTTTCTATGGAAGTGATCACAATTCTTTTAAACTGCAAAGCAACAAAACAAAATGATTATTTCAAAACCAAACAACATTTAAAGAAAAATGTCGTTTAAAAAAATCAATATTTTAAAATAATATCAAAATACTTTTTAATTATTTGGGTTTAATGCCCGATCAGCAATATTTCAGTTATATAAAGGCGATGAACATGACATTGGATAATACAATGAACATGAAATGATGATGAAATGAAAAAAAAAAGGATGGGACACAAGGATGATAGGGTCAACAAAATTTGATTGCCACAAGATAAAAGGATGGGTTGGGCAATTTAGCCTCTTGTGGCTGAACGCAAAGGTTCCTACTCCTATTGAATACCACTGCAGGTTTCTGCGAGGAGCGCTGATTCTTTCCAAACACGGTGCAACACTATGGTTTGCGGTCAGGTTTTCCGTATTTTAGCCTTACAACCCCAGCATATAACACGCCATGGGTACCCCATTCCACCACACAACTCAGTTGCTCTTTGGGCAGAGCGCCTAGCCCCCGGTTAGGCTCTGAACGCTATTTAGTCGTCTTTTGCGACAAGTTTAGGGCAGTTGCAAGTGTATTCTTTTGACACCCGGACCTGCACGGGGCGTTTGTATAAAGTATAAAATAGATTCCAAAAGGTTAGACATCGACAGACTGCAAACAAGAGCACATTTATACTTCCTTCATTTTGGTCTTCAAATAAGGATTGTTAAATCGAGGATGATTCGGAGAGTTGGTATTTCTGGGCGGATCGAAACGGCATATTCAACGTCAGACCCCTTTATAATGGGCAATGTTGGCCGTTTCGGGCGTCTGGTACCATACACTCTCTTGAATTATTATTAAAGGTAAAGTATTTTTGTTCACTATTTATTAAAGATAAAATATTTCAATTTATTTTTATCATTATAAATTGTTTTCTCAATATATGTGTTGTTTTATACTTTAAATATTCAATTTTAGTTGTTCTCAATTGAATTAAATTTTACTTTCACTTGTTATAAAATTACATTTTGAATTTATGATTTTTGTATTCTATGATTTTTGTATTATTCTATTGTTATAAAAATTTAATATCATAATGTTTAAATCTAAAACTTGTCGATTGTTTATTGTATTATGAAATCAAAAGAAAAAAACAAACAAACAAACAAAAAACAAAAACAAAACAAAACAAATAAAAAAAAAAACAAAAGAAAAGAAAATGAAAAAGAAGAGAAATTATTAATTAAAGTCTGGTACAACCTACTATCTTGAATTATTATTTTAGCTGCTTAGGATATTAGTCTTTATTGTGACGGCGTGAGCTTTCCCCTACAAAAGTAAAAGCAGTCTAATAGAAATCCGTAAAATGCAATCTACCAACAAATCAACGTCACAATACTTGTGATAGAAAGATGAATCTGACAAAAAGGTTGAATATTGACTCATGAGCCCTGTGCGGGTCCGGGTGTAAAATTAATGGGCCCGCATGAGCGCTATGCTTGTCGTAAAAGGCAACTAAATCGTGCGCAGAAGCTTTGTCGTGGGCTAGGGCGCTCTGCCTACAAAGCCACTGGGTTGTGTGCTCCAGGTGGTGGAATGGGATACCCCTGGTATTCTTCGGGGTGTCAGGCGATACTATGGAAAATATGACTGCTAACTATAGTAATACAAAGTGTTGGAAAAGGTGACACTCGCATGTTAAAGAACCCTACTCCTTTGTCCCCTCCACGGAAGGCTAAATTACCCCAACCTACACCCCTCTCCCTATTTCCAGTGGCAATCAAAATTTGTCGACTCAATTATTCTTATGTCCCATCCCATTTTTGATTTCATCATCATTTCATGATCATTTTATCATTTCATTTCATATTCATCACCCGGATATAGCTGAAGTTCGTTAAACACCAACAATCAATCTATTGTCTCATGAAAAACTAGCTTATAGTCTTCTTTAACTTATGAAATGTAATGTTAATACTAAAAGCGTAAACGAGGGAAGACTATTGAATAAGATATCAGCGAAAAATCCGAAAATACAACACACAAAAAAAAACCAAACATACAACCCACCAAACGAAACGGAACATAACATGATAAATACAGCAAAACTGACAACAAAAACCGAACAAAAAACCGGAGATGAATTTGTGATCTTCTAAATGATGACACTGTAGCAATTCCTGCTTCTTATAAGACAGCATAAGCTAAGTTCGGTTACTTTAACCAACTGGTCGTTTACATAGATTTCACGATATTGACACAGAGGATGTTACCCATGAATATTATGTACTATTTCACATTTCTAAAATTTCCTGATTTCATCTAATATTACATTTTTCTAAAACTGTACACGGAAATAACAACATTTCCTTATTTTTAAAAAAATAATTAAAATCCATTTTGAATTAGTCACATCACTCGGAGTCCTTTTATTTTTCAAGTCCATCAAGACACACTAATGCGAAATATCAATAGATATGAGTGATTTTGGGTAAATATACATTCCCGTTTTTATATTGATTATATATATAGTATATTGAAGTCAGAACTCTCATCTGTGTATGTTAATTTAATCGATATTTTACAAATGTATCTCATTTGTTTTGTCTGTTAAATTACCTTTAATATTCTACATTCCTTTTCAGCACCATGTTCACGTTACAATACTAGAAAGAAGAATTTGCCTGATTCAAAAGAACCAACGAAAGGATAAAATATCTAGTACCACCATCAATTTAAAAATGCAACTCCTACTAAACAGGCTGCTATATGTGCAAGGTCAGTGTTTCTAGTGTCGTCATTGTTTAGCAAAAAGTAACGTTCGTTTTTGTTCCCAGCTGCTATGCAGGAAGGAACATAGAAATACCCGTGTGTCCGTCAGATCACGGATTTTGATCAATTTTATTGGATTGTTAGTCACCAATTTTAGTTGATCACAATGTAACGCCATTTTGATTTGACAAATTTCATATCAGTTATAGGACTTTTGTACTTATTTGTTTTTGAGCGGGGGATATTATATGGCTACGGATTGCTTGTTATAGCAGTATTAAATGTTGATTTCTTTAATATTTAACACAAATTTTTAAACAATCAAAAAACAAAAACAAAAAAACAAAACAAAACAAAACAAAACAAAACAAAAAACAGTTGTTATTATTGTGGTTTAACAAGTTTTTGATAGCTTTAAAATCTAGCTTACATGTTACTAAGCAGCTAAATATTGTAAAATTATTTTTTTTTATTGCATACAAATACCGTTCTGTGAAGAAAACGTGGTAGGTAAATAATATTCTTAAAATGACTAAGGGTATGGAACAGCAAAACTGTTTTTGTTTTATCAAACTCATTATAGCTGTTGTTGGGATGATTCAAGAAGGCATCAGAAGTGAACACACGATTTTAGCTAACGTCGGAGAATCTGTCCTATTCGAATGTCATACGCTACCAACTCTACTTCACTCAGCTACGTGGAGACGAGGAAACTTAACGATTTTCATAGAAGCGGCTTTGAATCCAAACTTGAAGCAGCTGAACAAGTTCAATATTTCAGGGGATCAGAAAAATGGAGAATATTTTTTGAGAATAAATAATATAGGCACAGAAGATTTTGGGAGCTATCGGTGTGAAACACAAACAGGAAAAGGGGCCGTGCAAAGAAAGATAACATTAGCCTTGAGGCCAGGCACACAATATAGTTAGTTTATGTCAATTTTGTTTTTTGGGTAAAGGAGACCTTATTGATGATTATCTAGCAGGAAAATACATGAATGCTTGTTTATTGTATATAATTCATTTCTCAGATATCCAAGCTGTATTTCCACATTAACAAAGGCTAAGGAAAAAGACAAATAGGCAATAAATCGTTAATTTGACATCGGTACAATTTGTACTATTAGTACTAAGTGTTGTTTTATAAAGATAGTATTTGCACTGAAAATCATTTGGCCATATCTATAGAAGGAAAGTTTAGATAGACAATTTTATCTCCATTAAAATTGATCAGAAACCAACGTCGTGAACATTTTCTCATTTGCTGTAACACGCCATTATTCTTTTATTGCTTTTTCTATTGTTTTGCTAGACTTGTGCAGAGTTATTATATTTGTTTTGTCATCTTTACATTGTATCCTTTCTACAATATATAGCTATTTCAACTGATTATACCGGGACAACCGAAATCTCCAGGAAGTTGACCAAAGGTGAGTGATACTGTCATGAAAGGCCCAACTGCATGATTATGAAATAAATAAAGCATTCTAATTGCGTTGCATAGGTAGGTACCTTTCAATGTTATTGATATATGAAATGAACAGAAAGAATTAGTGTGTGATGTAATGCATGCTCTCCTGTTACATTTGACTCCCAACTAAACATCTAAGGTCTTTACATAGCTGTTGTGAAAGTGTCATTATGTGTCGTTTGTTGTAAGATTATTGAGGAGGAGGAAATTTGCCATTGTAGCATATCTGCGTTGTATTAGGTAGGGTAACTTTTGAAGCCAGTCAATTATTTTCTGTACCAGTAGTCAAAACGGTTGGCCATTCGTCTTTCACTGATATGTAAAGTGTTTAATCCTTGATGGCGGAATTTGTTAGGTATAATTATACAGGATGGACAAAGTCACCATAGCATCCAATCAGTAATACATCAAATTCTCTTCATGGCATACCTCAACATACAGAATCGGAGTAAAACGAGTAGTTTTTTCAAGGGTAGACAAGTACGCAGAGCGAAAGTATTATATACTTGTTAGAATGTCATACGCTACCAACTCGACTTCACTCTGCTGCGTGGAGACGAGGAAACTTAAAGATTTTCATAGAAACGGCTTTGAATCCAAACTTGAAGCAGCTGAACAAGTTCGATATTTCAGGGGATCAGAAAAATGGAGAATATTTTTTGAGAATAAATAATATAAGCACAAAAGATTTTGGGAGCTATCGGTGTGAAACACAAACAGGAAAAGAGGCCATGCAAAGAAAGATAACATTGGCCTTTAGGCCAGGCACACAGTATAGTTAGTTTATGTCAATTTTGTACTATCGTTTTTTGGGTAAAGGAGACCTTACTGGTGATTATCTAGCAGGAAGTATATGCATGCTTGTTTATTATATATAATTCATTTCTCAGATGTCCAAGCTGTATTTCCATATTAACAAATGCTAAGGAAAAAGACAAATAGGCAATAAATCGTTAATTTGACATTGGTACAATTTGTACTATTAGTACTAAGTTTTGTTTTATAAAAATGGTATTTACACTTAAAATCATTTGGCCATATCTATAGAAGGAAAGTTCAGATAGACAATTTTATCTCCATTAAAATTGATCAGAAACCAACGTCGTGAACATTTTCTCATTTGCTGTAACACGCCATTATTCTTTTATTGCTTAATCTATTGTTTTGCTAGACTTGCGCAGAGTTATTATCTTTGTTTTGTCATCTTTACATTGTATCCTTTCTACAATATATAGCTATTTCAACTGATTATACCGGGACAACCGAAATCTCCAGGAAAGTGACCAAAGGTGAGTGATACTGTCATGTAAGGATCAACTGCATGATTATGAAATAAATAAAGCATTTTAATTGCGTTGCATAAGTAGGTACCTTTCAATGTTATTGATATATGAAATGAACAGAAAGAATTAGTGTGTAATGTAGTGCATGCTCTCCTGTTACATTTGACTCCCAACTAAACATCTAAGGGCTTTACATAGCTGTTGTGAAAGTGTCATTATGTGTCGTTTGTCGTAAGAATATTGAGGAGGAGGAACTTTGGCATTGTAGCATATCTGCGTTGTAGTAGGTAGGGTAACTTTTGAAGCTGGTCAATTATTTTCTGTACCAGTAGTCAAAACGGTTGGTCATTCGTCTTTCACTGATATGTAAAGTGTTTAATCCTTGATGGTGGAATTTCTTAGGTATAATTATACAGGATGGACAAAGTCGACATAGCATCCAATCAGTAATACATCAAGTTCTCTTTATGGCATACCTCAACATACAGAGTCGGAGTACAACGAGTAGTTTTTTTTTCAAGGGTAGACAAGTACGCAGAGCGAAAGTATTATATACTTGTCAGTGGCAGTATAGCATCCATTAATATACTCAATGCATTTGGGTAGCTCAATTGAAACTATTGCAGTAAGAAATAATATAACTCTTTGATCGAAGTCCAAAGACTATCTTGCATGATATCATTGTCTTTTTCCGAATCAGATATTGGAACAGCAACAAGAACCACAAGAACAAAGGGAAGTTCCATATTCGGTGAGTATTAAACCGTTCTTCTTTACAATTGTTAAAAATTTCCAACATCATTTCTGGAATAAAATGACTTATTTGACCTAAAGTTCATGAAAGATAACTTTTCATAAAAATCTTCAGTTTTATTGTCGACAAACCACAAAAACAATACTGTAAATGGATGACAAAAAAAAAAAAACGTATTTACTTTATGTCACTTACTTTATTTCTTTAGGTCTGAGGTTGAATTGGACATTTGTGTTTTCTGGCTTGGTAGGAGGATTTTTTGTTATTGTTATAGCTTCGTCAGTCCTCTGTTCTCTGTGTGCATATCGAAAATTCAAATCTGAAAACTTTGTAGCACCAAACGAACTTGTAGAACAACGACGATTCCAAGAATATCGACGAAGCACAATAGAAAATTCTTCTTATAATTATATCGATGAAAGAACGCTTATAGGTTATGTGGAACCCGATCAAAGACTTGGTCAAAGCTTACATACACCTTTAAATGTTTATGAAAGTGTTTCCGATTATTTGGAGGTTTTTGAAGAAACAGTTGACCTTCGTATACATCCTTACCGATCATTGACAATTCCTGGCAACTGCGAGAAACCACACCTTTACATGAACTGTCATGCACCCGGCGTCACTTTTTCTGATACTATATATCATCAACGTCCAAACTCTCTAGATATAGACAGAAATCATAACGGAAAAATAGATATTAAACAAGGAAAAAGGGCTAATTCTTGGCCTAACGCTTTCCAGGACTTAGTATAGACGTACAGAACACGCACGTCGAATTCAAATATATTTTTTATTATCATCATTACTTACAATTTTATACAGTTAAACTTGCTCAACTGAACCTCCTTTGAACTATAAAAATGGTTCATTTTTAACGGGTGTTTGCTTTACTAAGGTTCAAAATACATTAAGATTAATATAAAGGGTTTTAAAAAGTGTGTGAATTAGACATCTTTTCGAATGATTCAGGTTCGGTTAAGCTTGTTTGAATTGTGCTTTCTTTAAATGTTTCGGACAAAGTCGGACACTGCATAGTGTAAGGGGAATAATAGTGTAAAAAAAACATAGACCAGACGATGTTTTTTTCTGTCTATATATGCTATATTTTGTTTTGTAAATAGATCTGTTCTTTTGGGGATATTACAATTTAACATGCCACTAAAATAAACCGAATCAAACCAAATCAAGAACGACAACTCTTACAAAATGTTAATTTTAAGTAAAATCTTTATCAATTTTATCTGAAAAGCGCAACCCCAAATGGAAAACTAAGACTGTTGTGATCTATTACGGTTTCTAAACAAGAAATAAAACTGAATTTGATGGGTTTCAGACATGCATGAATCACCTTCTGTCAAAATTTTGAAAAGATCGCTACTTAAAACGATCGACGTTTTATATGTTCTTGCACCTATTTGCAGCATTGAGTAAACTTAATGAACATTACAAATTTAAACGCATTTTTTTAAAACTTGTATGTCGTTACTTAATCCAAACAGTTTATACTTATCCTTTAAATATAAGTTTAGTTAATGATAATGATTAGCTTGAATGACATTTTAAACCCACATGTTTAATTTTAAACTCAATTCTTACTATATTCTTTGCAATTTTATCACACCCAATTTTTTTCTCGGATCAGGGTGAATAGATTGATATCAAATCTGGTATGTAATCTTCTATTGATGAAGCATTCCCTTGTTATACTTTTCCTTATCTTCGATATCACTTCCTGTTTTCTGGGATTTTTCTGTCATTTTAGATAGACAGATGTAAGATATTAGTTGTGAATGTGTCTGTGATGTTATTTTTGTTCAGTTTACAACAATAGCTTGCCTCATATCTTGACCTACACTTAGAAATCAATGGTAAAGGAAAACTATTGACCAAAATTTACGACAAACGTGATAATTTTTCATTCAGAATTGTCTACTTTCCTTTTATCTGTGGCAACATCCCTTCAGCACCTGCGTTTTGAGTGTTCATATCATAACTCATACGTTATGCCAGAGCTTGACGAAACTACGCAGACTTTTTGTATCGAGCTAGAACTCTAACAAATAGGCTTCTGGAACAAGGTTATGTTGCTACAAGGTTGAAGTCATCACCACAGAAATGTTATGGTCGTCATCATGAACTAGTGGATCGTTAAGGTGTATCCATCTGCACCATGAAAACTGATTTATTCAATGGTTCTTAGTTTTCCTTTCCTCGTTTGTCTACCCCAGACTTGACTTTTATGAGTAACTCGGTGGGCGTTTCTAGAAAAGCAGAGGTCGCTTACTCTACCGGTGCACCTCGTCCACAGACATACACAACAAAGAACATAAAGTAACTAAAATCATACATACAAAGTAACTTAAGTAAATGAGTAACTCGGACTCCACTAAAAACTGGGAGCATGGACCAGGTGCACCGGTAGAGTAAGCGTCCCTTGCTTTCCTAGAAACACCCGCCGAGTTGCTCATAAAAAGTCAAGTCCGGGGTAAATATCTTTCAATTATTTGAAAAGGATTTTGACACAACGCTATATATGTTAAAATTACAAACCTGTATTTCAAAACTCCTCTTTCAATCATGAATTGATTGGAGGGAAAATGTTCTATTATTTTTTTTTATTCAGATTGCAGGGAACGAAAAACGTTGACATCAATTTCGTTTTTAATAGAAAAAAATGTCAGATAAATATTCTTGATACAAATTTTGTACACAAATCTATTAACTAGTGTTAATGGTCGGCGAAGTAGTGAATATTTAATACAAAATCCATTCAAAATTAAATTCATCATTATAACACTGTATCGCTGGTTTACAGTCTATGATTAAAGATTTGATATTTTATTTTTATTTTTAATGTAATTCGCACTTACGGGTTGTGTACCATTTCTTTCAGGTTTGATCGAATTTCCAGAAGTATTCATCTATATTATTGTGTGTTTTATCTGTTCCATAGCTTTCGTGGTATTGAAAAGCATTTCAAAATTTTACCAACCTATATGCAGAAATTAAAAAGAATCCAACATGACCAATTTTACTATTGACAATGTAAATGTTTTGTATTTTTACAACAGAGTTTGTATACTTTGTATGAATTATAAATAAACATGTATTGTATAAATTATTGAAGAAGTAACGTACTAGCAATTTCTTGCATTGGTCGAAGCTACAACATTACCTGCATCGTGCTTACATCTTTAAAGATACGCATTTTGAACAGGGATAGATGACTTATTTATTTACGTCCACATTTCAAAATATTCGAGACCGCCACCATAAATTTAATATATATGTATATAGATATGACAGGCATAATACAGATAATTCACTTCATTTGCTTAACACTATCATCATTTAATCATTTGGCGGATTGTTTTTCTTGGAACATGCCATAATAATTCATGTGTAAGTCTAAATGTTTTCTCAATTAGTAATATAATGTCTCGCAGGTTGAAGCTTTATACAACCGCATTGTGTTCGACCCCTGAACAGAAATAAAAAAAAATATGTAATCCAGGGACAAATACCAGACATGGAAGACAGATACACACAAAAGAACATAAAATAACCAAAATATTATATACAAAGAAACAAAAGTAAATGAGCAATGCGAACTCCAATGGAAACTGTGAACATGGACCAGGTGCATCGGTAGTGTAAGCGTCCTCTGCTTTTTAATTAACGTTTACTCAAGTAATCAAACTAATGTCCGGAACATGCCTGTTCCGGCCCATTGCTGGGCCTTTTCCAAAACTCGCAACCCACAAAAAAGCGCAATCTTAAATTTTAAGTTGTTTACCTTGTAGTACAATTCTAAAGATATTGATCTACTGGTACTAACTTTTCCGAAATCATAAAAATATTTAAATTCAACTTATGCTGTAGCAAATTTTAGATTAATAATTTAGGAGAAACTAACTAAAAACTCAAGTGCTCTAAATAGCTGTTGTGCTAATATGACTATGTGTCGTTTATCGTATGATCATTAAGGAAGAGCATTTTTTTTTCATTTTAGCATACCTGCGTTGCAGTTGGTAGTGAGAATTTTAAAACTAGTCGAAACGGTTTGTCATTCGCCTTTCACTGATATGTAAAGTGTTTAATCCTTGATAGTGGAAATTGTTAGGTATAATTATACAGGCTTGACAAACTCACATAAAATCAACTCAGTAATACATCAAATTCTCTTCATGGAATACCTCAACATACAGAATTGAGTTAAAACAGGTAGTTCATACACGGGTAGACAAGTAATCGGCGCCAAAGAGTTATATACTTGTCAGTGATTGTATATCATTCATTAATTAACTCAATGCATTTGGGTAGCTCTTTTGAAACTATCGCAGTAAGAAATAATATAAATCTTTGATCAAAGTACAATGATAATATTTTTGTTTCTGAATTAGATATTGGAACAACAACTAGGACCACAAAAACAAACGGAAGTTCTAAGTCCAGTGAATATTAAACCGTTCTTTTTACCACTGTAAACAAAATAAGTTCCCATATCATTTCTGGCATAAAATGTCCGGTTTGACTTAAATTAAAGTTTGTAATAAATAACTTTTTTTTAATTTCTTCCGATATATTGTCGACAAACTACAAAATGATTACTGTTAATGGATATTGGAAGGCTGATAAACGGATTTACTTCATGTCACTTACTTTATTTCTTTATGTTTTGTCTTCTTTCGATTCAGGTCTGAAATTGAATTTGACATTTGTGTTGTCTGGCTTGGTAGAAGGATTTTTTGTTATTGTTATGATTTGTCAGTCCTCTGTTCTGTGTTTGCATATAGAAAATATAAAACTGCAAAATTTGAAGCACCAAACGAACTTGTAGAACAACGTAGATCCCAGGAATATCGGCGAAACACAATATAAACTTCTTCTTATAACTATATCGATGAAAGAACACTTATGGGTTATGTTAAACCCGTTCAGAGAAAAAAAGGTCAAATTCCTGGTCTAACCCTTTCCATGACTTAGTAGATATTGACTTTAGGAAAACTGAAGTCGAATATAACAGTTTAAAACGCTTTTATGAGAAAAACAAACACTGGTACAAATTTTGGAACGTGGTTGTCATCTGACATAACAACAAAACAAACGGTTAATGTTCAGAATGCAATTGCAAATACCGAACATTTGTAATTTAATTTAAAATTCCAGTAAATCGTCCACTTATTATTCAAATAATTAGACATGAACTGCTAAACCGATTTATTTAAATATATTGTATGGTAGATTTAAATTCCAATTAAACATTTGTCATTCAGTTGAACAGTTTTTCAGGCAACGATTCTAGAAACAAGATAGGAAGTAATGATGGCTAAGTAAAGACGATGAATCACGTCTAGACCTATATAAATATGATGTATTCTGTATGATTGCGGAATGTGTAGTCTTTTCAGTATTAAACATGTGTTGTATATCAAAAACCCAAGTTACTTATTGGAAGTTCGAAGAGCAATAAGTCATTGTTAAATTCTCACGATGAACTAGTTATATGAACGTCGTGAACAACTTTCGTGTGGAAAACTCCGACAAGTTTTACAATTAGAATCGTGTTGTTGTATTGTGATTTATGCTTATATAAACTTTAATTCAAACACCTATGAAATAAATGCTATTCGAACAACAGGAATATTCATCGACAATAATCAATTCTTTAAATCTTGACTATATTCACTTTGGTTTATTAGTTCTTGCTTTAGTACTATATCAAGGAAATGTTCAGTATATATATTTTTGTTTTTTGTTTTTTTTTTTGTAAATAATTATTGCTTTGTATTGTACTCAGACATTTTGCCTTGTTTTAATATGTCGTTATCTCAGCAATTGATTCATGTATATGTATTGTAATTTTGTAAATTAATGCCCATGACCTTATTATATTCTTTTGACAGCATTCGAAAAAGGTTGTTCCAAAATTTCCGAAGATATGACTTGAAATGCATTTTAATTCAAGTTTTGATGATAAAATTTGAAAGTGTATGCTTAATAAAGGTAAGAAAGCTTGTTTCATCCACCAAGGGTTTCCTCCTGACTGATTTCCGTACATATAGCCGGTATTCTTCGATGTGAGTCAAATAAACCTATATGTTCTTCAAACTTTCAACAGATACGGTCAAATATAAGCTTGGAACATTTAATTGATATTAGACGATACTGCGGTTTTAATTGGGAAATTCCAATGTCTGCATTTGAATTATAAGAAAGACTTAGAATTATATCTTTTAATTTATCATTAATTTCATTTTCAAATTCTATATTTTCATCTGAACACTTCCTTTGATCTTGGATATGTTTAGTCAGATTATTTATATCACTAAGCAGCCTCTCCATACCATCATGGTGATCTTCATCTTTTTCTTCAATATATCTTAAGACTTCCCAAAATCTCTGCAGGGTTGGTTTCAATAGAATTTGAAAATTTTTCTATTTTTTTTTTTTTTTTTTTGTTTTTTTTTTTTTTATACATTTGCTTCTTATATTTTATATTTTTTTTAAGGATTTTAGATGACGGAAATATTTTTGTCTAAGACTGCTAAGGATCATTTCTTTTCTGGCTACATATCCAGTTTAAATTTTTCCTTTGTTCATATTTAGAATAATCAGACCATTTTTGTTTTGTTAACTTCTTTTTTGGTTTTGACTTTTGACTTATTATTTTTTTACTTTTTTGCAAGACTGATCTGCTATATCACACAATATTCCATTTAAAATTACTGTAGCTTCATCGACTCCCTTTTGATCTTAAGAGAATGTCCTTCTTTCATAATTAATTATTTTTTTTTATCATTTGATAAGGCATTCTAAATTTTTATATTAGATTCAGATAACAATTTTAAACCTTTCACCTTTGACCAATCTGAACAAGCAGATGGTTGTTTTCGTTCCTTTTTGATATTGCATTTCATAATAATTTGTATTTGTGCATGATCAGACAGACAGTTGTAACCTTTGTTCACAAAATAAAGAACTGAGGACAGAAGAGTTTCACTCATAATTGCATAATCAACACAACTAAGACCATTTGTAGTTAGACGTGAAAAATCCCATAGAACCGCCCACCCCCATAAACCGGCCATTTAAAATTCTAAGCCTGGATGCAACACACATTTCAATTAAATTTTTTGCCGTGATTATTTAAAATTATATCTTGTTCATTTACCAACATGATCTATTTCATAACACTGAGGTAATATGTTTTCCTCACTGAGGAATCCAGTACATAGACGGTAAACTACAATCATCGTCCTTGGTAGAGAAACCAAAAGAGGATAGTACAGATTTATGGTTTTCCACAATCTCTTCTCTAGAGAGTGTGGTAGCAGTATATGTCTTATCACTGCTATTTTTTCTACGTCTATCTCTGATAATAAACATTTTATGTTATACGTTTTGCAGACAAAAACAATTTTGTTTTGGGCTTTGTCTGCTGGTACGACAACATATTTGTCTACTAAAGTAGACAATGTTTTTGCTACATCGGGGTCTTTGAAAACAAATGTAGCATTGTCACTCATTGATTTACTTAAAACTTTCATTCGTTTCAAAATTTAAGACCCCACGTCCTTTAAACACTCTGATTGAGAATCAATGTCTTCTTGTTCTCGTTTTATCTATTTTCTTGCGTTGTCCGCCACGACATCCATTAGAACTTTAAAGTTATATTTCCAATTGATGGAGAGTGGTTCACGGTACTTGGGACCTTACGAAATGATATAACGCAGAGATTTGTTTTTGATGATGGATAAATTTCCCATAACGACGTGACAGGAAAGATCATATTTGGATGGAGAGTTCTTGCAAAAACAATTAGATGATTTAGCCTTGAAGTCTTCAATCTCGAGATTCTGCAATAGCCTTTAGAATTGAAAATCTTTAATGTAATAGGTGTAGTATAGGAATATCAAATAATTGGTATGGATTTGTCTTCGAAATATAGGGGCATTTTGTTTGTAACCTTTTTGTGATGGAGGATGTTAGCCATATTTATTGCATCTATACCATTGATGACAAAGGAAGAAATAATCGTTTTGTCTTTATCTTGACTTTTCACACAAACTGGTTTAAAGAGTCTGTGGAACCAATATCCCAATTGTCTTTATGATGATGAGGTAGGATCAGAAACAAGAGTGTCAAGACTTGGTTCTAATGTGATGAAGTCCAAAAGGTGTTTGTATGAAAGGAAGGAGACCATCTATGGAGGAATCCTGTAACTTATGTGAAATATAGTGGCGGAGGCAATGACTTTTTTCTCGTCTTGGACTTTTGTCAAATAAATTCATCACATTTATGCTATTGTTGCATTGGCTTGAAAGGTTTCCTATACTTTTGACGTTGTCATGACATCCGTAAGGTATTGCAGTACCTAGTTTGTGTATCTACTACTCCACTACTCCCCTACGATAGTTTTTACTTAGAACGGGACTGTTTATAGGATGGTATTGAAAATACGAACTTTCATAGAGAGCATTGAATGATCTGGTGGTTTAAAATGTTGATAAACAGTCGGGAATTTGGTGGTATTTATCCCTGAACTGAAAGATGACCGGACATTCTTTTGTTTAATCGTTACTCTGTTTCACCGACAAAACATCTAATGTACAAAGAATGTTATAAGTACCTATTCTTGACAAGAGTAGCAATTTGTCTTGACATTATGTAATTCCTTCAATAAAATATCAATATACGGAATTGCATGAATCTATCGGAGAATGAATATCAATAGAAAACTATATCTTTTACTGTGTCTCAATATTTCCCGTTGATAAACGTTAAGCTTCCCACATCTGGATGTTTTTTTTCCTTTTTTCTAAACAATATATTACATATGACTTTAGTTATAAATGCTGTATACATTTTTCCGTTACAGTGTACTTATTTTACAAAAGCATCTTTTAACTTATACATGTTATGTATGCATGCAGAATTACTGCCTAATTAATGTTAGCTTACTTCATAACCAGACATATTAATTGCTTAAAAGTTGTCTTGTGACTGCGAGGGTGGAAAATGATATATATCACAAGCTTTTCAATAATCCCTCTTGGGCTTATGACAAGCAATAATATTTTTAACACATTTTTTCTATGGTTGGTACTAGGCTTTCACAAGAAGAAGATGCAAGCTGTGTCAAATAAGGTCTTTTCATGAGAATCAGGAGTAGATGACGTAATGCTTTGTCAAATATGTTATCTCATTTTGATGAAAAACAAAATGTAAATTTTGGTGGTTTTCCTATTTTCATTGCATGGTAAAGTAGTAGTTTGACATTAAAATTTTTTGGATAAGTTTTTGAAAATATCTCCATTACAGACTAAGTCATGCACTGTGCTCAACAATACATGGCAAAGGATTCTTTCGCTTTTTTTGTTTGCCATGCTGCCAATGTCAGATGAAACATTTCATCGTAACAGGCGTTATATATTCGATTCTTTTTTTCAGACTTAACCGAATTAAAGGAAATGGCACATATAACTACATTATCAGTGGGTAAGAACAATCTTTAATAAAAATAATCCCAAAATAACTTTTTTCTATATAACCATTCAACAAAAGAAACGATAAAAAATTAAAGTTGTCAATATTTCATTTTTTTACAATTAACAGCTCCTTAAACATTTTATGTTTTAAACAAGACAACAAAAAGCAACCGTTAATTAATCTCTTCAAATGTTCCGAGACAGAAACGATGATTTCTCCTTGAATCACTTTAATCCGCCGATATTTGCTGCAGATACTGTCTGTTTTATGTTACTGTGTCAAGTAGAACGTTAAAAAGTAGGTATTTTATCTTTTTTATATTTTTTCTAGTAAACGATAAAATATTAAGTTGAATAAAAATGTTGTATTATGTATTTTGTTGACTAGGATAGTGTTTAATATATTAAAATCTTCTTTTTCCGTCTGTTTTCTTAAACTTTTTAAATCGAAATGTCTCGCACTTTTGTTTTTTTGTTTTTTTGTTTTTTGTTTTTTTTTTCAGAAAACTGTTCACTATTTAAATAATTCGTCGATAGTAGCTATGTTGGGTCTTAAACAGTTTCGTTGCATTGGTAATTAAAGTTGTGGTCTGGTATTTAAAGTCTGTCATTGATAAACTAAATCTCTTCGGACTGCTGATATGCGCAAGTCGAATGAATCAATTCTCGGATATTATCGCTTGGTTTAGATTTTACTGCTTTAAACTAGTCAGACTCCTTACAGACTTGCTAAACAGTTACGCTGTGTGTTGACATTTCTCTTTGTTGAACTTTGGCTTGTTTTTTTTTTTATTCCCGATCTGTTTTTCAATCGACACAAACATAAATTTCAACATTATGCTTATTTCTTCTAAATTAGTCTTAACTAAAACATCTTTTATGTCACATTCTGAATAGATCATACCACAGAACCAGATATTGGCCTAACAACTGGTATCTTAGGGCACAGGGGAAGAGACGTTTTTATCAGGTGAGTTTTGAGCTGTCAAACATATATTTATTGAAATCAATCTATGAAAGTTTTTGATTCCACTGAGAATACGGTTCGTTTGTCATTCATTTATCACCAAAAAATAATATCGTCGATTATTTATTTAAATTCAATATCACACAATTCCGTTGACAAAATATGACGTGGGGGTGGCAATAAAACATATTTTTTTTCATACATATAATCAGGTTAATTATTTCCTTTTCTAGACCTGAAAATGTATGAAAAATGTGTGCTATTTCGTATGGCAGGAACGGGTTTTGTTTTTATGTTGGCTTTATTTATCACATGGAATATATACATTAGTCGAAATATAAGGCTGATATAATCAGAGCACGAACTGAACAGATAGAAGAACGAAGTAATGCAACAGATCCCCAAAGTACAATACAAACTTCTTCATATGACTATATTGATGACAACGATTTACTGAGCTATACTGATCTAGTACAAAGCATTGTTTCGAGATTGCCAAACCGAGATTCCAGAGCAGCAAATAGTATAACGTCTTCTGAAATATCCTATGTCGTACCTGTGGAACATACAATAGATGTACAACTTCATACGTACCAATCTATGACTGAAATAAACAATATTGAAGCAGACCATCATTACATGGAGATCAAAAACTCAAAAGCACCTTCTTTCCTCTTCTGGTCATCTGAATGTAAACGGACACGTCATCGAAACTCTCTTGGCGACCTTAAACATATGTATAGTAGCAAAGAGGCGTCTTGTAAAAAGAGAGCCATTTGCAATTCCTGGCCACAGGAATCCAAAGAATGCAAAGAAAGTGTAATTAAACAGAGTTGTTTAGTCAGACAAATCGTACAAGACAGTATCAATCCAGGAAAACGACAAAATCTTTGCATTGGTACAAAAGTGTGTGAGTCGTCACTTGAAGTAACAACCAGCAACAAAATCCGTACAGGCACTATAGATCGGTAGACTCGTGATGAAGTATCAAACTTAGACTATTCGCAGGCTAGCTTTACTTAGAGTTGCTCATTTACTTTTGTTACTTTGTATGTATGATTTTAGTTGCTTTGTGTTCTTTGTTGTGTGTGTCTGTTTTCTATGTCTGGTCGTTTTCCCTGGATTATGTTCTTTTGATTACCGCTATAGCCTTGGTTCCCTTGATTACTCTTTAATTGGTCGGACATTAAGGCAAATCATTTTTTGACTGACAGGATTTGCAGACATGTTGATAACCAAGTCTATTTCAGCAATATCTCGAGTCCGTTATGTTAAAGTGATTTTAATAGCTCAAGCAGATCCCAAATAATATTTTAGGGAAAACGTAACGCAATAAGAGGATAGACAAAACGAAAATCTAAACAAATAAACGAGATGATGTATATACTTGTGTCCAGAGTTCCTTCAAATGTACAGATTTATTTATTTTCATTTAATTATTTTGTACAGAAAAGGAATTTCTTTGAAGTTTCTCGTCGAAAAGGGTTCTGCAAAAGACATATTAAGATGAAATATAATTCATTTGTGCTTTTCCAGGCCAGTATTATATTCGATGATAAAGCTGATGTTAATATCATCTAGTTTAGCCATATAATGTCTAAGAAGTTTTTCTCCCTGTTTTTATACATTCGTAAATTATGTACATCGAGTTTTATAAAATCAAATTAAGTCCCATCAAATTTAGATGAAGCGTTATTTCTATAGGTTGTAGTTAAATATGCACAATCTAGAATCCGCACATTACTAAGGATTTTTGTGTATCACAACCCTTCGTTGAATAATAATAAAACCTCAACCAAATATTTTTTTACTATAAAGACAGAGGAAAAATTATCTAAACCTCCTTTTGTAGAAGATTTATGTGCCGAGATGTACGGAAGGTACTGCTTATTAACCTTTTGAGTGTTGAACATTTCTGGAATATGTAACACCTGTGTGAAAACGGTTAGAATTGTTGGAATTGATTATTTGTGAAGTGAATACCGTTCGGTGTTAAGAAAGAGAAAAGTGATGCAATTTCTGACGATTACTCAAAACTTGTTGTAGATTGAGCTAGCTTTTTAGAATACTCAGCAGAGATCAAATATGTGTATTTATTGTTTCGCTGCAAAAATTTCGACAATGCAATATATGACGTGTAAAACACATTCCAGTTTTTAAGAAGTTATAAGTCATTATTTTGGATAATTTACAAACGTAATTATATTCATTCACACATATTCTGGATTATAAAGTAAATATTGTATTATGTACATTTAAAAGTACTGTTTTTATTCTTTTTCAATACGTACCAGACATAAAAATTATAAGCATTGTTATTTAATACATAACTAAATATCAGCGTGTATACAATTTTGTTGATGTTTTGTCGTTTTTTAAATACTTTTTGTAAATGCTTATCCATTATGTCTTAAATATTGTCATCATACTATGTCTGCAGACGACACCTCTACTGATGTATGTGACAAATTTGTACAAATTATTGAAGATTAATTAACTGAAGTTTTACTTAATTCAATAAATTAATGAATAAGAATACATTAACAATGAACTTGAACAAACATTTAAGTGTATGCTCATAGGAACAACTGTCAAAGCTAATATTATTTGTATTAGAATCAATGATGTTTTAATAGAAAATTGACCTCAGCCAAATTATTGGGTATTACCATAGATGAATGTTAAACTAGGAAGACACACCTTATATGATTTTAAAAAAATAGCTAAGAAAATTTGTGTACTAAGACGGTTTATATGTCAAATGAAACTTTACTTTCAGTTTATAACAGTATCACGTTTCGATATTTTAACTACCGTTATACTGTATGATGTAGCGCAAATATAGAAGATAATATGTTTCAACATAAAGTTATTAATGTCAGTTTATATGTTGATATGAGAACCCATGATATCATTGTTTTTATTGTATTTGTATGTTGTATCATACCCGTAGCCCCCTGGAAAACCAAAAAGCACTATTAAACGCGCAATTCAGATTGAAGTCTGACTATTAAAGTCAAGATTTTAATTGAGTTGATCCTGAGTGCTTGAACTGATACTCACTGTCCACGTTTTTATTGGAGTTCATGTCAAAAGCTCGGTCATATCGGTAAAATGATTTAGTAATACCGATCATTCCCGGTGTAGATTTCGCCCGGGATTGATTTTCTTTTATATATCACATTACGATTTCCGGTAGATTGCCGAAGCGCAAAACCTTATTTTGGGAAACATTTCATTCATCAATTTTACGAACGTATTTAGAAAATCTTGCTTACATTAAATCATATAAGTGTGAAGGGAATACTGTCATACCTAAGATCCTATCACCTCTGTTGCAAGTTCAGCGGAGGAGTTTTAATTACAATTGCAAAAAAATATAAGACGTTCAACAAGATTTGACACCTCAAATTAATACACATTGTTAAACATACCAAGACCCTTATTCTACCATTACTTAAGATATGCTGTAATAAGCAGCTGCTAGTCTACTCCTTCTTCATAGCAACATATTACTAGCATCGGCACTTGTTTATCACAAACCATCATTGTTTGGAGAAAAAATTGTTTCATTGGGAAAAAAAATAAGCTATATTTTTGATCAATTTAGATCGAAGATCTGAATTGATATAGTGGTCGCCAGAGCCTTTATATTTATAAAGCCTGATAGAATCTGCAAATTATCTTATACTACCGCAGTTAAATAATCCCCTTGGCAAACCCCATTTAGGTTCAATGCAGATAGTTAGGTCCATTTTACATGTTTTTCTTATATATCAAATTAAATTCTAAGTTGTTCACGCCAATAAACATACCCAATAAACATTTTTTACTGTGAACTTAATATGCTGTTTAGTGATCCAATTAAAAATAGTTGACCTCTAACCTTTTATCGGTACCTGTTTATTTCTAAGCAACCAGTCTTTCACTGCCAATATATTCAAGGTGTCTATGTATTTACTAAACGCATAATAAACTTCAATGTTTATCTGGAAATGAAAACCCTATGAGACTATAAATATTCATTGATCATAGAAATGAAATAAAAAAAAAGAGGAATGCCGAAATTGTCATCAAATATATTCATGCAGGTCCTAGCGGATCCAAATATATACGAAAAAGGGGAAAATAAAGAAAGGGGTTTCATGCTATCATTTGCCACCCATTTTGGGGCCAAGGGTTGTGCAAAAGGGTAGCATAAATCTCGAAACCATCCCAACGTATCACTCACTGTATCTTGTATTTTTATTATGATTACCGCCACGTGACATCAGAAGCCCAGAGGTGACAATTAAAAATGAAACATTGCTTAGATGATAGCACAGGAAGTTGTATAATGCATTTCCCTGGATGGTGTCGGTCTGTTGTCTAGTGATATTGATTTTTGTAATAATCATTTTGTTGGGCTTTTTGGTCATGGGTGAAGATAATAGCGGTGCGGGTGCTCCAGGGCATTAAAAGTGCATAGCTAGTATCTGCACCAGACATAGTTGTTGGAAGAATATTTTAAGACTTTTGCGTTTACGTTTAGGTACGTGTGTCTGGGACTAGGCGCCTAAGACACAAAGCACTTTAAATGACACATAGGTGTCTATGCAGTAACTTGTTGAACCTGAGCTATAAACTTTTCAACTGAGGAATTCAGCTAGTTGAGAGGGGCATGTATCCAAGGATATTAATTATTTCAATGATTGTGGCGGATAAAGTTTGGATAATTTGTCAGACAGTTTCGACCTGGAGGTCGATAAATTGAATTTTGATTTGAAAATTTAGAAACTGGGAAAAATCGTAATCTGAATAGAGAATTTAAGAATTAATCAAAGAGTTCTATATTAACCATTTACAACAAAAGGCTTATGTTTAGATACATTTGAATTCGGTCTGTATTTCCTTTCGTCACGCCCAATTTTTGCAGTTTGACTATCATTTGCGGCGTAAAAAATTCAAACGATAGATATAAATTGATTCAGTACATGAGTACTTTGATTTCAAATTGGGAACTACCTCCAGGGTAAAAACCCTATTCGGCAGTTATTTAAAGCAAACAATATCACTAAGTCAAGTGTTGAATTATTATAATATAAATTTTAAAGGTTCTTTAAAGCTTTTAATTAAAAATAATGTTGAATATGTAAGCTATGAAGTAAATAGCATACTAAAACACACATTAGTGTTACATGATACATTTGAAGGTACATGTGTCAGTGATTAGTTTTATTTTTTCATACCTCTCATTAGTATTACTCTCATTTGTCTGTATATGTTAAAAAGGGGTAATAATGTTACTTTTGTATTAAACAACTATATTAGGGGTCATTATAGAATACTGTTTAAATTTTAAAATGGGAATTGACCATTTTCTATGATAATGGAAAACTATTCTTGTAGCGCAATGTTCCAAAACCCTTTTTGTCGTATAGACTGCTTATATTTTTAAACAGTAAAATTCTAGTTTAACATGATTATGGATTGTTATAATTGAGGTTCACTTTTAAGCTTGTAAAAAGCAAGTCTATGGAGTTTAACCCCCTCACGCCTCAAAATATTGAAGTAAAATGATATAAACTCCCCTTACCAGATTTTTAAATCATCTTAACAGAAAATTCTCTAATTCAAACACATTGTTAAAAATTGAAGGAAATCTCAAGTAATCCCTAATTCATAAGCTTAGAAGATGGTGTTGGAATCAAATATACAGTATTTACTCATTTGCATTACATTATGAATAATAAATAATGTTACAAAAATGTATATTGTATTATTGTTTTTTTTTTTAATCCATGTTTAACATTATATCATTAATGCCTTACATATTTGAACATTTTGAGTTTTTTTGCTATGTTGATTTGCTTAAAACTTTGAAGTAAAAGTATACAGATGTAAACGAAATTGAAAATTACGTCTATCTTTGAAAAATGGTTAAAAAACAGGACTTTTTCTCAAATACAAAAACAGTGCCAAGAAATGGCTAGACTGTAGGATTTTACGCCAAATACCCCAAACCCCCGGCCGTGAAGGTCGTGCCCTGAGTCAACGTACCCCCCCCCCCTTTGAACATTTCTGGCTACGGGCATGTGAATATATGTATTATCATACAAGAGCACAATGTGAACTAGAATAATGTACTATTATGTTTTCATCCCATCTAAATAAAGGTTTTCTTTATTAATGTGTGATATAATGTACTTTTAATGTACATCTCGTAAAAATCAATTTCATTCTTTTTAAATCAAATAATGAAAATATGTATGATAACTTGAAGCCTATACAGAAACCCCTTTTTATATAGAAATAAATTGCATTAAAACAGTATATAGCTCTTTATTTACAGTTTTTTTTATTCAATACCGGGATAATACGGATGTTCAAGTAAGAACATAACACTGTCTCCATTCATGATGGTTTTATCGTTGGAATTCTGATATTGATATACCTTTCCATAAAATGATAGGATGACCACTTCCAGTAAGGAAATAACAGCGTCTCTGTTCATGGTGATTTTACCGTGAGAATTCTAAAATTGCCAGCAACTGATTAGATTATGCACAAAAATATTGAATTTTTTTTTCACAAAATGTGCTATAAAATCAGGACGTCCTTTGTTGGAACTGCTCATTAAACTTTTGTTACTTTGTATGTATGATTTTGGTTACTTTATGTTCTTTGTTGTGTGTGTCTGTTTTCCATGTCTGGTCTTTGTCCCTGAATTACGTTCTTTTGATTACCGCTATAACATTGGTTTCCTTGATTACTCTATGCTACATCGGGATCTTTGAAAACTGATGTAGCATTGACACTCATTTATCTACCTAAAACTTTTATTCGTTTCAAAACTAAAGACCTCACGACCTTAAACCATGCGCTCTGGCATACAATCAATGTCTTCATTTTATCGTTTTATCCATTTGTTGCAAAGCTCTCCACGGCATCAATAGGAACTTTAAAATTATAAATCATTTTTATGGAGCATAGTTCACGGTACTTGGAACTTTAAGAAAGGACCTTACACAGAGATTTGTTTTCGATGATAATCTCCGGTAAAGTTGTGACTGGAAAAACCATATTTGAATGAAGAGGTTTTGCAAGAACAGTCAGGTGGTTTAACATTGAAGTCCTCAATCTCGAGGTCCTGCAATATCTTTTATAATTGAAAATTTTCGAATCGATAGATGAAGTAAAGGAATATGAAATGATTGGTATTGATTTGTCCTTATATGACGTTATTGTGGTGGAGGATGTTAGGCAAATTAATTGCATTTATACCATATAAAACCCAATATCTTTTATAATTGACAATTTTCGAATCGATAAATGAAGTAAAGGAATATCAAATGATCGGTATTGATTTTTCCTTATGTGACGTTATTGTGGTGGAGGATGTTAGGCAAATTAATTGCATTTATACCATTGTTGACAAACGGTAGTGGAAGAAATGATCGTTTCTTCATCTTGAGCTTAACCCAGACTGGTTTAAAAAGTCTGTGAAAACATATTTCCAAAATGACCGCAATTTGTATATTGATGAGGTAGGTTCAGAAACGGTTGTGGAAGAAATGATCGTTTCTTCATCTTGAGCTTAACAAAGCCTTGTTTAAAGAGTCTGTGAAAACCAATTTCCACAATGACCCTGGTAGGTTCAGAAACAGTAGTGTCAATAAGTGTTTTGTAAAGGGAGTGCTGTAGAGGTATAGAATAAAGTTGAGTTCTAATGAGATAAAGTCCAAGAGATTTTTATATGAAAGTAAGACGATCATCCATGGAGATATTATTTATTTTAGGTGATATATATTTGGAATTGCCATGTCTTCGTCTTGGATTTTTGTCAAATAAATTCCTCACATTTTTATTCTAATAACATTGACTTGAAAGGTTTCCTATACTTCTGATGGTGTAATTGCACCCGTAAGGTATTACAGTACCTAGTCTGCGTATCGAGTATTCCTCTATTTTCCTATGATAGCTTTTACGTAGGACAGAGCTGTTCGTTGGATGGTATATTTGTGTCAATAATACGAACTTTCTAAAAGGAAAAAAACCGAACCATTAACACTATAACCCCCACTCAAAGTCTAATTTTCTGCGTTTTGCGTACTGGCTGGAATGCGATATCTATAGTATTAATATACATACATATACACTACAAAAATATCCGCTGTTGCATAATAAAAATGCATTATCTGATTCTAATTCTGACATCCTGATATTGAGACTAGTTACCTGCGTCTTCCATAGGATTTCAACCTTTCTCATCGACTACATCCTCTGGAAGTTGGTCAGTAGTGGTGGCCAATCACTACTCACTGCCTGCTAGCCCCAATTGAGCTTCGCTTTCATAACCAATATGATGCTCTCTCTGTAGCATATCCAGGTATTTTAGAACTGTTCTCTTCGTTTCGCCATTTACTCTTCTGCAAATAACCATGCCCTCCATTTTTCGCGTGTGTCTCATTACAACCTTCTTCCCATGGTAATGTCAGTTAAAATCACTGTGGGCTTATTTTTATTTCTTACCACAGCGAAATATCAGGCCCCAAGTTTGTATGGACCACATCTGGAAAAACCTCTTCTTCATGCCAACTCTCATGCATTTCCCATGTTAGTTTTCCACTGAGTAGACATCCTCGACTCGATGCGGAAATCTGCTCTTACAAACTAATCTGTACAGTTGATACTTGTTTCTTCACTGAGTTTTCTCTTTTCTACCTCCAATATGTCTTCATGAGTTTTTTACACTTGACCATGTCCCCATTTGAATCTAACCTAAAATTTTTTTATAATACAGTGAGATTCATCCTGAACTATTTTGAAAGTTTTGGTGTTATATTTTTCTCTTCTCAATAGAAAGATAAAATATTGTTATAAAAATGAAGAAAAATTTTGATAAAAAGAATATTGAACCATAAATAATCAAATATAACGACATTGAAACAGTACAAAAACATTATATTGCTTTAGATTTCGTATTGAAATAACCTATAGGAACTTTTATCAGTCTTTTTAAACATATTTTGAATACACGGACGCGATTTATTCACCTAATGAATATCAATGAGGTGACTATATATTTTCAAAAGCCTTTGAAGTAAATTGCCGTGGAGCTATCTTCCGGATTTGTTCCTTAACACGTTTTATTCATTGCGTAATTTGGTTTACTGCTTTCAAAAACAAAATATTTGCATATCATTATTGAGTCTCAGTTCTGTTTAATGCATAACCCCGCATTCTAAACGTGTACGAAAGCCCAAAAATTCAGATAATTGTCTTAAATGCCAATTGGCATACAGAAGAAACTAACCCCATCAACTGCTAAAATGTTCCACAACGTTTATGAATGCTTTAAGGCAATTTATTAAATAGAATATTATATATAGACTTTGGCCCATTCGATGACATTCTTTCAAACAAAATTGGGCATTACAAAAGTTGTTACAGGACTCATACAAGTACACAAAGCCTTAAATCTCAATCGAATATAAAATAAATAAAAAAAAAGAAAACTACTGAGTTGGATACATGTCCAAACTAATTGACTATATCTAACACATAACACAATTGTATTAGTCATCTTGCTTTTAATGCAAAACAAAACATTTAACAAGATTGGAAAATCAATCGTATCCATTTGCATTTCAAAACAGTGTTGTGGCGTGACAAATTTGAAAGAGTAATCAAGGGAACCAAGGTTATAGTGGTAATCAAAAGAATGTAATCCAGAAACAAAGACCAGACATGGAAAACAGACATACACAACAAAGAACATAAAGTAACTAAAATCATACTTACAAAGTAACAAAAGTAAATGAGGAACTCAGACTCCACTAAAAACTGGGAGCATCGACCAGGTGCACCGGTAGGGTAAGCGTCCTCTGCTTTTCTAGAAAGCTCCGCCGAGTTGCTCATAAAAAGTCAAGTCCGGGGTAGACAAACGGGGAAAGGTGAACTATGACCCGTTCATGAAAAAAAGGAAATGAAATGAGGACATGTCCGCGTACTATTATTAACGGAATGAATATACGTCACTTTTTAAATCTATATGAAGTGAAGAGCTATTCAATCTAAACATATGGTCTCATGCTGGGAAAATATAAATTATTTCCGCAAAAAGACAAATCATTTGAAAACGCTTCTTTTAGACTTCAACTCTATACTTTTTTTAACATTTGGGAACAACATAGATGTTGATTTGAATCGTGGTCAGGGTAATTCAAACTTTGTATAAAGTACTTATCTCGCCTTGTTTTAGGCACTCCGAGGTATTAATTTCAAAGCTGCAAAAAAAAAAAAATAAAAAAAAAAACACGGATGTCTGCTTCAGCTTCTCAAAAAGATCATACCAACGAATCCAAAATATTGTAATTAAAAGTTTCGGTTCTAAGGACCGACAACAAGAATGTTCTTCTTCTTAAAACAAAATATCACTCATAAAATTACGATAATTTGTTTTCTTTATCGACAGTGTTCATTGCATGTTTTTTTTTTTTTTGTTTTTTGTTTTTTGTTTTTTTTGTTTTTTGTTTTTTTTTTATGAAAAATCTTACAACAGCATTGAAAAATGCACATTTATAAGGAAAATTTAGGTTTTGTCCGAATACATTTTGTCATTGCATAAAGAGGCTCTATTCACACTTTCCATTGGCATAGCTTTACAACTGTACTATATCGTAGGTCAAAAATGCGACTTCCATATACTTTATGCTTCATATCACGTGGTTAGATGGTTGACAGCAAGCATCGCATGTCTGTACTTATTATTCCAATTGTTTCCCGCCATTATTATATAAAGTTGCAATGAATACTGAAATAATTCATGAAAAGAATTCCTTCCAGTCAAAAATTAGAAAAGACTATTAGGTACTTCTTTAAAATTTACTGATCTACCATGTAAGTTACCTACGATTGCTTTTGTGGCTGAGCTCAACAACAATATATTCAGCATCTGTTGGAAGCTGTAAACCAATGACGAGCTGATATATGCGAGGAGACATCTCAACAATTGTATGGTTAAAAAGGTCAAATTGGGAGGACCCTCCAACTTTTAGGTATACATTCAAAAGACCAGACATGGAAAACAGACATACACAACAAAGAACATAAAGTAACTAAAATCATACATACAAATAACAAAAGCAAATGAGCAACTCGGACTCCACAAAAACTGGGAACATGGACCAGGTGCACCGGTAAGGTAAGCGTCCTCTGCTTTCCTAGAAACACCCGTTGAGTTGCTCATAAAAAGTGAAGTTCGGGGTAGACAAGCGAAGAAAGGAAAACCATGATCCGTTGAATAAATTAGTTTTCATGGTGCAGATCGATACACAATAACGATCCACGGGTTCATGATGACGACCATAAAACTTCTGTAGTGATGACTTCAATCTTGTAGCAACATAACAATGTTCCAGAAGCCTATTCGTTAGAGTTATAGTGTGATACAAAAAGTTTCCGCAAGCTCTGGCATAACTTATGACTTGTGATATGAACACTCCATATTCTGAATGAAACGTCATCACGTTTGTCGTAAAGTTTGGTCAATAGTTGTCCTTCACCATCGATTTCTAAGGGTAGGTCAAGATATGAGGCTGACTTCACTGTGTCTGTAGTATCCTTTATCTCAAGTTTTTTTCGGTAGATGCGATGTATCAAATCCCCGAAATTAGGATTGTTTAAAGATAATACGTCATCTATATAGCGAAGCGGAAACTGAGATTGAAGGATCTAGCCAAACGATATTCTTTCTGATCAGATCAGCTATAAAGTCAGCATCATAAGAGTAAAGTAATAGGTCAGCAAGTTAAGGAGCACAATTTGTTCCCATTGGAATGTCGAACGTTTGTTGAAAAATGCGTCCACCACACTGGACAAATATGTTGTCGATTAAAAATTCCAGCATTTTGAAAACATTTTCCTCTGTATATTTGGAAGATGATTTTGAAGTATTTCTTACAAAGTATGAGGAATCTCTGCCAAGAACTATATATTTATATCTAGATGTACCATCTTTTTTGGAAAAACAACGATGTATAATGTTTTTAAGTCGGGATTTTAACTGAGTATGGGGAATAGAAGTATACAGTGTTGAAAAATCATAGGTTTTAATGCTATTATATTCAGATAATAGTCTTGAACTAATTGTTTCCAAAAGATCTTTCAAAATTTTCAGGATCCACATTGAATTAATGCAACTAAGGGAGTCACAAGTGTTGTGGTAGGACTACAGAGCCTCTTTGACAGTTGGGAGTATAGACGTTAAAAGTTTTGGAAGAGGTTTGATGGTACATTTTGCAGATTCAGCTATGAAACGTTGTTTGTATGAGTCTAGGAATCCAGTACATAAATGGTAAATCACAATCATCGTCCTTGGTAGAGAGACCAAAAGAAGATAGCACAGATTAATAGTTTTCCACAATCTCTTCTTCAGAGAGTGTGATAGCATTATAGGTCTTATCAGTACTTTTATTTTCTACGTCTACCTCTGATAATAATCATTGGATGTAAAACATTTTGCAGACAAAAACAACATACGGACGTATGGAATGATACATGAACGGGTCACATCAAAGATTCGCAAAATTGCGTCGGATGTACTAAGCAAATTACTTTAATTGTAATACGTATAAGTAAACATTAGTACCATTTCCCGCGTTTTCTATTTGCATTAAAAACATCAATTTTAGCAATTTTTGGACAAATAAACTACGATCTCAGATTTAAAAAAAAACAGATAAATATGTTCTTGTAACACAATCATAAGTTTTTTTTTATATTTTTAAGGCAAGAAAAGAAATTGCAGGTCGTTCGAAATGGAAACCCCAAAAATTACAGTTTGCTTACAAAATTTTTAGATTTTATCTTCTACCATTGAGAACTTCTGGAAGGTAACGTTAAAAATGAATCAAGGTTAGATTTAAGTTGATCAAATTATAATTTCGATATACTGTCAAAAAATATATATTTGGTGTATTTTTAACGGCATTTTTCTTTAAATGTAATTTGATTTTGAAGTAGTTATTTTTGTTCTTGCATATAGTATAGGCTTGTGTTAGGTAGGTGCGTCAAAATCCCTTGTTCGGTACTCGCCTATCTAGTCTTCAATATCAGGAAGAACCAAGCTAAATGATAAAGTCTGAACAGTCCTAATCAAAAATTGTACAAAACGCTCACTACCATTATAACATTTTGTATAAGCATTGAAAGGTTGCATAATCTGTTTATTAAAACAAATTTATAATTTATTAACCATCTGTCAGACCACAGTTATATTCTCTAGGTCTTAATTAATTATATCTTTGAATGTAGAGTATGGTTTTGCGGACTATAATTGTCATGTATCATCCTTTAAAAGTCTGGCAAAACTGACGAGATCATCAGCTGTATTAATAAAATAACCAAGAAAAAGAAGAAGGCCAAGAACAGAGCCTTGTGGTACTCCAGCCTTTGCTTGCTTCAGAGGAGATTTTGAATTATCCACAAACAAATCGCGCTCTGTTCGATAAGAAGCATTACAACAAGTTCTTAAAACTGTCGCATCATATGCATTTTATCTGAAATAGGTCTTTACTATGAAATTTCGGGTCTATTTCGGTAATTAAAAACTGGCATCACGGTCGCGGTTTTCCCAATTTCTGGGAATAGGGTTGTGAAAAAAAAAAAAATTAAAAACATAGATAGCGAAAAGCATGTTGTATCTTTTTTTATTATTAAGCGTGAAGTGACTGATTGAATCGGGTCCTGGAGCTTTACCAAGTTTTATTATTTGAAGAATGTTATTAACATCTTCAGAAATGATAATTGAAACAACCGATGCGTTCGTTCGCTGTTATATATCAAGAGTTTGAATACCAGTATCATTAATTGTAGATATAGAACAAAAATAGTTTTTGAGACGGCGTGCGTTCTCCTCAGATACAACATCACCTTTATCTTTTTTTTCAATTGACTAATTCTAGAATTTTCATCAGTAATTCTGTGTTTTTTTTTTTATTCAGAACCAATAGTATTTCGAATTAGTGCTTTCTAATTCATCTAGTGAATTATTTGTTCTATAAGACAATTTTTTGCATGTGATATTTGTTCATGTTATGAACATGATTTCTCTTTTTTTCTTTTTCCTAAAAACAAATTCTTGCATATTATCTAAGTAATTTTGAGTGAAATGTTATTATAAAATTATTTATCCGTAAACTTATTGGATTGTACTATGATTGTTGCCCAGCCAAATGCAGCTATCAGATTTTTTTTCATTTTGAAAGTCTACATGACATTTGTCCCATAGAAGTCTCATATACGAAATTTACGTTATCGAAGATATTTGGAAGAATTTAATCGCAGCTCCGTGATCGCAATATTTTATTTTTAATTAATACAGAAAGATGGATGACCTGTTCGCCAACTGGCATTTACCTCAATGTATTGCACGTTATATTCAAAATAAACCGCTACCATGAATTTATTAATTTTTTTTTTTTTTTTTTTTTTTTTTTTTTTTTTTTGTATATTTTTATCTTTCAAGAACACTATTAAAATTACTAGTCAATTACAGTTTCTGTATCCGTAACCAACCTAAGTGAGTAAATATTATACATCGAAGCATTACCAATGCATTTGTGGAGTTGAAGTGATCAACCTATTCCTACCCCAAAAACAAAGCTTAACTCAAAAAACGGAATAATAAATAGATTGAATTGAGTTGAAAGAACAAATACATGTAGAAGTAAAGTTTTGCGGTATTCAACCACTCCGTTAAAAAATAACTGCGTTCAACTAGTACATACAATTTCAGGTGTGGCCGCAGAAATATTTTATATTTTTCAATTGTTATTTTGATTCTTAGTAGACTTTCTGTAATATTGAGATATTCATGTCCTGATATTTATATTCGTGTACACAAATGCGTATCAATACAACAAATCTAAATGTGTAATGTAAAGCAGGATATATATAGGATAGAAATATGATCACTGGATTGTCAATCACTCTCTCGAAAAGCACAGGACGCTTACCCTACCGGTACACCTGGTCCATGCCCCAGGTTGTAGTGGAGTCCGTGTTGCTCATTTGCTTTTGTTACTTTGTATGTATGAATTTAGTTACTCTTTGTTCTTTGTTGTGTATGTCTGTTTTGGCTTAAAAATATCATCATCAAAAAGCTATAACATCGTTCAGAACAAGATCAATCATATACATTTTGTTTGTGGTGGTATTTAGATAGTTCTGTGAATTATTTCCTTTCCTCTCAGTATTATTGGGATAACCACAGACAATATGATTCTGTTAATAACATTCTGTGAAGCAACATAAAATCATATAGTTCTTACACTCCCGACTTCATGTGCAGTGATCAAAACAGTGCACATTTGTATTTTTACTTTCTGACTTAATTGTAACAACAATTTGCAATTTGATGTGATAAATTGTATTTATAGCAATGCACCGTTGTCTTCTGCAGACATATCAAACAAATTTAAAAATAACTTATTTGAATACGTAGAACTGACATATAGTACCCATGTATAATGACACGTTCGTTGGAGTAGATATACTGGGACCTTCTAGTACTTGGATGTCTTTAGAGGGAAAATGTTATAATTCTAATTTTCTTAATATCGTTTCAAAGTTTGCATTTTAAACACAGTTATGTTGCAACAAGAGACTACATTATCACTTACAAATTTGACAGTTCTATCATCGTTAGGAATTTTTCAGACTTTTCTATACGTTTACATATCTACCCTGTATCAATTTGATCCGATGAACAATGTAGCGAATAGAGTCGTCACATTCTGAGAGGTTTGTATAATATTGATTTGTTGTGACATGCATGATTAATTTGATCCTCTATACTACATAATAACATCTAAATGATCTGTCCCGTACTACCATACATCGTGTACTAAATTACAGCCCTAGAATAGTCCTACGAGGAGGAATGACCCTGCCAGCGAAAGCTATATTTCATATAGCATAGCTGGCCAATTGGTATAGAGCATATCGAAATTAACAATATATAAAACTGATATTTTTTGTATTAAAGGATTTACATTATTGTAGACCTTTGTTCAATACAAGGAATGAAGTCTCACTGTTAAAAGGGTTTCGAATGTAGTGCTACAGAAAATATTAGAAAATTACAAGCATTTCAAATGTTCACAGTGTAAAGACAACTAAGTGTACATCAGGTCCAAAGTGTCACTTTTTTTTTTATTTCTTTTTTTTTTTTGGGGGGGGGACTTCCCGTAATTAAATGATTCCACCTATTTTCTAGCATAGATTAATGTGCTTTCTCACTTCATAAAATATTGAAATTTAGGTATGATGCACACATATTCCAATGAGTAACATTCTGTAGGACACTTTGAACTCAATCAATATATAAAGTTATCTGAGTCTATAAGATTTCATTAACCAAACTAATTTAGCTTATAGTTTATGAAAGTGCATTTAAAATTGTCGTTTCGAGTACATTTATATATCAGATATTTTTCAGACCTTTCTATACGTTTATATATCTTCCCTGTATCAATTTGATCCGACAGTCACATTATCAAGGAAGATTAAGCAACGTTCAAGAACTTTTACCAAAGAACCTGATTTAAAACATTTAAAAAAAATACGACTTTAATATTTTTTAATATTTTTGTTCCTTTTCATCAACTCATCATAGAAAATAATCGATGTTTTTATATGTTATCGTCATCGATTTAATGTGCATATTTCATTCTAAATAGATGAACATTTTTTTTGCAATGTGTTAGGAAGGTTGAACATCATGTATAGAAGTTTCTTTAAGGAAAATAAATACTGTAAAAGATCTAAAAAAAACTGCAGACTGTCAAAGTTTAGGTTGTTACATGTTAAGCGCAACTCACTGCTTAAAGTTTGTTTGTTTGTTTGTTGGGGTTTAACGTCCGAGCAGCAATATTTCAGCGATATTCAGACGATGAACATGAAATTGGTGATAAAATGAACATGAAATGATGATGAAATGAAAAAGGGATGGGACACAAGGAAAATGGGGTCGTTAAATTTTGATTGCCACTGGAAATAGTGAGGGGTGGGTAGGGTCGGGCAATTTAGCCTCCTGTGGCGGAGCCCTACGGTTCCTACTCCGGGAGAATACCACAGTAGAGTTCTTTAACGTGCAAGGAACGTGGCATATTTCCAAACACGGTGCACCACTATGGTTTGCGGTTAGGTTTTCCGTCTTATAGCCTGACAACCCCAGCATGTAACACACCAGGGATACCCCATTCCACCACCTGGGGCACACATCCCAGTTGCTCTGTGGGCAGAGCGCCCTAGCCCCTGGATAATGTTCTGAGCACTATTTAGTCGCCTTTTACGACAAGCTTAGCGCTGCTGCAGGCCTATTTTTTTAACATCCGGACCAGCACGGGGCCACTGCTTAAATGATTTTTGCTGATATTTAAAGAAAGCTGGACATCTAGATGTACATGAAGGAGTAATCAAGGAAACCAAGGTTTTAGCGGAAATCACAAGAAAGCAATCCAGGGACAAAGACCAAACATGGAAAGAGCATTAAGTAACAAACTTGTACATACAAAGTAACAAAAGCAAAAGAAGGACTATAAAAATGGGAGCATGGACCAGGTGCATCGGTAGGATAAGGATCCTCTGCTTTTCTAGAAACACCCGCTGAGTATGAAGGAGTATAATCACTATTTGGTGACTACAAACGCACGGGTTTGTACTAAGGGTTTTATATTAAACGTTTAACTCAATTAAAAATTGAGTATTCTTTTTGTTAGCTTTCTCATGGTAATATATAGTTCATTGAGATGTGATCTTCTTAAAATGTAGTTTATAATCATCCATCTTTTTTTTTCATGTTTAAAAGACATACCAGGAGTACTGATTTATGCTACCGTGTGCTTTGTCTGTTTCGTAGTCTTTGTGGGTTTGTCATGTGCACAAAAAAATACCAACACGTTTGATTTGGTTCAATATATATGTAACACCTGACAGCAGTGATTTTTTTATACAAATGTAATTGAACAATTTGTAAAGTGTTGTTTTAATTACTTGTTTTAAAATTATGTTTTTCCCCTCAATGTTACGCTTGTAGGTTGCACAACTTTCAATGTAAAAATTGTAGCAAAGGAGAATATTCGGTAAGGAACCTCTTTGGCCTCGTAATTTGTGCATTTTTTAAAAGTTGATTTCGTTGTAGATGTAGTATGGTAAAATGGTCACAAACACTGAATACAAGCTCTTTTGTATTACGTTAATCCAGAAATAACAATATGCGTTTATGCAACTTTTACAAAAACCTTAACCTTTTTACATTTCTGCGATTTTAAAGATGTTTTTGTGTTGAATGGAAATGATCACACATTTGTTCACTCAAGTACTATTGTTGACTTGATTTGTAATTGACAATTATACACAAAATGTATGAAGCATGAGAATGAACGGATGTTGCTAATGTTAAAACAAAACAGTTCAAAACCTATTGTTTTTCAGTCTTTTTAACAGATTTTTCCAATTGGTGCAAAATTTGAAAGGCATAAATGACCGTATATGTTCAAATTATCATCATCAAGTATAAAACATATAACAGAGCTGGAGAAACATCAATAAATTTTCGTTGTTGAAGTAGACTTTGATTTTAAGACCAAATAATGCCCTTATCGGACCAACATTCGCGAATGCCAAATGATATATCTGTCTAAATAAATAGGATTGTGCAGTGGGTTACGAAAATATGTAAATAATATTTTGTATCCAATGGAAATAAAGTTTCTAACTATACTATTTTAGTAGTTTGACAAATGAACTACATAGTTCCAATTTTTTAACGGCCAGACAAATTTTTGTTAATGTACGTACATGTATAAAGCTTTTTTATTCCCACATAACGATGATGTGGATATGTGTTCTTTTGGTTCATCTACTTATAGAAATAACAATTCTTCCAAAAAAAATATTCGTTGTATTTTGAAAGATAGACATTTAGAATTATTATACTGTAGAAATGAGAAGAAAAATGCAAGAATCAAGTTCATATTCTATATTACAATTCTAGCTTCTGTTATGTTGCATTCGAATCATCAGACTTCCCTTTTTCAAATTGGAACCAAGATGTGCACGAAAAAAACAAAAGGTATACATACATATTTTTATTAATCCAATAAGCCAATCAGAGCACGCACAAGTAATATTTTCCAATCAAAAACTCTTTAATTATAAATGTTTAAAAAGTATGTTTTCATTTGTTTACTGTGAAATCCCAGAACAAATCTTGCACACCATTAGGAAGCTCGGAAAAATTGGCTTCTAATGGTACAATGATTGACAATTTTGTTCACGAAATTGACTTGAATAAAAAATATTGAAAATCTACATTGTTGTCTTTCACCGAGTGTTGATTATATTTTCACAAAATTTTGAAGCTTCATTTTTAATTCATTTTGTATGTAACGTTTTGTTTCTAGTAAACAAAAACGTTTGCAATCGATCACGTTTGTAAACAAAATGCGTCATGGAGTCAGTGGAAACCAATATCCAAAATGTCTTTATAATGATAAGGTAGAGTTAGAAACAAGAGTGTCAAGACTTGGTTTGTAAAGGGAGTGTATTAGAATGAGAGGTATAGAGTAGAGTTTGGTTTTAATGTGATAAAGTCCAAGAGGTGTGTGTATGAAAAGAAAGAGACCATCTATGAAGGCATCCTGTAACTTAGGTGAAATATAGTGGCGAAGGCAATGACTTTTTTCCCGTCTTGCATTTTTGTCAAATAAATTCATCAAATTTATGCTATTGTTATATTGGCTTGAAAGGTTTCCTATACTTTTGATGTTGTCATTGCATCCGTAATGTATTGCAGTATCTAGTGTACCTAGTTTGTGCATCCAGTACTCCTCTCTTCCCCTAAGATAACTTTTACTTAGAACGGGTCTGTTTATATGATGGTATTTTTTTCTCTAATATACGAACTTTCATAGAGAGCGTTGAATGATCTGGTGGTTTAAAATGTTGATAAACTGTCGGGAATTTAGTGATATTTATTCCTGAACTGAAAGATGACCGGACATTCTTTTGTTTAATCGTTCGTGTGTTTCACCGACAAAACATATAATGTACAAAGAATGTTATCTATTCTTGGCAAGAGTAGCAATTTGTCTAGAAATTATGTAAGTCCTTCAATAAAATATCAATATACGGAATTGTATGAATCTATCGGAAAATGAATATCAATAGAAAACTCTTTTACTGTGTCTCAATATTTCCTGTTGTTAAACGTTAAGCTTCCCACATCTGGAGATTTTTTTTTCTAAATAATATGTTACATATGGCGTTAGCTATAAATGCTGTATATATTCCTCCGTTACAGTGTAATTATTTTACAAAAGCATCTTTTAACTTATACATGTTATGTATGCATGCAGAATTACTGCCTAATTAATGTTAGATTACTTCATAACCAAACATATTAATCGCGTAAAAGTGGTCTTGTGACTGCGAGGCTGGAAAATGATATATATCACAAGCTTTTCAATAATTCCTCTTGGGCTTATGACAAGCAATAATAGTTTCAACACCTTTTTTCTATGTTTGGTGCTAGGTTTTCATAAGTATAAGATGCAAGTTTTATCAAATAAGGTCTTTTCATAAGAATCATGAGTAGATGACGTAATGCTTTGTCAAATATTTTATCTCATTTTGATGAAAAACAAAATGTAAGTTTTGGTGGTTTTCCTATTTTCATTGCATGGTAAAGTAGTAGTTTGATATTAAAATATCAATTGTTTGGATAACGTTTTGAAAATATCTCCATTACGGACCGAGTCATGCACTATGCTCAACAATGCATGGCAAAGGATTCTTTCACTGTTTTTGTTTGCCATGCTGCCAATGTCAGATGAATTATGATTACATTTCCCATTAATCTATTATTTGTTGTATTAAAAACTTTTTGACGTTTGTAAAGTTACTTTTCAGTCGACAATATTATATTAAATAATTTACCGGAAATTTCCAATGACAAGCTTACAAGAATGTCTAAGCAAAAATATCGCCTATACACATAATGGGTTCCGCATCGAACGGCTCAACAAATGAAAAAAAAAAAGCATTTCATAGTAACAGGCATTATATATTCGTTTTTTTT
Organism: Perna viridis; assembly: GCA_037379345.1. Taxonomy (NCBI): domain Eukaryota; kingdom Metazoa; phylum Mollusca; class Bivalvia; order Mytilida; family Mytilidae; genus Perna; species Perna viridis. Next base: position 28,925,761 of record CM074515.1, read on the forward strand.
ATTTCAGACTTAACCGAATTAAAGAAAATGGCACATACAACTACATTATCAGTGGATTAGAACAACCTTTAATAAAAAAGTCCCAAAATAACTTATTCCATATAACTAGTCAATACGTATGCTCATAGGAACAAGTCAACAACTGGTAAAGGTAATATTATTTCTATTAGAAACAGTGATGGTTTAATAGGAAATGTTACCTCAGCCAAATTATTGGGTATAACCATAGATGTTAAACTTGGAAGACACACCTTGTATAATTAAAAAAAAAAGAAAAAAAGAAAATTTGTGTACTAAGACAACTTAGACCATTTAAGTCAAATGAAGCTTTACTTTCAGGTTATAACAATATCATGTTTCGATATTTTAACTACCGTTATACTGTATGATGTAATATTGACGTATTTTTAAGTTATATAAGGCGGCTGCTCCCATTATACTTAATGTCAAAATATAAACACTCTATTTTCTGTATTAAGATTGATGCTAATACCTGACTATTTCGTATTCAGAAAGGTTATTTTTGTTTTTAAAGCACTTTACAATTGTACACCTACAAATATTAATATATTTAAATATGTACATGAAATTAGCCCTAGAAGACAGAATCATATCAATCGTCCATTAACAATATCTGGTACTAGTCTATGGACCAATTTACCTCAAAACATTAGAAATTGTAGTACGTTAGCGTCTTTTAAAACCTATTCAGAAGAGTATGTTTCTACATAAAGTTATTAATGTTAGTTTATATGTTTATATGAAAACCCATGATATCATTGTTTTATTGTATTTGTATGTTGTATATATGTATTATAATACAAGAGCACAATCTTAACTAAAATATGTCTTCATCCCGTCTAAATAAAGCTTTTTTTTTATTAATGTGTGAAATTATGTACTTTATATTTTTTTCACGTAAAACAACGATTAATTAAAAGTCTCGTAAAAATCAATTTCATTTTTTTTAAATCAAATAATGAAAATTTGCATATGTATGAGAACTTGAAGCCTATACAGAAACCCCGTTTTATATTGAAATAAACTGCATTACAACAGTATATAGCTTTGTATTTACATTTGTTTTAAATTCACGACGAGGATAATACGGATGTTCACTTCAAGTTAAGAAATAACGCTGTCTCCATGCATGATGGGTTTATCGTGGGAATTCTGATATTGATATACCTTTCCATAAAATGATAGGATGATCACTTCCAGTAAGGAAATGACAATGTCTCCATTCAAGGTAATTTTACCGTGAGAATTCTAAAATTGCCAGCAATTGATTTAATTCTATACAAAAATATTGATATTTTTTTTCACACAATGTGCTTTAAAATCAGAACGTCCTTTGTTGCAACTAGAGACATATTTTGCTATTGTAACTTTTTTAGTTGTTGTTTAAAATCTTTGGTGAAATAATGCTCGTCTGATAATGTCGTTTCATATTAGTCCAGTACATTAAATTCTATCTTTAAAGCAAAAACCACAGCCTATTTTGATTCTTCTCAGTTTCCGCTATATGGATGACGCATTGTCATTTAACAATTCTATTGTCCGGAATTTTATACATCGGACTAACCCCCAAGGAACTTGAGATAAATGAAACTACAGACACTGGAAAGTCAGCCACATAGCTTGATCTACACTTAGACGCCAGTGGTAAAAGAAAACTATTGACCAAAACATACGATAAACGCAATTATTTTTTATTCCGTATTGTCAATTTTCTTTTCATTTGTGGCACCTTAATTAGAGTTTTCATATCACAACTCATACATTATGCCAAAGCTTGCAGACTTTTTTTAATCTATAAAAAACAGGTGACGCTTACCCCACCGGTGCACCAGGGCCTTACTCCCAGTTTTTAGTGGAGTCAGAGTTGCTCATTTAGTTTTGTTGCTTTGTACGTGTTATTCTGGTTTTTTTATGTTCTATGTTGTGTGTGTCTGTTTTTGCATGTATGCTCTTTGTCCCTGGATTACTTTCATTTGATTTCCGGTGGAATATTGGTTCCCTCGATTACAGTTTGTTGCTTTGTACGTGTTATTGTCGTTTATATAATTCCATTATACTGAATTATATTTTTTTTATCTTTCTTTTTTCAACATATTCGCAATTTACATTACTGTACGATATAAAATCAAACTTTTCTTATTGTGATAATTTTTATTTTTTGAAAAGTACATGTTGTATGTCATATTAAGAAGATGTAGGAAATATCATGAAGCGTTTCTTCTTGTGAGAATTTGTAGTTTTTGAAATGTATGCGGTGTCTGTCATATTAAGAATTTTGGCTATAAAAAAAAACAAGAAAACCGGTTCAATTAGTTTTCAATAGCCTGAGACCCATTCATTTTACTGTAGTTATTGCCTTGAAACAATTACGTATTTTGCTAGACGCTTACACCCTACAAGTGAACCTGGTCCATGCCCACAGCTAATAGCTAATTTTCAGAATTTACCGACCTTTAGGAAATAAAAAGGAGACGTCGACTTTGTTTATTTTTTTTTTTTTTTTTTTTGTTTTTTACAAGTGTTCCTTACGCCACAGTTTGATTTCAACGAAGAATTGATTAAAATAATTTTTTTGATATCATTTTGTCTTAAATTCAGACCTATCAACATTTAATACTTCCTGTTACAATAATATTCCGTTCATAACAGATGAAAAGAAAGGTAAACATTGATATTGTTTTTAAAATTAATTTAGCAATTAACTCAAAGGATTATATTTGATACAAAAATTAACCTTTCTATATTCCAATTTATAAAATAATTTTTGTTAGTGTTCATGTTGATGTAAATAAACAAATTATTTCATTTTTTGTGATTTTATTTTATTTTATTTTTATTTAATTTTACTATTTAAACACTGGGAGCATGCACCGGTAGGGTAAGTGTCCTCCGGTTTTTCTAGAAAACCCTGCCGAGTTGCATGCCCACAAACGGCAAAAAGTCAAGCCCATAGAAGATGAAAAGGGAAAGGAAAACTATGACATGTTTAACAAATCAGATTTCATGGCGCAGATTGATACACCGTAACGATCCACGAGTTCATGATGATGACAATAAAACTTCTGTAGTGATGACTTCAATCTTGTAGCATTAAAATCATGTTCCAGATTCCAAATTGTATGAAGTATAGCGCCATAGAAAAAAGTCTGCGTAGTTACGGCAAGCTCTGGTATAACGTATGAGTTGTGATAAAAAGACTACGTATACAAGTGTTTGAGATATTTTGCCACAGATAAAGGAAAAGTTGGCAATACGGCATGAAGTGTCATTGAATTTGTCGTATATTTTGGTCAATAGTTTTTCGTTACCATCGCTCTTGTGTATTTCAAGATTTGAGGCTGACCTCACAGTGTCTCTTTTATCCTTTATCTCAACTTCTTTGGGGTAGATGCGATGTATAAAATCCCCGAATCCAGGATTGTTTGACGATAATACGTCACATATAGCGGAAACTGACACTAAAAGACCTCACTAAACGGTTTTCCTCCTTTCTGATCAGATCAACTTTGAAGTCACCTCAAAGGAATAGGTCAGGAAGCAGAGGAGCTCAATATTTTACCATTGAAATGCCGACAGAGTAGCCAGAGTCGTGGTACGATTGGAAACCCTCTTTGACAGCTATGGGTATAGATGTTAATAGTTTTGAAAGAAGTTTGGTGGTACATTTTGCAGATCCAGCTATGTAGTATTGTTTTTATTGGTTTCTGCGGAGTCTAAAAATCAAGTTCATAGATGGTAGATCGTAATCATCGTCTTTGGTAGAGAGACCAAAAGAGGAAAGCACAGATTTATGATTTTTCACTATCTCTACTTTGGAGTATGTGGTAGCAGTATATGTCTTCTTACTGCTATTTGTGTACGTCTACCTCTGATAATAAGCATTGGATGTAATACGTTTTGTAGACAAAAACAATGTTGTTTTGGGCTTTTTCTGCTGGTACGACAACATATTTGTCATGTATAGTTTTTGCTACATCGGGGTCCTTGAAAACTGATGTAGCATTGACACTCATTTATCTACCTACAACTTTCATTCGTTTCAAAATTAAAGACCTCACGACCTTAAACCATGCACTCTGACAAATAATCAATGTCTTCATTTTCTCGTTTTATCATTTTTTTTTTTGCGAAGCCCTCCACGGCATCCATAAGAACTTTAAAGTTATTAATCATTTTTATGGAGCGTAGTTCATGGTACTTGGAACTTAAAGAAAGGGCCTTACACTGAGATTCATTTTTGATGATGCTTAATCTCCGGTAAAGTTGTGACCGGAAGGACCATATTTAAATGGAGAGTTTTACAAAAACAGTCAGGTGGTTTAGTATTGAAGTCCTCAATGTCGAAGTCCAGCAATATCTTTTATAATTGGAAATTTTCGAATCGATAGATGAAGTAAAGGAATATGAAAATATCGGTATTGATTTGTCCTTATGTGACGGTATTGTGGTGGAGGATGTTAGGCAAATTAATTGCATTTATGCAATTGACAAACGGTAGTGGAAGAAATGATCGTTTTTCTTCAACTTGACCTGAACATTGACTGTTTTAAAGAGTCTGTGGAAACCAATTTCCAAGATGGCCGCAAGTTTGTATATTGATGAGGTAGATCCAGAAACGGTTGTGGGAGAAATGATCGTTTCTTTAATATTGACCTTAACACAGACTGATTTAAAGAGTCTGTGGAAACCAATTTCCAAAATGGCCGCAAGTCTGTATAATGATGAGGTAGGTACAGAAACAGTAGTGTCAATACTTGTTTTGTAAAGGGAGTGCTGTAGAGGTATAGAATAGAGTTTAGTTCTAATGCGATGAAGTCCAAGAGGTTTTTTGTAAGAAAGTAAGACGACCATCTTTGGAGATATTATTTATTTTAGGTGATGTATAGTTGGAATTGCCATGTCTCCGTCTTGGATAGTTGTCACATAAATTCCTCACAGTATTCTAATAATTGGCTTGAAAGTTTTCCTATACTTTTGATGGTGTAATTGCACCAGTAAGGTATTACAGTACCTAGTCTGCGTATCGAGTATTCCTCTCTTTTTCTACGATAGCTTTTACGTAGGACAGAGCTGTTCGTTGGATGGTATATTTGTGTCAATAATACAAACTTCCTAAACGGAAAAGCCGAACCATTAACACTTTAACCACATACTCAAAGTCTAATTTTCTGCGTTTTGAGTACTGGCCGGAATACGATATCTATAGTATAAATATACATACATATACATTACAGAAATATCCGCTGTTGCATAATAAAAAAACATAATCTAATACTGACATGGTGATATTGAGACTAGTTATCTGCGTCTTCCATAGGATTCCAACCTTCCTCATCTCATGGTGGCCAATTACTATTCACTGTCTGCTAGCCCCAACTGAGCTCGTTTTTGTTCTGTTTCATAACCAATATGATGCTCTCTCTGTAGCATATCCAGACATATTAGAACTGTTCTCTTCGTCTTGCCATTTATTCTTCTGCAAATAACCATGCCCTCCATTTCTTTTCCCTGCAAATTTCCAGCAGCTCATGGTACTCTGAAGTATTTCTCGCGTGTGTCTCATTACAACCTTCTTCCCATGGTAATGTCAGTTAAAATCACGGTGGTCTTATTTTTATTTCTTACCACAGCGCAATCTCAGGCCCCAAGTTTGTGTAGACCACATCTGGAATAATCTCTTCTTCATGTCAACTCTCATGCATTTCCCATGTTAGTTTTCCACTGAGTAGACATCCTCGACTCGATGCGGAAATTTGCTCTTACAAACTGAACTGTACAGTTGATACTTGTTTCTTCTCTGATCTTTTCTTCCTCCTTTCTATCTACACTATGTCTTCAAGAGTTACACTTTACCTTGTCCCCATTTGAATCTAACCTTAAAGTGTTTAATTATACAGTGAGATTCAACCTGAACTATTTTGAAAATTTTGATGTTAAATTATTTCTCTACTCAATAGAAAGATATAATATTGTTATAAAAATGAAGAAAAATCTTGATAAAAAGAATATTGAACCACAAATAATCAAATATAACGACATTGAAACAGCACAAAAACATTATATTGCTTTAGATTTCGTTTGTCGTTTGTCTACCCCGGACGTGACTTTTTGTGAGTAACTTGGCGGGTGTTTCTAAAAAAGCAGAGGACGCTTACCCTACAGGTCCACCTGGTCCATGCTCCCAGTTTTTAGTGGAGTCCGAGTTGCTCATTTTCTTTTGTTACTTTGTATGCATGATTTTAGTTACTTTATGTTCTTTGTTGTGTATATCTGTTTCCCATGGCTGGTCTTTGTCCCCGGATTGCATTCTTTTGATTACCGCTATTACCTTGGTTCCCTTTATTACTCTTATTGAGCACAGTCCACAAAAGCAATCGTAGGTAACTTACATGGTAGCTCAGTAAATTTTAAAGAAGTACCTAATAATCTTTACTACTTTTTGACTGCAAGAAATTCTTTTCATGAATTATTTCGCATTCATGGCAAACGTGACATAAAATTGGCGGAAAACAATTGGGATAATCTGTACAGACATGCGAAGCTTGCAGCCAACCATCTAACCACGTGATGTAAAGCATAAAGTATATGGAAGTAGATCTTAACAGAAACAATGTTGAAGTAAATATTTTGGTTCTCAGGCCATATTCGTGGTAACAGATGAGGAACAAGCCATTAAGAAGTTATGAAATTTTCGTTCATACCAAGTAATAATCATGATGTTCTCTTTGTTTCCTTTTAACATCATTTATATATAGAAATTTATTTTTAGGCAATGAGGCAACCTAAAAAATGACAATGGCGCCTACAAACCAGGAAATTATTATATTGGTTGGTCTTATATAGTAAGCATTCCTACCATTGAACACAAAGGTCACCGTTTAATGACAACAGTTTGGCTTATGACTATGTCTTTTGATGACTTTGTTTTCCTTTTAAAACCTTGCAACGTTCCGAAGAAAATCACCTAGTCTCATCTTTACATTTTGTAATAGTAAGTCAAACTAAACCTTCATTTAGAGAGGTGAGCCATGAGCTACTGCCTATTGAAAGCTAGCCTCACACTATTTTAAATATATACTTTATACAAATGAAAAGATAAAGATAAGTAAAGATAGGCTACTGAACAGCTCAACAGAAAGAAACAACTAATCCAGAATATCTAAAAATGTATGGATGGTTACATCTAAATATACGATCTGAAATGACAAATGATAATTCCCTAAACTCGGAAACAATACTAACATGTACCAGCATTCTGAAAGCTGATTTTCTATTCCGACTCTTTGGCTGTAAGATGAATAGCCATCAACGAAACTTAATATCTAATATTAAAAATCTCATTTACTGAAATAATACCTAGCTCATTATACAGATGTCAACACACCTCATGACAGAATTGAGCATTAGGTTAACATGAATAGGACACACATTTTAACAAAAATGTTTAGCTGATCTGTTAAATGTGCTTTCACATATGCAAAAGGTTATGTATATACATTTGTCCTTAAAAGAAAATAATAAAAAGCAAGTCTAACGAATTAAATTCACAATTCTAAAGCTTGTAAATTAATCTTGCTACAGAGTAATCAAGGGGTTCTAGTGGAAATCAAAAGACAGTAATCCAGGGGCAAAGACAAAACATGAAAAACAGACATATGCAACAAAGAACATTAAGTAACTAAAATAATACAAAGTAACAAAAGCACATGAGCGACTCGGACTACACTAAAAACTGGGAGCATAGACTAGTTCAATGTTAGGGTAAGCGTCCTCTTCGCCTCTAGAAACACCCGCCGAGTTGCTCATAAAAATTAAACTCTGGGTTAGTCAAAACAGGCAAGGTAAACTATGACACGATGAACAAATCAGTTTTCACGGTGCGATGGATACACCATAACGATCCACAAGTTCATGATGGCGACCATTAAACTTCTGTAGAGATGACTTCAATCTTAAAGAAATATAACCCTGTTCCAGAAGCCTAACTATAAGCGTGATACAAAAAGTTTCCGTAGTTACGGTAAGCTCTGGCATAAAGTTGTGATTTTAAAACACCATACGCAAGTGCTGAAGGGATGTTCCCCCAGATGAAATGAAAGTTGACAATTCTGAATGAAACGTCATCACGTTTGGCGTAAAGTTTGGTCAATAGTTGTTGTTTACATGCGATCTCTAAGTGTCGGTCAAGATATCAGGCTGACTTCACAGTGTCTGTAGCATCCACTATCTCAAATTCTTTGCGGGTAGATGCGTTGTATCATGTTCCGAAATTAGGATTGTTTAACGATAGTACGTCATCTATATAGCGAAAACTGGGGTTAAGGATCTTACCAAAAGCTGTTCTTTTTTTTCGGATCAGATCAGCTTTAATGTTAGCCTCATAATAGTGTAGGAATAGGCAAACACGTAGAAGAGAACAATTTGAACATATTGGGATACTGACCGGTTGTTGAAAAACGAGTTCACCACACTGGACAAATATGTTTTTTTAAACATCTTCTGTATATTAGGAAGATGATATAGAACTATTTTTACAAAGTAAGGTATAGGATAAACATTGACCATATAAAACTACCAAGCACTCATTGTACAAAACTGATCTTGATCCTGATTACCAATATCTACAGCACAGTTGTTATCATTCAAACAAATCGTCTTCAGGGCGTGGTCTATTTCGTCTAAAAGAGAAAGTATGCTGTTTATAAATTTTTAAATGTGACCATTAATTTGAATTGATTTTTGAAATAGTGTTTTATTGTTTTGACAAATGAGAAAGAGTATGTTCCATTCTTATTTTTTCAGGGTTACACATGATTAGTGTTGTATCTATATGTATGCATTTTTTTTCTTGTTTTTTGTGTTGTTGTTGCAGTTGATGATGTTGTGCCATTACTCTATATTTCAAACTTTAAAACATACATAATATACATTTACATAATATAGTGACCAATTATCCCTGTTTTCTTAAATTTGTATGTAGAATGACGGTGATGGATTCATATGAATTTCAACATTGTATTGGAACCATGTGGACCAATCAAACATGAAGTTACTATAAGATATTTGCAGATTCAAAGTATTTAATGAACGTTTTGCATTTCATATTTATAAGAAAAGTTGTGAAAAAAATACTTTTAAAACTAAACTATGGGAAAACAAATCACAATATATTCTTACTCGATATTTTATGGAACTAAACAACTGTTTATCAGCTTGTTATCAAGTATATGATTGATGTAAACAGACGGACATATGGATGTTGGTTGTAACATAATGTCACCACTTGTAGTAGCGGGGTATAAAAATATAGTCAAAATATTCCTATTTATATCCATGCTTATCAGATAATAATGTCACAGTATTAATAATACAGTACCTGTATATTGGATAAACTTCCCATTTTATGGGGTATGGGGCACGGGGAATTGGGCAATGCGGTATATGAATAGAGTAATTGGGAATGGGGCGAGGGAATAATTCTGATTGGTCAATCAAAAATAATTGTTTTGCCTTTTTCCGCAAGCAACGTACATATCATAATTCTATGACAGCAATTTAAAGAGTTTTTTTTCAAGCTTGCTTTAGAATAATGTTTAATGATCACATGTGTCGTATTTCATTATTCTTTGACATTTTTTTTTTAAATTTTACCAGAAGTACATTTTTAAAAATGTTCATACAATTTCTAAACATATGCCATTTTAACTTGGTTTGAAATAATTTTGTGTCGGAAACATTTGCATGATTTAATATTGACATTAAATATATTGAGCAATAATAATAAGACCATAAAAAAAAAGTTGATTCCCTTTCAATTGGCAAAAATGTGTCATTTGTTGCAACCGCGGAAAGGATAATATTATTATCATTTTAAATATTTTAAAAAATATTTTTGGGCCATTATTGAAATCAAAATTGTTCGCACCCTTACAATCTGCAGAAATAAGTCATTTTTGAAAAATTTGACTGAAATTAATGTGTCACAAGCACAAACATGATGTTTATTTTGACAATTTTGGCATTTCAAATAATGATATAAGACCATTCAGGTACTTTTAAGTGATCACACTCATTCAGGTTACAAAAATATCTCATTTTCAACAATTTGATCTGAAATATATGTATCACAGCCACCAACATAATACTGATATTGACAATTACAATACTTTTGCCACTTTTAATTTTTAAACAATAAATTTGGATCATTATTTATATTAAGATTGTTCACATCCTTACAATCTGCAAAATTATGTCATTTTTGAGAAATTGGACTGAAATTGAATTTGTTTGCACCCATACAATTCACAGAAATATGTTTGACTGGATATGTTTACATTTGGAAAAGTGTTTCCCTATTTAGAATTTGTAATAAAACAAGATTATCATTTTTTTAGAAAATCATTTAGAAATTAAATTCATGTACAATTTATATATATGTCTATAGTTTTAAGAATATTTTGGATGATTATTTCTCATTCAGCTCGGAGTGGCTATAATACATGTAAACAATGCAATTATCTCGTGATTTCGGTAAATCAAGAACTCGGCGGCGATATTCTAAAATCAATATCGCATAAAACATTTTGCATCCTAATTCATTAAATATGTTTAATAAAACATTTATTGATTTTATTTTCGAAATAAGTCGATGCAATGGGGGATGGAACAATGGGGAATGGGGCTATTGGGAATTGGGTATGGGGCATGTGGGAAGTTTATCCCATACATGGGCTGTATAAACTTACATAGAACAAACAACTATAACCGAGATGAATATAGTACTACTTTGCCCATCTTTTTCAGATACATCTTTCCCTAAGGAAATATTTTTTTATCTAAAGCAAGACCAAAACATATCACATATTTGTTGTCACATATTGTTCTTCATTAGGTATATAATCATTAAACAAGTTAAAAAACTATAGCGTAAGTTACAAATGTTCTAGAAAAAGGCTAGGTATACATTTGCTGTTGTAAGAAATGCTATGTTCAACAAATTCTAATATGTAGGTACAAAGAAATCGAATTTGTACATAATAGGAGATGCAGTAATATGTATATAACCAAAGAGCAAGCTGGTAAATGCTATTGTTTTAATAATAATAGATTACTCAAAGTAGGTATCCCCAAATGTGATAGTTGGACAGATGGACATAATTAAGTGGTAACAAGACCTGCTTTTACTGCTGATGCAGTTTAAATACATCCATATTTTAAAAAAAAGTTTTTGTAGTACATTTTTTACCCGTCTGGTTTTTGACGTAAGGGTAGTCTGATATTTGTTTCTCCTAAAATTTAACTTTTTTTTTGTTTCACCACTAGACTGGTTGTGGTATAATGTCTTGTTGCAGGTATTTCATTTTAAGATAAGATCAATTACTAGCTGATCCGACACTGAGTTGGACTTTTTGACGATTGTGCTTGCTACAAACAACCAATAGGTAAACATTTATATAATCTTAGTCAGACTCATTTGTTTTTTACTCTGAACCCATTTTGTCACCTAACTTATTTCCAATATGCAGCATGCTTGGGTGAGAGTAACTTCGAATTTTAATGTATTTGGTGTATACAATTGGCCAGTATATTTTTCCATGATCCTCAGCACTACTGATTTATACACTGCCATGGTACCTTAGACTTAGGATGTTACTTGTTTACTTTTCCACAAGTATACAGCTGTTCTCAGAAACTTACAAACATACGAAAATTGCCTTTTAATACAACCTTCCAATGTGAGAATATGCTTTTTTGAAATATAAAATCCAATGTCACAGTGGTATGTATGGTTGGCATCTTCTTTGTTCAAGTTAAATATAGTGAGTTTAACAATCCAAACAAAATATTGATATAGCCATTTTTCTTCTTTATTCTAAAAATAATGAATGTCAATGGAGTTATATATTTAATGTTTGAGTTGGATTGCCCCCATTTGAACATATGTAACCTAAAAATACTATTTTTAGAGGGCTGAATCTATTAAATCCACACAAGTATATTTTAAAATTTGGAGAACCGCCCTAATACAACGTACATGTACATACCTTTGTCTTCAGCTATAAAACCAAGAAAGAGCTCAAGTTTTATCAGAACCAGATTTACAAGGATGGTACCCATTACTTATATAATCTGTTGAAAATCTCTGTCTAAAGAAGACAAAATGTTGACACGTTTTTATAAACCTCTCATTTCCAATTCTACACACACAAAAAAAAACATCAAATAATTGCACACTAGAAATGATGACAATATAAATAACGACATCATGTTGAACTCTGTTCATTTGGGCAACATCTAAGTTTTAGATACACTTAAACCTAGATATAAAGACTTATAGTTAATTAAATAATTTAAAATTAGTCTATTCTGACAGAAAAAAACATATTGAAAATAGAATCATTGAAATTAGATTAACAATGAACAATCTCTATCAAATTTACAACACCTGTTTTACCCTTTAGTTCCCAGATAAACTATGAGGAATACTCACATAATAGGTGTTACCTGCTCAGTAGACTAAGGACTTTATACGATAGGAAAACTATGATACCGTGTACAAATTGTTTCCCATAGTGCAGATGGATACAACACAAGCCTCGAAGGATACACGAGTTCATGATTACGACCATAACATTTTTGTACTGATGTTTAAAATGTTTTAGCAATATAACTCTTTATTGACTTACGTTCGAATATTGGCCTAAATATAATACAAAATACAAAAGTGTAAAAATACGGGATATAACCGTCCAATACGTCTTTTGTCTGTCCAATACGTTATATTGGACTGATTAAAATCCATATTGGCCTAGCATATTTGACTAGTTAGTCAATAAAGGTATAATTGCATAAGAATTTCCATATTGGCTGAGTTATTGGTCCTTTTTGCCGACGAAAATGAGCATTTTAATAAAATCCACAGTAGGAGTTTGATAATAGTTCTTCTACCGGTGCACCTGGTCCATGCTCCTAGTTTTTAGTGGAGTCCGAGTTGCTCATTTACTTTTGTTAATTTGAATTTGAATAGCGGTAATCACAAGAATGTAATCCAGGGACAAAGACCAGACATGGAAAACAGACATACACAACAAAGAACATAAAGTAACTAAAATCATACATACAAAGTAACAAAACCAAATGAGCAACTCGGACGAGGTGCACCGGTAGGGTAAGCTTAGTGTATTTTATTTCTTTGAATAGTTTATGAGTCTTACACAGACAGTACAAGTATGGTAAAGATCATTGTGCTTGCTTCTATAGACAAAACCTGATGTATATTAATTACATTGTATGTGGCTTCAGTATGGCACTTTTATGGCACTTTTAACCAAAACATTAATCAGAGATGGATGAATTAAACACTGGTTTGATAGAGGTTCCTTACTAATTTTTTGCGTGAGTTTTGTCACTGCTAGGCAGAACTATAGGGTCATAATTGCATGATATTTTGTTAAATGATTAATTCTTACTGCAAGATGTGCTTTGATCCATTTGAAGAAGATAAAAAAATTTTGGACTTTAGGCTTCGTTAATTTGACATGTCTACTCCATCTCTGGATCATTATTTTTTTTTAATGACAGTGTTTTTTTTTTTATATTTCATACAAAATCATGAAAAGTGTTCTGATTACTTTTTCCAAATCTGTTCAAATTTGAATTTAAAAATCATTTGAAAATAAATTATTGTAGTACAAGGAAGGGACAACCATTTGAATTTAATTTTGAATGTCAATAAAATTATTTTTATCCATTTTAGTGCAAGATTATTTACGTTAATTTCACCATGTTTACTGTAAAGTATCTGGATGTGGACGGTATTTATTTTTATACTAGGAGGTGCACGTCAGAATATGTATTTCCAAAAGCCTCTCATTTCTCTATGGACTACCACTCAACTAAACCTCTTTGACTGTTAAACACTTAAATTGACATATTTAGTTAATATAATAATCTATATGTTTGACAAGGGTATCAACTGTCTCAGTGGCATATCAATTTAAAACATCTTAGGAGTACATGAGTAGAAATCTGATAAGACAACCGCACTTACCTCATTTTTTTTTTAAATATAGCACAGAACGTATTCGAGCTACGCGGAAATAAACCTGTAAATCAAGGAAAAATATGTCTTGTTCCGAATATTCATAAATACGGGGGGAAATTACCTTGGCCGGAGCTCACTTTATTTGTGGATTTAAAAAAAGAAAGCAGAAGTAATTTTGATTTATTTTATGACATAAACAATTGGAACTCTTCAGTCTTTCTCGATACACTTAGTGTAGTGGGAATGTCCGAGAAGTTCCGATTGATGACAACAACGGCTTGAGTGAACTCTAAATATAGTTCAGACGTTTATTTATTTGTGCCTTCGTTTAAGCAATGAAGGGAACCAAAGCAAACAAAATAGTTTCGAAACGGTAATGTTTTAACCGTAATTATTTGGAAAATGTGTGCTGATTTTACAAATAAAAACGATTCGTAATTATACGCCGATTAAAGTTGTATCGATATTGGTTGAACTACTTTATCCTTTTTATTTTAATTTGAATTGGTTCAAAGTGCAAATACATACGTCTGAACAATGCTGAAACTGATTGTTCTGAGACAATTCAACTCTTCATTGATGCCGGAACCTGGACATCAGTTGAGAGGCAGTGCTAACAGCATTTTAAATCTTGTGTCCTATTTGTTAAAGTTTTTTATTCTGTATAGATCTCATCAGTTAAATCCGAGTTTGTTTTATTACAGTTTTTTCCCCAAATGTTCGAGTTTAGGGGAATATTGTGCGCTACCAAACATGTTTAACTACAACACATACTTTATGTGCCTATTTCAAGTCAGAAACCTGTTGTACATTAGTAGGGTTTTTTATGTTCATTGTTTTTCGTTTTGCGTTTTTTTTCCCATAGGTTAGGTTTATTTTCGTCTTTAACGAATAGTTACACATCATTTATTTTAGGGCCTTTTACAGCTTACTTTATAATATGGGGTTTGCCCATCATTGAAGACCTTGTAGTGACTTAAATAAATTTAAGTATTTGTCGCTTTGGTGGGTGACTTTCTCATTGGGAATCATACCATACCTCCTATCTTTATGCATTCCCTAGTTCCGGTATAAAAAGGTGGTCCCTGTTATTTTATTACTTTGTTCGGGAAACATTATATATCTGATGAATGCATAGTCAATTGTTAACTAATTACTTAGTTTGATGTTCTTCGTATAAAAGTGTTCAAGAGTAACCAAGAGAACCAAGATTCTAAAGGAACTTTAAAAAAAATGTAATCCAGAGACAAAGACCAGACATGGAAACCAGACACATATAACAAAGAACATAAAATAATCAAAATAATACATGCAAAGCAAGCAAAACAAATGAGTAACTCGGACTCCACTAAAAACTGGGAGCATCGACCAGGTGCACCTATAGGGTAAGCGTCCTCTGCTTTTCCCATCGAGTTGCTCATAAAAGGTTAAGTCAAGGGTAGAAAAAAGAGAAAAGGAAAACTAGGACACATTGATCATGGTGCAGATGAATACATCGAGTTCATGATGACGACCATGAAACGTCTGTAGTGATAACTATAATTGTGTAGCAACATGACGCTGTTCCAGAAGCCTAACTTTAATTAGTCTGGCGTGATACAAAACGTCTGAGTAGTTACGACAAGCCCTGGCATAACGTATGAGATGTGATATGGAAACTCCATTGTCAGGTGATGAAGGGATGTTCCCACAGATATGGGGAAAGTTGGCACTATGGAACGATAGTTCATCGCATTTGTCATATAGTTTGATCAATAATTTTCCTTTACCATCGATATCAAATGTTAAAGTGTTTAACTCAAGCAAATATTGTATTGTTCCCTGTAAAGGTCATTCTACTTTACCACGGATAAATATTAAGGTATCCTTGCAAGATTTTATTTTTCGTTATGTTACTATAAATGTCTGTCTATCCGCTATATATTTTACAAGTATCCCGAAGACAAGCAAAACTTAAAACGTCATAAATAAAAATGTAACATATGATTATATTATACATCATATAACATGAATTTAAAGTGGACATCAGGTCGACAATTGATGCAGTTTTTGATAATCGGATTTAAGGGTTACATCAATCAGATTTTGAAGACACTTTCTGGATAGTTTTTGTTGAAAAAAAGACGCCGCTAATTATGGTTGCAATGTTTTATAATTACTATGGAAGTGATCACAATTGCTTTTAAACTGCAAAAGCAACAAAACAGAAATGAAACATTTAAAGAAAAATGTCGTTTAAAAAGAAACAATAATTTAAAATAATATCAAAATACTTATTTGATCTCTATAATAAAGGTATAAAACGCAAAACTTTGTAAACAAACTAAATTTTTGGTGGCTTCCATTCAAAATGATCCGAAAAATTGTTCCTTGCCTTATAGACATAATAAACCTGATTTTTTCGTCAAAAGAATACATTTAACTATTTTAAACCTTCAATCGTGGTTGATTCGCAACAGGTATTTCTAAAAAAAAAAATGATTTTCAGCAAAATATGCGGGAACTGGTATTGAAACGAAGTAACTTGTTTATTATATCCAACACAAAGTTGCTGAGCTTTGACGTTTTTGATCCGTTCATGTATCAGTCTATACGTCCATACCGTCGTCCGTTCGTCTGCCCGTGGGTCCGTCATGAAGGTCTTTTAGCCTT
Source organism: Perna viridis (assembly GCA_037379345.1). Classification (NCBI taxonomy): domain Eukaryota; kingdom Metazoa; phylum Mollusca; class Bivalvia; order Mytilida; family Mytilidae; genus Perna; species Perna viridis. Next base: position 28,942,478 of record CM074515.1, read on the forward strand.
GACAACGCCTCCGTTTTACTTTTAACTTTGGTGAGTTATTAGTAGTCATAATATTTTATACACTTTTCACAGACATCGGTCAGTGGACAATATTGTATTTGGGTACATAAGGTCAGAATTCTTCTAATCTGATTGTGTAAATGTTTGCATGTTGGGTATTGTAAGCGCGTTCACTGATTTTTTAAAGTTAGTGATCTTTTAGTTTGACAAACATACAACTACGGATATTAATTAGCAAAACTTTTAATGCTTCAAACAGTTGGAGGCATATTACTGATTCGTTCATTTGTTTCCTGGATGTTGCTTTAACGGTTTTTTTTTTGTGAATTTGATTGTGATGATTTTCCAATGTGAGAGAATGGCTTATGAAACTGCCATATGTTTATGCAGCATACCAAAACACGTTCGTGTATTTCAAGACATTTATTTTTCTTGTCACCTGATCCAACCTTATTCAAGAGCAGATGCAGAGCTATATGCTTTTCTTACACCGGAGTATAAAACCTCGCATGAGTTTGGATAAAAATGTGTTTTTATGCCGAAAGGAATGTAACAAAGAGGGATTACTAAATGTGCAAATCAAAAAAGAAACAAAAATCACCGATATACTTAATGTTTCTTTCATTTGTCCTTCCGACCAAAAATATTTAGAAGAAGTGATTTTCAAAAGTCGGTAATGGCATGGTGGAGAATGCAAACTGATACCAAAAGATGTCAGTAACAAATAAAATACCCAATATCAACAACTTTATGTTTTTTTACAGTACGTATGCATATAAAAAAGTACTGACAATAAATACTTCAAATAGATATTTCAAGACATAATTTGTTTTCATACTCTAACGTTCGTATGACATAAATGTGATCAAAACTGGTTATTCTATACAAAATACAAAAGTGCAACAATACAGGATTCAGTCGTCCAATACCGGAGGAAGCCATCCAATGTGGTTTTTACCCGTCAAATACGTCATATTGGCCTGGCCAAATTGGTTTAGGTATGACGTATTGGACTGGTTAGTCAAGAAAGGTTTAATTGCGTGAGATTTTTCATATTGCCTGAATTTTTGTCCAATAACTAAGCCAATGATATTGCAGGTTTTTGTTGTAAAAGAGTAATCAATGGAACCAAAATCCTAGAGGAAATAAAAAAAATATTACAGGGGTAAAACCAAGCATGGCAGACACACACAACAAAAAACATAAAATAACAAAAATAATACGTACAAAGCAACAAAAGTAATGAGCAATTCGAGCTCTACTAAAACATGGGAGCGTGGACCAGGTAAACTGGTAAGGTAAGGGTCCCCTGTTTCTCTAGAAACGCCGCCTGCGAATTGCTCATTAAAGGCCACGTTTATTCCGTGGTAGACATAAGAAGCATGGACAACTATGACACGTTGAACAAATCGGTTCTCATGATGCAGATGGATACACAATAGCGATCCACGGGCTCATGACGACGACCATACAATGTCTGTAGTGATATCTTCAGGTTATGTAGCAACATAACCCTGTTCAAGAAATTTAGGAATAGTAGTTAATACTGGGGAATATTCTTCAAGCTTTACACAGCAGAATATGCATGCAGAAATTTCAAGGGATATTCTAAAATATTCATACAATATACTGTTTACTTGTCTGTCAAATTATTGTATAATGCGTCAAGTATATGTGTTGTGGTGTTTGTGCTTGTCACTTTCGCCTTTAGTCAAGAACCTGGATGCACTGAGTCGAGTGTAAAATATAGGTGAATACGAAAACCTTAAACAAATCGAAATTTACAAGAAGGGAAAGGTCATTGATCAGACAAGCTTCGGCTCAACAAGATGAAGATATTTCAATGACGCATGGGGATGAAAGCTACGTGGAAATTCGCACGCAGAAAGACACACTGACCAATCATAAGATCACCAGGAGAATAGGCACATGGGATGTCCGAATCATGTCTGCTCCATGTAGAACTGCACATGAAGGTCATGAAGGAAAAGAGACGGTACCGCTTGAACAAATTCAGACAATGTGGAATCGATGTAAGAAGTTATCACAACCTACTTGTCACTAAACTCAAACAAAAGCTTCACAAGGTGCAAGGAAAAGCGACAACATCTAAAAAAAAATACGAGTCCTGTAAGCTAAAAAATACCAGAAACAAAGTAAAGATTTTCATGAGAATTGAGAAAGATATTCAGCGCCCTCACTGACAATGAGGAACAAGGTATAGAAGAGAAGTGGGATGACTTTAAGAACATATACAATGAAACAGCTCAAAACTCCCTTTGTCCAAGAAAAAAGATCGAACCAAGAATGGATAAGTGCAAACCGCTGATGCAAGGAAAACATTAAAAAATAAGATAGATGGATCAAGATCAGAGAGGGTCAAAGAAAAACTGCAGCATTAATATAGCACGATATAATACAAAGATATAGAAAAGAGCATATAAAGGAACTAGAAAGAGTGGTTTGAAGCAGAGACAGCAGTCAGTGTATAAAATATTTAAGCAGTGTATGACATAACAAAAGCGCTTTGCGAAGATAAATCAAAACAAATTGAACATTAAAAAAACAAAAGTGGCACTCTCCTGACAAAAGAAAATGAAGTGAAGTCCAGATGATTAGAACATTTCAATGAAATTGTATAGATACCAGATACCAGATCTAGAACCACCAGAACAGGCTGAGGTTAATATGGAAGGAATCGAGACACTACCAATTAATGTAGAACCTACAACACTAAATGAAGTATGATCTGTAATTAAAGACCTAAAGAATGAAAAAGCACCTGGAAATTGACAATATTATCAGCGAACTAGTAAGAGCTGACCCATAAACATCCACAAAACACATTTTACAAACTCCTATCAAAATCTTGGAGTGCTAAAAAGATGCCAACCTGACTGGAAACAAATTGGGTAACAGTCAGTCTACCCACGAAAGGCTACCTGACTAACGTGAAAGCAGGGGGGGGGGCATAACTGATACCAACAACATCAAATATATTTGGAAAAATCATCCTAAAAGAATAGCAGAAGAAGAACAAGCAGAATTTAGAGAAGGACGCAGTACAACAGAACATATATTTATTCTAAGAAACATCACTGAGCAAACAGATGAATGGAATTCAACCCTCTGTATATGCTTTTTTTAATTAAGAGAAAACATTCGATAGTGTCCATAAAGAAACGCTTTAGAAATTTATGAAACACTATGGTATACCGGAAAACTAATAACTGGTAAACTGTATGTATGAAGACAAAGAATGCGCAGTGGTAACGTCTAATGAAACTTCAGATTAGTTTTAAATCAAATCTTGACTGCAAAAGGGATGTAACATTTCTCGCGTCCTGTTTCTCATAGTAATTGACGAGGAGCTAGATTATGCAGACGACATTGCGTTATTCCAAGCTCTAAAGAACAACTACAAAACAAACTTAATAATGTCAGCAGCAAACTCAACATGCCCATTCCACTGGTCTCAAGATCAATGCATCTAAAACAAAGGTGATGAGACTCAATGCCAACACAAATAAATTCATTACTAACACAAATTCCTTACTAGAACCGAACAAACAGTAGTTGAAGATGCAAAATCATTTACGTATCTTTTAGCCATAATAAACACCTCAGAAGGAACCAACGAAGTCATCAGAAGACGCTTAGGCCTTGCTAGAATAACATACAACAAATTTCAACCTGTTTGGAACAATAGTGAAATTTAAAAATAAACAACACAATTCCGTCTGTTCAACTCCAACGTTTTATCCGTCCTGTTCGACGGTAGTAAAACTACTTAGAAAATAACCAAGAATGGTGTATGTATGTTTTCCATGTCTGGTCTTTGTCCCAGTATTACAGTCTTTTGATAATGCTAGAACCTTAGTTCCCTTAATTATTCTTACACAAGATAATACGAAAACCTGTATAAAAGTAGACAAGATCTACTGTCTTTTTCATGTTACAAAGACAAATTAAGAAAACGGGTAGAAATAGTATTGTAGAATTACACAATAGTTTCCAAACTTCAATGCTGAGATAATACGAATGTCATGCTACTTGTAAAAGTAGATTACACTGTACAAACCACACCTATTGATACAATAATAGGACTTTCCCCATGGCCTTCTTTTTCAGATTCATTCACATAGGAAATATTTTTATTTAAAATACATAATGTAAATTTAGGATTTTTTAAAGAACTTTTACTCTTCTGGTTAAAGAAATAAAGTAAGTCTGATACTAGTTATTTTTATTCATATCAACTATTTTAAATTGATTGATTGTGAGGAAACATCCTATGGCAGATATTTCATAATGAGAATGTCAACCAGGCGTAGCTCTGTGCTATTCTTACACACTGAAAAAAGAACTTTATTGTGCTGGTTTAAAAACGCAGTATCTTAGAGTTAATCGTTTTACCCTACATACTTTCAGGAATACTTTTCTGATTCTGAACCAATTAGTCATTACTATATCTTTGATATGCAGCGTAATTGGCTTTAACTGTGAACTTTTCCGGTCTTGAACATAGTACCAGGAGATCAAATAATTACAATTGCTATTGTCTTTTAACATGTTTAATGGAATGATTGACATTACCTCTAAAAAGCCCATCCAATGAGCGAACCTGTTTCTTGGAAATATAAAATCCAATTTCACAATGGTACATATGCTTTATATCCTTTTCGGTGAAGCTCATGATAGTCAGTTTAACAACCTCCGTATCACCCAGCACATCATATTTTGTTTTATCTGCTGATTGGTTATTGAGAGAGCATAACTTGTGTCCTATATACCACTTCTTATTCATAATATTCTTTTTATATTTGTTTTATCAAATGTTCATATCAGAGTTAGGTTATCTCCATAATTATCAATGTTGTTCATAAGTCTCCAGTTAGTTACAAAAGGGAAAAAAATATGGTAAAATAAAATATGACTTATGCTTTTTGCTATATGTAAATGTATTTGTACAAAGATCCTTTCATGGAGAGTCTCTAATCTCAAGTTTGAATTAATGCATTTATAAACTTCGTTCAACACATACATACAAACACGACATACGATTAGTGATCCATGTTCCTCGCCTGGTCCAGGGAAGATTTAGTGCAATAGTATTAGTCTGACATTTTAATTTTAACTTGCCTTTGATATAAATGTTAATAAAACCAAGAGAAAACGGACAGCGGGACACCAATGGACGTTTTTTAGTGGAAACAGAACTTTCTTAAACTTTAAGTGCTGAACAGTGTTTGTTTTATCGTTTTTCTCCGTATCTATAGCATCTATATTATTAATTGACATTTATTTATTTGTAATTGACTTTAGTTGCCCGATTGTTGTTTAATCCCCTGTTAATCTTTATGTTTGTCACGGAGCTGAGAAACCAATCCCAAGCATATTAGTCAATATAGCATTATCGCTAAATGATGTTATTCCTAAACATTCGGAATGTTTTAAGTGTTTAATTGAGGAGTCTGTCCCTGACTTCCAAACTGTACCAAAATATTCACCAGATATAAATAAAGTTGTATATAGTGTAATGACATGAGTGAGGGTTTTGGCAGTTATAAAGCTGCAAAGGACATATGTTCGTTCTGCAGTCAAAGGGTCAACTTAATTAATTTTTTAATGGTCATGATCCAGAGTTAAGTTATTCTGACAACAAAGGAATGATACAGTTTTTTAAGTATAACTTTAAGGTTCAGAATGAAATTATAGAAAGAATAAAAGGTTTAGAAGGAGATATGCAGGCCAAAAATAGGAACAAATAATGGGGAAAAATGTAAAAGTCCCAAATGGAATGAAAGTTTGTCATTAAACGTACACAATCTTATACATTACTCTTTGTCAAACAACTTATTAATTTGATAATCTTTTTGATCAGATACAATTGTACCCATTGACAGTTTTTAGACTTGTTTTGTTAAGTAAACTGCATTGTTTGAATTTATTTAAATGTACATATTGATATAAGAGTTCCATTGATAAGACAGAATATGCTGACTTGAATAAAGTGCTTTATACATACATGTACATGTATGTATAAAAATGTAAAATGATTATCTGTTGTCTGTTTATTAACAATAGACCTTTGCTTTTAAAGAATACTGTAAACTGTGGATCCAAAAATAGAACGGAGAAAGGTTTGAGGTGGCACCTTGAAGGAAAAAGGTATATGCAATTGTATATATTCATTACAACGGAAAAAAAAAACGTTTTACCGGAAATATTTCTAATTTTTACCTCATTTTAAACCGTTTTCAACAAGGGGTATAATTTTTAGTTTACTTTGAATATCTGGATTGGTTATTTTCTTTTTCAATGCTTAATTTTTCAAAATTGATAGGCTTGGATAAATTCATTCATTAACTAAACTTACACCCTAATAATTTAAACATTTAAAACTATAAAATGATTCATGTTAAAGTCGAGTAGAATTTTCTAAATTCCTGTATTTAAGCAATGGTCTATAAGTTTCGTTCGCTTGTTTGTATTTTGGTTAAATTAAATAAGTTTTTCGCAATAACGCTTTCCATTTTAAGTCCAAAATGTAAATTAAAGATATCCGGTATTATAAGTGAGTAGGCGGAAGAGATTTTTTTAATAAGCATGATATTAGATGTATAGATTGAATCGATTTAAATTCGTTTGTTGGACTGACACATCAATGCTTTTAAGGGATGAATGGGAGTACAAACTTAATTGTTATGTATTTACATTGTATGTGCGCACCTAAGCGAATGCATTTTTGGTCAAAAATATAAGTTTCTAGTGATAAAACGCGAGACTACTATTAAAAGGTTCTCTTTAATTTCGCTACACACTTACACACTAAATATTACGTGACTAAAATCAGAAATAACAACAATTAGATGATACAAACAGTTACATTTTTCCTACCTACCCATTTTGTATACAGATATGAGATATCACTATATAGCAATTAAGAATCTCATTCAACACGTGGTTTGTCTGTCACTTCTCTTTCTCTGTCACTTATAATTTTAGTTCATGCGGATAAAATCTTAAGTTTCAACGGTAAAAAGTTTATCTTTTTTATCCATTTTTATCTGATACTGTTTCCAATTACACCGTACTTAATAAAAACGGTGTATATAACGGTACAGGCGATAAAAGAACTAGATGAATGGACTACGTGGAGTACTCCAATGTATTTGTAGTAAAGTAATCAGACAAGCGTTCGATTCACTGCATAATTATGGAAATTTAACTACTTCGTTGATGCATTATTTATGTATTGTTTTACGATGTGAATATGATTTTATCGGAGGCTTACTGTTCCTTAGTAAACATGTTATATATCATATCACCACAAGTTTTTACTTAAAAATAGACTATTTTAACATTCGCAGTACCAATTAGGATTGAAAACATAACGTTGTTTTCGCAAGGCAGGTGTTTTCTGTAAGTCGTAAGTAGGAATTAACTTTCCAAAAATGATTTTAGTATTTAACATGAGCAGAAATTTATTTTAAGTGTACAAACAGTAAAAGGGAGATGTGCAAGTGTATGCCTTGTTCGTCATACAAACAAATCAGACGTTGAAGATAATGTAAATTTTATACGATAGTGCCTTCCTGGCACATTTTGAAACGTTCTTTCTCTTACGGACTTGACTACACGTGTATAGATATTTATGAAAATATACCACGAAGTACCCTGCCACCAAGGAATTCTGGAATATTTTTAAGGGTAGGACAGTCGTTTGGATTATAGATGAGCGGCCTCAAAAAACCATTTTTATGATGTCCTAACAATAACTTCATTACATGTGAATAGTCCTCCTTACAATTGCATCACAAGGTGTTATTCAACAAAGAAATGTTGGAATTGATTGTTTGTAGTTTTAGATGAGAACTGTCTAGATATTCTGGGCCCCAACTAAAGGTCAGGAACATGTATTGTCTTGATGTTCTGACAATAACTTCAGTAAGAGTAAGTGAATCTCTTTTGAAATTTTACCGCAAAGTATCAAACCTCATATGTAGGAATGGGATTGATTATGGGTAATGTGACGTGAATGGTTTAGGAATCAAGAGGTTGGGCCAGAAAGGGGTCTGACACATTAATTTTCCTATGTCAAGGAAAAGCAAATGGGGATCGCTTATATTTTGATGTTTGGATTTCGGACCAAGTGTTCTATTCTATAACAAAGTATTAGTTAATAATATCATAAATGTTGTCATAAGATAAGGTGATAAGGTAATTTATATGGTTGGAATTACACAATGCACGTAAAATACAACAGTAATCTGTTTGGAGTTCTTGCTAAATACAAAACAAAATCACTTTTTATTGCTTTGAAACATGTCAACCCTTATGGTGATCAGTCAGATAATTTCATTCTAATGTTAAATTTGTATATTAAGCGTGCCGAATTGGATTTCATGAATTTTGATTACCAGGACTAAAAGCTGCAGAAACACAAAACAATTTCCATTTTCAAGACTGATTAATGCAAATAAATCTACATGTTCGTGGTAAAACACGAAAACAACTGTTCTACAAATACTCTTGTTGAGTTGGTAAATAAAATTGTCAATAAATAAGTAATTTCATATTGGCCGTGTTATAGTTTCGGTCAATCATATTGGCCTCGACAGCTTTTTTGGCACTCGACGATGCTTTGGGAACAATACGACCGCCATGACCAATATGACAAACCTCAAACCTATAAAAGGGCCAATGTGAAATAACATGTTGATTGACATATATTATCAATTCCTTTATATATGTAGAAGAAATTAATTTTAATTTTGAATTGAATGTATGTGAAGTATTAACTGGTTACATTTTAGTTTTCGTTTATATGAACAGTCGCAATGGTTCGACTTTTTAGAGGAAAAGTAGAGTGTCCATATAATTATATTAGCCGTTTTCTTTCCGTAAAACGATTAATATAATAAATACAGTAAAATGCATTGTTATCATTTGTAATTGATTGATTGTGAATTGATTACCCTCGTTAACAAAATCGTACAGACAAAATATTTCATATAAACTTTTAGTGTTTGAAATGGTATAAAAATATATCTGTAAGAGTGTTGGCATAGAAATCTATATGATTAAATTATAAACATTAATTTTTTAAAAAAAATAATGGGAATATTTGTTTCGAAAAGGGATACAATGGCGTGAAAAGAGGTTTTGGTAAATGGCCTCTGCATTCGTTTTACAAAGTAGTTCACCTTGGCAAGTAACAGTGATTGTCTATCCAATTTACACTATTTCAAATCCCGTTTTCCGTTAATGATTCTTTTGAAAATGTTTATGTTTCTTGCATTTCTTGTTTCTAAATTAAGCTGATTCTAGTATCTAACTGTTGAAAATTAAAAAAAAAAGACTTTCCAGAACTAGTTAATCTAAAGTGGGGTATGTTATAATCCGCACTATTGCGTCAATTATACGACGAAATCTGGTTATTAAGTCCGGACATAAGATCGCTTAAGCATTGTGGACACAGATGGACATGAATACAGTACATGTGAAGACGTTTGAAGTGTCCTCCAACTTCCAATTACTCCCAACCCGTTTCATAGTAAATCGATTCCTTGCTGGCAAAAAAAGATGTAATCCTGTTATAATACTTCTAGCTACAAATTACATTTTAGCTAAATTATTACTTACATCAAGACAACACCCGTCCCAGATTTCAGAAGCGTATTCCATGACTGGACGGATGAAAATTAGATAAATTCTAAATAAATATTTTCTATACAGAACAAGTTTAAGTTTTCTAAGAACTTATATTTTTGCTAGCACATTGCATAATATTATCTAAATTGTTTTGAAATTTGAATTTGAATCAAACGTAATATCCAAGCGTTTATTAGACGCAAAGAATTCAATTTGAGTTGGTCTTAAATGATAAACCGACGTCTTCCGTAAGGTGGCGTTTAGCAATAATTAGACCTTTGGTTTTCTTGGAATTAAATCTTATTAACCATCTTTCAGACCATGTTGGTATATTCTCTAGGCCTTAATTAATTATATCTTCGATTGTAGAGTACGATTTTGTGGACTATAATTGTCATATATCATCCTTTAAAAGTCTGGTAGAACCGAAAAGATCATCTGCTGTATCAATAAAACAACCAAGAAAAAGAAGAAGGCCAAGAACAGAGCCTTGTGGTACTCCAGCATTTGTTTGCTTCAGAGGAGTTATTGAATTGTCCACAAAAAAATTCGCGCTAAGAAGCTTTAAAACAAGTTCTTAAAACTGTCGCATCATATGCATTAAGTTTTATGTGAAAAAAGGTCTTTAGTTGGAAATTTCCAGTATATATTGGTTTTTAAAAAGTGGCATCACGGTCGCGGTTTTCCAAATTCTTGGGAATAGGGTTGTAAAAAAGGAAAAACAATAAAAGCATACATAGCGGAAGCATGTTATATCTTTATTATTATTAAGGTTGTAGTGACTGATTGAATTGGGTCCTGGAGCTTTACCAAGTTTGAGTATTTGAAGAATTTTTTTAACATCTTCAGAATAAATGATAAGTGAAACCAACCGACACGTTCGGTCGCTGTTCAATATCAATAGTTTGAATACCAGTATCATTAATTGTAGATATAGAACAAAAAATAGTTCTTGAGACGGCACGCGTTCTCCTCAGATACAACATCAAATTGTTCTCTTTTTTAATTAACTAATTCTAGAAATTTCATCAGTACTTTTGTGTTTGTTTTTTTTTTATTCAGGACCAATAGTATTTTGAATTATTGTTTTCTAATTCATCTAGTATATCATTTGCTTTCAAGGCAGTTTTTTATGTGACATTTGTTTAAGTTATGAAAATGATTTCTCTTTTTTCTTTTTCTTAAGAACACGTTCCTGCATATTATTTAAGTAGGTTTGAGTGAAATGTTTGTACATTTATCCAAAGAATTATTGGAGACTATGATTGTTTACCAGCCAGATGCAGCTATCAGATTATTTCAGCTTTGAAAGCCTGCATGACATTTATCCCATAGAAGTCTCGTATACGAAATTTACGTTTTTGAAGATATTTGGAAGAATTTAATCGCAGCTTCGTGATCGATGTACTGTCCATCGACTTATTTTATATGGGAATCAGAGGCAACGCAGTCGCAGGTAACCAGAAAATATTACTATTTCTTGTTATACTAACTCTAGAAGATGAATTTAATGCCACTTCGATGGACTGTTGGAATTTATCAAAAACGGACTCTACTTGGATGACGATTATCCATACATACGAATATTTGTTTGGAAAGATAAGTTCAATACATAGGGCTTCACCTTCAAATTATAGATCTTGACGGTAATTAACCTGTAATAACGTACCAACATATACCATGGAACCCCTTCCCCTGAACTGTTACGGTCTTTCCTGGATAGAATATGTCGTCGTTCTTAACAAAATCAGCAAAATGAATTTCCGACAAACAAATAATATCAGTTTTATAATATATACTCCCTATATAATCACTTTTCTGGCGCATATTTCGAGCATTTTAATGTACAAAATGATATTTCAACTTGATGTGGTTCTGGGTTTTGTTGAACATCATTTGATACACTGTAGTGTAAGTATGACAACCATCTGAAACCTGTGTAAGGGGTCACATACAAAGTGTGATAATAAAGTTTAAAACACCTGAAAATACAATTAATAACAACACATTTGAAAACAAACAGAAAATATTTTTAACAAATGTACTATGAAACACACTTTTCTTGTGAAACGGTAATATGCTTTACAATAAAAACAGTCTATTAAATTAAAGTTCTGTATGAAAATACATCATAGCCCTTTTTCAAATCGTAACACATTAATTGTAGTAACAATAATAAAAAGCCGCTGCATAACCAAAAATTTCTCACAACCTTGGTTGGAGTATATCACCATAAAACGTCCGTCTATAAAGGACTTATGAAGGAAAGAATTGATCATCGTTTTACAATTTACAATCTGATGAAAAAAATTATACCCTCCCCTTTTTGTGGATTTTTTCTGACTGCATTATTTTACTTTTAATTAACTACAATACGATAGATGACCTGTTCACCAACTGGCATTTACCGCAAAGTATTGCACGTTTCTATTCAAAATAAACCGCTACCGTGAATTTCTGATTTGTTTGAATATTTTTTAACTTTCAGTAACATTATTAAAATTACTAGTCAACGCAATTACAGGTTTTTTTTATCCCTAACCACCAATCATCGTTTCTGCTTTACGATGAGTAAATATTATACATCGAAGCATTTATCAATGCATTTTTGGAGTTGAAGTGATCAACCTATTCCTACCCCAAAAACAAAGCTTTAAATTGTACTCATAAAACTAAATAAAAACTAGATTGAATTGAGTTGAAGGAACAAATACTTGTAGAAGTAAAGTTTTGCGGTATACAACCACTGCGTTAAAGTATGACTGCGTTCAACTAGTATTTATACAATTTCCGGTGGGCGCAGAAAGGCCCCAGACACAAAATAAATGCTCGGTAACAGAACGATGATAATTCTTTAAAATCAAAGTAAAAAGTAATATATTCCGAACCATTAATGACCAATAGCTCCTCATTTTTGGCAGGCGCGTGAAATCTGCTATAGGGTTAAACGAGCTTACGAAGCAATCTCAAATGAGCAACTTACTTTAAGCTAATCCGAATACTAAATACATGTATGATATTCACATGCTACAAGTTATATTACAAAATATTCCAAAGACTGGAAGTACAGCTTTTATGAAGTTTGTTTTAAGACTGGATTCTAAAAGTAACTACAATTTGATTTTAAAATTTATGTTAAAATAATTCATATTGTTCTATTGTCATTTTGATTCTTTAGACTTTCTGTAATATTGAGATATTCATTACCTGATATTTACATCTGTGTACACAAATGTGTATCAATACTACAAATCTAAATGTGTAATGTAAAGCAGGATAGATATAGGATAGAAATATGATCACTGGATTTTAAATAACTCTCTAGAAAAGCAGAGGACGCTTACCCTATCGCTGCACCTGGTCCATGCTCCCAGGTTTTAGTGGAGTCCGAGTTGCTCATTTGTTTTTGTTACTTTGTATGTATGATTTTAGTTACTTTATGTTCTTTGTTGTGTATGTCTGTTTTCCATATTTGGTCTTTGTCCCTGGATTACATTCTTTTAATTACCGTTATAACCTTGGTTCCCCTGATTACTCTTAGATGTATTTGTTAATCTGAAAGAACTGACGTTTATGTTTTTTTCTTAGCTTTTATGGAATCTACATTATACTTCTGTTTTGGATCAGGAGTATTTTCGACGGGTTTAATCTTTAATCTCCGAAGCCAGCATCTTTGACTCATAGATGTCTTATACCCTTATACATTATACACTGAGTTTCAAAACCCTGTCTGTTTATCGAAATCTATATTACAGTTCAAGTGAATCTGGTCTAGTTTCTAACATTTGGATATGTGCAACCGATTTTGTCATCGAAAAAGAGGTCCCGTCCCGTCATTGAAACTTTCACAAATTTGGCTTGCAAATGTCATCATCAAAAGGCTCTAACATCGTTCAGAACAAGATAAATCACATAAATTGGGGTTTTTGTGGTATTTAGATAGTTCTTTGAATTATTTCTTTTCAGTATTATTGGAATAACCATAGAAAATATCTCCGTTAATATGACAACATGCTGTGAAGCAACATAAACCCATATAGTTCTTGCACTCCCGACTACATGTGCAGTGATCAAAAGAATGCACTTTATTATTTTTAATTTCTGACTTAATTGTACCAACAATTTGCAATTCGTTGTGATAAATTAATATTAAAATCAGTGCATGGTTTTCTTCCGCAGATATACGACCAAATATAAAAATAACTTATTTGAATACGTAGAACTGACATATAGTACCCATGTATAATGAAACGTTCGTTGGGGTAGATATACTATGACTAGGACATGGAAGTCTTTAGAGGGAAAATGTCATAATAATAAGGTTTCTTATTATCGTTTTAAAGCTTGTATTTGAAACACGGTTATGTTGCAACAAGAGACTACATCATCACTTAGAATAAAATATCACTCATTAATATTGCAAATTTCGATATGCTGTGATCTTTTAAAGAACTACAATAAACCCCTTAGTCGAAAAGCTTCGTTTTCAGAATGCATACAAAAATACATACAGACACATGTATATATGGCACGCAAAAGTAACCAAAACCCCATTATCTCCGTTATCTATGGGTTCCTGGATCGTTATCAATTGAGTATATTCAGTTGATTATGACACGCATGTCTCATTTTTTTGAATGAAGAAAAAAGAGGGAAGAGAAGATGATTTATTCAATAAATGGAGGACTTAGAAATTTTAATTTAAATTACAGACAAATCATCTTCTCTTACGCTACCAGTACACCTGGTATTTAGTGGAGCTCGAGTTGCTTTTGTTATATTGTATATTTAATTATGGCTGTTCTATGTTCTTTGTTATGTGTGTCGTTTTTCCATGTCTTGGTTCCTGGATAATATTGTTATAATTTCTGCTAGAATCTTGAAACCCTTGATTATTTTTTGCTTTATACATTTGTAAAAAAGGGGCGAATTTTATCCTTTCATAAATTTAGAGGATATGTCGTAACGAAATGATGGACTTTTTACTTTTTTTTTATTCATTTTAAAAATTGTGGGTTTCATAGTCTCAATTTACATTTTATGAAAAACGAAAAGACATATATTTGCCTTTCATTCATTGAAAGTTGTAAAATATTAGCAAAGTCAAAACCAGCACCGAACCACTTTATCTGAGAATGTTAAAGGAGTTACATTATTGTAGAACTTTGTTCAATACAAGGAATGATGTCTCACTGTTAAAAGGGTTTTGATTTTAGTGCTACGGAAAATACCAAACAAACTATATATTACCGTCGACATTGACTATAAGGTTTTCATAGTGATTAAAAATGGATTTATCAGCATATCTATTTTATTTGAGTAAATATGGTCTTTCTTATTCATCAAGTAATTCATCAGAACATTTTTAAATATATTTGTTACGTCCTAAAACAAATTTGTTGATTGATTATTGTGTATTAATTCCCTGCGACTAATTTGCCCGTACTTTTTTGAAGGAGAACAAAACAAAATCTGAAGTGGTTTAAATATCTCTAGTGGCAATCTTTTGTTCTTTTTAATATTTTTTCTATGATGACAACTGCAAATTTCAAATTAAAACAAATGTTGTGTTAAGAAATACACGAACATACTAATCGCAGGGTTTAAGACCGAGCTGCACTTGATTACACTATGTTAATTGGTTAATTAGACGCCTTCTTCTCATATAGTAATCAAGCCTTGTTTTCTATATTCATAAACATAGCTTTCCTTTATCTTTTGCAATACAACAAAAATATTCTTACAATCGTGAAAGGCGTACAATACAAATCATTGCAGTAATGGTATCAATTTGAGCAAAGATACATATGTCTGATTTAAACCTGACTGTTTAAAAATAGTATATTTCCGCAAGAGTGCATTTTGTAACAAATTGATACTCCTTAGAATATAAAAGAAAATATTTCTTTTATATTTTTGTCACTTAACACAAAATACCACTATAAATGACAGGTAGAAATAATATATTGGCACACCCTTAAATAAATACGTGGGATGCTGAAACAAGGGTAAAGTATCCGATCGAAATCAAAGAGAGATTGAAGTCGAACACGTAATATTTCATATCTTTGTAAAAAAAAACAACCTAGTTTTTGAACGCTATGTCGTGATAAGAATACTAAAATTCAACCGTTTAAGTCAAAACTAAGAATGGGAGACATAGTATAATTCGTCATACAGAGGCAATAGACAAAATATCTAACGAACCCCTTAAGTAGATGATAAGAAATCCGTTATCTGCCCAACATTACTATCATGCACCCCACCCCTACCCCCACCACCCCCCCCCCAAAAAAAAAAAAAAAAACCAATATCTTATATTTAAAACCACTTATAAAATAGTATGTCGACTGATATGTACGACAAATATATACAGCAGATATTGTATTTGAAAACTTATATTTCATTCACGTCGGACGAATTCCTACGGCGTCCAATAAATTATTATGAGGGTTTTGTTAATGTTTAGTATTCTGTCTATCAGAACGCCCATTCTTCCACGGGACAAACTTGCTACCTGAAATAAAAAGGTAAGATCTTTAAAGGGTAACAATAAAATGCAATCAATTTCAGCAGTCGAATGTCACTAAATAGAGTTGAATGCTCTTACAATTGATATTTTATCAGGATCCGGTTGCATGTTTATTTTTAGTTTTTACTTTAAGCAGTATTATAATATTACATTCTGTGCAAGATATTAAGAATGAATATTTGTATTATGAAGCTATATCGATTCTGTCTGCTCTGATATCGGTACAGTCAATATCTAAACTTGTGCTGAAATAATTACAGTGGATGTGCTGATGGTCGTCACTTGATGTATTCCCATGATCATTTTGACCTCCATTATTGCTTGAATCAGTACTTGGAAAGTTTTCATCATGAAGATCTTCTGCTGTATTGTATTCTCTAGCATCATGGAAGTATATTTTGTTCATACTGTTACTTTTATCTTCTTCCTTATCTAAAAAAAAACGTGAATGATTCAAATCAATATGTAACATCACCGTTCTATAACTTAATAGCTCAAGTAAGGTTTACTTTCAATCAATGTCCATACAAAGAAATAACAGTCGTGAATAGTGCTCAGGGAAAACATATTTGACACATGACACGCTGTTTTTCTTCTGTTTGACCATATACGGTTAACTAGTTATTTCTCTTAGTCCTTCAGTTTTTAGGAGGGGGTTGGTCGCTTGGCTGTCACTACGTAATTAAATAGTCAAAACGAAAATAACATTTTCATATACGTTCAACTACATTTCCTGTCAAAACAATAATCAAAGATCTAAAAAAAATCTAATTTATATATTATTTGTTTCAGCATATTAAAGCATGAAAGAATTCAAATTATATTGAAACAAGAAGTACAAGGGAACCTACTTAGTTGCTCTACTTAAAACGCCAGAGGTTAGTTTTCTCAATTTTTAAGTATATGTCAAGAAGGAACTTGCTTTATTCACATTTACAAATGCCAACACCTCTTATAAAGTTTCATCGAAATCTCTTTAGAGTTCAGGTATAGAAAACTGACATGTACAAGGTACATGGACTGACAAATAAACCCATATTAACCCATTGTATTTGTTTCCGTAAGGGAAAAATCAAAGAAAATTGATATTCTCAAGAATCTGAAGGTGAATATGTAACAATACAAAGAAATCCACACGGTGATTTCTATTTACCACAATATTTGTCTGAACAAAGTCTGGCAATCATAAATATATGCAAGACCATGTTATGGAATCTGTCATATTAATATGTATGGCCTACTCTGCTGACTACAGAAATTTACTTTTATATTCACTTTCATATATTGATATCTATAAATTATCGACAATGGCAGGTTTGTTATGCATTCTACGACGACCAAACAAACATAATGTGCACTTTTTCGGCACGCTGAACCAGGTCTGTATTCTTAAAACTCACAGAAGCAGTAGTCCGCAGAAAAGCAAATCACCGAACCCGGATACACCCATAGATCTTTTAAGGCAACCACGCATTTGTACCTATTCATAAATCTCTAAAACCAGCATAAATATTAACAGAGAGATAAGAAGTGTTTTTGCCCTGCCTTTATTTAGTGCACATACAGGTATATGCAGGTATTACAATTATTTTTTTAAGGTAGGAGTTACGTATATGGACGTCCCTTACCGTTACTATGCGAGTTATTTCCCTTTGACTACTGACTTAAATGTTTGACGGCAATCGAAATTCCCGAGAAAATTTCTTACGTAAACTGTAGTATACTTAATAACATAACCTTCTCGGAAAAGAGAGACCAGAAGATGTTCACGAGAAAGAAAAAAACAGAATGCACACGAAAGTAATAACGACAATTTAGAATGGAGACAGGAGAGAAGAGTAGCAGACATCTGGCAGATATACTGAAAGATTGTAAAAACTGTATATAATAATTCTCCTCTGTTTTTGCATAATTGCTGATCTGAACGAAGATATGGTCTTATGAGCATCCTTTATGAAAAAAAAATATCTGGAAATATCATCCAATTAAAAATAAATGACCAGTCCTGTTTCGACGAATAAAATATACATGAAAGCAAGTTAGACGAACGATAATTTAGAATCATTTGTATGGGAAGAGTGGGTTCGCGTATATTATTACATTTTTTGTGGACATACCACAAATGAGCGTAAAAATTAAAAGAAAAAGAAAAAACAGAAAAAGAAAAAAAAAAGAAAGAGGTGAAAGGATTGACGACTGCGCTGATGTGTCTTGCCAAAGATCCAAACAAAATGAAATGTCCCTGAATAAGTACGGTTTACAAAATGTTATATGCTTAAACAGCTATTTTCTATCGTTCTAGTATGTATGAACGGATCTCGGAGCTCCCCAACTCAATGAAAGGTTGAAGGCCGTTCATATAATGTTTGAGAGAAGAGAGATCCGTTCATACATGCTTGAACGACCGAAAATAGCTGTTTAATCCTCATAATTCAATCCCGACACTTGGGAAGGTTTTTTTTAATGTGTTGAACCGTTAAATGTATTTATATGTTTAGTTTGGAACAATTTAATTTTTCGGCGAATGTACTTGTAATTAGATTTTAAGCATTTGTAAGATTTTCCCCCGAGCTGAAAATTACTCTGTAACCAAACTGTACCGGTAAAATCAATGTGGATGTAATAAACATTTCTTACGGCTATATCATGCCGTTTAGGTCGTTGCCACTCTCTTTCGAACTACACGGTCGCCATATTGGTTACAAGTTGACTAGCGTTCATGCAAGTATAAACTGTTTGGCAAAGACGTTCTCGACCAATCAGAAACGGCTATTAACATGAAGAATCTAATGATTAGAATTATACGGTGACATACATATATACATACAAAGTTATTATGTGAAATCACCGCGCTTGATAAGAATAAATAGGAGACAGAAAAGGGGTTACATGATAATATTTGCTCCCTCTTGACAAAACACTACGTGATACTTTTTGATCCACCACTGATATAAGAAATCAAACTCAAATAATGTGGTAATCGGAAAAAAGTCGAGGGAAAAAGCACGCGATATCCAATCGGGATACCTACAACAAACTATCAAATAAATCAAAGTACCTTTGTACTGAATCAATTAACATCGATTGTTGAAATTAATCGTCAAATTTGCAAAATGAGGGTTAAGATAGAAGAAAAGAATCGGGATCGTTTTCAAACGTTTCTTAACACAAGCTTGATGTTGTAAATTGTCAAAATTGAACTCATTTATCTAAATTCACCATTCTGATTACAAATGGCGATCAATTTGTCTTTAAAGTAGCACAATAAAGTTCAATTGGCACCGTCCCAGTGCGCCAGTTTGTATGATGTTCAGGTTCGTTGTCAGTTTACAAGGAACACCTATATATAGATGAGTGAACACAGAACTGACTGACATATTGCAAACTACTAGTTTGCCTTTTTTTAGTTTTTCAAGTAAAAATTCAATTTAGCGAACTGCAGATTTGTCAGCTGGTGTCTCCTTCATTAAGATGACTTCATTAAATATCACGCCTACCAAATATCGCATATGTTCATTGAGCATTTTCGTCATTTAGGCCATACAATAATGCAGCGCCATGTACCCATTTTTTTATTTTTTTAATTTTGTTTTGGATACAAATACATGTTATAAAATAAATGAATATACAGAAAATGCATTCGTAAAATATAGCAATCTGAAATATATCCCCTTCTTCTTGTAAAACTTTGATTCTCTGCTTTTTCGAAGAAAAAAAAAACTTTAAGTACTCCCACTTTAGGAGAACATGACGGGTAACGATCCCGTTGTCAAGAGATTTTTAAACACCTTTCGTTAGCTATGACAGTTGATAATTATATACTTTTTTCTAGACACCGTTATTTCACAATACTAAGATTTAATTTAATACCCACCGTTTTGTAACAATTTCCCTAAATATCCTATATATTTTCATCATTGTACTAGTGTATTTCAAATCTATGTATTAAGAAACCGAAATCTGATACGACGTCATTTTTTTCTGTCATATAATTGCATTCGGGTCGATCTTTCCATAGCAGAAATTTTAGAAAAATTCTAGGACGCGATATTTACGTATCTCATAACTTAAGCCAGAAATACATTTTACAAATCTGCCAGTTTGATGTAAGATTCTAACGCTGCATCTCATGCAATCCTAATATATAATTTGCTATGCCCGATTGCCAAAGGCAACCCGTTGATACATGTAACATGTCGATTGGTGTCAGACTGTGATTTCGGCTGGAATAGCCCTATAGTAAAGTAAATTTTACCAACCTCCGGTTAGACAATTATTATTTCCAGTATCATTCGTGTCTTCTTGCCCATTAGCATACTCTTTATTGCCTAAAAAATCAAAGTTTTGGTGTTCAACGCTCGTGTGTGAGATACCACTTTTAAACAAGCGTGAAATGATACCTTCGTTGGTCCGACATGTAATGTTTTAGTAATATTGTTTTTTATGAAAAATGTTTGTAGTTACTGAATTTGATATGCACAAAATGGTATTTTAGATGAAAACAAAAAACAAAAAACAAAAAGCAAAAAACAAAAACCAATACAAAACAAAAACATTTGTGTAATTACCATAACTTATGAATGACTTGGTCAATTGGACAAAAACAGTAAACTTCTTTCATAAGAAACATTTTTACTCAAACATTCAATGTCTGATCAAATGTACATCAAAGGCATAATCAATAGTATATACTTTTTTTACGATTACCAACACTGCCTTTTATATATTATGTTCGTCAATTAGATTGATAGATATTTTACATCAGAAGGCTTTGCATATTTGAGCATTGAAAATCACTGACTTTAATTAAATGTCCTGTCAAGTATTTATACTGGCCAAAAAGAAATAGTTTTTTTTTTTTTTCAAAACATTTTGACGAACAAATAATATCTAGATGAATGATGTGTGTGTACCTCAAAATGATAACAAATTGATTAGTTTAGAGATACATAGTTAACATTCCCGAGACAGTGCTATATTGGCGCAAATCGTAATACAAATTAGCCAATACTATTAAAAAAAAAATTCGAAATGTGTTTTGAAAATCATATACAAACTATGGTTTTACCCCAACCGTGACAAAACAAAATACATAAAATTAATATTATTTATTGTTCCAATTGATAAGCATGTACTTTTTTCACGGAAATGACGGATTACTTCCATTTATTAATTTATATTTAATATGAAATGCGTTTTAGCGTTTATATTAATTAACACCTATATATAGATGAGTGAACACAGAACGGACTGACATATTGCAAACTACTAGTTTGCCTTTTTTTAGTTTTTCAAGTAAAAATTCAATTTAGCGAACTGCAAATTTGCCAGCTGTTGTCTCCTTCAGTAAGATGACTTCATTAAATATCACGCCTACCAAATATCGCATATGTTCATTGAGCATTTTTGTCATTAAAGCCATACAATAATGCAGCGCCATGTATCCATTTTTTTATTTTTGTTTTCGATACAAATACATTTTATAAAATAAATGAATATACAGAAAATGCATTCGTAAAATATAGCAATCTGAAATAGAATGATTAGACAATGCTACACGTAAATCGCCTTCTTCTTGTAAAACTTTTATTTTCTGCCTTTTCGAAAAAAAAACGTTACGTACTCCCACTTTAGGAGAACATGACGTGTAACGATCCCGTTGTCAGGAGATTTTTATACACCTTTCGATAGTTATGACAGTTGATAATTATATACTTTTTTCTAGACACCGTTATTTCACAATACTAAGATTTAATTTAATACCCACCGTTTTTTAACAATTTCCCTAACTAACCTATGTATTTTCATCATTGTACTAGTGTTTTTCAAATCTATGTATTAAGAAACCGAAATCTGATACGACGTCATTTTTTTCTGTCATATAATTGCATTCGGGTCGATCTTTCATCTTTCCATATCAGAAATTTCAGAAAAATTCTAGGACGCGATATTTACGTATCTCCTAACTTAAGCCAGAAATACATTTTACAAATCTGCCAGTTTGATGTAAGATTCTAACGCTGCATCTCATGCAATCCTAATATATAATTTGCTATGCCCGATTGCCAAATGCAACCCGTTGATACATGTAACATGTCGACTGGTGACAGACTGTGATTTCGGTTGGAATAGCCCTGTAGTAAAGTAAATTTTACCAACCTCCGGTTAGACACTTATTATTTCCAGTATCATTCGTGTCTTCTTGCCCATTAGCATACTCTTTATTGCCTAAAAAACAAAGTTTTGGTGTTCAACGCTCGTGTGTGAGATACCACTTTTACACAAACATGAAATGACACCTTCGTTGGTCCGACATGTAATGTTTTAGTAAAATTGTTTTTATGAAAATGTTTGTAGTTACTGAATTTGATATGCACAAAATGGTATTTTAGATGAAAAAAAAAACAAAACTAAACAAAACAAAACAAAAAACAAAAAACAGAAAACCAAAACCAAAACAAACCAAAAACATTTGTGTAATTACCATAACTTATGAATGACTTGGTCAATTGGACAAAAACAGTAAACTTCTTTCATAAGAAACATTTTTACTCAAACATTCAATGTCTGATCAAATGTACATCAAAGGCATAATCAATAGTATATACTTTTTGTACGACTACCAACACTGCCTTTTATATATTATGTTCGTCAATTAGATTGATAGATATTTTACATCAGAAGGCTTTGCATATTTGAGCATTGAAAATCACTGACTTTAATTAAATGTCCTGTCAAGTATTTATACTGGCCAAAAAGAAATAGTTTTTTTTCAAAACATTTTGACGAACAAATAATATCTAGATGAATGATGTGTGTGTACCTCAAAATGATTACAAATTGATTAGTTTAGAGATACATAGTTAACATTCCCAAGACAGTGCTATATTGGCGCAATCGTAATACAAATTAGCCAATACTATTAATAAAAAAAATTAGAAATGTGTTTTGAAAATCATATACAAACTATGGTTTTACCCCAACCGTGACAAAACAAAATACATAAAATTAATATTATTTATTGTTCCAATTGATAAGCATGTACTTTTTTCACGGAAATGACGGATTACTTCCATTTATTAATTTATATTTAATATGAAATGCGTTTTGGCGTTTATATTAAACATTTTTTTCTTCTCTAGTCATTTTCAGATTTTGCAAATATATATATTCTTAAAGCGCATACTTTGTCCTTATTAAATAACAATTAAAAGCTCTTGTGATTTTAAGGTTACTTACAATTTGCAGTTTTACTTGTTTGTCCCTTACCTGATATCAGCTTGGTCAAAACATGATATAAATCTAAAAAAAAAAAAGCGGAAATTGATAAAATTTTGAGGTAAAAAAAATCAGCTACTAAATTACAAAAAGAACAAAACAAAACGATTATATTAAGAAGCTCTCTATTTAGAACCCAGGCAGTTCCTATAATGTGTGTGGCACATGGTTAATTTTATCCCACTGAAATTTTGTTCCAATGTAATGTTTGTATCATATGTATATGAAATATTATAAAGCTTCGTTTAAATCGAAGATAGATAGCTCAGAAAATTATGTTAAAGTTTAGTAAGGAAGCAACAAAATTTTGCACAAAAAATGTTATCTCTCTTTTTCAACATGTTTCAATACTTACTGTGAACATATTTCTCTTCAACTGAAACAGATAATTAAAACCTAAATTCAATTTTCAGAATGCATTTATGATATAAAATGGAAATTTTTTTAAAACAAAATTTGTCATGTACCACCCCCAGCTTGGTTTTTGTATGGATACCCTTTTAAGACATTACTATGCTAAGCGTGATTAGGAAACACAGAAACGTCGCGTAGCAAGTATGAAGCAATGATGCTTTGTATACAGAAAAACAAAAACAAAAACAAAAACAAATATTAAAAAGCCACGTTTTTTTTTTCAAATGAAGTACATGTGAAATTCTTTGCGACTGTTTTTTATTAGTGTGAATATGAAAATTAAATATGTCGCTAGATATGCAGAACGAATATATGTTTGGTATATGGATTAGGGGTTACAATCCTATCACTATGTTTAAGCTATTTCTTAATGTCTTAAACGACTGTAAGTGTAAGGCTGAAAATCTGTAGAGAAAGTGTAATCAGTCGGAAAGATATAAAGATATTGACATGGTGATTGCACTAAACATCACATTTTTTAATATATGAGGGTAAATAGGATTCCTGGAATATAGCAAACAGCAATGCACTAAATATTTCTCTAAAGTAACTAAAAACAACAAAAAACAACAAAAAAACTGAAGTTTCATTTCTCAATCATATATCTTATTTGAATGAATTTAACATTTTATCCATGATTTATCTTGGTATCATTACCGATTTCATTTATCACCAGTAAACATATCTCTGAAAACGGGAAGAAGGTCAAGAAAGGTGTATTACTAATGATAACGACGACGTACAAGTACCTAGACATATTGCACATGCATTCCATTTGTTCCTGAATTTAGGTTTAATTTTAGCACATGTAGATCAAACCATAAACATTTTCAGTATGTATACTTATACAAACAAATTATATTCGATCAAATTAAAAAAAACATAAATGTATAAATAACAACCACTAAAATCTATATTCAATCATCATCGAAAACTTATCTAGAACTCAAGGTTAAGAAAGCAGGACATTAACTCATTACCAGGACATATCTTACGCTGAAGCTGCACATTATACCGACTGGTAAACCCAATTCCTGAAACGTAGCATCGCGTTTTGTGATTTAAAAAATAGTAAAACCCTGAACATTAAATTCAACACAACAATATCTATATGTTTTTTTTTCTTATTTTTGACCACTCAAGTTGAGCCTCAAAAGTATGAAGAAAATGTTATCTGATTGGTCAATTTTATCTTATGAATTATTTATAAGCATCTTACACAAATCTCTGGCCTTGCATTAGAAATATTTTGCATGATTTGTTTTAATGAATAATACATTTTTTTGTCGTTTATTTGTTTGTTAATTGGATATAAGTTCAGGAATTTTTGCGAGATATTATGATATTAAAAGGTATAAGTTTAACTGTGTAAGATAATCGTTTGTGATTCGAATTATTACGTAATCCCGCCAGACTTATAATACAAAAGTCATGTTCTAAATTTAAGTCCATGAAAATGAAAATATGCCTTTGGTAACAAATGGAAATTTTTACACAGCTGATAATGTTTTCTTTTACTGTTGGTAAACTTATACTTAACACACGACCAAGAGTTCCGTAACACAAGGATCCGGAATCAGTTATATATCCGTCCTGTTTGCGATATGTTAGGTGAACTTTTTACCAAGACATGCCATAATGCTAACCTTCTCACCACAGTGTTCATGATCGGACATAAATATGTGTCACGTTTAGGAAGTGCTTTAATTCATAGTGACAATTTGCATAACAATTTTAACCTTAGCTTCAGTGACTTAAAGTGTTACGGGATTGGAGGAGGTAAACTACAACCTTAAACCAGAACTTTCTACTGTTGAGTTACACTTGGATGTGCAGAACCAAAATGTTTGGTCTGGCTTCTTTTTAAGAGAGTAATCAAGGGAACCAAGGTTATAGTGGTAATAAAAAGAATGTAATCCAGGGACAAAGACAAGACATGGAAAACAGACATTCACAAAAAAGAACATATAGTAACTAAATCATACATACAAAGTAACAAAAGTAAATGAGCAACTCGGACTCCACTAAAAAGTGGGAGCATGGACCAGGTGCACCGGTAGGGTAAGCGTCCTCTGCTTTTCTAGAAACAGATGTTTTTTTTTCATTCATGCTTCAGTGCTAAGAAAACCAAATCTCACCCAACCTTCCTTATCAGAAAATCCATCTATATAAACCGTCCAATGTCAAGAAGACAAAAACTGCCTTAAATTTCTTACTCTAGTTAAAGTTGAACGCCCCCAGTTTTATCTAAAGGGTTATGACATTAGCAAGACTGGGTATCTTTTAAATGGATTTGAAAAATGCGTTTTTGTTAGAACATCAAAGGCCAAGGGAAGATTATTAATGTCCTGATTTAAAATTTTCTAGGGATAATCCTGAAATTGAATAAGAAAAGTTACATAAAGACTTGTTCAAAAACGGAATATAAAGCCTAACAAATTTTCAACAATGGAAAACATGATAATTTCTACTTTAGGATTATTACTTTAAAATCACAGGTTTTCTGGCATTTGATTCATCATCCCTCATGTCCGGTTAAGAAAAGTGATTCTGTAAATGCTTGGATACCTGATGAATCAGCTGCAGTACATTATGCGGGGATATCTTAGGCTATTCAAAATATTAAAAGTTTAGGTAGACAGTCTTTTTTATGCAAAACCAGCATCCGGTCAGCATTTCACATCATTCCAGTAAGTCCGAGGGATTTTGATTTGTTAGGGTTCATTTGAATGCTAAATTTTATTTTGATCGATGTTTATCGATGGGATATCGAACTAGATGCACAGTGCTTTGAGGAACTAAGTCCTGTCATAGAGTTGATATTGATAACAAAAAAAAGTAAAAAGCTATGGTTCATGTATTGGATTATTTTAAAGTACTCTTGGTACTTCAAAGTATTTTTCGTGTGCCTCATTATAATCTTCCTTCTATGGTAAAGTTAGTTCTATCAGGATGGTCTTATTTCTATTTCTGACCACAGCGCAATGTCAGGACTCACGTTTGTATAGACTTAGAAAAACCACTTTTTCAGGTCAACTCTCGTGCATTTCCCAAGTTCGTTTTTCACTGAGTAGACCTCCTCGACTCGATGCTGAAGTCTCCTGCCCTTACAAACTGTTCAGTTGATACTTGTTTCTTCTCTGGTCTTTTCTTCCTCCTTTCTATCTCCAATATGTCTTCAAGACTTTGTTACGCTTTATCATGTTTCCATTTGAATCTAACCTGATGCAGGACTGTATTGCGCCCGGATAAGATGTGTGCCATTATTCCTCTCTCTCCACACAGCTTGCAGTTTGGGACTTCAGTCAGTCCCCATTTGCAGAAGTTGTTTGGTGATGGTAAGGTAGTTCAAACTGCACGGAAAACAGAGGGAATCTGACTGGTTCCAGTCTGTAATGCTCTGTTCATATCACTTGCCTATCAAGTAGATTTAATTTACATCAAATGTGGCCATAATTAATAAAAAATAAGTTCTTTTTTAGGAGTAAATTTCAAAGAATGCACTAAAGGCAGATCATTTTAACTTTTCATTATTTGCTTTGAGATTATTTCGTTTTTCCATGCTCGATCAATACAAAGATGATCCACACACACAATATCGGCGGAGGAATAAAATACAATTATATGTACATTAAAATCAGGAGATTATCGCAGTTGAAATTTGAAATATAAATTATATATTGGCAGTAATACAAAACTTTTGTATAGTTTTCGTGTATTTAAAACCTAATGCACAAATCAACACCGTTTGGGAATAGATGTTTTAGATGTCCTTGTGCCCTATATTAATTGCTTATTTGTATCATGCTCAATCGATTATATAAATGGTTCTGGAAACAGATTCAGCAGACATCAATATTTAAACTAAATGAAATTATGTCTCCAATCACTATTACAGTTGTAAAAGTTTATCTCTATTTTTTGAGAATATACTTATATGGCAGTTCTTTAAATCATATGTTTTCTACCTCTTTCTTTTCTTTGTATTGTCAATGACCTTGTTAATATCTTGTTTTCATATTGGTTTGATAGGTTTCATCATTTATCTATGTATTATGTTTTTTTTTAACTTGAGTACAATTTATTAAGTAATTGCTAATGTAACATACTGTACTACAATGTACAACCAAATGTCTGCTTGTGTTTAAGTGATTTAAAACGTATTTTCTTTTTTCAATCCTAAGTAGTTCGAGAGATGATATTTCTGTAAATAATTTGACAACAACTACCATCTAGTAATGCAATAGTAAAGGAATACAATTAAATTAAAATTATAGCACAATGATCTCAAACCAATTATAAAGTACAACTGTATAGTGCAGCAAAGATTGGGGATTGCCCAAGGGACAGTGATATTTCTTGAAATGTAGACATTGCCACCAGCTATCAGGTGTCGGCATTCTCAATGTTGAAGGCAGTATCACTTTTCATGGACAATTAGTTTATCAAAAAAGCCCTCTACATATGAGATTACTATTGGATGCCCGCCGAATAGCGGTCGATTGAGCAAAGTACGGACACGGTACAAATTTGACGTATCAAAACAAAATGAATAATCGTTGTAAAGATCTACGATCATCTACCATACATTAACGGTGTACATTTTTGTTCATATTTCTTAAGTGGTTTAAAAGGGAGGACTTAGTTTTTCTTTTCGTTTTTTCTTTGCGCGCTTCGCGCAAAAGGTACTTTTGTAACGCAAGTAAGCGAATGATTTTTTTTTATTCACATTACTTACTTTTTAACAATTCATTACCAATTTGTCTTTTCTCAAAAGTTAGTATCAAAAAACATGTAACAACCAAAGAAAGCCCCCAACCCCACCCCCGCGAAATTTAAATGGTGCGTCCATAAGCAAAGTTTCACATCCTCCTACCAATGCACTTCCCTGGAATATTTGGTTAAATCTAGGACTAAGAAGCTGTTTAATTGGTCTCAGGTTTAATTTGATCCAGGGGTTTGGGAGGAGCTGACGTTTTACGGCGACGATGACGAAATTTATAAAAATTAAGAGAATGCAATTATGTGAATAATGCACAGAAATATAATATCCATTTTATGGTTTTAATTACCTTCCTTTACATACACCTGAACCTACCAATAACAAACGGATTTTTTAGACTGCTTTCAACATCATTTACATATTTACAACAACAATAAGTAAACATATGACAAATATCATTCATATATTCAACAGATCACATGGAAACATAAATACAGAAGTAACGATGATAATAATGTATGAAAAACTTAAAATGGGCTAACACAAACATCCATCAACATAAATTCACAATTCAACACAAGAAGAACATAAATAAATCTAACTTGGTAACACCTTAACTTACAATATATGAAACCCTTACGGAAAGTAGAATTAAGTGTTATTAGATCCTAGCGACATGAGTGACTAAATGGGACAATTTGTGGATCTAATTTTAATAAGATTGACAAACATATATTGTACTTGTATACTGACAAGAATGGGCAACAAATCAAAAGTCTACCTCATTTAAGTGTTTATAAAGTCATTTACCGACTTTAAAATGTAAAAGACAATGTAAAATCTAAATGGCTCCTTCATTTATTATCCACGTCCATATTCACAAAAATTGATATTGCTAATGGCGTGAAAGAGATACATGTAAAAACACAACAGAGACGGATCAAGAGTGGGATCCTTTCTATTAAAAGATTTGTAATTTCCATGTGTAACATTGACATAAAATGGCGAATAATGCCCTAGCACTCTTTGTTTCTGAGATATCTCAGCTGACATCCCTCCCCATTTTCAAAGTGTCTGGATCCAATCCTGCCCACACCTAATGCCCCTGAAATGTGAAGGCTTCTATCCATTTAAAACAACACAAAATGAATACACAAGACCCGTATGAAACAAGTACCATTTTCATGACAAAAATACAATGAACTTCGATTTTTGTCAGAAGATTTAGTAATACTAGCATTGATACTAGTATTATGATGTAACATGCACACGATTCACAAGTTTACACAATTATGTGAAATACACGTGTAAATGGGTCCTTTAATAGCTCCTTCCAAACAGTATGCGTAACAATAATCACTATGTTTAAGAAATATTATATGTGAAATACACATGTAAATGGGCATTTTAATAGTATCTTGAAAAAGATTATCGTAACAATGAACAATACAATACAGCAAACATATTGATATTCAAACATGTTATTTCACTGATGTTTTATGAAAAAATAACTATTACATTTCGTAAATGGAGAATCATTTTTGTTAATCCTTAAAATTTTGATAGAAATATGTATTTTCCAAGAGTAACTGTGTTTAATATGGCGCAAAAAAGTTATACAAAATTATTTAACAATGAGCTTTGAAAGGCAGATAGCAAACATTTGTTTTAAAAATCCCTTTCAAGGGGAAGATAATTGGTAGGTAAATAAAATATACTATAGAAATTGTAATTAGAATTTTAATATTTATCTTTGAGTATTTAAAAAAAGGTCCCTCAATTATGCTTTTAAAACATTTGTTAGAATGTGTGCTGAATATTCTGTTAACAAACTTTAAATTTATACAGAGCAATTTTTAATACTTGTATAACTTTATCTATATCTATATAAATTCATGTAAAAATTGTCAACATAAAGGTTCGTTTATTTTAAATCAATTTTGGTGAGCATTATATTTAATACAAATTCTTATTCTTAAGTATGCTATTGAAGGTCATCTTTCAGGAATAAAAAACAGGAAAATATATGAACAAAACTGTTGGATATAATCTACCTTAAGCACAGTACACAATTACTGGTTTATCTATCACAAACATAAATACATTCAGATTTATGTTCAGGAATTCAACATTTTTCTATACAATTAGCTGTCTGGAAGAAAAAAGAAAAGATAAAAAAAAAATACAATGCTTTTAAATTTACAGCATTTGACGTCAAACAGATTTAATGTACTGATGAGAGTAGATTTTATTCAGTTCAAACTACTGTGACACCCTACAATATACCGCTTATACTGAGGTTGCAGCTCAGTATACTAAATACATCAAACCAAGAGCAGTCTAAAAAAGTATTAAAGCAATATTCAAACTCAAACCAGCTCTGACCACTTGGATTGTGTTTACTGTTTAACAAAAGATCTGATTTTACAATTAAGTACGATAATGGTCAAAGAAAGTAAAAACTTGCAATTAGTCTCTTATCTAATAAAAGGCAATGTTAAATACCTAAATGATAAACATAACAACAGCAATGGCAACTACAACATCATATTGATATTATACCATTGCATTTTTTTTCTTTTGTATAGGGGCAAAAAAGATACATTGTTTTTAAATATACAGTTACAATTACTGGACAAGCACAGAAATTTTATATTGGTACACCCATTAACCAGAAAGTCAAGTTTCCGACAAAGCATCTTTTTCTCAACCCATTTACTATGGTTCAGTACAGTAAAAAAACATGAAATCTGAACATTCTGGATTTTTTGGATTAAGCTAGTGCAGTATTTTAAATGATACAATGATAATGAGGTCATTCAAAGTGAATATCTTGGTTATCAGGCCATATTCCAGGGTACCAATGAGGAACAGAGAGACATTCCATCACCTTTTTATTGTCATAAAGAAGTTACGAAATTTTTGTACATACCAAGAAATAATCATGAGGCCCTTAAACATGACAATGGAGCCTACAAACAAAGAAATTATTATATTGGTTGGTCTTATATAGTGAACATTCCTACATAACGGTCATCATTTATTGACAACAGTTTCGAAGAAATGCACCTGACCACATCTTTACATTCTGTAATAGAAAGTCAAAACGAATATTTAATTAGAGAGTTGAGCTATGAACTACTGCTTATTGAGAGCTAATTCACGCTTTTTTAAATTTACCTCAGAACAAAGGAAAAGGTAAGTAAAGATGGACAGGTGAATAGCTAAAAGGTAAACACAACTAAACCAGAATAATTAAAAGTATATGAATGTTAATATCTTACTGTGTGATCTGACTGTCCCACATTTCGCATTGCAATATCCTTAACTCTGAAACAATACTAATATACATCAGCATGTTGAAAGCTGATTTTCTGTCCTGACTTATTGGCTTTAAGATGAATAACCATCAATGAAACCCAACATATGATATTAACAATCTCATTTACTGATATCTAGCTCATCATACAGAAGTTATCCATGTCATTTAATTATTCTCCTCAACGAATCCCATGAAAAGCGTGAGCATTTGGTTAACAAGAATAGGATACAGATTTTTCACGAAAGTGATTAGCTAATCTGTTAAATGTGCTTTTACGACTCTGTACACATATTTGTCCAAAACAAAACAATGATAAAAGGCAAGGCTAATGGAGTAAATTCACAATTTTAAAGCTTGTTAATTTATCTTTTTACTTGTTAGAGATATAGTATGAAGCAAATTCAGAATTTCCTTAAAGAGTAATTCTGATGATGCTTTATTCCTGCCTAACCTTGTGTATATTTAATCATGTTATTACCTTGATAATAAAGAGTGACCATATAAAACTACCAACCACTCCTTGTACAATATTGACCATGATTCTGATTACCAATATCTACTTCACACTTGTCATCATTCAAACAAATCGTCTCTGGCGTATTCTCTATTTCGATTGAAAGAGAAACGAAGTGAAAAGTCATTTCAATTGATTTGATACAGTTTTGAAATATTGTTTTTGCTTTTTGTTTTTGTTTGTTTGTTTTTGATTTTGTTTTTGTTTTGTTCTTGTTTTAGTTAATTCTATGCTCAACATTGTATCAATTAAGTGACGTTTGGAGCTAGATGATGTGTTCATATGCTGCTGCTAATGCTATACCCAAAAACAACTTTGGCACTTTGGTATAGAGAAATCCTTCGAAACGTTAATGATAAAACACCCAAACCAAAAGATCTCAGTATTTGTGATGAACAGCTGGGTATTGTGAATTCTACGTGTACATCTGAATCTGATGATATTTCGACAGTGCAGAGAGAACAATGACAAAATATGGTTATAAGGCATTCAAGTTAAATTACAAAGAGTCTAGAAAAAAAAAAAAAAACTGTAAGCAAATCTTTGTAACTGATATCCATGTTTCGCAGCCCAGTAACCATACAGACAAAATATACACATCATGCCGGACTGAATTTATGCTATTTAAAATTGAATCTCACAATATAGCATACTACATTATGTAAGGAAGCAGTCAAAAAGTCAAGCCCAGGTCTGTGTTGGTAGTTGTAGAAAGAAGTGGGACAATTTTTTAATGATATACCCGCTGACAGACGGATGACAAACAATATGTCCCCATTCTTTTTTCATAGCTGAATATAATTAGTGTTGTATTGTTATGTTTGTACTTGTTTACTGATGTTCTGATAGTACCAGAACGTTTGTAAAATTACTGCAATTAACTAATGACGTAACAATACGCATGCAGAGTACGTGCCACAGAGGAAAAAGAAGGTTAACAACTAAAGCTTTTCACTCAACTAAGTTTTTTCCTTTGCATTTCCTCTATATAATATGTTGAAGCACTTACCATTACCTTGATTTTTTCTTGATAAATTTTCATTTTCACAGAATTGTATGAAACCAAATTTCATCATCAACACAACTGATGTCAAACCAGAAAGAACAACCCTACAAAAGACAAAAAGATTGCTACATACATAGTCTAGTCATAACATATGGATCAAATCTAACAGGAAATGCTTAGAATTGTTTTCTTGAACAGAAATGACTTGATACTTAAACTTATTATTCAGATACTACATACAAAACACGTGATTTTTGTGTTTTTTTTTAAAGATTATATAACTTAATGTGCTACTACTCTGTACCAACAAGTAAATAAGAAAAAAAAAAAACTACAAAATACCGTTAATATTGGTTCTGTGGGAACTCACAACTAAAGCCAAGGTTGCCTCTTTACTAGACTCTAACTTTATCATAAATACAGTGTTCCATTATTCAGAGAATGCAGTATATATATAGTATAAAACAGTTCATGTATCAATTCTTGCAACTAACTGACAAATCATTAACCGATTTTTGAACGACCCGTGACAGGATATCCAATGCCTAGTGACCACCCTTATCCCAGTTTTGTTTCATTTTTATTTAAAATGACGAATGATAGATTCATACGAATTTAAACATTGTCAATGGAACTACATGCACCACTCAAACATAAAAATACTATAACGTATTTTCAAATTTAAAAGATTTAATAAAAGTTGTACATTTCTTTCAGAAGACAAATATTTAAAAGGAAGGTCATAAAAAAATTATTTCTAAAATTATGCTATGAAAATAGAAACAAAAACTAATCATATTCTCTTAAATATATGAATCAATGAGGCCAAAACCTAGCACCAGAACACTTGATTTTTTTTAAGTTTGAGAAACGTCTTAACTGTTTGTGACACTATCAATTTAAAATATTATAATTGGAGTTTCCACTGAAGTTAAGAATATTCTCAGACTTAAGTATTTTCTTTTTAGGGGTCAATTATTTATCTGTAACTGATCTATGATGGATTGCAAAAAATAGTTGCAATTATATTACAAGAGATATTATACACATGCAGTTAAGGGTAATATGCTAGATTCCCACACAAAGTAATTCTATTGCAATTTTTTGAGTGTGGTAATCTATGTGATATATTTGACTGAATTATAAAGTTCATGGAAGTAAAATTCTCAAAACAATCTGATGCTCCTTTCTATAATAGAAAACTGCCACAACAGTGTCACTCCTCTTGCACACATTGTGTGTCTTCTTTGCGCCATTACTTCCAAAGAATACTGATGAATGTTATTTATCACCTTAACAATTTATTGTCTAATGATATTTTGCCGGTTTTGAAAACAATAAAACGGACATGAGAATGGAAAGGATAAGAAAATGTTCTGGCTCCAGCAGGTGGTATTTTTGACAGAAGGGTTGTATAATCATGATCAGGATGATATACCTTAGTATATCACTCTCTTGCTGAGGAAGGGTGGTATATTAACGGTATTTTACAATGCGTTTTTTAACGTATTTACCTATTCTCAAGTAATATACCTGAATAAGATAAACGGATAGATGGCCAGACGCACAAATTTTTGGAGGTCATCACAAAATTACTCACCAATTCGTGAAGCGAGGTATAAACATACGAATTAGAATATTCCTTGGGAATTCTATGGTGAAATGATAATGATGTCATAGTATTAACTTATGTTCAAAGTGTAATAATTTTCCTTTCCTCCTTTGTCTACCCCAGCTACATTTTAGCGGGTATTTCTAGAAAAGTGGAGGACGCTAACCCTACAGGTGTACCTAGTCCATGATCCAGTCTTCAGTTGAGTCCTAGTTGCCTATTTGCTTTGTTACTGTGTGTGTATTATTTTAGTTACTTTATGTTCCTTGTTGTGTAAAACTGTTTTCCACGTCTGGTCTTTGTACCTGGATTTCATTCTTTTGATATCCGTTAGAACCTTGGTTCCCTTTATTACTTTCACATTGATGATTATCACTTACGCAGAATAAACTACTATTACTAAAACGATAATAGTCTTTTCATCATTTTTCGTAGATTCATCATCCCATGAGGATTTTTTTATCTAAAAAATACAAAATATGTCATTTATTTGTCAGCACATATGAATCTCCATTAGGTACACTAAGCAAATTTAAATTCTACAGTAAGTGTGGGCTACAAATGCCCTGACGAAATTTTTGAATATACTGCTGAAAATGGCTAATATCAGAAACATATCAGACGAATTTGTATATAATAGGAGATACAATAATATGTATATAAACAAAGTGCAAGCTGATACTATTAGTTACTTACTTTTTGAATTACTCAAAGTAGGTACCCTAAATGTGACATATTGGCGAATATACGGAATTGAGCGACTACGAGACTTGCCTTCATCATTGGTGGTTAAAAATGCATATTTGAAAAACCTTTTATGGTACTTATTCAGCTCTTCTGTTTAATGAACTAAGAGTAGTCTGATATTAGTATTTTTTAACGTAAGCGTAATTCTCATTTTTCTTACTCTAAACCCACCATCGTCCTTTAACCTATCTGCAATATGCAGTATGCCTGGGTATCCTCGGCCAAGAGCAGTACATGTAACTTCTGATTTTAATGTTTTTGGTGTGTACGATAAATCAGAATATGGAACCTCCGTCACTAATGGTAAACACACTGCAATCAGAACTAAGGCTGAGACTATCACTTTTACAATTATACAGTAGTTGTAAGAAACTTAAATACATATGAAAATTACCTTTTAAAACACTTTCCAATTAGAAAACGTGTTTTTTTAAATATAGAATCCTATTTCACAGTGTTGTGTATGGTTGACATCTTCTTGGTTAAAGTTTAACATAGTTAGTGTAACACTCTCTGTATCAACCACTGCTTTATACTTAGTTTTATCTGTTGGTTGGTTATTCAGAAAGCATAATTTTTGTTCTTTATACTACCTCTTACTCAGTGTATCTTTATGATTCTCCAATGTTTTGTTAAATGTGCATATTAAAGTCATCTCCGTAATTTTCAATTTTATTCATAACTTGCCAGTTAGCTATAAATTGCAGTAAAATAAAACATTGACCATGCTCTTTGCAATCTGTAAAAACATACTTATATAGACACTTTTCTACTTTACTCTGAAAACAACGATTGTCAATGGAGATAAATATTAAATGTTTGAGCTGTATTATCTCCCTTTGAGCATACGTAATCAAACAATGCTATTTTTAGATGACTGAATCCATTAAATGCACACAGATATATTTTAAAATTTAGAGAACCGCCCTAATACAACATTCATTTGCATAGCTTTGTCTCCAGCTATTGACCAAGAAAGAGTCCAAGTTCTATCAGGGGATGTTACAAATTACTTATCTTATCTGTTGAAAATCACAGTCTAAAAAAACAAAAATGTTGACATGTTTGAATACCATTATCCTCTCATATCAAATTCTATCAGATAATTGAACGCGAGAAATACTGACACTATAAATCTACATCATGTTGAATTCTGTTCATTGGGGCAAAATGTGGACATACTGTTACGTTTTCGATACACGTATACAAAAAGGCTTATAGTTCATTAAAGATTTTAAAGACAGTCTTTACTGACAGAAAAAAAAACAAATATAAAAACAAAAACAAAAAAAACATAATGAAAATAGAATCCTCGACATCCTGTACAATCGCGATTAATCATATTCACAACACCTGTTTACCCCTTGAGCTCCTTATTTTCAACGGGGTTGTGGCAAAATCTCCAAGCTTTGCTAATTCCCTAGCAACAATGTAAAAAAAATTCAAAAAGATCAGACAAGTTATTAAAGTTATTGTAAATAAATGAAAGGTAAACAGACCCCAACAATGACATGGTGATAGCAATACATTTATGAGATGTTGCAAAAATTGTAAAAAAAAATAGATAAACTGAGAGAAATACTCACAATATAGGTTTTACAAGCTCAGTAGAAAAAGGAATTTAGAGGAAAGGAAAACTATGATACCGTGTACGAATTGTTTCCCATGATGCAGATGGATACAACACAAGTCACAATTTTAATATCAGTTTAAATGAACTGAAACAAAACAATACACCATAAATTCACCCAATAATACATGTAATACATTCAATTTTCTCCATGCAATACCTCAACTTGTACCATATAGACAAAATGAGATTTCAACACAAAAAATGCTCAAAGTTACTTAAACCTAGCTCAGAACATATTAAAATATGACAAGACGTGTATTTATTTCGCTTGCTGCTGAAATAAGACTACAACTTCTGCGCCCCGCCCCCTTTTTGAAGCTAAGTCGTTTTAATCTTTGACTACCTTTACGAGTCTCGCAAAGACAATACAAGTATAGCTAAGCTCACTCTGCTGGCTTATATACTAAAGAAAATGCTTGCTGTATATTACATCAATTGCATGTAGCTTCAGTATGGCATTTTGAACCAAAAAATAAATCAGACATCAATGAATTAAACACTGTTTTGATACAGGTTCCTTCCTCAATTTTTGCTTCAGTTCTTTCACTGCTAGGCAGAACTATAGGGTCATAATTTCATGGGATTTCGTTAAATGACCAATTGTTAGTGTAAGTTGTTATTTGGTCCTTTTGAAGAAGGTCAAAATTAGGGCCTTTTAGCTTTGTTCATTTGATATGTCTACTCCATCTCTGGATCATTATTTTTTTTCTTTTAATATTTTATACAAAATTATGAAAAGTGTTTTAGTGGATTTATTTAAATCTGTTGATAAATTATGGTAGTACAAGGAGGGGAAACCCTTTGAATCTAATTGTGCGCATCTGAAATTATTTTGTGCCATTTTGGGGCAACATTATTTACGTTGTCTGTAAAGTATCTGGACTGTATTTATTTATTTTCTTGGAGGTGTACGCAAGGATACATTTTTTCAGGACAAGAACATTTATTTTCAAAAACTGCAAGAGAAAACACCATTCCCTTCCATTTCTCTGTGGACTATCACTCAAGCAAAACCTTTTAAATTCTTAAAGACTTAAATTGATTTATTTACTTAATGTAATAATCTATCGTCTTGAAAAAGTTATCCGCTTGTCTCAATGGCATATCAATGTTAAACACTTTGGCAGTAAACGAGTAGAAATTTTATGAAACAACAGGACTTACCTTAAATTTTTATATATAGCACATGCACCTATTCGAGCTACTCGAATATTAACCTGTATTTCAAGAAAAAAACATAAATAGTTCCGAATATTCCAGAAAAAAAAGGGAAATTACCTTGGTTGGAGTGTGTTTTTTACGGAATTAAAACAGAAAGCGGAATTAATTTTAATTTATTTTATTACACAAACAATCCGAACTCCTCCGACTATCTCGTTACACTTAGTGTAGCGGGAATGGCCGAGTAATTCCGATTGATGAAAACAATGGCTTGAGTGAGCACTAAATATAATTCAGACGTTTGTTTATTCGTGTCTTAATTTAAGCAATGAAGGGAACAAAGCAAACAAAATAGTTTTGAAACGGTAATTTTATTTAGAATGAAATATTTTAACATGTAATTTTTTTGGAAAATGTGTGCAGATCTTAAAAATAAAAACAATTCGTTATTATACGTCGATTAAAGTTGCATCGATATTGATTGAACTATATTATCCCTAAATAGTTTTTATTGGTTCAAAGTGCAAATGTATATATCTGAACAATGCTGTTGCTGATTTTTCTTAGACTATTCTACTCTTCATTTATGGCGGAACCTGAACTTCAGTCGGAATTATTTGTTTTTGCCTTTTTGTTAAAGTTTTATATTCTGTATCGATCTCATGAGTTATCTCTTAGTTCGTTTTCTTATAGAATTTTTGACCCGTGCAGGTCTGGGTGTCTAAAGAATAGGCTTGAAGCAGCGCTAAGCTTGTCGTAAAAGGTGACTAAATAGTGCTCAGAACCTTAGCCGGGGGCTATGGCGCAGTGCCCACAGAACAACTGGGTTGTGTCCCCAGGTGGTGGAGGGGGGTACCCCTGGTGTGTTACATACTAAGGTTGTCAGGCTATAATACGGAAAACCTTAAAAAAGAAAGATCTTAAAAATAAAAACAATTCGTTATTATACGTCGATTAAAGTTGCATCGATATTGATTGAACTATATTATCCCTAAATAGTTTTTATTGGTTCAAAGTGCAAATGTATATATCTGAACAATGCTGTTGCTGATTTTTCTTAGACTATTCTACTCTTCATTTATGGCGGAACCTGAACTTCAGTCGGAATTATTTGTTTTTGCCTTTTTGTTAAAGTTTTATATTCTGTATCGATCTCATGAGTTATCTCTTAGTTCGTTTTCTTATAGAATTTTTGACCCGTGCAGGTCTGGGTGTCTAAAGAATAGGCTTGAAGCAGCGCTAAGCTTGTCGTAAAAGGTGACTAAATAGTGCTCAGAACCTTAGCCGGGGGCTATGGCGCAGTGCCCACAGAACAACTGGGTTGTGTCCCCAGGTGGTGGAGGGGGGTACCCCTGGTGTGTTACATACTAAGGTTGTCAGGCTATAATACGGAAAACCTGACGGGCAAACCATAATGGTGCACCGTGTTGGGAAATATGCCACGTTCCTCGCACTTTAAAAACACTGCTGTGGTATTCTCTCGGAGTAGGAACCATAGGGCTCCGCCACAGGAGGCTAAATTGCCCGACCCTACCCACCCCTCCCTGTTTCCAGTGGCAATCGAAATTTGTCGACCCCATTATCCTTGTGTCCCATCCCATTTTTCATTTCATCACCATTCCATGTTAATTTTATCATCCACTTCATGTTCATCGCCTAAATATATCTGAAATATTGCTGCTCGGGCATTAAACCCCAACAAACAAACACATTACAGCATTTTCCAAATGTTCGAGGTTAGGGGAATGCTGTGAGCTTTCAAACATGTTTAACTAAAACATTATTTGGTACCTATTCCAAGCCAGGAACCTGTAGTACAGTGGTTGTGGCTTTAATGTTCATTGCTAATCGATTTGCGTTTTGTTTTCATATAGATAAGGTAGATTTTAGTCTTTTATGAATAGTTCCACATCATTGATCTAAAGGCCTGTTACAGCTTACTTTATATTATGGGTTTTGCACTTCATTGTAGACCGTGTGGTGACCTAAAGAAATTGAAGTGTCTGTTGCTTGACATTTGGTGGGTGACTTTCTCATTGGTAATCATACCATACCTCCTATTTTTATATATTCCCTACTTCCATTATGAAAGGCGTTCCCTGTAATTCCATTACTTTGCTTGGGAAACATTTATAAATAAATAAATTAAAATTAAATAAAAAGAGTAATACGGGAACTAAGATTCTAACGGAAATAAAAAAAAAGTGTAATCCAGGGACAAAGACCATACAAGAAAACCAGACACACACAATAAAAAACATAAAATAATCAACACAATACATGCAAAGCAACGAAAGCAAATGAGTAACTAGGACTCCACTAAAACTCAACAAAAAAAACCCTAGTCCAAGGAAAAGATCGAACCATGAATGGAAAATGCAAACAGCTGGAAACTCGTCGATGCAAGGAAACAATTGAAAAACATATAAAAAGGAACAAGATCAGAGAGAATCAAAACTAAGCTGCAACAGCAATAAAGCATTAAAGAGAAACATTTTAAAAAAGTATGAAAAAGAACAAATGAATAGTAGTTTGGAGATCTTGCAACTGAGGCAAAAAACAGCAGTCAGTAAAGGTAAAGTTGAGAGCAATGTATGACATAACCAAAACATTTTGCAAAGATGAATTGAAACAAATGAAACATGTAAAACACAAAAGTGGCATCCTCCTGACAAAAAAAAATGAAGTGAAGTCCAGATGTTTAAAACATTTCAATGAAATTTTAAACATACAGAAACCCCAAGAACGCGCTGCGATTTATATGGAAGGAATCAAGACACTACAAATCAACAAAGAATATCCAACACGTAATGCAGTATGATATCTGTATCCAGAGACCAATGGAATCGAAAAGCATCTGCGATTGCCAACATCACCAGCGAACTGATAGGAGCTGACCCATAACCAGCCATAAAAAAAGAAAAAAAAAAGAAAAATAAAACCACATACTTCAAATACCAAACAACTAAACAGATATTTATTTTAAGAAACATAATTGAGCAAACAGTAGAAAGAAATTTAAACCCTTTATTGACTTCTAGAAAGCATTCTATCGTGTCCATCCAGGAAATTAATGAAACAATACGGTAAACAGGAAAAGGTAATAACTCTGGTAAAATGTATGTATGAAAACATCGAATGCACAATGCACAGTGGTAACATATGGAAATTCAAATTGAAATAAATTATATCTCGAGTGAAACAGGGATGCACAATGTCTGGCCTTCTATTTCTCATAGTGAAACTACACAAGAAAAAGTATTCAAGGGAACGATTCTAGCCGAAATCTAAAGAAAGTAATCCTGGGGCAAAGACCAACCATAGAAAACAGACATACACAGCAAAGAACATTAAGTAACTAAAAATACACATGAAGTAATAAAAGCAAAACTGGGACTCAACTAAAAACTAAGAGCATAGACCAGGTGCAAGGGTGAGCCTCCTCTGCTTTTCTAGACACATCCGCCGAGTTGCTCATAACAAATCAAGTCCGGGTTAGACTAAAAAGGAAAGGAAAAATATGACAAGATTAACAAATCAAAACATGATCAATGCAGTACAAAAAGGGATGAGACACAATGCCAACACCAACAAATTCATTACTAGCATCGAACAAACAGTAATCTAAGGTGTAAAATCATTTACTGTGAAAGTACTATTGTTCGTGGGGAAGCAATTTTTGTGGTGTTCGCGGGTATATCAAACCACGAAATCTGGTTCCCAACGAATAAGAGATCCCCATTGATGTGTATACTGGAAACATTAAAACCACGAGTTCAATAATGCAAGAATTTGTGTTTCTTCCCTGATCCATGAAATTTAGTATCCTCGAATTAAAGTACTTTCACTATATCTTTGAACCATAATTACTACCTCAAGACGAACCAACAGAGATATCAGCAAAAGCTAAGGCCCCGCTAAAATAACATACAACAAATTATCACCTGTTTTGAGCAAAAGTCAAATAAACAAAAAACAAGAACAATGCGTCCGCTTAACTCCAACATTCCATACTTCCTTTTCTATGGTAGTGAAACTTGGAAAAGGACCAAGAAAGATGAACACAACAAGAACAACGTACATCGAATTATCAAGTGTTGGAACAATATTTAAATTGTACAAACAAAAACAACATTCCGTTTGTTTAACTCCAACGTTCTATCCGTCCTTTTCCACGATAGTGAAACTTGTAAAATGACCAAGAAAGATGAACACCTGGTGGGCACTTTTTAGGAGTATCATGAGAATGTTTTACAGGCCACATAAAGTAAAACAAATGCACACCCGAAGGAAGAAGAAAAAGAAGACGACCCAGAGTGACATGGAAAGAACAATAGAAAGAGAGAGACCAGATCTTGACTTCCAATAATGAACTGACGCAACCTCTGTATCGAGAGACAAAGGTGGATAGGACTTGTTAGCGGCCCGGGTCTCGTGACGGGAAGAAGGAATTAAGTCACTCAAGTTATACCGTTTACCCTATAAAAATACTAGTAGTTTAAACTTGTATAAAAGTAGGCAGGATCTACTTTTTTCATGTAACAAAGACATATTAAGGGGAAAAGGGCAGAATAGCATTGTATAATTACGCTATAATTTTCAAACTTCAGTGGTGAGATAAACGAATACCATGGTATTTAGGAAAGTGATTTACACTGTAAAACCACACCATATGATTATAAACATAAATCGTAGTTCTCTATTTAATATTTATTTAAGATGTCGGGAATCCGATCCATTTGGCTTAATCGATATGAGAGAGTTTTGTCAACAACAGTTTCCGTCAATAACATAAATTGTCGAGTAGATGTAGAGTTTAATACATTTCCAATGAGTCAAGGTGCATATTTTAAAAACGCACACTTAATTACAGCCAACAAAAATGAAACGCAAGGTAACATTCTTCCTATGTAGGCATTCGTACGGGTGTGTCCTGACATTTCATAGTACAACTTCATCATACGACATAAGATATCATAAAACAAAATTGCAGTTAAGAATACCATGCAATTGTACCATTTTACAGTGACTTTCCTACAACCATGACACTCTTTTGTTACCAATTTGCTGAACAATACAAAGGATTGACAAAGCTATTGGGACAATTAAGGCTAAAAACCACTAATTCCACTTCTCATAGGCTTCTATGCTAATTTCATAATATTCAATGGCTTCTCTAGACTTTACCTTAACTTTAACCTGCAGAGGACTATATATCAGCATGATTCTACATATGTCAGCTCACAATCCTCAGAATGGCATGTGGGGTTAGCAGACTTGCAGTGCAGTACTGGTCACCGGAAGTGAAGGGTCTATAAATAGCATGGGAAATCCCAGTGTTTTCACAAGATAGGGGTATATTTAAAAATCATTATGGAGATTAGGCTTCACATCACAAGAAGCAAAATGCACCTATAAAATGTACAAAAATGTTTTTCCTTTCAGAAACTGTTTAAATTTTTTAAATAAGATGAGAACTTTTTTCACAGCACTATGAGGAACAGGGGTAATTTCTGCGTAGGACTATTTTTGCGTACGTTCCAAATGCTCATTGGTTGAATTGGTGGTCTGTAACCTTAAACTGACCAGTTGCTATTGAAAGAGTTGATGAATACTCACCAATAAATCGTTTCATAGCTAGCTCCTAGGTATTCAAATCTGAGGCAGCTACCTGAGCTATGCTATTGTTCATTGGTGAGAGAAGTTCAAATTCAATAAATTATATTTTGATTTGTATTTTGTTGACAAGGTTGATATCCATGATTTAGAATAGTATATAAAGGTTATTACTTTATCTTTACTCTATTGCACATAAGTCATATATATT
Organism: Perna viridis; assembly: GCA_037379345.1. NCBI lineage: Eukaryota > Metazoa > Mollusca > Bivalvia > Mytilida > Mytilidae > Perna > Perna viridis. The sequence continues at coordinate 28,986,904 of CM074515.1, forward strand.
ATTATAAAAATGAGACATCAATTGATGCTTACTCCCTCCTTCATAAAACCGGAATAGGCCTACCAAGGTCCCCTTTTAATGGAAAATATGTTATCTATGTTATAGTTAAAGAAAAAGTGTTATACCAATTGCAAACAGTTTGAGATTTACATGAATTACAATTTTAAAAGTAGTGCTATGAGTTTATTTTATTCCATTTTGATTATGAGTAGGCTTACAAGTTGATTTAGTGCTTTATTAATTGTGAAGGATTTCCATTGGAATTAAGTATCATGTAAATAATAATTTTCATTTGTATTAAAATTTGGGATTTAGTGCATTGTGTCTGATTGAAATTTTAATTTGGGAATATAAGTGCAATGATTGTCAAATAATTTAAGACTTAGAATTAGTGTTATTTACATTGAAAATTCTATGGACTAAGTGCAGTTCATCGAATCTATAAATCTATGAATTTGGATTGAAATGTTGTTTTCCTGTTGGATTATTCAAGTGCAATTTGTTTCATTCAAATGCAATATTTTAAGATTTAGTGCATTTTTAAAGTGCTATAATTTTCGTTACCATAATATGTAGTTTTGGGTCTAATGCAATGGTTATTTTTAAATTAACGATTTGGATTAATGGCTTTTTTCTCATTTGAAGTACAGTTGAAAAACACGTCCACCACACTGGACAAATATGTTGACGATTAAAAATTCCAGCATTTTGTAAACATCTTCCTCTGTATATTTGGAAGATGATTTGGAATTATTTCTTATAAAGTATGAAGAATCTCTACCAAGAACTATATATTTGTATCTAGGTGTACCATCTTTTTTGGAAAAATAACGATGAATAATGTTTTTAAGTCGGGGTTTTAACCGTGTATGCGGAATAGAATATACAGTGTTGAAAAATCATAGGTTTTAATGCTATTATATTCAGATAATAGTCTTGAATTAATTGTCTCCAAAAGATCTTTCGAATTTTTCAGGATCCACATTGAATTAATACCACTACGGGAGTAACAAGTGTTGTGGTAGGACTGCAGACCCTCTTCGATAGTTGTGCGTATATAATTTAAAAGTTTTGAAAGAGGTTTGATGGAACATTTTGCAGATCCAGCTATGAAACGTTGTTTGTATGGATTCTTGTGGAGTTTAGAAATCTAGTTCATAGACGGTAAATCGCTATTATCATCCTTGGTAGAGAGACCAAAAGAGGATAGCACTGATTTATGGTTTTCCACAATCTCTTCTTGGAGAGAGTGGTAGCAGTATAGGTCTGATCACAGCTATTTTTTTCTACGTCTACCTCTGATAATAAACCTTGCATGTAAACCGTTTCGCAGAAAAAAAACAATGTTGTTTTGGGCTTTTTCTGCTAGTACGACAACATATTTGTCATGTATAGTAGACGATGTTCTTGCTAAATCGGGGTTTTTGAAAGTTGATGTAGCCTTGGCATTCATTGACCTACTTAAATTTTCATTCGTTTCAAAATTAAAGACCTCACGGCCTTGAACCACTCTGACAGAGAATCAATGTCTTCTTGTTCCAGTTTTATCCATTGTCTTGCATAGTCCTCGACGGCATCCATAAGAACTTTGAAGTTATAATTCCAATTTATGGAGCGTGGTTCACGGTACTTTGGACCTTTAGAAAGGATATTACGCAGAGATTCGTTTTCGATAATGGTTAAATCTCCCGTAACGACGTGACTAGAAGGGCCATATTTGAATGGCGAGGTTTTGCTAGAAAAGTCAGGTGGTTTAGCCCTGAAGTCCTCAATCTCAAGGTTCTGCAATAGCCTTTTATAACTGAAAATTTTGGATGCAATGGATGAAGTATAGGAATATGAAATAATTGGTATGGATTTGTCTCTGAAATATGGGGAAATTGTGTTGGTAACGTTTTTGTGATGGAGGATGTTAGCCAAATCAATTGCATCTACACCTTTGTTGACAAACGGTAGTGGAAGAAATGACCGTTTTTCTTGATCAGAGAACTGAAATATATTAGCTCTTCCTATTTTTAGTACAGGTGTTAACACTGCTTTCAAATCCCCCTTATACCATCCTAAGGGATTTTCAAAATATTTCCTTTAATTTTCGTTGCGATGGAAAACCAGACAAGATAAGGATACCTGTCATTATTAATGATTTTGAAGAAGGAGGTCTTAAACTTCCAGATATCGTATCATTATGCTACAGCCTTAAGTTTAGTTGGCTTCATAAAGTATTATATACTTAAAACTACTTCCCTTGGACAATTCACAAAACAGAGGATCATATATAGAGATGGGGTGATGATAAGATATTGTATGTCAGCTCTGAGGGTCTGTGTCTTGTGGCACAAAAACTAAATTCTTTTTCAAGAGATGTATTTATGTATCTTTTTTTTTTTCTTCTTTCAAAGACATAAAAGATCCAAATAATATGGATGTTGATTCCATTCTGAAATAATCCTTATGGGTTAACCCATTTTCGAAAATAGGGGGCAACTGTGCATTAAACCTAGGTTCTCAGAGAATGGTGTATTTTTTTCATAAATACATAATGATTTGATATATGATATCTAATCAAAATTTTTTTTATTCTTATGATGAATTTAAAAGGGAATACAATGTAAATGTTAACTTTTAAAATATAATGGAATTATAAGTGCCATACCAGGCAGATGAAAAACATTAATTGTTAATCGTAATAAATGACCAAACATTGAAGATAAAGTGATAGATTTCATCAAGAAAAATGCCCAAAATTGTAGATATTTATAGAAGTTATATTTAGAGAAGAAAAAGGACGATAACATTATTTGAATTCTGAATTAGACAATTGGCATATTTATTATTCCATGGCCTTTTTAGCCATAAAAAATCTTTGTTCAAATTACTTCAAAGGATTCTTCCATGCAATTCGTTTTTATATAAATGACCAAGCTCTGTACTTTTTGCTCAGAGACAAAAACGAAACTTGTTTGGGAGTGTAATGTGGTTCAAAACCTTTGTTTTTTTTTAAGAAAAATGGTTTGAAGAGCTAGGTATTTTAATACTTTTCATTGCAAAAGAAATTATTCTTGGGGTAGATAAGGAACACTCTTTTAAAAATATGATTAACCATGTGCTACTGTTTTTGAAGTATTATATATTTAAATGCAGATGTAAAAATGTGAATCCGTGTGTTAATGGTGGAATAGAATACTTAAAACATGGTATAAGATTGATAAATATTCTACTTGTTACTTATCACTTACACAAAAGGAGAAAATTATTTCAAAATGGATGCTTTTGGATGCGGTCATAGACTAAATCGATATAGCTTTTAATACACGATTTTTCAAATTCAGTAGTACATAATTCATAATTATGATGATTTTCATTTCATGAACTGAACTTCTTTCTTGTTGTACACTTTGTGTATTGTGTTTGTTTACATGTTTTCCCTTTCAAAATAGAAAAAAATCAAAAAAAAAAAAGATTGTCTACTACAACGCATATTTTGTGTTGGGTTCGACAAATTGTGTTTTAAATGGACAATTTAAGTTTTGATATGGTCAAAATATGACTTATTAAAACAAAATGAGCGTTTAAGTAGACAAAATGTTTTTGCTTCAGTTATATTTTGACTGTGCAAAGACATTACAGTAATTATTTTAGTCAGGAGTCGGTACACGCGATACCAAATCTCGTAGTTGTACCGAAAATGAATGGACTAAGTGGGTAGTTCAAATTTTAATGTTAAATTTGTGGAGGTCTGTTTATAGGCAAACTTTGAATAAAAGAACAGTTGAAATAGCGGCATAGTTTGTAAAAACAAAATATTCCTTAACATATCACCTAAATATTCACATGATTCAGGCTTTTTAGGTAATAACTAAAATTTATTGTTGTTTACTGTAGTTTGTGCTTATATAACATTATTAAAACTATAAAATGTTTCATATTAAAGTCGAATAGCATCTCCTAAATTCTTGTATTTAAGCATTTGTTTTTGGTTAAATTAGATAACTTTTAATGTGTTTGTCTCGATAACACTTTCCATTTTAGGTAGATAGTTTACATTAAAGGCATATGGTATGATAAGTGAGTTAAGCGGAAGTGACAAATCATTAAGCATAAGATCAGATTTATAGGTTGAATCGATTTAATTTCGTTTGTTGTACTGACACATCATTGTTAAACAATTTTGGCATAGAAATTTATATGATAAAATTATAAATATTAATTGTAAAAGGCCACTTTAATGGGCATATTTTTTTCGAAAAGGGAAACAATCGGTGGGAAAATTGAGAGAGGTTTTTGGTAAATGGCATCTAATTTTTAGAACATGAAAAAATGCCAGTTAAGTGTTCTTCATATACAATATATATATCTGTTTTTTGTATGCAAAATAGTGAACATTCCATTCAGAATCTATAAACGTTTTGTAAACAAATAGGTCTTTCTTAACGCCCAATAATCTCAAAATTAAATGGTGGCCTATATTATTTTCAATGAAAACAATTTTAAAATATGATAATTCATGATCATCTTTTTAGAAGAAAAGGCAAAACAATGTACTCTAAAGATATTAGGGATGACCTACTTTACTTAACTTGAAAAACGTAACTTGCAATGCCAAACCTTCAGAATATGATTTTCATTTTCAGTTAACAAAAAATAATTAATTAAATCAATACAATAATTGATACTAAAACTGGAATACGCTATAAATAAAGTTCCCTAGACGAATAAATTTACAATGCGTTCAGAAAAAAATTGTGTCATTGTTCACAATTCGATTATCTCACAAAAATAAAAGGTTCTGAATGCGTTTTACCAAGTAATTCACCTTTGTAAGTAAGAATGATGATCTATTCGTTTTATACTATTTCAAATATATCAGCTGCAAACCCTTAAAAAGAGAATTATCCGCTTCGCGTGAATTAAACACCACAATTTCAATTCCAGATATAGCATTGGAAAGAAAATCTTCGAAAGACTTGAGAAGGGGAGGTCACTACATATACAAAAATGTATAGGAAATAAATCAGCATTCAGGAAACTGCACGTGATTCTTAGCCTGGTACATGTTTGTATCACACTGAATTTCCTTCCACCAAAATCGAAGGACTCGGGTTTTTTCCCGTTTTCTGTTAATAATTCTTTTGAAAATGCTTACGTTTCTTGCATTTCTTGTTTCTAAATTTAGCTGATTCTAGTATCTTACTCTTGAAAAGTAAAATGACCTTTCAGTACTAGTTAATCTAAAGTGGGGTATGGTATAATCCGCACTATCGCGTCAATTATACGACGAAAACTGGTTATTAAGTCGGGGTATAAGATCGCTTAAGTAGTGTGGACACAAATTGTTAGGAATAAAGTACATGTAAAGACGTTCGAGTTGTTATCCATCTTTCAATGATTCCCCAAAAATAAGTAATCATGTCACAATACTTCCAGTTACAAATTACATTTTTTTCTAAATTTTTACTTACATCAACACCCGTCCCAGACGTTATAAAACATCCCATTTGAATCAAACGTAATACCTTAGTTTTTTTTAGACGAAAAAAATTCAATGAGTTTCAAATGCTAAAGCGACGTCTTCCGTAAGGTTGTGTTAAGCAACGATTAAAGCTTTGATTTTCTTGGAATTAATATTTAGTAACCATCTTCATCTTTAGTAGACCACATTATTATATTCTCTAGGTCTAAATTAATTATATCTACGATTTTGCGGACTATGATTGCCATGTATCATCCGTTAAAAGTCTGGTAAAACTGAAATGATCATCAGCTGTATCAATAAAATAAACAAGAAAAAGAAGGCCAAGCACCGAGCCTTGTGGTACTCCAGCATTGCCATGCTTTGGAGGAGATTTTGAATTGCCCACAACAAAATCGTGCTCTGATAAGAAGCTTAAAGACAATTTCTTAAAAAGCTTTAAGTTTTATCTGAAATAGGTCTTTAGTTGGAAATTTCGAGTCTATTTGGTATTTAAAAAGTGGCATCACTGATTTGATTTGAAAAAAAATTGTTGCTTGTTACATTTGTTCACGTTATGAACATGATTTCTCTCGCTCTTTGTTTTCTCTTTCCTGAATATTATCTAGGTATTTTTTGAGTGAAATGCTTGCACATTTTATCCATAGAATTGTTGAAGACTATGATTGTTTCCCAGCCAAATGCAGCTATCAGTTTATTATATTTTTGAAAGCCTGCATGACATTTATCCCATCTATGATATATCCTCTTGATATAATCACTCTAGAAGATGAATCTAATGCCATTGCGATGGACTGTTGGAATTTATCCCAAAAAGGACTTTAATTGGGTGACAATTAACCACACATACGAATATATTATTTTCTTTTGGAACGACAAGTTCTATCCATACGGTATCACCTTTAAATTCTAGATCATGACGGTGATTAACCTGTAATAACTTACTAACATATACTAAAGAACTCCCTCCCTGAACTGTTAAGGTCTTTCCTGAATGGATTATGATCATAACCTTCAATAAATATGCTTTGCAATTAAAACTGTCCTTTAAATTCAACTATCTATGGACATATACCATAACTCATTTTCAAATCGTAAAACACGAATTGTAGTTACAATAATTAAAAAGCCGTTGCATAACTATAAATTTCTCACAACCCCGGTTTGAGTATATCACCATAAAACGTCGGTCTTTAAAGGACGTATGAAGGAGAGAATTGTACGTAGCTTCACATGAACATCGTTTTACAATTTACAATTTGATCAAAACAATTATACCCTCTTTTTTGTGGATATTTTTTCTGACCGCATCATTTCACTTTAAGTTAACTACAGAACGATAAATGACCTGGTCGCCAACTTGCATTTGCCGCAAAGTAGTACACGTTTCTATTTGAAATAAACCGCTACAGTGAATTTCGGAATTTTTTGTATATTTTTTTATCTTTCAATAACACTATTAAAATTAGTAAACAACACAATTACAATTTCTTTATCCCTCATTGGTTTTGCTTTACGGTGAGTAAATATTATACTTTGAAGCATATATCAATGCATTGTTGGAGTTGAAGTGATCAACCTATTCCTATCCAAAAAAAAAAAAAAAACAAAGCCTTACAATGTGCAACTCATAAAAATAACTAAAAACTAGATTGACTTGAGTTGAAAAAATAAATACATGTAGAAGTACAATATTCTGCGAGGAACAATATTCAACCGAGATTAGGTACGTTGAATATTCGATGTTCGATATTCGGTTCAAACATTTCAATATCAATTTCCTAGTCGGAAAACGTCGTTTTCAGAATGCATGTAAATTTATATATGACACGCAAAATAAACCAAAACCCTATTATATATGGGGTATCTCCGTTATCTATGGGTTCCCGGGCCGTTATCAATTGAGTATATTCAGTTGATTATGATTAGACTGTCTCCATTTTGAATGATTAAAAAAAAAGGGAAAAGAAGATGATTTGTCTGTGATTTTAATTATTCAAATTTTTAAGACTTCCATTTTGGACAGCCCTCATCTTAGCTTTTAATTGGCGATACGATAGTTGCTATATGAGTTTTGATTTTCGAGCTATTTCGTAACGGTGCAACTATTTGCACTATGAGAACCAATTTGTTCAACGTACCATAGTTTCCTTTCCTCTTCCGTCTACCCCAGATTTGAATTTTTGTGAGCAGCTTGGTGGGTGTTTCTAGAAAAGCTGAGTACGCTTACACTACCGGTACACTTGGTATTTAGTGAAGTCCGAGTTGCTGTTGTTAGTTTGTATATATAGTATTTTGGCTATTCTATGTTCTTTGCTATGTGTGTCTGTTTTCCAAGTCTGGTCTTTGTTCCTGGGTAACATTCTTATGATTCCTCCTAGAATCTTTGCACCGTTGATTAGTCTTTATTGCATACCTTTGTCCAAAAACATTGGTCAAATTGTATATTTTGTTTTTTTTTTTAATTTAGAGGATACGTCGTACCGAAATGTTTTTCTTGTTTTCTTAATGTGCATGTACAAATGTATGTTGTATATTTAGTTGTTTATGATCCATTTTAAAAATTGTGGGTTTCATAGTCTCAATTTAAATTTTATGATAAAAGAAAAGACATATTTTAGCCTATAATACAATGAAAATCCCTGTCATATATTAGCATTTTGAAAGTAACATAAATGCATTGCTAAATATTATCAAGAACCGTTTATGATGAGTTGAAATTAGAAATATTTACATCCCCCACCATTAAATTGAACTTGAGAAACATAAGATTATTCGCTTAAAGCCCAACAAAAGATTATCAATATGTCGCAAGAAAGCACAAATTCCTCCCTACAGAATGTACGAAATTCTTATTTTAGCTTCTTAAATAATACTTATCTATAAATCTGAACATCATTTGCTACGTTCAAATGCCATTTCTATATTTTCATGGTCACAAAATACAATATATACAAATAATTTAGATATTGCAAATTTCGGTTTTGTTGTCCTCGCGTTTTAAGGAGTAACTTCTTATCAGCAGCATTGGAACCACATCGTAAGGAAGTACATAGTTAAAATGTGAATGTACAATATTAACAAAGAAAGCCAAAACCAGCACCGATCCGTTTTATCTGAGAATTGTAAAGGAGTTACATTATTATAGACCTATGTTCAACACAAGAAACGAAGCCTCGGTGTTGAAAGAGTTTCTTTTATACTGCTATGGAAAATATCAGAAGATAATAAGTTACGGTCGATATTGACCATATTGATTACAGACTAATTAAAAATTGATGTTTCAGAGATAATACCGTTAGGGACCTTTGAACTTTCATCGAAATAAAGGATCTGCAAGTTGTCATGAGATGTGACTAAATATATCGAGTTATTTGCGTCTATAAGATTTCATTGCCAAGCTAATCTAGCTAATAGTTTATGAAAGTGCATTTAAAATTGTCTTTTCGTGTACATTAATGACATATATCAAATCATAATATAAAACCGCTAGATACGATGAATTATTCATCAACTCTCTCATTTAAGGTAATATACACTGATGACAAGTCTGGCATAAACTATATAGGCCTGCAAAGTGCAGTTTTTTGAAAACTTGAAAACGTATATTTTCAAAATGATTTTTAGAAAACCTGACATAAATTAACAAAAAAAGACAAATGAAAAATACATTTCTTTTATTCACTTGAGAACTATGTAAGATCTGATTAATAGTAATTAAAATTATGATTTTAACTCACATTCGTCTACTTTTCATTGAATCAATTGGTAAGATCATTAATGATTGTAACATTCATGATGGTACACCTAGATACAAATATATAGTTCTTGGTAGAGATTCCTCATACTTTGTAAGAAAGAATTCCAAATAATATTCCAAATACGCAAAGGAAGATGTTTACAAAATGCTGGAATTTTTAATCGACAACATATATGTCCAGTGTGATGGACGTGTTTTTCAACAAACGGTCGGCAATCCAATGGGAACAAATTGTGCTTCTTTACCTGCTGACCTATTTCTTTACTCTAGTGAGGCTGACTTTATAGCTGATTTGATCAGAAAGAAAGAATATCGTTTGGCTAGATCCTTTAATCTCAGTTTCCGCTATATAGATGACGTATTATCTTTAAACAATCCTAATTTCGGAGATTTGATACATCGTATCTACCCATAAGAACTTGAGATAAAGGATACTACAGACACTGTGAAGTCAGTCTCATATCTTGATCTACAATTAGAAATCGATGGTAAAGTAAAACTATTGACCAAACTTTACGACATACGTGATGACTTTCCTTTCATCTATGGGAACATCCCTTCGGCTACTGCGTATGGAGTGTTCAAATCACAACTCATACGTTATGCCAGAGCTTGCCGAAACTATGCAGACTTTTTGTATTGCGCTAGAACTCTAACAAATAGGCTTCTGGAACAGGGTTATGTTGCTACATAATTTGAATTGAATTGATTGAAGTCATTACTACAGAAGTTTTATGGTCGTCATCATGAACTCGTTGATCGTTATGATGTATCCATCAGCACCATGAAAACTGATTTGTTCAACGGGTCATAGTTTTCCTTTCCTCGTTTGTCTACCCCGGACTTGACTTTTTATGAGCAACTCGGGGGGTGTTTCTAGAAAAACATAGGACGCTTACCCAACCGATGCACCTGATCCATGCTCCCAGTTTTTAGTGGAGTCCGAGTTGCTCATTTACTTAAGTTACATTGTATGTATGATTTTAGTTACTTTATGTTCTTTGTTGTGTATGTCTGTTTTCCCTGTCTGGTCTTTGTCCCTGGATTACATTCTTTTGATTATCGCTATTACCTTGGTTCCTTTGATTACTCTTTAAAAATTCCAAAAATCAAAAATTTACAGCAGTGGTATACTTAGAATTGAAATGCTTCATACTTTGTAGTTATTGTAAGTAGGAAACAGACCAACTATCGTTCTATAGATGATAACATAATTTAAAAAAAAAAATGTGGTCTCGAAAATTCCGTAAAGGTGTCATATAGGATGTATGTGGCCCATGGACTATCTGTGGAAGATTATCTTCAGTACCTGCGGGTCGAGTTTACCTATCAACTCAAACGGTATACAAGAGCTTGATTTAACTACACGGACCTTTTGTACCATAACCATACAATAGTCAAAATATGAAATATCATCAACGTAAAAAGTCTAACACGATAAAAATAATGATATTTTATTATTACATAAACATAAAATATAGAAAGAAAATGTAACAAAAGGTTAACTAAGATAACAATTAAACATCCGTGTAAATAATATGTTTTAGAAAAAAGCAAAACACATACATTTTTATATAAAAATAACAACAACAATCTAGAAGCGATAAATTATGGAGGCAGGTGATATTATGTTGATGCTGAATATATACATTGTTTGTATACGAGCCTCCTAATCAACGAAGTTATCTTTAACTTAATTAACTTTTTAAAATATTCATTTTGAATTTTGATAACGATTTATCAGATTCCGCTCCCGATGCGAAAAACTATAAATTAAAGTGCACGAAACCTCTTAATACGGGTACTGACACAGAAATCAAATGTGTCCTCCTCTCCCAATTGTTATTCATTAAATCATTTAAAGTAAAAAAAGTAGAATTTTTGGCACAATTCGGAATTATGAATGATGAACGATATAGCGTTGTTTGAATTGAGGTTTGCAGTATAATCATCTATTTATTTATTTATAATAATAATTACCAATGAAACAATTGCATCTTCTTATAATGAATTCATAGTAGCAATATTATGTTACATAACTAGTCTTAAATGTCGATAATTGAATCGAAATTTCTGACATCTGGTCTCGGTCTTGGTGGCAATATGAAAGCCAACTAAATGATTCCGTTTTAGTTTTCCCTTTTCCATAAAAATCTCCAAATACAATTTCCAATGCACGCTTCTGTACAAAAGAAAACAAATTATTAATACTGGCTTTTTCAAAATGAAAAATTGTATGATTCAAACCAATATGTAACACCACTGTCATATAACTCAAGTCAGTTTTACTTTCAATCAATGTCCGTACAAAGAAGTAACATTCGTGAGTAATGCTCAGGGAAAATATATGACACATGACCCGCTGTTTTTCTTCAGTTTGACCGTATACGGTTAACTAATTATTTCTCTTACTCCTTGAGTTTTTAGGGGAGGTCGCTTGGCTGTCTCTAAGTAATTAATTAATCATAAATGCAGAATTGAATTTCACAACTAAACGAAAATAACATTTCCAGGTACGTTTAACTACATTACCTGTCAAAACAATATTCAAATATCTAAAAAATCTAAATCATATATTATTTGTTTAAGCATAAAATAATTCAAATTATATTGAAACAAGAACTTCAAGTGAACCTACTAAGTGGCTCTGCTTGAAACGCCAGAGGTTAGTTTTCCCAGTTTTCAAGTATATGACAAGAAGGAACTTGCTTTATTCACATTTACAAATGACAAGACCTCTTACAAAGTTTCATAAAAATCTGCTTAGAGTTCAGGTAGAGTTCTGACATGTACAAGGTAGATGGGGTGACAAAAAACTTATATAAACCCATTGTTTTTGTTTCCATAAGGGTAAAATCAAAGAAAATTGTGATTCTCAAGAATGTGAAGGTGAATATGTAAAAGTACATAGAAATCCACATGGTGATTTACCACGACATTTGTCTGAAAAAAGTCTTGCAATCATAAATATATGCAAGACCATGTTATTGAATCTGTCATATTTATATGTATGGCCTACCCTGCTGACTACAGAAATTTACTTTCATATCCACTTTCATATATTGATATATATGAGTTATCGACAATGGGAGGTATGTTATGCATTCTACGACGACCGTACAAGCATACTTGGCACTTTTTTGGCACGATGAACCGGGTCTGTATTCTTAAAAATTGCAGAAGCAGTAGTCCGCAAAAGAGCATATCACCGAACCCGGACACACTTTGATGACTCCAAGCAAACCAATCGTTACCCTATATCCCAAATTATGCGTACGTAGTAGAACAATAACGATTACAAATTTAAATTCATTTAAATTTAAATTTTCAGTTCATGGTGTAACTAGGTCGGGATTCGAACCTTCGACCTCATATTCTAAAACCGATACTCTACCAAAACATCAGATACGGTTCGTTTTCATTGAGATTTACAATACTCAGGTTATTACAGTCGGACCAGAAATTATTGTTTTTCGACCTCTTCTTTGACCCGATTTTAAACAAGATTCAAACAAAAGTAATCAAGTCAATCGTTTAGTATGAAACCGTATTGTACAATGTCATGGAGAACAATACCTTCAATTTAAGTTTTCTTCCCGAAAACCAAATTTCTGTCAAGAGTAAAACAATTTGTGATCATGCAGAACATTCATGAAGATACATGTATATAAGTTTTACGATTCACACAAGCGTTAGGAAACCCATAGATCCTTTAAGGCAACCATGCATTTGTACCTATTCACAAATCTGCTAAACCTGCATAAATATTAACAATTAACAGAGAGATAAGAAATGTTTTGCCATGCCCATATTAAATGCACATACAGGTATATGCAGGTATTACAATTAAGGTAGGAGTTACGTTAACGAACGCCCGTAGCGGATTACGGGTAAACACGTCGTCGTTACCGTTACTATCGAGTTATTTCCCTTTGACCACTGACAAAAAATGTTCGACGGCAATCCAAATTCCCGTGAATATTTCATTCGTTAACTGTATTATACTGAATAACACAACCTTCGCGGAAAAGAGAGACCAGGAGATGTTCACGAGAAAGAAAAAAAATGAATGCCAACGAGACAAATAACGACAATTTGACAATTTGGAATGGAGACAGGAAAGAAGTGTAGTAGACATTTGGCAGATATACTAAAAGGGTGTAAAACCTGTATATAATTCTCCTTTGTTTTTTGCATAATTGCGAATCTAAGCGAAGATATGGTCTTATGAGGATTCTTTATGAAAAATAGAGAAATTGGAAATATCCTCCAATTAAAAATAAATGACCAGTCTTGTTTCGACGAATAAAATATGCATGAAAAAAAGTTAGACGAATGATAATTTAAAATTATTTGTATGCCGCCATACATATTGATTTCAAGTTGACTAGCGTGCATGCATGTATGAACAATCTGGGGAAGTTCATGCAAGTATGAACTTTCTGGCAAAGACGTTCTCGACCAATCAAAAACGGCTATTAGCACGAAGAATCTTATGATTTAAATTATACAGTGACATACATATATACATACATAGTAATTTTGTATAATAACCGGGTTGGATAAGAATAAATAGGAGACAGAAAACCACAAGATATATGAGACCAGGTTGGATTCACATATATTGAAAAGTGGGTTCCATAGGGGTTACATGATAATATTTGCTAACCTAACTCTTGACAAAATACTACGTGATACGTTTTATCCAACTTTTGATCCACCACTGGTATAAGAAATCATACTCAAAAAATGTGGTAATCAGAAAAAGGTGGGGTCGAGGGAAAAAGCACGCGATATCCGATTGGGATACCTACAACAAACTATCAAATAAATCAAAGTACCCTTGTACTGGATCAATGTACATTGATTGTTTAAATTAATCGTCAAATTTGCAAAAATAGGGTTAAGATAGAAGAAAAGAATCGGGATCGTTTTCAAACTTTTCTTAACACAAGCTTGATGTTGTTAATTGTCAAAATTGAACTCATTTATCTAAATTCACCATTCTGATTAAAAATGGCGATCAATGTGTCGTTAAAGTATTACAATAAAATTCAATTGGCACCGTACCAGTGCGCCAGTTTGTGTGATGTTCAGGTTCGTTGTTAGTTTACATGGAACACCTATATATATAGATGAGTTAACACAGAACTCCCAGACATATAGCAAACTACTAGTTAGCCTTTGTTTAGTTTTTCAAATAAAAATTCAATTGAGCGAACTCCAGATTCCTTTTTAACATGTACATATACTTCTCATAATACAACTTGTTATCAGTTTAAGTGCTGCAGATAAGACTATACCGTAGACTGACACCATTCCCTAAGAAAAATGCATGATCAAAATTATTATGCCCATGAAATATCAGTTGTCTTTGACAAGGTTTGCAAAAGAGGGGAAGTCGACGGGAATACATTAGTTTAACAGGTGCACATTATACAAGTAGAATGCTTTTTTTCATGTCTGACATTGCTATGAGCATCTATACGTCCCCTACCGCGGCAAAAAATAATTGACATGAAAAGTTCCATCACTCCTATAAAATTTGTTGAAATTAAATGGCGGCACAATGCTCAATTACGTATGTTGGTAAGCAATCCTAAAAATGGGTTTACGGACGGACGGACGCACACATACACGGACAACAGTCTTAATATAATTTGGTTGTGTATTCTATAATCGAAAAGTGGAGAGTAGAAAAATAATTGGAATTGGTATGTGCTACAATAAACTGATTGGATTAGGTGAGAATGATACGTAATTTGTAATTCACCGGTATTTCTATGTCCCATTTCCTTATTGGTGGGGAATTAATTCCCTTTAAAATAATCCATAAAATCAGTATCTCAATTTTAAGACACCTATTGTGTAATACTTCAGACGATTTCCCATCTTTCCTATCATTGTCAGCTGGTGTCTCCTTCAGTAAGATGACTTCATTAAATATCACGCCTACCAAATATCACATTAGTTCATTGAGCATTTTTATCATTTAGGCCATACAATAGCGCCCATGTATCCATTTTTTTCAATTTTTGATTTTTTTTTACACAAATACAAATAAATGAATATACAGAAAATGCATTCGTAAAATATAGCAATCTGAAATAGAATGATTTGACAATGCTTTACGTATTTGTAAATCGCCTTCTTCTTGTACAACTTTGATACTCTGCCTTTTCGGTAATTTAATTCTCTTTTCAAACATCTTTGAATTTATTTGAAACTGAAGAAACTGTGTCCAGGGCCTTCCGTTCACTAATTTTGCTACAAGTACCATACATGAAACAAGTATCGTAGGAAGTCTAGCGTTTCATTTACAACCGTATATAACATATAAGATATGCGACGTCACCGAAGTAAACTTTGACGTTACCGAAAAAAAAAAAAAAAAAAAAAAAAACGAAAGAAACGGCAAGTACTCCCACTTTAGGAGAACATGACGGGTAACGATCCCGTTGTCAAGTGATTTTTATAAACCTTTCGATAGCTATTACAGTTGATAAGTATATCCTTTTTTCTAGGCACCGTTATTTCACAATACTAATATTTAATTTAATACCAGCCGTTTTTTAACAATTTCCCTAAATATCCTATGAATTTTCATCATTGTACTAATGTATTTTCATCATTGTACTAATGTATTTTTTATCATTGTACTAGTGTATTTCAAATCTATGTACTAAGAAAACGAAATCCGATACGATGTCATTTTTTTCTGTCATATGATTGCATTCGAGTCGATCCTTCCATATCAGAAATTTCAGAAAAAAATTCTAGGATGCGATATTTACGTATCTCCTACTTTCAGCCAGAAATACATTTTACGAATCTAACAGTTTGATATAAGATTCTAACGTTGCATCGCATGCAATTCTAATATATAATTTGCTATGCCCGATTGCCAAAGGCAACCCGTTGATACATGTAACATGTCGATTGGTGACAGACTGTGATTTTGGTTGGAATAGCCCTATAGTAAAGTAAATTTTACTAACTTCCTATTAGACACTTACTATTTCCAGTATCATTAGTGTCTTCTTCCCCATTAGCATATTCTTCATTGCCTAAAAAACAAAGTTTTGGTGTTCAAGGCTCGTGTATGAGATACCACTTTTACACAAACATGAAATGATACATTCGTTGGTCCGACATGTAATGTTTTTGTAAAATTGTTTTTATGAAAAATGTTTGTAGTTACTGAATTTGATATGCACAATATGGTATTTTAGATAACAAAATAAAAAACAAAAAACAAAACAAAACAAAAACATTTGTGTAATTACCATAACTTATGAATGACTTGGTCAATTGGACAAAAACAGTGAACTTATTTCAAAAGAAACATTTTCACTCAAACATTCAATGTCTGATCAAATGTACATCAAAGGCATAATCAATAGTATATACTTTTTTTACGACTACCAACACTGCCTTTTATATATTATGTCGTCAATTAGATTGATAGATATTTTACATCAGAAGGCTTTGCATATTTGAGCATTGAAAATCACTGACTTTAATTAAATGTCCTGTCAAGTATTTATACTGGCCAAAAAAAAATAGTTTTTTTTTCAAAACATTTTGACGAACAAATAATATCTACATGAATGATGTGTATGTACCTCAAAATGATAACAAATTGATTACTTTAGAGATACATGGTTAACATTCCCGAGGCAGAGCTATATTGGCGAAAATCGTAATACAAAACAAAACGAATATATTAAGAAGCTGTCCATTTAGAACCCAGGCAGTTCCTATAATGCGTGTGGCACATGGTAAATTTTATCCCACTGAAATTTTGTTCCAATGTAATGTTTGTATCATATGTATATGAAATATTATAAAGCTTCGTATAAATCGAAGATAGATAGCTCAGAAAATTATTTTAAAGTTTAGTAAGGAAGCAACAAAATTTTGCACAAAAAATGTTATCTCTCTTTTTCAACATGTTCATCATTGTACTAATGTATTTTCATCATTGTACTAATGTATTTTTATCATTGTACTAGTGTATTTCAAATCTATGTACTAAGAAAACGAAATCCGATACGATGTCATTTTTTTCTGTCATATGATTGCATTCGAGTCGATCCTTCCATATCAGAAATTTCAGAAAAAAATTCTAGGATGCGATATTTACGTATCTCCTACTTTCAGCCAGAAATACATTTTACGAATCTAACAGTTTGATATAAGATTCTAACGTTGCATCCGGAATCAGTTATATGTCCGTCCTGTTCGCGATAAGTTAGGTGAACTTTTTACCAAGACATGCAATAATGCTAACCTTCTCACCACAGTGTTCATAATCGGACATAAAAATGAGTCACGTTTAGGAAGTGCTTTAATTCATGGTGACAATTTACATAACACTTTTAACCTTAGCTTGAGTGACTTAAAGTGTTACAGGATTGGAGGAGGTAAAACTACAACCTTAAAACAGAACTTTCTCGGCCGGTGTTTCTAGAAAAGCAGAGGATGTTTACCCTACCGGTGCACCTGTCCATGCTGCCAGTTTTGAGTGGAGTCCGAGTTGCTCATTTACTTTTGTTACTTTGTATGTATGATTTTAGTTACTTTATGTTCTTTGTTGTGTGTGTCTGTTTTCCATGTCTGGTCTGTGTCCCTTGATTACTCTTTCTACTGTTGAGTTACACTTGGATGTGCAGAATCAAAATGTTGGTCTGGCTTCTTTTTAAGAAAAGGAAATACATTAAGATTGAAAGCTGGGCAGATGCTTTTTTCCATTTATGCGTCAGTGCTTAGAAAATCAAATCTCACCCAACCTACGTTAGCAGATGATCCAGCTATATAAACCGTCCAATGTCAAGTAGACAAAAAATGCCATAAATTTCTTACTCTAGTTAAAGTTGAACGCCTCCAGTTTTATATAAAGGGTTATGACATTAATAAGACTGGGTATATTTTAAATGGATTTGAAAAATGCGTTTTCGTTAGAACATCAAAGGCCAAGGGAAGATTATTAATGTCCTTATTTAAAATCTTCTAGGGATAATCCTGAAATTGAACAAGAAAAGTTACATAAAGAACTTGTTCAAAAACGGAATATAAAGCCTAGCAAATTTTCAACGATGGAAAACATGATAATTTCTCCTTTAGGATTATTACCTTAGATATCACAGGGTTTTTGCCATTTGATTCATCATCCCTCATACCCGTTTAAGAAAAGTGATTCTGCTTGGATACCTGATGAATCAGCTGCAGTGCATTATGCGGGGATATCTTAGGCTATTCCAAATATTAAAAGTTAGGTAGACAGTCTTTTTTATGCGAAACCAACATCCGGTCAGCATTTCGCATCATTCCAGTAAGTCCGAGGGATTCTGATTTGTTAGGGTTCATTTGTATGCTAAATGTTATATTGATCGATGTTTACCATCTACACTAACGTATTGTTATTTTAGGTAAAGTATTATTTTTGTTATTAATTTTGAATTAAGATATTTTATTTTGAAAAAAAAAAATTGTTAATTTAAATACTTGATTTATCCTATGATATTATATTATTGAATTTATATCTTATATCTATAAATTATGCTATTTTTAATTTAATAATTGTTATGTTTAAATACGAATTTTTGTTCAATTAATTACTATTGAATTTCGCATATATTTATGAATTTAAAAATAAAGTTTGGTACCAACTACACGAACGTATTGTTATTTTAGTTGCCTAGGATTAACAAACAGATGCAATGTATCAAGTCCCCGAAACTAGGACTGTTTAACGACAGTACGTCATCTTTATAGCGCAAACTGAGATTAAAGGATCTAGCTAAACGATGTTCTTTCATTTGTATCAGATCAGCTATAAAGTCAGCCTCAAAAGAGTGTAGGAATAGGTCAGCAAGTAGAGGAACACAAGTTGATCCCATTCCACCACACTGGACAAACATGTTGTCAATCAAAACTTCCAGCATTTTGAAAGCATCCTCTTCTGTGAATTTGGAAGATGATTTGGAATTATGTTTATTAAGTATCAGGCATCCTCTTCCAAGAACTATATAATTATATATAGGCGTACCATCATTTTGGAGAAACAAAGAGGTAGAATGTTTTTACGTCGGGATTTTGAGTATGAGGATTAGAAGTATACAGCGTTGAAAAATCATAGGTTTTAATGCTATTATATTCTGATAATAATCTTGAAATAAAGGTCTCCATAAGATCTTTTGATTATTCAGGATTCACATTGAATTACTATCATTATAGGAGTAACAAAGGTTGTGATAAGACTGCTGTGAGTATTGAAGTTAAAAAGGTTTGAAAGAGGTTTGTTGGTATATTTTGCAGACCCAGTATGTAACGTTGTTTGTATGGATTCTTGCGCAGTTTAGGAATCCAGTACATAGACGTCAAATCACAATCATCATCTTCGGTAGGGAGGATAACAAAGATGTATGGTTATCCACTATCTATTCTTTTGAGAGTGTAGTAGCAGTATAAGTCTTATCACCGCTTTTATTTTCTACGTTTTGTAAAGGGAGTGTAGTAGAGTGAGCGATAAAGAATAGAGTTTTGTTTGAATGTGATGAAATCCAAGAGGTTGTTGTATAAAAGGAAGATGACAATCTATGGAGACATTAGGTGACGTATACTGGGGATTGTACGACTCCTTTCCCGTCTTGGGTTATATTGGCTTGAAAGATTTCCTCTACTTTTGATGTTGTCATTGCATCCGTAAGGTATTGCATATCCAGTATTCCTCTCTTTCTCTATGTTTACTGCTTAGAACGGGAATGTTCGTTGCATGACATTTTTTTTCTAGTATGCGAACTTTCACAGAGAGGATTAAAAGACCTTGTTGATTGAAATGTTGATGGACTGTCCGGAATGTGGTGGTATTAATTCCCAAACGATGTCCACACAGTCGTTTTTAATCGTTCTTGTGTTTCTCCGACATATACAAGACCGCATAAGTTGTATTCTAATCCACAGATTAGTTTGTTGATTTGCAATTTAAGTCATCGTGACTTCTCGTGTAAAAACTTTTGTTCATAAGGGAACTAGAGAAGAAAGAGTCGGTTAATAGAATGTTGCTTGTTTTGCAAGTTTTAATACCACAATTTAATATGTACAATTTGGTTCGTCATCGTTGTAGTCAAATATATCATTTAAAGTGATGGAACATTGTTTGATTACTTTAATATTGTCAGATTTGTTTTGCACTTAAATAGTTGGTCTGCAGATTGAACGTGTAATTGGGTGTTTTTTGCTGAAATTGTCGGGCACTATCCATACCAGATGTGAGCGTGACAAATCCATTCATCGGTTTCAGAGAAGCTGTCTCCACAAGATAAATGTGACTGATAGGGGACTTAAACGCTAAATATATTTTGCAGAGACCAAACTAATGAAAATGAATTATAAAATTGCATACATTAATAAAAATGATCATCATCCATTGTTTAGAAATAATCATGTGATTTACATTACAAGCAAGAAGGTATTTTAATTTAATTCAAAGTATTTATTCCTAAAGTTTCTGCTGTATACACTTTTCAGTATGACATCGGATAAAAATGGTTAAGAATTTTAATTTAAAACAGTACCAACCTTGATTTCGAACAAAATCAAGCCTTAGTGTTTGAAGTGACTTTGATCGAAGGTTTAAAAAAAATTCCTTGCCTGAAGAACTTCGTTCTATTACTTGTAACTTCTCTGACGCTCTTTCATATTCCAAAAAGATAATTTAATGTTACAGAACTTGCTGTCAATGAATTCACAACTAGACATTGTCCCTAAGGTGACTAATACCCCTGTAGCATGCTAAACCCTGTGCATTTTGGGATCAATATGGACACACAATTCATAATGAACAAAACGTTTTGGGGGATAGTCTTAGAATGTTTGAAACGCAGTTTTGCAGCTATTCAAAAACCCTCCTTCAAAAAGAAATCAGTATTATTTTTTGTAGTTGATAAGAGAATATGACTGCAAATTAAACTTGAAACATAAATTCTTAATATTCACTCATCTCTATGATTATCAAACCCTCCTTTAAGTTTCATAAAAATCCTGTAAGTCATTAAAGAAGATCGGAGTTGCGAAAAACGCATCAGACCCATGATTTGCTGAAAAACGCCTGTGTTTCTAAAATTTTTGCCCCGAAATAAATAAATGACAATATCGTTATCCCCATACATTAAAATAGAAGATTTTTGTGACAATATTTTTTGTCCTCATTGAAAGGGCTATTTACAATAAACATTTGTGAAATTCCATGTGCAGATAATGTTGTAACATCCCATCAAAACCAGTTACGTGTTTTTCATAAAGAATACATGTATTTCATAATTCTATGCAGATTTACAAAATGTCCGGGAAGATTGTTTTATATCATATTGATATGCTCTACGTTTACCTTCAGTGAGTCTGAAATATTTCATTATATTGTACAATTACGCGGATAAAAGTTTTATATAGCAACGATGCACACCAAAGATTTCGGATAATTTAATATTATTCATTTACTTCTACTGACAAGTCCGTAGAATGTTTGGCAATATGCATGAAATAGGATATATACTTCATTTAGAAGTTTTGATTTATCTAGAATTATCTAGTGGGTCAGTTAATATTTAACCATACTTTTGGGGATTAACTTTATATCTAAATAATTGGCATGGTCCGACGAACTGCAAACAAACATGTCAGGGGAAAATGCATATGGAATAAATTAATTTTATACTATTTCAGAAGAAACTTGCAACAAAATCCACAAACAATTAAGAGAAAAAAAGATATGTAACGCAATATTTAAAACATAAAAAGCGAGAAAAACTTCAACAAGAGTTTTAAAGCATCATAGTAAAGCCGTTAACAGAGTAAAATAATTATGTAAAACAATTTGCAATAATTGCATTTGGGAAAGATATTTTGAGAATACATTACGATAACTCAAAGCAGTTAGGTGGGAGAAACTTACTAAAACAAATCTGCGAAATGAACCCTTTTTAGAATGACACTGAGAATCTCGTGAGATCAATAGATTATAACAAAACCACGGAGGCATATACATATATGTCAAAAACACTTTTAAATAGATGTTCTTCTAAATGATAATCAGACGTTCCAACAATTTATAACATATTTACCTTCAATTTTCTTCATTTGTGTCATTAAAACATTAACAAAATAGTCCATCCTCTTCTCTTCAAACAACAAAACAACGACAAAAATGACCAATCTACAAAAGACACAAATTAGCTTCGTTTAATTACATCACGATAGTAGAATCTTTGAAAACAAAATCTACACAAACGTTGCATTTTGTTAAATTGTCAATACATAATGCCGATCATTAAAAATGGATCAATTGATAGTTGAAACCGCTAAAACGATTTTTTGAGCTAAAAAAAAAAACAACATATCAATGGGTAATATTGAAATTAGTTTCAGAATGTGAAATCGAATATGTGTCCTCCAATGGATGTGAAAAAAACGTTTATACACAGCGTCTAAATTGCATGAAAATCCATATCTGGAAGTTTAAATGGCAGTGATTTCAATGTTGTAGTCGAATATTTAATATTCAGCTAGTTTTGTATCCGAAGTTCACTAAACCATGTTCTTTTCTGTATAAACATTAATTAAGTCAATAAGTTTTGAAATTTTCAATTATAATTAAGTCATCGACCTCAATAGAACAAAAATGACCAAGCAAATTCATCGATTCTTTTCCGAGTAATACGATAGCTACCAGTTTGAAAAGTAAGAAAAATCTTTGATTTTCTTTCGTCACATCATATCTAAGAGAAAATAACACAAATTTTAATTGCATTTACTTTTCGTGTATTGTTATTTCTTTTTATCGATATTCCTGTCGATAATACTCATTGAAAGTAATGGGAAAACTGAAAACTGGATCAAACCAAATTCAAATTGCATAAAAATATTTAAAAAATTATTATCTTTTTTAAACAAAATTTTAAAATGTTCGTGTACTAATATCCTTTATGAATTCATTTGATACCTTGTTTGAAGGAAATATGTTATTACAAACCAATTCATGCAGCAGACGAATCATCCTAAACTCTGTATAACGAAAATTGCTTCATTATCACATGTTTGTCTGTACTCATTTTTGGATTAGCTACTGAAACATCATGGGACTTCTTAATCAGTCGTTTTTGCCTCATAACATAACATTTGGCGAAATCTTAATCACAGGGAAATTGACATTGAAGAATTACGAATATGTATTTCAATCCAATCATAGTTACTAGGTGGAAGGATTCTGTCCGGATTTTGTCTGATCTACTTTTTAATTCATTAGAAATCTGGTTGAATTTCTTATCCTTACTTTATTTTTAACTCCTATTTATCGCAAAATCATTGGAAGTTACTTGTCCTTATTTCCTATTTTTCCCTGACAAATTAATTTTCAGCGCCACATGGTGGGTGTAACAAATTTGATCCGCGTAAAACTACAATTACTGCAAAGAATTCAAGAAGAAATTCTTCTTTCTGCCTTCGAGGTTATTTTTGTAGTGTATCGGCAATGCAAGTTGTTCCGAATGGTTTCAGTCAAAAGCGTTATGACCACCATTTCCAAATAGATGTCTCCAATTTTTTTTACACGCTGTCCCTGATTTCTAACGGTTTTAAACGTTGACGAAAAGTAACTTGTCTCACCTTTTGAAAAACGTCGTATTTAAATATTGTAACAATACCAATAACTACAATATTAAGTTTGCAAAAGGAATTATTGCGACCAAAACTTCTTCTGCTTTTTGTTTTATTATTGTTATGACTCCAACAAAAATTGTTTTTGCTCAAGTTCTTATTCTATGTTTCGTTTACTCACCTCCCAAAATTATGTAAACGTAAGATCTCACCATTAGGTGTTTTGTTATGAATAAAGATATATGTAGGATATAAACTAAAATTGTGTTAATAATTCATTTCGATGTCTTGAACACCATGATGACTAAGACTTTGAAATTCAGTATAATAGTAAAAACAGTATTTGATAATACAAACAGTGAAATGGAACAAAAAAAATATCAAATGCAATATGGCGTCCATCTAGTTATCACCAATTTTAAAATGCTCGGATTTGTATAAAATATACTTCTTAGGATTAAGAATGATATCTAAAATCCTTTTTTGTTCTGAGCTTTCATAACAATAAGTGAACAGTTTGGTTGACAAGGTTGCCGTGTGACGACCGATTTAGCAACAACGGTATAGTCAAAATAAAATCTAAATCTACCTTTGAAGTTTAAGGTCTTTTTAGATTTATTTAAAATGATGACCAATGTTATACATAACCAAAACCTCCGGATTTGAAGCCTATACAAAATTCTTACTTTTACATTTTGAAACCTTTCAAGTGTGGTTTTTCACATAAATAACGTTTTTTTTCTTTTTATCGCCTTTGAGCACACTAGAAGTTACTAGATATCTTAGCTTCCAAGTATATCATATTGCAAAAGAATCGGACAAACTAAACGTTGTCCTTTAAAACCAACATCATTACCGTGATAAAAAAAAACTTTCATAGAAGACATATCTATGACTTACATGGAAACCATACTGAAAACTTCCTTTAAAAATGCGATGATTTCCATTGCAACTAGTAGATAAGACAATGCACGTGGAAAGTGGACTAAATGATATTTAAACAACCTAGCAATACTGGTGACATCAAACATTCAACCTATGATGAGAACGTACTATAAATGCTATTGTATTGATAAATGTACACAGAAAAACTTACATGATGAAAGTCACGAGAACAACTACAATTAATTTCGGCACATTACTTGTTGACTTCTTCTCATCTGAAATTACATTATAAAGATTATGAAAAAAGCAATATAATGAGATAATGTTAAAATTTAAGAAGTTGAAACGATATTTCAATAGTACATGAATAAATGCCATTTTCACAGAAGTAAATAATATTTTAATCCAAAATTATTTGCATTTTTGTAAATGGTGCAATTTTGTATTTTTTTTTAAATCAGTTGATTCCGTATATGTTTAAATTGATTATGATCGAACTATAATCCGATGCGTTCAAAGACAATTTACCATTAAAAATCATTTTCGCAGACAGGAGCCTTTCCTCCGAAGAGTAAAACCCAATGGAACAGTGGTATGTTTTGTTGATATCATCTAAGGAACACTGCATAATAGTCAGTTTTACACCAGCAGGAACAATCTGTGATTTATATTTAGTATTATTAGTTGTCTCTTCACCAAAGGTTAATAAACGTTGCCCTGCATACCACCTCATACCATCCAAAGGCTGTTCGATCGACGATTTATCGTAAGCACAAATCAATGACAGATTTTCGCCATACTTGTCAATTCCTTCAAAAACCCTCCAGTCAACTATAAATAGAAATCGAAACATCTAATCATGGTCTAAAATGTAAGAATAAAATCCAGCAAAGTATTGATTGATAAAACCACAAGACATTTTATCAGAACATCTGCCCAACCTTTTTGTTTTATTCGTAAAGATTTACATTATGTAGGGAATGTGTTTTAAACCTAAACTAACAAATCATAAATCACAAATATCTTAGGATTCAATATTTTAAAAAATCCCAGCTTCTATTTTCACTACAATATTTTTTTGACATCTAAGCAACACTCAACACATAATAGTTGGTCATAGAGGCATAGAGGACGGGTAGTGTCACATTTGGCCATTCCATTTTATATGTAAGTATGGCATATCTATCATACGAATTTAAAATCATGTTTCAATCACTGTACAATAAGGTAAAAAAAACAATTCACAAAATGTAAATAAATGTTGTATTTATCTACCAAAAGCGACCAGTTTAATGGGATATCACTTATGTCTGATTAAGTCATACGTCTTCGATGTTTGATGGCACGCGTCTTGATTTAGTTACTTGTTACAATATTTTTATTTCTGTGTGACAATGTTGTGACTAAGGAAGCCGCTCTCTGGTTGGTCATAGCTGAACTTTAATAATTCTTCACTAGTCGAAGAACACTAATACATCTCTCACTTTCATATGATATGACCGAAAAAAATCCACAAATCTGCAAGGTCCCGTTTATATTTGGAAATGTTTTACTGTCACATTCCTGTATTGCAGTTCTAAAGGGGGCATCTTTAACATTTTCCCGTTTCATCTTCAACATTTGAATTTTATTCTCAAGAGTTCCATATAATAGCAGGTCATTCTCAACGAATTCCAAGTCAGCTAGATGAGTTAATTGAATGGCAAAATTATATGGAATCACAAAAAAAGTCCGATAGCAGCTTTCATTAAGAGATCGCCAAAGCTGCTTTTCATCTGAGAGAGGAAGTGATCTGTTAGAGGAATATAAACACTTTTAAAAGAACTTTCCTACTGATTCATTAGGCATATTTTTTTTGGCGTCTGACGCCCACAGGTATTTGGCCTTCTCTTAAGTACACCCAAAGTCTCGTCAACACCCAATACTTCATGGTACTGCTTGGCATGGAACTTGTCGATGTTTCCTTTTACATATGTGAGTCCATCTTGACGAATTACGGAATGAACCACATCAACAGCTCTTCTGGAAAGGTATCAAAAGAAAAGTTAACTCTATTGCATGGCCTTTATGTATTGCATGTTTATGTATTCTAATGATATGTGATTTTTTTTTCTTTTCTAAACTAATACAATTTCTTTAGTTCCATTATTTCAGATAAATTGACATAGAGGTTAGTATGATTCTACATGTACATGAGTAAAATAGATTCAATTTTGCAACAGAATTACCTTGTAAACATACCCGGAGTTGCTCTAAGTTTTTAATACATCTCATTGTGACCAGCAATGGCACCAGAAAATTAAATAAGCCGGTGTTATTCTCTCAGCTCTGGGTGTAACTCCAACTATTTGGATCTTGTCAGTCTTTTTTTACCTTTTTCCATGGATGCAACAATAGCTGAAATGAAATCTTAAAATATTTGAAAAGCATCAGGTCCTTCAATTCAACGTGCGCAACACATTTTTTATCTTCATTCTTCTGCTCTAACTGTTGTAGTCATTCAATTTCTCTTCTAAAATCGGCTGTCGTTTAGGGGACCAATAAAAGAAATGGACAACGTTGAAGCATATGCAAGAATCATGAGAGGCTTTCAAATATTGGTTTTCAAAAAATAGTAATAAGTACGAACAACCAAACTGAAAACTTTAATCCTTGATTTCTTTGATTATATTAAAAATAAATGCATTTTCCATGCTTTAATGTCAATACCTTGTCTGCAGTTCCCATTATATTTCTAATGCTGGCTTTGCTGACAGAGGTAACTATACATCTGTTTAAATGATGTGATGTGATGTACATTAAAAAGTAGTGATTTTTGGTATTCTCTCTACATCCGTTTACCAACTCCTTTGACTGTGTCTGTCATGTTCCCATTGCATATCATAAAATGTGTTTATTGTTATTTTCGACAGTTCCTAAACGTTTCTATATTAACAGATACAAAAGCCAGGATCGATATATAAAGTTTGATTTAATGAGTGAAAGATGTTAACCAATTAAAAATAATAGTTTCATTTCAACAGGCTCGTCCTTCTATTTTTCTGTTCATTTATCGGCATTTCACGATTGGACTACTACTTGGTGTTAATTATCGACATCCGCTGCCTAGTCATTTCAACTACCATGTTTACTGCTGACAAGTTAGCACGCTTGTCTAGATACGTACACATATACATGAAAAATAAACATATTTAAAGTTATTTTAAGACACAGGGCCAGTCAGTCTTCATTCAAAAATTATTATTGTTCCCATGTATATTTTTTTTAAATTTTGTCATAGACATGCAATTAAATTAAATTATTCAGTTATAAAATTAAAGGTCTGTGTTTCTGTTCTTCGTGTAAAAACGGTAACCGATAACTTTCACGTGTTTGTTCATTCTCAAGAGGTTCAAGATTGACAAAGTACTGTTTGAGTGAAAGCTACTTTTAAATAACATAAGGGCCACAAATCATTCTATAAAATGTTGAAATTGACAATTTAGCATTAGATAGGTGACTGATACCTAAATATTTCTGTAAAAATTCTTCAAAATGCCATTTTTAGCAACGAACATGGGAGCGAGCCCGTCCAATTTACCTTTATTGTCTTATATGTAGAAAATGTAGAAACTATAAATATTGGATCATTTGATTGACTGTAACACCTGTATTTAAGTAAACATTCTAAACATTCCGCAAATTGTATGAGTGCGAGCAGTTTTATTTTCATAATGGTTTGAAACTATTGAGCAAAATGCATTTTTTTCAATATTACTATCATGTAGGTGGCTGAGACATATTAATTTCAGTCAAAACTTCTTTAGAAATATCACATTCTTGCAAAATGTATGAGTGGCCACACTTTCCATTGCCATGAGAGTCTAAAATTATTGAATAAAATGCCTATTTTTTCATTGTAATTATCATGAGAGTGACTACGACACATATTTTTTCAGTCAAAATTCTTCAAAAAAGGCATATTATTGTAACTTTATGAGTGTGCACGGTTTAAATTTTTACGAGGGTCTAAAATCAATGAATGAAATGCTAAATTTTTCGATATAACTATTATGTGGATAGCTGCAACCGATAAATTTCAGTAAAAATTCTTCAAAAATGGCATGCTGTCAAAATGTAGGAATGTGAGCACTTTGAATTTGCATAAGTCTAAAATTATTTACTAAAATGTTAATTTTGCAATATAATTATCATGTGGGTGACTGCGACACATATATTTCAGTTAATATTCTTCAAAAATGTCATGCTGTCAAAATGTATCAATGTGAGCACTTTTAATTTCCATGAGAGTCTAAAATTATTTACTAAAATGCTAATTTTGCAATATAAGTATCATGTGATTGACTGCGACACATATATTTCAGTTAAAATTCTTTAAAAAATGTCATAATCCTGCAAAAATGTATGAGTGCACACATTTTTAATTTCCACGCGGTTCTTAAATTGTTTACTAAAATGCTAATTTTTCAATACAATTTACATGTGAGTGACTGCGACACATATATTTCAGTTAAAATTCTTCAAAAATGTCATATCCTGCATATATGTGAGTGCGCACACTTTAAATTTCCATGAGGGTCTTAAATTAATGACTAAAACGCTATTTTTTCAGTATAACTCTAATGTGGGTAGCTGCAACTTATAAATTTCAGTTCAAAATTATAGAAAAATGTCATTCTGTCAAAATGTATGAGTGCGGAAGCTTTCAAGTATCATAAAGGCCTAACATTTTGGATAAAATTGTCAATAAAGGTACTCGTTCCAATACTGGTGTCTACAGAACAAAAAAAATCAGTCTTAATTCCTTGAAGTCAAGGGAGTAGCAAGTACGACAGGTAAAATTTGTTGTTGGTACATTGTACTGCATGCCATACATTAAAGTCAGTGCAAAAATTGAGAAAAATCAAGATCATAAATAGCAATGATTCCTTCCCGTCGTACCAATCGGCATTCGGATGCAACGATTTTTTTTTTCGGGACCGCGTATATGTTCTGTATGCCATTCAATCAGAGAAGTATTCTCAAGCAAGTGACTGTCAGTGTCTGTCAGGAACTCTTCTAACCTACGTGTCTGCTCTGCCTAGAACAGCTCCTGACAGGAGAGTGTCAGGACCCATGACAGAGCTTTTCCAGAACTGTTTTATATGAGCAAATCCTGATAGAGTCGAATAAAGGTTAGAAGTGACCGCAATTTTATCTTCTCATGTTATACAAACAACCCACAGGTTATCAGTTTTGAGTTTACTACTTACAAGTTAAGACTCATTTCTTTCCATCACAGAATTTTGCATTTGCAAGAATAATCAAGGGAACCAAGGTTGTAGCGGTAATCAAAAGAATGAAATCGAGGAACAAAGACCAGACATGGAAAACAGACATACACAACAAAGAACATAAAGTAACTAAAATCATACATTCAAAGTAACAACAGCAAATGAGCAACTCGGACTCCACTAAAATCTGGGAGCATGGATCAGGTGCACCGGTAGGGTAAGCGTCCTCTGCTTTTCTAGAAACACCCGCCAAGTTGCTCATAAAAAGTCAAGTTCGGGGTAAACAAACGAGGAAAACAAAACTGTGACCCTTTGAATAAATCAGTTTTCATGGTGCAGATGGATACACCATAACAATCCATGAGTTCATGATGACGACCATAAAACTTCTGTATTGATGACTTCAATCTTGTAGCAACATAACCCTGTCCCAGAAGCCTTTTTGGTAGAGTTCTAGCGATACAAAAAGTCTGCGTAGTTTCGGCAAGCTCTGGCATAAAGTATGAGTTATGATATGAACACTCCATACGCAGGTGCTGAAGGGATGTTGCCACAGATAAAAGGAAAGTTGACAATTCTGAGTGAAAAGTCATCACGTTTGTCGTAAAGTTTGGTCAATAGTTTTCCTTTGCCATCGATTTCTAAGTGTAGGTCAAGATATGAGGCTGACTTTACAATGTCTGCAGTATCCTTTATCTCAAGTTTTTTGGGGTAAATGCGATGTATCAAATCCCCGAAATTAGGATAGTTTAAAGGTAATACGTCATCTGAATAGCGGAAACTGAGATTAAAGGATCTAGCCAAACGATATTCTTTCTTTTGCATCATATCAGCTATAAAATCAGCCAATAAGAGTGAAGGAATAGGTCTGCAAGTAACGGAGCACAATTTGTTCCCATCGGAATGCCGACCGTTTGTTGAAAAACACGTCCACCACACCGGTCAAATATGTTGTCGATTAAAAATTCCAGCATTTTGTAAACATGTTCTCTGTATATTTGGAAAATGATTGGGAATTATTTTTACAAAGTATGAGGAATCTCTACCAAGAACTATACAATGCCTATAGCTTTCAACTTTCCCTTGGACAACAAAACTATAATTGTTTTCCGTCTTTTGGCCTATGCATATAATTTGGAAGTTTTAATATTTCCCGTTTCATCATAAAACGAGTGTTTTGAATGTTTTTATATGACTTTAGACAACGTTTTTGATACATACTGTTCTACTGAAGTTTTTGAATTCGACCATTCGGAAACGTTTACACATAGTGACTTTCGGAAGTATATATACAATACATATGCATTGTCCTAGCATATCGGAAATATGGATATGAGGCTTAGAAATGGGGGTTTTGCAAGGCTTTGCCGAACGATTTACCCCCGTTTCGTGCCGAGTAACCCATATTTCCGATATGCTTGGACACTGGTTTTGTATTGTGTTTAAACTGCCAATAAAACAAATATTGGTTGAGGTCAATTCTATGTAAAATCGTTTTTGTACGTGTTTTACAAAAAAGTACCCCTATTGCGCCTATAACGACACAGCGAAGTAATATCTTAGCGACAATATGGGTATGCAAATCCGTACGAGTCTGCCAATTCATTTTAAAATAATACATTCGGGAGAAAATGCTTTCTGTATTTGTAACCTAAATATTTTTATAAATGTAAATGACTTTAAAAGTATTTTGAAAAATATTTTCTCTGTAATTCCATGCCGAAAAATGATTCTTATGCAACACTACTTTTTTGTGTAACCGGCGATGCACTTTTCTGACGCACTTGTTGACAATGGGCGCTAAAATGAGTTCATAAATCTATGATTTATGTTGAACTTCATATCGTGAAAACCACACATCACAATAATATAAATGAAAAAGGTAACTGTTTTACACCTGGATAAAAAAGTCTTGTACAACGATTTCACTGTATCATAACGTCACGAAACGAGTCATTCATGCATGGAATTCGGCGGTGGATGCATGTAAACATTCAGATTATGAAAATTCAATGCCGGCGACCAGTCCATGTTAAATTGTGATGTAGGCTCCGTTTAACTGTTTGAAGACATTTGTGGACGACTACCGGTCACCTGCAGTGGCATGCGGAATGAAAAAGATAAACCAACATAGGGTTATACAAAATAACACAAAAAATACTTAGACATCATTTATTCATTCATCACATAAAAGCAAGTCACGATTTCAATATTCAAACATTTTATTTTCAATGAGGAGAAATATTACATGCAGAAAACGTACAAAATGTATGATTTATTTTCTAAGCGACAACGGCACGGAGGCCGCCATAGCTTTCAAGGCAAAAGGTACTTCCCACGTTAGTCTAAAAATAACTGCCCAATATCGATTTACAATATTTGACAGGCAATATTGGCAGAAAATGCGTCCTTTGCAGGATAAATACTTCGATTTTGACAGTACGGAATTGTTCTTAAATCTAATTTCCATCATAATGCCTAAAAATTGGATATGGACAATGCTAAAATTGGCAGAGAGTTCAGTATTCAGTCTGTGAAAAGAAAACGAGTTAACTTGTGAAATCACCGGAAGTGGAAGCGGTCAAAATATAAACAATGACATGATGTGCAAGATTCTATCGCTAACCGTCTCACAATGCCAGTACCTTTCAACCTTCCTTTGGACAACAACAGATCCATGGCCAAAGCACTACATTTTTTTATGTCGCTCAGTGGTACCAGAATCGAAACGCAGAAGGAATGCCGATCAATCCGCCTGCAGGAATGCGTGTACGACATTAAGCTACATTTGCTCAACAATAATGGCACGTCGGTTAAAGGGTTCGATCGGATGCTTATACCAATACACTTGCAAGAAGTGTCGTTGAGGGCAGCGATATCAATTTGACATCTCTTCTAATTCTTAATCTTGAATTGCCTCAAAATCATACCATAATAGCCTGATCCGAGAAAAAATAAATCCCTTAGCATTCAGAAATCTATTTTGGATTTTGGCAAATTCAAGGGGGTCGTATGTCGTGCTTTCCTGGAAAGAATAGAAGAAATAGATGCATGTGAAGCTGATGTGATTCAAATTCAGTTTTTATGGGCCACAATTTAATGATTATCATAACATTTTCTCAGCTAAGGCTACTGCATTATTCAGGGAGTTGAAGGCAAAATTTGAATAGAGTCTTCATAATAGGGATGTGTTCAATGTAAATGTAGGGGTATGGCAATGAATATATGAAAAATTGCAATCCTGAAAATTAAAACAAACATGGTTCCCTTCAATCAGGTTTTAATCATGGCGAAGAATTCTGGAGGAATTCCAATAATTCTATAGATAGGCAAGATTGAATTTGGATTTTCCGGGAAATATGTAACATTGTTCAAAAAGTTGTTACAGGAGCACTTTCAATTTTCTCCATGCGTGTTCTGAGTGTATCATGAAAGGCCACAGTTATCGTAATATCCGAAAACATTCTCAAGCAAGCATGTATTGCTACTACTACCCTGATAAATAACAAGGTAAGTCCATTAGATATGGCAGAAGGAAAACATGCAGGAAAGAAAGGATTGATTTTGATTGACAAAGATTCGTGATGTATGTCGTATGTGAAAATTGATGATGCTATCAGAATTATTTTAAAATAAGGCAGTGGCAGCAAGATAAGCCTTCACAATGACCTCTGGTTTGTTTTAAATGAGAATCTATGTATTTTTTTTTATCTCGGATGAACTTTTAGTGTACAAGAAACTGTACGCTTCAAAACTCTCAATTCAAATTTGTACACAGGATTTTAACAACAAATTAGAGTGGAATTAAATAATTGCAAATGTCTGTAACTTCTGAAATGAAACTAAAGAGAGTATTTTGCAAATGCAGACTTAGTAATGATATCTGACTATGTGTAAAAGGCCTGTTACGAATAGTTGGCGATGAAATCTCCCACATTACACATAAAAGTAAACGTTATGACATTAGCTATGTTGATTTTCCAAATAACATTGTTGGTCATATCTTTCTTTCATGAAATATTATCTATATACATGTAGATGTACTGATAAAATACCTTGTGTGAAAAGTGCTTTGAAATATTTTAAAGACTGTATTTAAAAAGAAATAATTAGTCAGATGTATGCCACCCTTGCACAAGAAAAATATTATTGTAAAACATGATTGTCTTTGCAAACTGCTCCTGGTGTCAATTAGTAAATACTTTAGTATCTCACTGGAAAAAATGTTTTATTTTTTGTTTTCTTTCTTTGTAGTTTGTTATACATTTTGTAACTTTCAATAAATATGCGTCTGTACTTTCCATGCGTAAAACAAACTTGTGGATGTAGATCTAGTCTACAATCTTGATCAGGAATCACAATCCATTTGTTTCATAGCAGAAAACAAGTACAAGTTAAAACATATTTTCCATTTCCTAAATGATTTTTTTAGTTATTAATAATTCAGAAGATGATGATTTTAGGAAAGTTATTTCACGAAGTAGATCTTTTATATCATACCTGATTGATATATGTCAACTACTGTGTAACAATTTCATTTAACAAACAAATGTAGAACTGATTTGTATCTTGGTTTACATTTTTAACTCAATTTGACGGAGTTACTATGTTTCATGAACAGTATTTTGCATCAAGTTATGATTTTGAGTTGTATACAGATGCTGCTTCATAATAGGTTTTATGGGCAGGCAATTTGCAAGTTAATTGGTTCTGCTCTAGATGGTCGGTTGATTTTCCTTGATTCAATTTAAAAATTCAATGACATTTTTAGAAATATAATTTACCCTATTTTTGTAGCACCTTTGTTCAGGGGTCATCAATGGTCAAGAAACTATCATTTTGGTGTGATAATGATGCAACATGTACAAATTAAAAGAAACATTTTTAGAAATAATAATGTATAAATTAACATGGTGTGCTTGTAATTAATACAAAAATATGTCAATGCAAAATATATTCCATTTTTTAATACCAAATTAGTGGTACCTTATCTCCTTTACAGGTCGAACGATTACGTCAAATAGCTCAACGGGCAGTGCAACAGTCCAATCGTTATCCCAGTGTGTCAGAAGTAATGTGGTCCAAACGAATTCTGCGGAGAAGCTTTGGAAGATGTTTATTAGAAAACCAAGATGGTATATGAAACTGACTACAACCATTACTTTTAAATAAGATACATTATTATAGTAAAGGGATATCTACCATTTTAGAAGAATTACTTAATATTTTGTTACTCACAGTTATAGAAATCTAAAACTGCAGTATTCTACAATTAAACTTTATCTATGCAGAATGTTCAGACATCTGATACAGATTGAAACAATATGGTACATGTACAGTTGTATGTTTATGAAATCCATTAAACGGTTACAAAGTCAAAGTCAATCCTCGCCTACCAGTTACTTCTGAAATACTGGTGCAGATATGTATTAAATTGAATAACAGCTTTTGTTCCGAGTTAGTAAATGTGATGTTAAAAACTGTACGCATTGTAGACTTTCGTTTTTTTTTTCTTTGTGAAGAATTTATTTGTTATTGATAAAATTGAAAACTTTGAACATAAAGGTACACTCTCTGAATTCCTGATATTCCTTATGTTTTAATTTGCAACTTTAAATTTGATAGGGTCTGAGACTGACTCATTTCAACATGAAATGAAAATTCAGTTGCACAAATTTGGTATTTTTTGTGTCCTTTTAAATATATAAATCAAAATTATACAACAAACGCCAATAGGCCCAAGCAATGATCCCTTGCATCTACTTGTTTATTACTAAACTCAAACAGTAATTGGAAAGCTGGAAGTTAGATTTTAAAATCTACAATTGACACTCTTTCCTCAAAGAAAGCACAAATTGAGGACCATTTTATAAAAAAGGGTTAGGCAGATGGAAATCTGATACTTATAACAGGTACATAAAAACTGACAAATCATCTATTAAAACTTCCCATCAAAAGATATGTAAGATTTATTGATAGACATTGTCAAGTATACATGTTCCTAAGTCCGAAATTACTTTAGTTTATGTTACTTGAGTATACAGGGCAGGGGCACGTTGCACCTGTGTATAATGATGTTTGTGGGCCTGCTACAGCTTGCCCTCTGAACTGACGTTTTCCCCGTCGTTCACTGAAAACCCTGATCTGAAATTTTCATCCCAGTGGGGTTGTTGTTTATTTCGCATCTACGCCATACCTATTTTCGTTATATGTATGTATATTAATGTTAGGTAATAAAACTACATGTACCAATATTTAAATTTGTAGTGTTTCAATACACATTTATACATTAAAGTATATTTTCTCACAATATATTTCTTTTTCATTGGCAGTGATGTATTTGTGTGTGTGTGTTTTCTTTTTCTGTTTTTTTTTTTTTTTTTTTGTTTCCATATGAAAGGAATAATAATATTTGTTTTTTTTTATTTCACTTGCTATATTTAAAAGTAAGTGTCATTGTATTACTTGTATTCTGTCAGATTCAGCTGAAAGGTTATGCTATTGCATTTAATATTGTCCTTTTTTATTTTCACTGATATGATTCCTTGGCGGTCACTCAGCTACATTGCATCTGACTTTTTTACCCTTCCGCAACTTGTTCATGTCCCAAGTAACTAAATACTTTCCACCGTCAATACAACCCCCTATTTCGGAAGCCTTCAACTATTAAATGGAGCATCGCCACATACGAGGATTGGCTCTACTGTACGAAGTACCATCGTTAGTGGCGTGGAGCAAGCTTTCTCTTTACTGAATTTTCGACTCCAAAGGGCAAAACAAAAGTTTGATTTTGTAAAAAATCATTAAACTTACACTTAATTGTCGTTAGCTCAAATCTGATATCTAGTTTAAATATCAAATATACAAATATACAGGTTTCCCTTGTTAAATATCATTATCCTTATCCATGTTATATGACTTGTAGGCTTCCTTGGTTTGATAAGATAAAGGGTTACATATACGTATATGTAGTATAAACAAACGCTTTGGATATTGGATCACCTAGAATACCAGTAACATAAAAATAGGAAGTCCTACCCTGGTATAGTCAAACAACAATATATAAGCAGTTATATTACCAAATTAAATTAATAATAGTACATTATAAAAATAGCATTTGCATGGTCACAGGGAAAACAATTTACGGAACATTTGCGTATGAACATGGTCTAAACCCCAGAGCTGGATTTAAAGCTCTACAGTTGTATTCTGGTCAAGATGGCAGACAATTTACATGAAGTTTATCTATAACATGTACATCAATTACATTCATTTCGGATGAAATGGTTTACTTTGGATTTTCTCATTAGAGTATATATAATTAACACTACCGTAACACCGTAACACAGAACACCGATCTACATGAACAATTATGATATTGCTAGGTTAGTTTAAATGCTGTTGTAATTTATCACACAATCTATCCAATATAATATAAATACTAAGTTAATACGTAATATGGTACACAGATAAATATATTAACGTCGATTTGTTTATAGATTAAACAAAAATGAACCATATGTGTAGATATATGTTACACAAAAATACACATACATGTATCTCCTATCATATGCACAAGAAGCTAATAACGGATATATAACCTTGCATTTACCTGTAAAAGGTGTCGTATATATCTGTGAATGTCTCCTGAACCCCAAATATGATCTATTGTTTTACTCTTGTTTTACTATTGTTTTAATCGTTCGAATAAAAGTATTGAAGACCATCGTAACAGAATGAAAATCAAATGTCATCACACGATACACTGACGTACTCTTATATTCTATCGTTTGCATCATAAAGAAAACTTAATTAGTCAACGTAACACAAGAGACCGAATCTCAAAATTGGAACTTAGGACAGTTGGACTCTAATAGACCATTCCTTGTTTATTGAATGTTGCATGAGTTGAGTATTATCAATATACACTTCAAACCCTACCTCGCGGTAGTATACGTCACGAATCTTTTAAACTATGATTCAAGTATCTAGTGAAACATTATTTCCAGATAGTGGAAATATATATACGTATTAGGTTACGAATAAGAGCAAAACAATGATATAGAAAGTTATTCTTGAAACTTTCAAGTTCCTTGAGCCGTACTTTTGTTTAAAATAGATACAAAAAATTGAACTAAAAAACGACAATATTCAGCACATATCGAAATTCAACTCAGGGCCCGTAACATTTCAAATTCGTGGACTGTTGAACAATTAAAGAGTAATCAAGGGAACCAAGGTTATAGCGGTAATCAAAAGAATGTAATCCAGGGACAAAGACCAGACATGGAAAACAGACATACACAACAAAGAACATAAAGTAACTCAAATCATACATACAAAGTAACAAAAGTAAATGCGCAACTCGGACTCCACTACAAACTGGGAGTATGCGTCTTCTGCTTTTGTAGAAACACCCGCAAGTTGCTCATAAAAAAGTCAAGTCCGGGGTAGACAAACGAAGGAAGGAAAACTATGACCTGTTGAATAAATCAGTTTTCATGGTGCTGATGGATACACCATAACGATCCACGAATTCATGATAACGACCATAAAACATCTTTAGTGATGACTTCAATTTTTTAGCAACATAACCCTGTTCCAGAAGCCTATTTGTTAGAGTTCTAGCGCGATACAAAAAGTCTGCTCAGTTTCGGAAGCTCTGGCATAACGTATGAGTTATGATATGAACACTCCATACGCAGGAGCCGAAGGGCTGTTGCCACAGATGAAAGGAAAGTTGACAATTCTGAATGAATAAGTCATCACGTTTGTCGTAAAGTTTGGTCAATAGTTTTCCTTTACCATCGATTTCTAAGTGTAGGTCAAGATATGAGGCTGACTTCAAAGAATGATAAATTCGAGTGTGACAATGTGTGATGACCATAACAAAGAAACAGGTAATAACAATAGTTACTCTTCAAAACAGACAAATGTTCAACTATTTGCATTGCAAATATTCAAAGTCATTTACATTTGTTTAAGATAAAAACTTTCAAAGAAAATTACTCCTCAATAAATTGCCCTCAACGCTTAATATCAAGATTATAAGAAGACACAGAATAAAACAAATGTTGTCGTACTTAGTTTGGTAATTTAGTAATACAAAACAAAGTAAAATTAACAATACTCAGAACTTCGTTTGAGAGTCTTAATAATTGTCAATACATACGTTGATTTTCAGCCATACAACGAAGAAACCACAATACTTGAAACAGAACTATAGCTTTCCCCATTATTTCCCATGTAATTCAAACATCCAATCTACGTGCCACTGGATCTGTAAAATTGTTAAGTATTGTTTCTTACAATGAAGCATACCAACATAATAATTGGTCAGTGTTTTTTAAATTCTAGAAATGAATTAACTTACATACAATAAAATACAAGACATGTACATCGAAGAGTCCATATATAATGGCGAATTTAAATACAATTACTTTGTCAGTATGTATGCCACCCCATGTTAACGTTTAAATCAATACTGTAAGAGTAATCAAAGGAAGAAAGATTATATCAGTAAAGGTATAAAGGTATAAATAAAGAACACGTCAATAGAATAATATGCAACAAGAAAGATAAAATGCATATTATATGATCAAATATATATTTAATCTTAATTTAAAAACAGAAACAATCAATTCAAAGTAAGGACCTTCTTTTCGTTTTTCATTAAAAAAACCGTTGTCCAAGCAACTAAATCAGAGTGGGGAATACAGTTAAAATTAAGAACGTTTTTGCAGTGTAAATGCCAAAAACTGTCCTTTCAACTTTGTGATGCGTTGCAAAAGTCAGCTCTTCTCCACATGAAAGAGCAACAGATTACCGTTCATAAATTCTAATGGTTTATAGAAAAGGACAAAGCATTGACAAATTATTCGAAAAGGACAAAAAATGTTATAATATATAAATATTAGACTCTACCGTTGTTTAAGATAATACTTTAGATTATTTGTCTGTGTTATATAACTCTAAATTTACAACTAAAATCTGGAATAAATATATCATCAGCTCAATATTAAGTTAATCTAAATGAGTAAATGAGACAGAAACTGTGGGACTCAGTCATGGAACAATAAAGACAAAATGAAACACGTTTAATGAAGTTAGCCAGTACAAATATTTATTTTATGTGCTTGTTATGACGGACACCCTGCTGTTAAACCTTAGAATTCACCCCCCCCCACCTCCCCACCCGAAATGATCCTTCCCTGGGTCGAATGATAAATTAAACTTCTTAAAAGCATTAGGTAAGAAAACCCCCAACAATAACAATGACTATGTGGAATGTACTGATATAATAAGTTTTTTATGACTTTATTTTGTATCAAAATAAACATTTTAAATCGATATTTTATATTGCACCATTGTTGTCACGAAATTATTAACTTTCAGGTTTATTTCCGTTCACCTACATGAGGAAAAACAGTGAAACGGCTCCATAACCAAAGACAGGGAATAACCATGGACTCCATTCGCGTGTTGTTAAATGATCAATCGTTTCAATGATTTTATTATTTGTACTACTGCGCAAAAAATCAGCCTAGTGTAAATTTAAATATAACATAAACCCTTTTAAACTTCCCGGTTATATTTTATTTTCAATTTATTTTATTTTAAAAACATATTTTATATTTATTTCATGCTAAAAAATAATATATTATCTCACCGCACAATTTTATTTTATTTTATTGTTAAAATTTTAAGTAATTTCTGGATTAGACATTTTCTGTCAAGACACATGCTTACTTTCAAGACATGTAAACTGAATAGTGTACTGACGGTCAATCAGTTCAGTGAAATACAACAGCACGTAGTACATTTAATATTATATTTAAGAAAAAATGCAATTATGAAATGATCAAGCGGAGAGACCAGTTGAAAATATTACTACACATTGTATTCGAACACGTAGTAAAATGTAATTGTTACGTATTTAGGTTTCTCTTTGACTTGATTGATACATTAAAAGGTCATTCAGGGTTATATAGATGAACACGTATACCATATGTCCTTAGGAATTAATGAATATGGGCTCCTGTTGATAGAACATATTTATTTGTATTCACAACATTTGAATTAAATTCAAATATAACTAAACCGAACGAACGACTTCGATTTATCTCGGCAGAAACCATACGGAAACCATCAGTTTCGTTTCAAAATGAGAGTATGCATTGGATATGAAAAAATTAAGATGAACCACATTTAATTTCTCTGAAAAGTACACCCAACAAAAATTAATGTTAGTTATCTACACACCTTGGTAACTACAGCAAGAATGTTTATAAACCATGAACAAATCACAATACTATTTCGCTGTAACCGTCGTTCTTTTAACTTCCGGGTTGTTCACTTATTTATGTTATTTAAAGAAGTTAACATTAAAGGTGGTGATCAAAATAAGCTTCAAAGTGCAGTAGTTTGCATTAATGAAAAGAGGGGAAACTACAACTGTACAGTAGGGGTTTCCCTTCACACATTTTATGAAATTGTAAACGATATTAAGTTCACGAAAATATTTTACCGATTTAACCACAATATTTGTCAGAAAAATGCTAATTTTATTCTATATCCTTTAAACGTTTTATTTGGGTTTCTTCGTTTAAGCACACAAGTTCCTCGTTTTGTCATCAGTTAAGCGAGTTGGAGTTAGTAGTTGATGTATTTAAAAACTATTTATACCCAACAAAAATCAATGTTACAAACCTTGGTTACTACAACAAGAATGCTGATAAACCATTAGCAAACCACAGAATTGATTCTATGTACCGCCGTTCTTTAAAATGTTTGGTTTTACAATTACTGTTTATAGACGTTAAACTTAAGGGCGGTGATAAAGCAAGCTTCTAAGTGTTGTAATATATACTGATCAAAAGGAGGGAAACTACAACTTGTACAAGTAGGGGCTGATTTTTTTTCTAGAACAAATATGACAGCACCAAGCAGTTCTTTTTTTTTCTATATTCACACATTTGCTTAAATTATAAAAAAAAATATTGAGTTACAAAAATGCTTATTTTATTCCACTTTCTTTAAATGTTTTCTTGGGTTACTTCGTTTTCTGCTCACAAATATCTCTTTTTTTTTCTCCAGCTGAGCATAAGGATGTTATCATAGGACAGCATAACTCCAGAAAGATTTTTCTTTTGTAATTCTAACTAATTAATTAATAGTTTATATATTTAAAACACATTTTTGCTTGTTTACCCAAATATTGATGCATGCTAAGTCTGAAATAATGAAATAATACAGGTCATGATCAGTGTTATGCAAATATTATGTACAAAATGAACTTACAATTAATAATTACTTAAATAATAAATATCATTGAAAGGTTTAGATTTTAAATCTTGGAAACGTTTATAGCTTTTAAAAAAGTTACATAAAGATCATAAAGGGACAATTCAGATTTGCAACCACTTAGAGAATTGTGTGTAATGTAAGTAGCCAAGCCCATACATAAAGATCACATTAATTACCTTCTTTAGTAAATTAAAATGTCCACTCGAGTGCAACATCTGAGATAGACAGCTTTCAACATAGCGGACACCTGGTTGCACAGTGTGATGACAAATGGTCTGTTATTGTTTTTTTACCAATTATAACTATATTAACAGCGCGTGTTTGAATTAACTTAGATTGTTTGACTGATTGGTTTTAAGTCAATATAACTGTTAACGTGAAAGGATTTTCTACGTGTTACTTTTGATTATTGGTATTGTTAGATGGACAACTGAGACTGATTCGTAATGTTGCGGGTTAAGAGAGGAGGTATTACTTTGCTGATATATGTCAACATACACTCGAATGACTGATGTAATCCCGTTGTGAAGTACTCATTTTTTGTTTTGTTTTGATTAAGATAGTCATTTAGTTGA
Source organism: Perna viridis (assembly GCA_037379345.1). Classification (NCBI taxonomy): domain Eukaryota; kingdom Metazoa; phylum Mollusca; class Bivalvia; order Mytilida; family Mytilidae; genus Perna; species Perna viridis. The sequence continues at coordinate 29,029,828 of CM074515.1, forward strand.
CTCGATGAACGACTTTATAAGATGACAGGTGTCGTCTGCTCGTGTACATGTACTTCTATGTCTGATTTTTGCCTCTCATACGGTTGAATAGATTTGAAAGGTTATAACGTTTGTTTTTCGTTTTACGTTCATTCAACCGGACGTTTCTAAGTCGAGTTACCTCTCTTTCATTAACAACAATATGAAATATGTAACTTTTATAATTGTATTTCTCCGTTACATGAACACTGGGGGTCGGAGACCCCACAATATCTTTACAATTCAATATCCATACCGATAGCTTTGGTACGAGTCCTTCTTTTATGGACGTTTATCGAAGACGATTCGGTAATCTTTCCGTTTGCCTGCGGTCATAAATTGTTTCTTCCTTCGAATTATTCTGTCATCTTCTACCGTTGCGCCTTATCAATTCACTACCATTTCTCTAAATAATTCATAGTAAATTAAAAGTGCGTTGTATCATTTAATGTAAATCGACGCACTTTACAACAGGTCGTTGTTCCATCGTCTTGTGGTTTAGTTAATTAAAAGGCAGAAGGGCCGCACAGAACGAATTCTTTGATATTGTTTCCAGTGACTTCATTCGTCAGGTCAATTAAATAAAATCCTTAGGTCAGTTTCAATTCTCCTTCGGCCAACCATTCCATTCATGATTGATTTTTTTAAACGTATACACATATCCGTAAATAGGCCTCGGCTTTGGTTTTAAGTTGGTATCATCAGTTTGTTGTTGATTTTGACAGGAAGCACTGGTATGTAAAGTATTCTGGGTGGCAGAATATTGCATTTGATTAATCCTTTGTAGTCTCGATGCCTTTAAAATTCTAAGTAATTATTATTGCGTGGCCTAGCGGTACTTTTCCAGTCTTGTTAATGTAGGGGTAACATCATAGTAGTCGATCATATCTTCTTCTGGTGTTTTGTGCTATAATTTGAATGCTTCTGTTTGTTCCCCGGCAAATCGTTCATGATCATATCGATTACGAATTCAATGTGTTTCTGACGTAACATGTAGTGCATCCAAGCCAAATGCATGTATGAAATTGGTAAACCGTTCCTACTGCATACCCATCCACTCTTTATGGTCCAACTTCTTGTTCTCCTCCATTATGTGCATTTGTATATGTATGCATTTTGATTCGGACACGTATTTGAGCCACTGCATGGCTTTGGTCGAATGTTTATATCCGTGGGCTGGTATTAGTCCAATAGTCTCTGGTTTAAGATATTTAGATCTGAGTACAAGGTAACAGGCCGAGGCAATAATGATACATTCTTCGAATGGGTCTTTAGGTATGCCGCCATTGGCTTCAGTGGTGTACATGAATAGCTGACGGAAGGTTATACAGGCCTTTCGCACGATGACTAAGTCTGTGTTACAGTACTTTAAAATATCTTGTTGAAGTTACAGTACTTAAAAATATCTTCTTAAAATTCTAAGGCATCCTCTCTAAGTTCGTTGTACCATGTCTTAAAAGTGTCTCTTCCGGCTGGTTTCATGACGTCTGGGTTATAATAGCGTATGTCTGGTAAGATTTGTAGCTTGATATCTTTTTTGTTCCTTCCTATTGTTCAGATGAAGAAAATACAAAGTCCTGTGAATTCAAACATATTAAAAAGATTAAACAGAGTAGTTGGTAGAAAGTTCAGTGAATCGATCATCTTTATCTTACATCTAGGCACTTCTACCAACATGATCTTCCCACCATTTGGAAAAATCGTCGGTTTCACTCCATTTGTGAACAAGTATTGTAGTATTGGGACGGAATCATATCTTTTAAAGTTATGACACAGCACGGAACCGGATACCGGAAAATAACCACGAACAAAATGCTGCAGTTGTTTCTTCTCCTTTAAATATGTCTAAAGCGCAGCTGCAATTAATTCCAAATGTCTGACTCCAAATATCTATTCATTATGATTATATATTTGCGGTCTAAGAAGAAAGTTAATGTTATTTTTTAATGTAACGTTATAAGTATAATTCAAGTGTGGGAACCCCTTTCTCTAATACCATGTGATGAACAGTGACTCCATTTTCAATTAGAAATATGATTACATATGATATGACTACACTCGAGCTTAGAATAATGAAGAAATGAGTCAGATTTAAAACGTAGGAACAAAACCCTAATATCACAAAGTGAAAACAACCCATGCAGTTCACAGATTGGTATTTAAGAGTATCAACAATGATAAATCAGACAGACAGGTAACCGCGGTGACACATTACCAGTATATTGAACGCAATATATCTTAATATTGATGTGAGCAAAGTTCAATTGATCAGAGGTCAAAATAATGGCTCGACTGATAATAGTTGTAGGAAAGCGGTTCTTGTTATTTTTGCCAATGAAAACCAACACAGCGATCTGTGAAACGGAAGCAGAAAGATACAAATTATTATAAACATGTTTTCATCTAAGTAGAATGGTCTCGTCATCAGGAGGCAAATTAACGTTGCATTTTCAGATCAAACCAAAATTATTCGATTTGCGATGGCATTGTCATCAGCTTAATATGTAAGCCAGTCAAACGCCGATGATGTAAATTTACTAGTTGCATAATAGAGATTTCCACTAAATTGACGAATAAACGGATATACCGAAATAAAGATCATCTGTTTTGTTATGTGCTAATGACTTCAATTCACTGCTTCAATTTAAGTATAAATAATGCTCGAACTAAGGTTTTACTGATTTCTATTTCTGAATTATTGTTCTTACATTTTATGATATTACAATTTTTTCTAGCCTTATGAAAATAAAACAAATCTTATGTTTTCCTCACAGAAACAAATTTATCTATTTGTTGTTAACCTAAGATCGTCGTTGAATCGCCCCTTTTATTGTTCGAATTGCTATTTACTTAATATTCATTCATTCATTCATACCTTTATTTCCTCAAATACATGAGATATATAAACAGTTTATATATATAGCAAATAACAAAACATTATTATATGTAAAAATTGGAAAAGTATATCAAATATTTTACAATTATTTCATGAAACATTCATTTGGGGATATCTGTATTAGTACAATCTACGTTAACGTTATCACGAACAAGTCTAAATTGGCGGTTGTATTCTGCATTGTACAACATGAGCATGGCATAATTTAGTGAAGTTGATTGTGTCATCATCGCTGCTTTGTGTAGTGTTTGGTATTGTCCCAAGTAGAATAATAAAACGATTATACTGGGAGTACGAGTCAAGTTCTAGGTCGAAGTTTTCAATTATCAAGTCCCACCAGATTTGTCAGAAGACGTTGGTTGCAGAACATGTACAAGAAATATGGCAAAAAAGGTCTACGTATTGTCTATTACATATTAAACATATCAATGGTCAACCACTGGGAACGTCAGTCAATAATTTTTTTATAAAGTATGACCTTTCTTATTTCATTTACTGTTTTTTTTTTGCGTTTTTCAAATATTTTGCAAATGTAACAGTATTATGTATTCGAGAAATTTAATAAAGTCACTATCGTTATTTATGCGAGTTGACCATTCGCTGGCTTGTACGTAGACACATTCTGTTTAATGATTTTTTTCTATTCTTGTTTTGAGGGGAAGTGTAATAAATTCAAGTAAATATTCATGTAAACTATATTTATGAAGTAAGGTTACTACATCAGGAACATATCCAAGATGTTTACGACTGGGGTCCATCAATATGAAAATTAATCGATTCAAGAAGATTGCTTTAGATAAATGTTTGTTGTCCAGCACAGCTTTTGAAGAAAGAATAATTTGCGTTTATCAATCAAACTTGTGATAGAATGGAAGCCTAGAATACTTTCGCACACATCCGAACGAGTATTAATTTTGAGTTTAAGAATGTTTTTGACTATCAGGTGTTCAAATCGGTTAAGAGAAACTAAGTCTTGCGCTTGGGGTTGGACCAAAGTTCACAACCATGCAATATAGATGGAAGGGTAACAGCGAAATATAATTTAACATTATAACAAGAACACTCAGGTTAGTTGTATCCGAAGAAATTCCGTTTTATGCAAAAAACGACGAGTTCTTTCCTTTTTGACAGGCTTTAATAGTTCCTTTGTGAGTCTTTAAAGTAAGCATTTAAGATTATACCAAGATGGGTTACGTTGTCTGATATAGGAGTACACTCCTGCCCTATAGTCCAGTTAAAGTAGAATGTAGCCGACCTCGAGTTAAGCGTAAATATCACAATGTATGACTTCTGTGCGTTAAATGTAAATCGCCACATTCGTGAGAAAAAATAACAGACATCAAGCATACGTTGTAACATAACGGGGGTTGTACCAATACAAGTAATATCATCAGCTAATGATGGGGCACAAGTTACAACATTATTTAACCCAGTATATGAGTTTACATTCCGAAGATCATTTAGCAAATCATTTATAAAACTACATATAGTAAACTTAAAAGGACACCACCTTGTAGAACACCTTCATTGACAAGAAAAAAGTCAGACTCACATTGATTTACAATAATTGCACTACATGCATTATTATGAACTCCAGGGTTATCTATCAATTGCCATAATTTACCTTAAATACCTAATGTATATAATTTGACTAATAACCCCTTTCGCCATACTGTGTCGAAGGCTTTTCGACTATCCATAAAAGCTACATACACTTAACTTGATATTTCGAAGTTAAAATACACAGTTCCTTGCAATTAAATGATGCAGTGAGACAACTGAGCCCTGTTTGATACCCCTGTTGTTGAGGGTTGGGAAAGGTAATGTTTTCTGAAACTATATCTTGAATTCGAGAGTATAATGCACGTTCAAATATTTTAAGAGTACAGGAAAGACGGCTTATAGGCCTGTAGCTATCCGGTAAGTATTTCGGTTTGTTGTTGCCTTTATACAGTGGAACAATCAGTCCATGCTTCCAAGCTGTAGGTAGTTCAGCGGTTTCAACAATATTATTGAAAAAAAAAACAGGTTATAAATTTAATAATAGTTTTACTACCATACAAAATATCTTTGTGTTCAATTCGATCAATACCACTTGCTTTTCTACGTTTAAGATTTTTAGCTATGTTGGCTATCTGTGCTAGAACCACATGGAAGAGTGTCACCACGCACTAGAGATGTTTGAATGTTTTCATAAGTCTCTTCTAGCCTACGTTTGTTTTCAGCGTCAAAGTTCTCATTTTCACTTTCGCTATACAAGTCTGTAAAATATTCCTTGAAAGCTTCAGCAACTGTTTTCGGAGTATAACCAAGTTTGTCATTGAACACTATTTCAAAGTAAATTCGTTTCGATGTAGGCTTTGAACGTTTCATTAACTTCCAAAGCAGACGAATATCAGTCTGCTGCTTCATTTATAGCATCTTATGATTTTAGCAAAAACTTTTCGGATGCATATCGCTGAACGTTTTGGAAATTGTTTTTAGCATTTTTGTAATTTTGTAGGATTCGTGAAGCATTCCTCTTGGTCTGCCTTCATGCTACCAGATTCGACGCATTTCCCTTACATGTTTGTGAGCAGCTTTGACTTCAGCGCTCCAGTAGAGCTTACGTTTCGGGTTAAATCCATATTTGGGTATAGACTTGTCACTAGATAAATGTACAATTGTAACAAAGTGATAATAGATTTTATCAACAGTTTCAACGTTAGTCTCGGTACTGTCAATTAATGGTTCTAAGTTATCGCTTAAATGTTTATTGTATTGCGAAAGTAGAAGTAGAAACATAGCGCGGATTACAGTTTAAACAAAAACAGCCGATACGGGTAGATGCTCTAATGTACTGCTAATCGATTTTTTTTATTTTTTTTACAACTTTCATGTACAGTTGCGATCACTTCTAACCTCTTTTCAATCATGTCAGGATTCGCTGTCATAGAACAGTTTTAAACTGGCAGAAACTGTTCTGACCCGCGACACACCTTGTCAGGGTCTGTTAGGTCTTTGGACTAGCTCTGTCATAATCTGTCATGGGTCCTGACACCCTCCTGTCAGAAACTGTTTAGGTAGAACAGATGCGTAGTTCCTGTCAGAGTCTGACAGTTATTAGCTCGAGAATACTTCTCTGAGTGAATTTCATACTGTACATATACGTGATTCCGAAAAAAAGGCGTAGCACCCGAATCCCGATTCGTACGACGGGAAGGAAGCCTCGCTATGTTTATATATATATTTTTTTTTTATTATTTTTTTACCTGACTTTTATGTATGGCGTACAGTACCAACAAAAATGTTCCCTGCCGTACCTGCGACGCCCCTGACTTCAAAGAATTTGTACTTAAATCTTTTGGTTGCAGATCTAGACACCGGTATGATACAGGGTACATGTACCTATATATATTGACAATTTTATACAGTTTATACATAAATATTAGACCTTTATGAAACTTCAAAGTGTTCTCACTCATACACTTTGAAAGAATATGACACTTTTGAAGAATTTTGACTGATGTATATATACGTTATTGAAGAATTGTGACTGAAATATATAAGTGGCAGTCACTCACATGGTAGTTACATTAAAGAAAATTAGCATTTGAGTCAATAATTTTAGACTCATGGAAATCAAACGTGCTTTTTGTCATTAATTACATTTTGCAAGAATATGACATTTTTAAAGAGTTATTTAATGAATAAAATGCTAATTTTTCAATATAACTATCAATTGGTGGCTTCAACACATTATTTTATTGAAAAAATTAGCATTTTATTCATTAATTTTAGAACCGAAATATTTAGGTATCAGTCACCCATTTAATGCTAAAATTGTCCATTTTAACATTTGTAGAATGATTTTTGACCCTTATGTCATTAAGAATAGCTTTCACTAAAATTGTACTTAGTCATTTATGGATTTCGTGAGAATTAGCAAACATCTGAAAGTTATCGGTTACTACTTTTAAACTTATATTACAACAGAAACATAGACCTTTGATTTCATAATTAAATAATTTAATCTAATTAATATCGCTGGTGTACGCACGTATGTATGACAGAATGTGAAAAAAAAATATACATGTAAACAATGATAATTTTTGAACGATGGGTGATTGGACCGTTATTGACGGAAATTGGAACATGAACAACGATCGAGTGATTGTGGGATGATGATCACGACGAGCTTTTTATATATAAATGTACACTGTAATTAGAAATGCAATGTAAATTTTGAAATCTAGATTTTTTTCTTAATCGGATTTGCTAATTTACATTAGCCACACAGTTTCGTTTATTAATCGCGGACTTCCTGTTCTAAATTACGTCACACAGAATAGAAAATTTAGGGTCACGAAGTGTCCAGGGCTATGACAGTTTAGAACAGCTTTTCGGATTTTCTTTGTCATGATCCAGGACAGTTTCTGTCTGGATCTGTTAGGGAATAGGGCAAAATGTGTCCTGACCTAGAACAGCCTCTGTCAGACCCTGTCAGGATCTTTCAGGATTTCTGTTCTATCTGCTGTCGTAGAAACAGAAATTCTGACAGATTCTGACAGAATTTAAGAGAGGTTAGAATTGATCGCAACTGCATCTGCTGAGGTCCCTCCAGATAGTATTGAATATTGTGTTATGTAAATATTTTGTACTGATATTTTACTTAGTTTAAATGTAGTAATTATAACAGATTAATTGACTTCATGTGTTTGCGTTTGCAAAGATGTTAAAGGTTTTGACTGCATACACTCACCAACTTGTTAATATGTAAGATACAAACGTACATCAATACAAGATGTACATAAACATGTATTTGCTACATGTAGTGTTTTAAATTCCTGATACAGAGATCTTGTTGCACACAAGCAAAAATAATGAAAAAGATGTGACAGAAGTTTGATATGTGTTGAACTGGCATAAATGGGCACCTTAGGAAGTGTTCCTCTGCAAAGTATGAATTTGGTTTCTCAGTATGATGTAATGCATACAGAAAAATTGAATGCTTTTTTTATGGTTAAGAGTGCATTTGGGAAGGTGTGTATCATGTTCCTGAGAGTATATAAATTCAATTTCTGCTGTCACATTTACATGACCTGTATGTACTGACAATCGTTGTTTTGATTTCTGTACTTCCGATATAGCGAGTAGCTCAAAACGCCTCTACAAACAACAGCAACAGATAACTAGATATATTAAGCAATGATCTCCATCGGAAAGTAAAAGTGTCACGTTGGCTTTTTAAAGAAAAGTTCGCCAAGTACAACTGTGTTACTACAAAATGCGTCCGACAATGCTACATGTATCTTTATAATCAATCAAGCAATAATTAAATCCATAAAATCCATAAAGCAGTAAAAATTGGACCAATTTGGTTAATTAAGCCAAAACGCTAACAGTCTCATACATCTGAGGAACAACACAGTTCATGGTGTGACGGATGCGAATTCACCCCTTATTAAAATATCTTATATACTTCATAGTATCTACTAATTACATTCCATAATAATTTTTAAAAATCCTCAAATGCCGCATTATTCATTCCTATAATCCTATGAATATTCAATAGCTAAATTAAACAAGTGTCAAATAACTCGAATATAAGTAATGTACTACATCTTATAAATCAACCATAAATTCTTTCAGACAGCCTAGTTTCTCAGATAGCTTTGCAGTAACTTTTCTATATTTTCTATCAATTGTTTTTTATTTTGCAAAAACGCTTGAAATTAAATGTTTCAATTGATCTGTAGAAAAAAAATAGAGATGAAAAGTGTCCTGGTGTTATAACGAATGATAATAACATCCTTGCACGCAAGTATATATTGCTGTAAACTATAGTCATATATTATAAGTATAGCTACTTACAATGACGTTCGAAACATAGAATGATACTGATTTGTATGTCAATAGTTTCATTTTTGCACTTGCCTTGCAAAAGCTTGTTGCAACGGAGGTAAACAAAAATGTTTCCGAAATCACAATCTTCTTTGCCCGTTACTGTTTTGATTGCCTAAAGTTATTGGTCAAATACTGGCACTATGTAAACACTGTTTACTGTTCAATTATAAATTCGAGTGACACAAAAATTTATAAAAAGAGTCAAGACGCACAAATAACTCTAAAAAAGCAACAAAAAGGAAGAATCATGGCCACAAGAAACAGTGTAGAAAGGATGTATATGTAATAATATGTAGTAAGTTTTGCTTTTATAAGCACGCACCGCGAGTTTCAACATTCTTGAATTCTCAATTTGACTTTTACTACCAGCCTTAGATAGATTTATGTCCATGTTTTGTTTTAGCGGGCCTGATTCAAAATTTGTACCAAAACCGGAAATATTACATTTTTACACAGATGTTGAGAATAATTTACATATAACTTGTGGCATAAACAAATACACAACTGACAGCTTTGCATAAATACATACATATATACCTAAATGATTGCCTTTTTTATTTAAAAAAGAAACATGCTTCTATTTGAATACATTCTGAGCTATATTTATCAGACAGGAACAGCCAGACGAACAACAGAAAAAGATGCGACAGTGCATCCTACTTTTCCCGAACGTTTTACTGTTCCGAAACAGGGTATATACTGTAATCCTTCGAACATATGAACATTACTTCTTTCAGACTAAAACAAAACTATTATTTATAATTTAAAGCCTTTAGTACAGAATTTGTACATCGTCTTTTTTGAAGATGATAAAATACATGTATGAATGAAGTATGCTAGATGATTATTGTGGTGATTGTGGCTGGAGATGCAAAAGAACTCTCTGTATTCTCTTATCAATGTGAAACATACCTTCCCAAAAAATATTACAGAAACCAAATGAGAATCAATACGAGATCTAATCAAATACAAGTAAAACGAGAATTTTTTCTGGTCACGATTATTTGTCTTTAAAGTAAATATTGGCTGAAATCTCTGGTGACTTCGTCCAAGATCCCCTATGTACACAAAATCCTCCTCTGCATGGCATTTAAAAAAACGTGATAAGGTCGTTAAATTTATGAACACATTTCGAACTAAATTGTACAGATTGGCTAACCGTAAAAATAGTTTCAATCTAACTTTCAATAACTATTTAAATATCAAACTACATGTATCAGCTTCATGGCTATGAAGGAAATAAAAATCAAATGTTTCCTGGTGTTTTAAAGGCGTTTTCCTGAATATTATATTCAAGTATATAACACTTTTCGACATAGTCATAATCATATGCAAATTGAACGTAGTTTGACCACAATTTGACTTTCAAGAGGTAAATGAACATGTAAGATTTCGCAGATGACATTTTCGTTTTGTTTGCTTTATCTGGCGTTTAAATCAGGAAATTAACGTAATCAATCAAAATATTATAATTGTTTAGGTAGAAAAAGTTCACGGCGATGTGATTTTTTAGTTTGTAAATGTTTAGGAAAATAATTAGTTATCTTACAGGTACAATGATGACTTACTATAGGTATTTCATAACTTAATGACAGAAAAAGGAACATCTACAGGAACTGCTGACAACATTATTTGAAAACTATGCTGGTGAATATACTATGCGAAATGCTACTTTTGCTAGGTAAGTTTGTCAAATTAATTTAAAGGTAAAACACAGGAAGATTGAGATATAGAATGCTATCTTAATACACGTCTTTAACCCTTTAAATTAGCCAATTGGCTATTTGGGACTCTGGTCAAAATAAGCAAGTCATTTAAGATATTTGTTGTTTTGCTCCCACTTAACATATAGCTATAGCATGTATCAAAACACGAATGTATTTATAAACAACAAACAAGTGTACAATACAACACAACAAATACACATATAAACGATACAAATATATGAAAAAAAATAGTGCATATTTTAAAAGCCGGATTATGTAGCTGTAGAAAAATTGAAATGTCTGTATAATTCAACATGACACAACATTAACATTTCTTCCAGTGTGCATGCTTTAAGGTTGTCTGGAACATATCAATCCATAATTATATTTTTGTAACAGGTGTAATCAAGGTAGTTGAAGTTAAACCTGTAAAAGGGTGCATACAATATGTCAACATCGGTGAGACAGTCGTATTGGAGTGTCATAGCTTGCATTCCAATCTTAAAAAACCAATATGGCGAAAAGGAAAGTTAGCGATTTCCAATGGGTCAAAATTAAATCCTAAACTTGTCAACAAATCCAAATACAGCATTGTTGGTGAACACGAGAACGACGAGTACTTTTTGAAAGTACATGATATAACAGTAGATGATCTACAAAATTATTTTTGTGATACATCAACAGAAAATGGTGCCATTGAAAAAAGTATAACCCTATTATTGAGCCGAAGAACAGTCAACCGTGAGTAAATTTTGTTTGACTTAGTTGTCTATTAATGACGTATGGTCTGGTCACCAAAAAGGGATTTCAGTGAGTTCTGCTATAAGTTATCTGTGCGTCCTATTGGATTGGTCTTTTAGCTAACACAATCCATACTATAACCTTTGACTTCGTTATATGTACTTTTGTACATCATAATTGTAAATGATTTTTCGCAAACAAGCAAGTGATTATACCCTTAAGTGAAAACAAACAAACAACGGAATGTTTTTGTAGCTAACTTGTTATAAAGTTCATGTTATCCCGTGATTTATTCACTGAAGAAACTGCAAATATATATTATGATTGGCTGAGAGTAAACAGATTTATATTACTTCTAAATTAATATCAATGAAAGAATGTTCCGACTCAATAAATAAATAGATAAGTCAAAAGGGGGCAGTGTGGACTTAAAGCCAATGTCCTAATCAACTTGTAAATGAGAAATGATGGAACTCTTAAGCATTCCATGTTTGTTTTTCTTGTTAATGAGACAAATTCTAAGAAAAAATATTTTAGTGTTCAGACATGTCCTTGTGCTCTTTTTCTCAAAATATGTAGTATCCATCACATAAGAAAAGAGTCCAAATGTGCAACATTATCTTGGTCATTTCTTATTTTAAATAGATACATATATTAAAATATAAAACAATACAGTACTTACCTTAGTTATTTGAACGAATATGTTTATTCTTCCCAACAGAAAGATTCCGGCTGAAAATTATAAATTGTTGATTTCACGTAGGAAAAATGAACACGGTGTTGCGTGTAGAGGTATTCGTTATGTACTTTTTTCATTGTCATACGCCAGAAGAAGTGTTTGGTTCATTTAAAAAAGAATTAAATGATAATTCATTATTATTCGTTAAAATCAACATGAAACGATGAAGATACCTGCAGTCTTTTCCACCAAAAATGTAAAGTGTGAAATAAGTCGTAAGTGATGATAGAACAAAGTGTTGTCTACGACAAATTTTACAATTACGATTTTTTTGTGAAATCGTCCACTGGCTCTTAAATATCTAGACATATATATTCCCACATCATATACATTTATATTTAAATAGTGAGTAGATAAAGATAAGCTGTAATATCACAACTGCGTTAAATTGATATAAGAAGACATATTGTATAAAAGCTGCTGCTTTTACAACTTACGAAATTGGAAAACTAAAAAAAGGACATATCGAGACTACATCATGGTTTTCCCCATAGGAATGAATCGTTGTAAGTAAGAACCGAATAAATGATTATAAAACATGATGAATCGGCTTAAAACGACAATTCCACTAACGAAGGGAAAACATATTGATGGAAGTTAAAGATGGTTTTTGAAGTATTTTAATGACAAAAGTTTTCAGCGACAATTCGTACCCATGTTTAGCTATATACAATCATCTCCTGCATATTGACTATACAGTTCACAGTTATTCCGTAATTGTGATGCATGTATTGTACACTATGTTTTTAAGTACATTTTATGTCAAGAATACAGTTGACTTAGTTGTCTATTAATGACGTTTGGTCTGGTCATACAGAATATAGTCGAATTTTCTTTTAAGCTTTTGTTGCTATCAATTATCACTTTAGAAGTGTTACTGTATTTATCACAATTTGACAGATATGCAAATTTGCATTCAATTGCAACGGTCCTGCTGATGGACCAGAAAATGCTATTTCGCCCGAAAGCACATGATATCTATCCAGGTTTTTCAGCTTTGTGATGGTATAAACTTCCCATGTTACACCATATATCATCCCAATGCCTCATTGACCCAATCCCATTTCCATTGAAAATTCCCTTTCATTGTAAAAATTTTCCATTCCCCCATTGAATCGCCATTGCATATTTCTAATCAAATATTTACATTATCAAAATAAAGTTATATTTAGGAATTACTGAACATTAAAATTGATATTTTGAATTTTGGAATGGGTAACCCCTGGCGTGTAACATGTCGGGGATGTCAGGCTATAATACTAAAACCTGACAGCAAACCATAGTTGGGCAACGCGTTTGGAAAGATGCCACATTCCTCGCATGTTAAAGAACCCTACTGTAATATACGATAGGATTTGGGTTCTTTGCGCTCCGCTACAAGAGACTAGATTGCCCCACCTTACCCATCCCTCCCTTTTTATAGTGGCAATCAGAATTTGTTGACCCAATTATTCTTGTGTCCCATCCTCTGTTTCATTTCATCATCATCATCATCATCGTTTCATGTTAATTTTTATCATCCATTCCATGCTCATCGCCTACATATAGCTGAATTTATTGCTGCTCGAACGTTAAACCCCAATAATCAATTAATCTTAAACGATGATTTTAAAAATATGATAATAATTTAGCTTCGTTCCATTTTAAAATTCTTTAATTTTTCGCTTGACATCCCACAAGTTCAAATAAAAATATATACACCTCACTTTATGAATAATAATGAATGCATATGTTGATAATAAAAAAAGTTGAATACTTTCCCGCATAAGTTACTAGAATTGGGTACATGAAGAGGATGTTGATTCCGTTTATTAGGAGGTATTATTAAGGAAGGAAATCAAACAATTTGCAATTGATGTATTAGTCATAGACAAAACTGTTTTTAATGTTATTTTAAATTTCGTGTCGAATTCCTTTTACAATTTGTGAGAGAATTGATTCGTTTTTTTTTTATTTGTTCAAAAACTTTCTGGGGGTAATTGGAATTGAAGTATTTCTCCTTGAACTGCTTGGTATTTCGGCTTTAGCGTTTGTAGAATGTATTTATTTGTAATTTTTGATGTGCATACTATGTGTAATTTTGATTTGAAAAAGGTCAAAATTCGGCTCATTTGTTCAGAGTATAACACTATGCGTGAATCATATTTGCGTGGAAAACATTATACTTGTTTAAATTCATTGTATGAGCATCATCCTTGAGAAAATAAATAATAGATTAAGTCGTTTGGTCGTTTTGACTTCTAAAGAGGCCAATTAATGTTATGTTTGTCTCCTTGTACGTATTCCAGTGGAGACCACCATGTCAGATAAAGATTTTACAACTGAAAAGAAGCAAAAAACAACTAAACTTTTCGGTAAGTAACTTTCTTTTTATTTCACCCTTGGTCATTTCACTTACATGACGTACTGATATTTTACAGCTAAACATGAGGGATGTACGTATTGTCCAGCGGATTCTTTTGTAGCACAATACTTTAATGGAAAAACACGATTGTAATTAAAGTAGTAGACATTGAGTAATGTCGGTAATCCAAATAATGAAGCGTCAAGCAAAACTAGGAATTTGAAGTATTAATTTGAATTTTTAAAATGGTCAGAGGCGTACATCGAGGAATATATATTTTTCTGCCTTCATGATGCCGATGCATTCAGCATACGACTATATCTAGCACATATTGTGTCCATCATATGAATTTGCTCCATCATTCAGAAAATAAACATTTGTTATTTTGGTAAAACAAAAGCCCAGTTACTCTTTCAAAACACAAACAATTTAAAATTCCACGTAAACACTTATATATGATTCCTTTCTAAGTGAATTTGACTTAATAATCAGTTGCTCATTTAAATATTCTGTAATAAATTATCCTTAGATACCAGATATAGTTCAGTTTGGCCAATTATTTAGATTTCTAAAAAAAGCTATTTTTAATCCATATTTTTCAACGTCTGCACGATAACATTTCTAAAAAAAAATGTCAGAAGATGTACTACAGTTGTTTTAATACTATGTACACATTTATAAAAAAAAATGGATTTTGAAAAATGTCTAGGGGTATCCCAGGTCTACTACCTTTATTGACCTTTGACAACTTATATAACGCATTTTACCTGAATATTATAACTTGCAGACGCCTCATGAGATTAAACGTCTTAAAAGAGAACCCATATTTTCCATTCTTTAGGAAAATACTTGTTGACTTTTATTAATGTAAACAGCATATTGCACTTCATAAACACACAGTTGACACTCATGTCAGTTCAGAGTTGATCAGTCATTGTTAAACCTGGAATCTGTACAAGGACTTTTTTTAAAAGCGCGGAAATTGTCAAATAAACTTCTTAATCAGTGGAATATGTATGATCAGTCTCATCACTACAGAAGTTTTACAGTCGACATCACAGAATGAGTTTTTGTCTCACACATATATTCAATTAGATTCAACGTATTACTGGATTAAAGGTCGATGCAATTCAAAACACCGAAGACATGTGATTCACTTCTGCTCTCAACTACAATTTTAACCACACTTTCCTTTCATACAAAAACCTCTTGGACTTCATCACATTAGAACCAAACGTTATTCTATACCGCTCACTCTACTACACTCCCTATACAAAAGTCTTGACACTCCTGTTTCTGACCCCACCTCATCATTATGCAGACTTGTTGCCATCATTTTTGATATTGGTTTCCACAGACTCTTTAAACGAGTTTGTGTGAAAAGTCAAGATGAAGAAAAACGATCATTTTTTTCCACTACCCGTTTGTCAACAAAGGTATAAATGCAATTAATTTGGCTAACATCCTTCATCACAAAAAGCATCACCTACAAATTTCCCCCATATTTCAAAGAGAAATCCATGCCAATTATTTCATATTTCTATACTTTACCCATTGCATTCAAAATTTTCAATTACAAAATGCTTTTGCAGAACCTCGAGATCGAAGACTTCAAGACTAAACCACCTGACTATCCATTCAAATATGGTCCTTCTGGTCACGTCGTTACGGGAGATTTGACCCTAATCGAAAACGAACATCTGCGTAATATCCTTTCTAAATAAATTGGAGTTATAACTTTAAAGTTCTTATGGATGCCGTCGACTATGCAAGAAAATGGATAAAACGAGAACAAGAAGACATTGATTCCCTGTCAGAGTGGTTAAAGGCCGTGAGGTCTTTAAGTTTGAAACGAATGAAAGTTTTTATTGGTCAATGAATGCCAAAGCTACATCAGTTTTCAAAGACCTCGATGTTGCAAAAACATTGTCTACTATACATGACAAGTATGTTGTCGTACCAGCAGACAAAGCCCAAAACAACATTGTTTTTGTCTGCAAAACGTTTTACCACAAATGGTTCTTAGGTAAACGTAGAAAATAATAGCAGTGATAAGACCTATACTGCTACCACGCTCTCCAAAGAAGATATTGTGGAAAACCATAAATCTGTGCTATCCTCTTTTGGTCTCTACACCAAGGACGATGATTGTGATTTACCGTCTATGTACCGGATTCCTAACTAGCTGGATCTGCAAAATGTACCACCAAACCTCTTTCAAAACTTTTAACTTCTATACTAACAACTGTAAAAGAGTGTCTACAGTCCTACCACAGCACTTGTTACTTCCGTAGTGGTATTAATTCAATGTGGATCCTAAAAAATTCGAAAGATCTTTTGGAGACAATCAGTTCAAGACTATTATCTGAATATAATAGCATTAAAACCTATGCTTTTCAACACTGTATACTTCTATTCAGTTAAAACCCCGACTTCAGAACATTATACATCATTGTTTTTCCAAAAAAGATGGTATATCTAGACACAAATAAATAGTTCTTAGTAGAGATTCCTCATACATTGTAAGAAATAATTCCAAATCATCTTCCAAATATAAAGAGGAAGATGTTTACAAAATGCTGGAATTTTTAATCGACAACATATTTGTCCAATGAGAACAAATTGTGCTCCTTTACTTGCTGACATATTCCTTCACTCTTATGAGGTTGTCTTTATAGCTGATTTGATCCGAAAGAAAGAATATCGTTTGGCTAGATCCTTTAATCTCAGTTTCCGTTATATAGATGACGTATTATCTTTAAACAATCCTAATTTCGGGGATTTGATATATCGCATCTACCTCAAAGAACTTGAAATAAAGGACACTACAGAAACAGTCAGCCCCATTTCTTGAACTACACTTAGAAATCGATGGTACGACAAAGGTTATGAATTTTCATTCAGAATTATCAATTTTCCTTTCATCTGTGGCAACATCCCTTCAGCACCTACGTATGGAGTGTTGATATCACAACTCATGCGTTATGCCACAGCTTGCCGAAACTACGCAGACTTTTTGTATCGCGCTAGAACTCTAACAAATAGGCTTCTGAAACAGGGTTATGTTGCTACAAGATTGAAGTCATCACTACTACTCAATCGCCCCATTTCCTATTGCCCCATAGCCCATTGCCCCATCCAAGATTGCATTGCATTAATTCCTGTTGTCCAATACTTATTAAGCATTCCAAAAAAAAAAATAAAATAAAAGTAAATGTTTAAACAAACGCATATAATGCATTGGGATGCACAAAGTTTTGTACAATATAATATCAAATTTAGAATCTCGCAGCTGGGTTCTAGAATTACCGCAATCATGCGATACATGAATTATCGTGTATCATCACGCCTCCGAGCTGCATGAGAAATCACCATGCAAAATATTCTTAAACTATAGATAAATGTATAAATTGTGAACAAATCTAATTTTAAAAATGAATCTGAATAATGTATCTATGAATATTCTTGCTTTATTCTAAATTTAAAATTGGTTAACACTAGCTTCCTAGTTTATCATGTTTATGTATTCAGTCCCTTTCCACAAAACAGCTCTTTTCCTTTAATTGTATGGGTGCAAAAAAAAGTATTTTAATAATGGACTTATCTTGTTTAGAGTGCAAATAATGTAAAAATAAGGATTATATGTGGAGCTGATACCCTTCTATTTCAGACCACATTCTTAAAATATCTTGAGATATTTTTTTTGCAAAATGAATGAGAGTAACACTTAATATTTTCTCAATGGTCTAAAATAACTGTTAACAATGAAAAAACTTGTCAAAATGAACAACACATGTGTGGCTGGGACACTTATTTCTGTCCGATTTCTCATAAGTGACATATTTCTGAAAATTGTATGGGTGCGAACAATTGTCATTCCAGTCATAGTCCAAACAATTGTTTAAAATATTCAAAATGGCAATATAATTATCTAGATGGTAGTTGCTTGCGACACTCATATTTCAATCAAAAGTCTTCAAAATCACATTTTTGTTGCAAAAGCTATGGTATAAAATGTTGAAATGGTCAGTTTAAGTGTTATCTTGATGGCTGTGATACATATTTCTTAGACCAAATTCTTAAAAAATGAGAT
This sequence comes from Perna viridis, assembly GCA_037379345.1. Classification (NCBI taxonomy): domain Eukaryota; kingdom Metazoa; phylum Mollusca; class Bivalvia; order Mytilida; family Mytilidae; genus Perna; species Perna viridis. Next base: position 29,048,251 of record CM074515.1, read on the forward strand.
ATTTTTTTGGAAATCAAATGAGTGCGAACACTTGAAATTTCGTTAATGGTCTAACATAATTTTAAAAATGAAAAACATTGACAAACTGAGCATCATATGTGAGGCTGGGGCCCATTTATTTCGGTCCGATTTCTCAAAAAGGCAATAAAGTATCTGATTCGTAGTTGCGACACTTATCATAGATTTCTGACAATTAAAAGGGAATCAGCGTTTTCAATTTTAAAAAAAATGATCTTGTTTCTATTGCTCAGTATGTTCAATATGTGTGTCTGATTCACAAAATTATTGCAGTCTTAATTTTCAAAAATGACGTATGTTCAGAAATCGTATGAGTGCAAACATATTAATCTATGATTACCAGAAATTAAATATTATATCAATAAACTTAACATTAGAAAATGTCAATAATTTATTAACTTAGACACCTGTTATCATTAGTAATTATTCTAAAAGACGTTTTATATCAGAATTTTTCAATTGCTGTGGCAATCATAGAATTATGATAGGTACGTTGCTTACGGAAAAATTAAGGCACAACGATTTTTTTCGATTGACCAATCAAAATTATTCCTTCGCCTAATTCCTCATTGCCTTTTACATATACCAAATTCCTTATTCGCCATGCCCGATACCCCATTGCCCCATCCCCATTCCCAATTGCCCAATCCCTATGCTCCATTGCCCCATACCCCCATAGAATGGGAAGTTTATCCCATACAGGTACTGTATAATCATCGTCCACATTTTATGAAACGACAGTTATATATACATAAGAATGTCAAATGCACTGTTTCTTTTGGAAAAAAAACCGACACAATTTGTTTCCACTAAATTAAAAAAAATACTAACCATAGATTAAAACGCTTTTTTTTTTCGCCTTATTTTTATATATTTTCATATACTCAAAATACGAAATTTCCAATCCAATTAATTCGAATTTACGATACAAAATTGGTCGCTCCCTTAGCGGGATTCGATCCCCTTCTTTTCTATGACATCTATGGCAACACCGACTGCACTAAGTCGAACTCTCTAGACCATTCGGCCAACAAGGCTCTATAAAAATATGGCTTTCGTTAACCGAGTGATACTTCCTCGTAAGTAAACCTAGAGCGCAATTATTAATCCTACGAGGAGGAATGACCCGGCCAGCGAAAGCTACATTTTTATATAGCCTAGCTGGCTGAGTGGTCTAGGGCGCTGGACTTTGTGCAGGCGGTGTTGCCATAGATGTAACAGCGGTACGAAATCGAGTCCCGCGGATCCAACGACCAAAAATATGCATCGCAAACATCCGTAACTATAAAAATATTTATTCCTAGATTTCCTTAGGAACATTTTGCCCCGTGCAGGTCTGGGTATCAAAAGAATAGGTCTGCAAAGGAGGCTAAATTGCCCAAACCTACATATTCCTTCTTTTTATCTTGTGGCAATCAAAATTTGTCGACACTAATATCTTTGTGTCCCATCCCTTTTTTCATTTCATCATCATCATTTCATGTTCATTTCATCATCATCATTTCATGTTCATTTTATCATCCCTGTCATCCTTATCGCCTGAATATAACTGAAATATTGCTGCTCGGGCGTTAAACCCCAACAAACAAACAAACATTAGAAACATTTCTGTCTCATTTGTGTTTGACGTACACTTCGATACTGAGCATTATGGAATTCACATTCATTAATCTTGACGACATCCCTTCAACACCGCTTAACATATTTCTTCTTTATTTGAAATGATATGATTATGCATATTAATGAAGTTGATTAATGAAGTAGAGTCTGGGCTCATTTACTTTCGTTACTTTGTATATATTATTTTGGCTTTATATGCTTTATAAGATTTCGGCTAGAATCTTGGCTCCCTTCTTTACTCATTAATGTTCTCATTAGTTTATTGATTCTACAATTATTTAGAAGAAAATATTGGTCTTTCCCTGTAACAAAGACATTAGTGCATTAAGTTTACATACTTGCTTTTTTTCTGTCCTTATAGTTCATACCACCATGGCAGATATTTATGTTACAAAGTCATTTGAGATAAAAACAACTGACCTATTTGGTGAGTAAAATTATTTCACTTTGACCTATTAAGATATCACAATCGTACACAAGTAATGTACAAGTGTAAAGAAGGTGATTTAACATGATATTTGAAGCACAATAATCGGATTGAAAATCTGATTGACATCTAAATGAGCCTTGAATATTGCAATACGCTCATTAACTAAGATAATGCACTTTAAACGCTCTTGTAACATGCGGGCCAACAAAGTTTAGCTGTTCCAAACGCGAACCTTTGTTTTCGGAACGTCAATGTGATTTTGTTGATCTTCATTAGTGAGAGCCTTTTAGTTACATTCAATTATTATCTGTTTGATTGCCGCTAGAATCTTGGTTCCCTTGATTACTCTTTTTTGTCCATGTGGGTTCTCACAAGTTTCAAGTGTTGATTTATTATATTTGAAATTTGTTTAATAAGCAATAGCATGTAAACGGGAAGCTAATTATGAATTATGATAACCGAATATGGCGGACGCTCAAATCGAGACATTTTATCACGCGGAGAACAAGTTGGAAAGAGACAGAATAGCCATAAGAGGTCACATGGAAGTTGGGCATCATATGTTAATAAGCATGAAGGCATATGATTACTTTCGGAGGACTAACCAGGTTTAACATGTTGAAACAATGATAGTGCAGCACTTTCTGCACTTATGATGGGATTTTGACGAATAGTTATCAGAAGGTTGGGCAACATATGTAGATGTGCATATAGAAGTTTGATTTGGATTTCTATCAGAGAACAAGGAAGGTAATGCAACTGAAAGGTTTTACATAACATTACCGCTCAAGATATGTGAATTTAAAAAAAAAGGATGGTTGTCGTACCAAAGTATATGAAGGAATTTATTTACCGTCGAAGGCTTCTAAACGTGTAAATGCTGATAATACAACTCACAGGTTTTACACAAATAGTTCCTCGTACATTGAAAATGAGATTCTTATTAAATTTCATAGGATGGTTGGGCATCTTACATAAATTTACATGAAATAATATCAACCAGCAATTGCATCTGCGGACTTAAAAGGGAGAGAAATAAACTTAAATTGGTTTCGTGTTATTAAGTCATCGCTTCAATTCGCGTGTTTTATTCTAAACAGCTAAACGAATTAAGCATGTTTTAGGGAGCATTGGCATCAGAAAATAATACTGTTAAAGGACTACAACAGCAAATTATCAAACTTAAGGCATTTACATGTTATTCACAAATACTACTTAACAACGCAAAGAACTTTGATGATCTTTTGAAGGCTGAACATCATATATAAATGTGCATGAAGGAATGAAATAATTGCTTTGGGATTCCAAACGAAATCCTTGTACTGATAGGTTTTACATGAACATTTCACTGCGTTTGTAGTGGAGTATTCTCTTTGTTAGTTTCCTCGTAGTATTTATCCTCTTTAACAAATTGATTTTGTCAAAATGCAGTTGATAATAATTCATTTTTTTTTAGAATTAGAAGAAATACCAGCAATACTTATCTACCTTATAGTATGTTTCGTTTGTTTTGTGACATTTGTGGTATTGTCATGTGTATTAAAGATTAACAAACATCTTTAAACTAGTGTTATATATACAATATACAAACGTCTCAGAATTTGACGACTTTATTCGCTACACTGCTCCATCGGATCAAACTGATACATGGAAGATATGTAAACGTATAGAAATGTCGGAAAAATACCCAACGATGTTAGAACTATCAACTTTGTGATGCAAATTTGTGGTCGTTCCCTCCGCGGGACTCGAACACGTAGCGCTGTGACATCTATTGTTGGGAATATTTCAAACCTTTCGATATGTTTACATTATCTTCCCTGTATCAATTTGATCCGATGGAGCAGTGTAGCGAATAGAGTCGGCACATTCTGAGACGTATATATAAATAACTTTTCGCAGAACTGACATTTCAAATATATATGAAAATATGTATAGTATTGTTTTATATACGTGTTTTCAAATCATGCTTTTGCCCTCAATGCTACAGTTCCTAAACCGAACCGCGCAACTATTTCACAGATCGATGACCGCATACTGATTAATCGATTACGGATCGATAACCGATGACCGGTGTTCGATCTGATTGCAGTTTTGTTTGTGAAATGATGGTTAACAGTCATGAAAATTTAAGAATGTTTATTGGAACGAACCGAATAAACTACCATAGTAAATCTACCTTAAATTTCAGATATTAAATCCACATGTAATGTATTTTTTTAAACTAAAAGTAACTAGTTGATGTTAAAATCTATTGCATTATGTAAATATATGTAAAAACAAAGCAACGAAATCCGTTAAATATGTTGACTGCGACTGCTGTGTGGTCACAGGATGTGATTACCGGTTAAATAGACCAAACTTGTAGTTGCAATGATCGGTTAAGGTACCGTATGCATTTAGTTTGTAAAGCTGTTGCATTTTGTCATTGTGTAAGGAATAAATGTGAGATTAGTTTAAATAATGACAAGTTTTCTATGTAATAAATGTAGCAACTTTTACGAATAATGAATAGTATATGTCAAAACAAAAATGATTGTGCAATAAGTAACAAAAATGTGTAAAAAATATTCTGTAAATAATGCAAATAAAAGTTTTATATTTGACTATATTATTTTAGTATTTTGACAAGTTCTTGCTAATGTGCAATCTTGTAAACGGCTTGTTTCATGTCACCAGAATTCATAATTCATTTTGATTATCGTGTTTAGTACATAAAGCTTTGTTTCTAGTAAACGAAACGTTTGCAATCCAAAATGAAATTCCAAATGGAGTGGAGTGTTAAATAAAACAACGTAAAAATTACAAAAAAGTCAACATACACAACAGGTATATTTGCAATCTGTCTGTGAATTGATCTAGCGAACATTAGGTGGTCTGTCGACGGGAGTCTTAGTTTCCTTTCATCTCACAACACTTAAAATGACTTAAAAATTGTGGCGTGATAAGAAAAAAAACATCACAGTGTCTCAAACATGTCTAATTTGTAATTTATCGGTCCTTACGTGGATGCATTGTCACGATAATGATACCCAATGGGACCTCTGCGTGAAAATCAATCACATGCATAAAACGGAAATACCACTTTTAAGCATCTTACCTCTCGAAGTTTAGTTCTTAAATCTTTAACTGTTCACTTATTAGTTTCCATCAGCTTGTGTGCTCTTGAATTACCATTTGATTACTTAGTTTATACTTTGGATAATGGTAGACAAATAATAATGTCTCATAGAATGAAATAGTTAATGGTCAACAATCAACAAATGAATATGATACTGCATCATTGAAAGAACCTTTACATCAAAATACAATACAATGATAGTGAAAAGTAGTAACAATATTCATGTTTTCTTCGTTTTATTCATAGTTTATACTTATGCTAAACCTAGAACTGAACTTGCGAATATTAAATATAAACTAAAGTCTTATAGACATTAATTTGAATTTTCCATGGTAGACAGTATACGAATGCAGCAATAAATAAAGATTATAGCTGCTATTGACTCCTCAGTCATATGCATATAGAAACAGATATTAACGAAAATAAAAAAGAGTTCATCACTATCAACAAGGTGTGCTGCAATGCTTTTGTCAGCTAAGCAATTAAAAGCAGATTTATATTCAACGACTATTAAAGTTGAAAAGTAAACATGTGACGAAGTTTCGCCTTGACTTACATCAATGTTAGATTGAAATAGTCACGAATTACACTCCTTGAGACGTTCACGTTTCCAATTTTAGCTTTCGTGCATCGTTTATTGTGCGTTTACACATCGTTTCGAGTTCGTTTAAACGCACGATAAACGTATAATAGAAGAGTTTGTTTAAACGCTCGCAAGGAGTTTATCACAAAAATGTACTATTATACACATATGATATGATATTTATAGTTTTTAACATTGTGCCATTGATGGTATATTGAAACTATATTTTCCTTAAGTATATTCGTCAAACCAACCAAAAAGCTCTCCGAGTTGCTCATTTACTTTTGTTACTTTGTATGTATTATTTTAGTTACTTTATGTTCTTTGTTGTGTTTATCTGCTTTCCATGTCCGGTGTATGTCCCGGGATTACATTCTTTTGATTTCCGGTAGAATTTTGTCTCCCTTCATTATTCTTTCTATCACAAATATAAATCAATTAAAAAATCTAAGATCTTGCCATTGTTCATGATATAAGTTTGCGGACTTAGCCTGTTGCTATCTCCATGGATGTTTATTTTTAAGGATAAAATAGACACCCAATCTTTCACGTTTTCATCTGTTTGGAAGACGATCACCTGAAATAGCAAAGAGACTTCTAATCAACTCAGGATTTAATTCAGGATTTCAGATTAGAGATGTAGATACAAATATTCTAAACGTACAGTTGTTACATTTTAGGAATGACTTGGAGTGTAGATAAAAAAAAACACAATTCTGTAAATGGCTACGTCTGTTACTGTCAGAAAAAAGACATCGCAGAGTACGGAATATTCATTTTATGGCACTTAAAAACTAAATTGAAAACTAATTTATTCAACGGGTCATAGTTTTCCTTTCCTCGTTTGTCTACCTCGGACTTGACTTTTTATAAGCAACTCGGCCGGTGCACCTGGTCCATCCTCCCAGTTTTTAGAGGAGTCCGAGTTGCTCATTGCTTTTGTTACTTTGTATGTATGATTTTACTTAATTTATGTTCTTTATTGTGTATGTCTGTTTTCCATGTCTGGTCTTTGTCCCTGGATTACATTTTTTTTATTACCGCTTTAACCTTGGTTCCCTTGATTTATCTTAAATAATCAGGTTGACTTGACAAGAATGCAATGATATTGTGGCATGAAAGTGACATCGGCTGACACGCATATCAATATGGTTTATCATGATATTTCGAACATTAAAAAAATCTTGCGATGATGTTACTTATATTCCCTAAAAGTACAATTAATATTTTAGCAAACACAAGGTCGTTAAATAGCCGTGCCATAATATTTTTCAAAGGAAGGGAATGTAAACAAATATCATATTGTTACATAATGTATAAATTCTAATACAAATTACTTGGCTTAATGTGTTATGTATGTAACCATTCCAGACGAAGGCAAGCACTATGCTCAATAAATGCATTACAAAGGATTGCTTCGCTTTATTGTTTGTTTGCCATGCTGCCAATGTCAGATGGATTATGATCTCTGTCCAACTTTCCCAATTAGACTAACAAGTAGTCGGATATTCTATCTTGAGTTTCCTTGTTGTAGATAATAGGATTGTTTTACTAAAAAGATACATTCCAAACTTTTCCCAAAAATTAACCGTCCTACAAATCACAAAAAAACATTTTCTAAAACTAAAAAAAAATATTAATAAGACTTTGATTTCATCAACATTTCGGGTATTTTAAATAGTCATGCTGTTAAGGAAACTATCCCTGCTTATTTTTTTTATAAAAGTCAACCCGTAAATATGTCTTTAATTATAGTGAATTATGCAAGATGTCAACGTCCAGGAAAATTCGCCAATATCTTGAAATTGAAGTAACTCAAAATTTATTTATGGACCCTATTTCTATGTTATTAGCGGTAATTTGAATATCGTTAACGACACATTTCTTCAAAAAAGAACTAAATATCGTCCTGCAGCCACGATCAATTGAAATAAATCTCGTTACACCACTCCATTCGTATTGTATCAAATGAATAAAATGTGAACAAGTAGACAATAAAGCACTATTAGATTCTGACACAAAACATTTATGAAAATAGTTGACATCCGGATGAACATTTTGAGGAGAACTTTACTCCTAATAAACAACATCCACACCGTAATTCCCCAAATAAAAACAATTTGAAAGGACTCAAAGAATTAGTTTTTGTTCGTGCTGATAAGGCTGTAAATAAGAATATTATAGCTATTTGTCTTAAATTTAGTATTGGAATTCTACGAAAAGAAATTACTTCACCAACATTACAACTGATTAAATTTTAAATAAGCACAAACTTGTCGCTTCCCTACAAGCCGAGCCATGTATCGTAGAAGTTCCTACTATCTACTGGCTTCCCAAACTTACAATTTCCTTATAAATATAGACTCCTTTCTTCAAGTCACTGTTCCACTAGACTTTCTATTTTACTTACTGTACCGCTCGATACCATAAAATCTGATTATAATTGTTTGAAACAAAACTTATGAAAATAGTGCTATCAACCATTTTTGGAGTGTTAAAAAACTCGCCTGCATTGGTTGATAAATTTTATGCTCATTTTGGATCTTTCGAATCTGCTCAAAGTTTTGATTTTTCAATATCATTTCCACATAATCTCATAAAAAAATCATATTCTATCAAATGGTCATTAAATGAATCGAGATATGAATGTATTTGTTAGAATTTTTTTAACCATTTTTAGTAATGAAAAACATCAAAACTACGTTAGTTGTTTTTTTGTTTTTGTTTTTTTTTTTTTTTTCGATATGCTTACAACACACGAATTCCTGTTAGACAACATTTTCGTACGCTTTGACGAAACTGTTTATTGTCAAGTTATTGGATTTTTGCAGATCTCTTTTGACTGTTACGAATCACAATGTATGGTTAGGATAAATAAAGTCCCTTTCAATTAACATTGTTTAGGCAACTTAATACTACCTTTAGATATTTGGTTTTTGGCTGTAAATAACGATTACATCAATATTTAAACGAACGATATATATATCCTGTAGAACTGTCTTTGAGTAAAGCTGATATTAATGTTGATCTTAGTATTCATATCGATAATAGTAAACTTAACACTAAACTTTACGATACAAGGGATTTTTTTTCATTTTCTGTTGTCAACTAATCGTTTTTTAGATGGTGACGTCCCCTTGTCCCCATCATTTGGTGGTTATATATCACAATGGGTTTAATTTTCTTCTATTTGTAACAATGTTTCGTATTTTATCGAAATAAATCATAATATATCGGAGACATTACTACATCAAGGTTTTCGATATCACAAGATCGTAAAACATTCACAGTTTTTTTTTCAACCTATACAAGATAATCATTCTCAAATACAGATGTATTGGAAAGGATTAATACATGCGGGTATATCTCAGTCTGTTTCACGCACGGAAAGCTCGATACGCACCCGATAAGTTAACTAAACCGTTGAATAAGCTCATTCGTAATGGATATAGTTATGATATTTCTGTCACATCGCTTAGGATATCATTTTTTGGTGTTTACATTGATTCTCTCATAGAGTCTATACATAGAAATTAAAACACCATTTGAAAGCAGTTCTTGGTATGACATGTTCTTGGTCCTTATTGTATGACTGCATCATGTACCGTGGTTTGCAATCTCACATGTAAAGAATAAGGTTTGATTTTACAGATTTGGACATTATTTTTTGTAGGTTTAAACTGGTCTGGAGCTAAATGCCAGTTAACTGCTAGTAGTCCTTAGTTTGTACATTTTGGTAATTTATGTTCAGTTCTTTTATTTCCATTGTAACGAGGGACTCGTACCTTTTTAAACTTTACCCCCACCCCCTCCCCCCGGCAGTTGTTGCGCCTGCCCTAAGTCAAGAATATCTGGCCTCTGTTTATCTTGTTTTCGTTTCACCTTTAGATCATTTGAATCTTGCTTGAGTATACATGGCCAACTGTTTTGTTTTACCTGTGTATAATGATGTCATGGGGCCGGCTTCAGCCTGCTCTATGGTGTGAGAGTTTTCTGGTTGTTCATAGAAGACCAATGAATCCTTCGACTGAAATTTTCCTGAAGGTGGGGTTTTTGTGTCTTTAATATATTCTAAATACCCATTTTCGATTTATATATTCAACTTAAGGATTATCTTTTTGATTTATCAAATGCACTATTTATACTCAAGCAAATATGTAGGATATCGGTTGTTCGTTGTATTTATCGTAAGAACATATCGATTTATTTATTTTGAGCAGTTATATAAAAAAAACTCTTTTTACATTTGTAAAGTTGTTTCTTTGCAGTCGACTGTATGATATCAAAGAAGTTACCGGTAATTTCTAATGATAACCTTACAAAAATGTCAATGCAAAACGTTGCCTATACACACAATATCTTCTGTATCGAACGGCTCGACAAATTAAAAAAAAGCATTTCATCGGAATAAGCTGGCCTTATATATTCGATCTTGATATTCTTCTTTCAGGCTTAACCAAATTAAAGGAAACGCAGAATATAACTACATTATCAGTGGGTAAGAAACCATCTTTAAGTATGATAAAAACATTTGTATCGTGTCTTAGCTTCTGCCGACTAATATATTGTTCTATTTTTATTTTTTTCCATCTATGTTTTCTTGAACTTTTTAAGTCAAAGAGTTTCGATGTTGTTCAGAAAACTGTTTGCTATTTATTAAAAACGGCAATGGTAGCATGTCTCAAACATCATCGTTGATTGCTGATTGAAATTGCTTTTTGGTATTTAAAATCTGCAATTTGTAATTTACATCTATGCTGACTGCTGATATGTCGAGTAAATCAAATCCCAAATATTATCGCTTGGTAAAATTTAACTGGTTTAAACTAGTCAGACTGAATAGAGCCTTATTTAAAAGTAACGCTCGGTGTTGAATTTCCTCTTTGTTGGACTTTGGCTAAGTTTTTAGATTCCCGAAATATGTTGTTTCAATCAACACATAAATACTTTTTAACATTACGCTGATTTTGTCCAAATTAATCTTAACTAAGATATATTTTATTTAACATTCTAAATAAATTATACCTCAGAACAAGATATTGACTTAACAACTGGTATCTTAGGAGAACAGGGGGATGAGACGTTTTTATCAGGTTAGTACTTTGCTGTCAAATATATGTCTTGAAATGTATCTATGCTTTAAATATTAAGGTTCCATTTAGAATATAGTTCATTGTCTATTACATATCGCCATAAAATAATATTGTAGATTTTTTGTTTTAAATCTAATATCATTTTGTTGACCAAATGTTGTGTTGGCGTGGCAATAAAACCGACTTGTTTTATAGTTATGTTAATCATTTACTTTTCTAGGCCTGAAAATGTATGAAAAATTTGTGCTTTTTGGTATGGCAGGGGCAGGTTTTGTTCTTTTGTTGGCTTTATCTATCACATGTAATCTGTGCATTAATCGCAAATGCAAGGCTGCAGAAATCAGTGTACCAACTGAACGGATGGAACAACAAAGTAATCAAGAAGATCCACAAAGTACAATACAAACTTCTTCATATGACTACATTGACGACAACGATTTACTAAGCTATACTGATCTAGCACAAAGAATTGTTTCGAGCGTACCAAACCAGGAATCTAGAGCTGCGAATAGCATCGTGTCTTCTGAAAGATCCTATGTCGTGCCTGAGGACCACCCAATAAATGTACAACTTCATACGTACCAATCGATGAAGGAAATAAACAATACCGAAGCAGTCCATCATTATATGGAAATCAAAAGCTCAAAAGCTCCTTTTGTCGCCATTTGGACACCTGAATGTGAAAGAACATATCATCGAAACTCTCTTGGCGACCTAAAACATATTTATGGTGGTATAGATACGTCTTGTAAAAAGAGAGCCATTTGCAATTCTTGGCCACAGCAATTCAGAACAAAATGCAAAGAAAGTGTGGTTAAAAACTTCTCAGTAAGTCAAATCGCACAAGACAGTGTGAATCCAGAAAAACGACAAAATTTATACATTGGTACAATTTTTTGTGGATCGTCACTTGAAGTAACAACCAGCAACAAAAACCATACCGACATTATAGATCTAGTGACTCGTGATGGAGTAGAAAATTTAGACTATTCTCAGGTTAACTGTAATGGGTCTGACATTGCCGCAAAACCTGTTAATTTACAAATCTGTAGCGCCAATTATTGTGCATGTCCTAGAATCGATTTGACTGATAGGATTTGCAGACTAGTTGATAACCCATCCTATTTCAGTACTATCTCGAGTCCTTTATGTTTAAATGATGATCTGCACGGCTCACTCAAGGAAGATCCAAATGAATATTTTGGAGAAAACATTTCAAAGAAAGAAAGTAGACAGTACGAAAATATAAACCTGGAATGAGTAAAATAATGAATATGGTTTATCCTTTCGTGTAGAGCTTTCTCAATTGTAAATATTTGTTTATTTTCATCTTATTGTTTCAGTAGATATGGAAGTTGTTTTGAAGAAGTAATCAAGGGAACCAAGGTTATATCGATAATCAAAAGACTGTAATCCAGGGATAAAGACCGGACATGGAAAATAGACACACACAAACTATAAAAGTAACTAAAATCATACATACAAAGTAACAAAAAAAATTGCAACTCCACTAAAAATTGGGAGCATGGACCATGTGTCCCGGTAGGGTAAGCGTCCTCAGCTTTATTATAAACACCCGATGAGTTGCACATAAAAAGTCAAGTCCGAGGTAAACGAAAGAGGAAAGGAAAACTATGACACCTTGGAATCTTGTATCGAAAGATTTTAAGACAAATCATAGTAACCTGTACATTGTCAAGTTTAATAACATATTGGACAATGAATTGGATGATATTATCGTCCAATTCTGGCATCTGGTGTTTACGAGGTTTTTTTTTTTCTATTTTTGGTGGTAAATTATGTACATTGTGTTTGATAAAGTCAAATTAAATCAAATTTAGATGAATTGCTATTTCTATAGATTGCAGTTTAAAATACACAATATAGAATCCGCCCATTGCTGATGATGTTTTTGTATCACAATCCTTTATAATAACAAAACAAAAACGTCAACCGAGTTTTATTTTTACTATAAGGACGGGGGACTAATTCTTTTAAGCACCTTTAACAGAAGATGAATGTACCAAGATATACTGTTGGTATAACTTATTATCCTCAATGGTGTTAAAAATATTCTGGAATATGTAACATTTGATGAAACATTGCTAGAACTGATTATGTTTTCCATAATTTACAAAGTCAAGCCCTTCGTTGTTAAGGAAGGAAAAACACAATTAATTTTAGGTCATGATATGAGACAATTTATTGATATTCATTCATGCATATTCTGTTTTTTTTTCTTCGCTTGTACCTATTTAACAAAATGAAATTATTAGCATTTATTAAATATATACTCAATATAACTTATGTGTGAAAATCATTCGATTTTATTGCTGTGTAATTTAAAAAAGGCATAATGTAATGATTCTCCTTCCTTATCCAAAAACAGTTGTACATATCTTTTACATATTGCATATATTTAAATAATATTGAAGTCAAGAATTAAATTAAAACATAAATGTCATGGCGTCTGTCGAAATTAATAAAAGCTATATGAAAAAATATACGACTTTTGTTGGATCAAGAATACAAGAGTTTATTGTTTGAATACTTACAACATGTACTTCATATTTCTCTTACATAAAAACAATAATTAAAAAACGTCTCGTAAAATTCGATTTCATTAAAAAAGAAATGCAAAATATCTGGTTATATTTCTCATGTTTTTTTTAACATCCGATTATGCATCATAGCATATAAATGTTTTGAATGTTGTACATGCATGTAGACATTCAACCTTTTCGACCGTTTCCTTCCTTGACTAAAATAGAAAATATTGATTTGGAAAAGGAAAATCAATTTTAAAATCCGACCTCTGATCCTTATTGTAATGCCAGAAATCTTTCCGTCCTTATGTGACCTTAAATACTGAATATAATAGTGAATGGAAAAACAAAATGCTTAAATATTACCCCTCTGATGTCTATTTGAATTTTGTACCACTTTGCGTTAAAAATTGAATTAATCCTGAACAGGAAAATTATTATTTAAGTAAAATTGTGTCCGAAAAACTACTCTTTTTATCCAAACACTCTTCAGTTCTTATCTAAATAGAACTCAATTTAGTTATTTTTAGCATTTGTTCTTAATTGTTTCTTTTGTTTTTATTCGGATGAATCGAATAAGAAGAAACAACCTAAATTCAGTATGATAATTCGATTAACAAATGCAGAAGAAACGAATTCATCAAAAATGAAAAACAAATTCTTACTTTGAAAGTAATGATGCAATATATAATATTGGTAACACTTTTTTGGCATAATTGCACGTCAACATAGGCTGTTACTATTGTGTGAATTTTTATCTTTAATATATTGTCAGCCAACATTCCGAGCTTCTGTTTGCGGAAGTACCTTATTTAATTAAATGTATATTGTAGATCTTACTTCCTTTTCAGATGATATAAAACATTAAATCAGCCTATTTATGACAATATTCATATTGTTATATTTTGAAATTCTGAATAGTGCTTCACTATTGAGCAATACTGTCATTTCGTATAACAGAACTAGTTTAGCCACGCTCCCCTAGTACGGAACTACTTTAATTGTGACCCAATACACTAAGAGCATGTATATAATCTACAAATTTTGCTATTGATTATCAACGTTGGCAGTACTGATCGAGCATTAAAGAGTAATCAAGGGAACCAAGATTCTAGGGAAAATAAAAAAGAATGTAATTCAGGGGAAAAGACCAGACATGGCAAACAGACATACACAACAAACGAACACAAAATGACCAAAACAGTACATACAAAGTAACACAAGTAAATAAGCAACCCGATCTCCACTAAAAACTTTGATCATATACCAGATACACCGGTAGGATATGCGTCGTATGCTTATCTAGAAACAAACACCGAGTTGCACATTAAATATGTTGATTTCAAATAACAAAGCAAATCTTTTTTATTTCATTTATTTTTTGTGTGTGTTTTTGAACTAAGCACTAAATAATTGTTTCATTTGCTGATAAGATTTTTGAAAATTAATATCTTTTGGTCGGTTTGCGCTGCAACATAAACGGTTAATTTAGCGTAAAGCGACCTTTTAAAGTCGTTTATATCTAATAGTCTAACCATAAATATAAATAATTCCTAAATAAATAGATGATAATTTACTATAAGCAGAATAATCTAACGATTTACAAAGACACCTAGATTGAAATGATGAGAATTGTGTTACTTGCAGACTTTAAGTTAATGTAAATTAACACACATTTTTGTTATGGCAGAATGCCCAATAACCATTTAAAACAATAACAGGCATATTGACATTGGGTATGATTTTTAACTGTTTTTAGATATTTCTATCAATAAGCGGCAAGTTTCGAAAGCAATACAACTGCAAGTAGATAATGGCCGATGGGTTTTGACATTCTAAAAAGGGATAAATATCACAATTTATCAATTTCCTTCAGCTAGATTAATTTGTTAATACATGTTAATCTCTTTCCTCTATACGGCTTAGAAGTCAGTAGCTTTAGTATGTACTGTATTGAAGAATTACATCTTAAATTTGTAAATTATTACAATATTTGGAACTGACAACACCAATGTGATTGATAAATAGAGATATTGGATGATACCCACATATTTTACACATGAAGCAGAAAATTGTCATTTTTTAAACTATAATTCAAGCACAACTGCAGTCAGAATTATCTTTTTTTGGGAAGAAAAACTGTAAATAATATAAATGTAGATGAATTGATAGACTTCTCCATTTTACAAGAAGGGGCCAAGGAAAATTCAAGGTACATTTCTGACTATCCTCCTCCACCTTGTAGAAAATGAGAAGTCCCTTAGATACCACTACAAATCAAGATTATTTTCTCCTCCATTTTGGGTTTTGTGAAAAAATGACAGAAATGTTCCCCTACCAAGCCGAAAAATCGCTTTAATTGACATATTTTTCAATGTCGAAAAAAGGATTTTAAAAAAAAAAAATGCAAAAATAGTACATGTAATTGTCATACTCGCTTGTTTTTTTCAACATTATTTTAGCGGATCCAATCTTTTCGACCTACCACTTCTTTTGACAATTCAAGGCTTGCATGAACATATGAACAAAAATGCAAAAAAAAAACAAGGACCCTTTCTCTTCTCGTTTGCTCTCTGATTGCAAATTGAATAAATTAAAGCACGTGAAAAGTTTTGAATTTACCGTGTTCACATTTTAGGCTTCATTTGAACGGTAAGCTTTATTATAATAATGAGTTGATTATATTTGAACAACGAGGTGGTACTGTTAAGTAAAGCACGATCGATTTACTCAACATATTCACAAATGTACCGAACGATATCAAAACAGAGACTCCTGACACTTGGATATCCACTAACTCAGGCTATCAATGTGATAAAGGCATAATTACACTCCAAGATAATGTGGTGATTTAACATATATATTCATTAAATGTGAATAATTGCCTCAACTGTTATATGATTATTTACAAATAGGCTTCTGGAGCAGGGTTATGTTGCTACAAGATTGAAGTCATCACTACAGAAGTTTTATGGTCGTTATCATGAACTCGTGGATCGTTTCCGTCGTATTCACGCACCGTGCAAGGGACGGCTTTGATGATTTTCTAGATAAGTCACGAGAGATTTAAGTTTTATTTACCCTTCCAAAACGAGTCTTGCAGGTTCTTTATAGGCCATAATATACTTATTACAGGACCAGGAGGTACAAGAAAATCTAAGTGACAAGAGAATCGATATAAACGAAATAAAAGTGTTAGGGGGTGATGTAAGATTGAGTTTAAATTCCATGCCCCAACACCCAACCTCTTACAGTCTAGCGCCATATTCAAACCGCTCGTTGTAGAATTATTTATTTCAAAAATGAAGAATTTTGTAGTGAAGACCGTCGAAGATTCAGCTTATGTGTAATATGAAGACAAATTCTTTTTATCTAATCTTATTATTATAAGTAGTCCCCTTTAATAAAAAAAGATACCGACCAAGTCATTGATTGCCCGCAGAACTAATTATTTTTATATAAAACGGAAAGAACAGACATCTTTGCAAAGACCATTTACTACCAGTACATGTAAAAGTAAATCACAGTATAATGAAGCATTTTTTTTCGAAAACGCCTATGAAAAGACAAAAGAACTCTTGATTCACGATTATACCCGCTATCTATCAGCAATAACAGAATTCGTTCTTTGTGAAAGTTTGTCGTTGGAAATAAGTTGGAAAACGTGAGTGTCCACAATTGCTTATTGTTCATTTGTACATATCTTTTACATATTGCATATATTTAAATAATATTGAAGTCAAGAATTAAATTAAAACATAAATGTCATGGCGTCTGTCGAAATCAATAAAAGCTATATGAAAAAATATATGACTTTTGTTGGATCAAGAATACAAGAGTTTATTGTTTGAATACTTACAACATGTACTTCATATTTCTCTTACATAAAAACAATAATTAAAAAACGTCTCGTAAAATTCGATTTCATTAAAAAAGAAATGCAAAATATCTGGATATATTTCTCATGTTTTTTTTAACATCCGATTATGCATCATAGCATATAAATGTTTTGAATGTTGTACATGCATGTAGACATTCAACCTTTTCGACCGTTTCCTTCCTTGACTAAAATAGAAAATATTGATTTGGAAAAGGAAAATCAATTTTAAAATCCGACCTCTGATCCTTATTGTAATGCCAGAAATCTTTCCGTCCTTATGTGACCTTAAATACTGAATATAATAGTGAATGGAAAAACAAAATGCTTAAATATTACCCCTCTGATGTCTATTTGAATTTTGTACCACTTTGCGTTAAAAATTGAATTAATCCTGAACAGGAAAATTATTATTTAAGTAAAATTGTGTCCGAAAAACTACTCTTTTTATCCAAACACTCTTCAGTTCTTATCTAAATAGAACTCAATTTAGTTATTTTTAGCATTTGTTCTTAATTGTTTCTTTTGTTTTTATTCGGATGAATCGAATAAGAAGAAACAACCTAAATTCAGTATGATAATTCGATTAACAAATGCAGAAGAAACGAATTCATCAAAAATGAAAAACAAATTCTTACTTTGAAAGTAATGATGCAATATATAATATTGGTAACACTTTTTTGGCATAATTGCACGTCAACATAGGCTGTTACTATTGTGTGAATTTTTATCTTTAATATATTGTCAGCCAACATTCCGAGCTTCTGTTTGCGGAAGTACCTTATTTAATTAAATGTATATTGTAGATCTTACTTCCTTTTCAGATGATATAAAACATTAAATCAGCCTATTTATGACAATATTCATATTGTTATATTTTGAAATTCTGAATAGTGCTTCACTATTGAGCAATACTGTCATTTCGTATAACAGAACTAGTTTAGCCACGCTCCCCTAGTACGGAACTACTTTAATTGTGACCCAATACACTAAGAGCATGTATATAATCTACAAATTTTGCTATTGATTATCAACGTTGGCAGTACTGATCGAGCATTAAAGAGTAATCAAGGGAACCAAGATTCTAGGGAAAATAAAAAAGAATGTAATTCAAGGGAAAAGACCAGACATGGCAAACAGACATACACAACAAACGAACACAAAATGACCAAAACAGTACATACAAAGTAACACAAGTAAATAAGCAACCCGATCTCCACTAAAAACTTTGATCATATACCAGATACACCGGTAGGATATGCGTCGTATGCTTATCTAGAAACAAACACCGAGTTGCACATTAAATATGTTGATTTCAAATAACAAAGCAAATCTTTTTTTTTTATTTATTTTTTGTGTGTGTTTTTGAACTAAGCACTAAATAATTGTTTCATTTGCTGATAAGATTTTTGAAAATTAATATCTTTTGGTCGGTTTGCGCTGCAACATAAACGGTTAATTTAGCGTAAAGCGACCTTTTAAAGTCGTTTATATCTAATAGTCCAACCATAAATATAAATAATTCCTAAATAAATAGATGATAATTTACTATAAGCAGAATAATCTAACGATTTACAAAGACACCTAGATTGAAATGATGAGAATTGTGTTACTTGCAGACTTTAAGTTAATGTAAATTAACACACATTTTTGTTATGGCAGAATGCCCAATAACCATTTAAAACAATAACAGGCATATTGACATTGGGTGTGATTTTTAACTGTTTTTAGATATTTCTATCAATAAGCGGCAAGTTTCGAAAGCAATACAACTGCAAGTAGATAATGGCCGATGGGTTTTGACATTCTAAAAAGGGATAAATATCACAATTTATCAATTTCCTTCAGCTAGATTAATTTGTTAATACATGTTAATCTCTTTCCTCTATACGGCTTAGAAGTCAGTAGCTTTAGTATGTATTGTATTGAAGAATTACATCTTAAATTTGTAAATTATTACAATATTTGGAACTGACAACACCAATGTGATTGATAAATAGAGATATTGGATGATACCCACATATTTTACACGTGAAGCAGAAAATTGTCATTTTTTAAACTATAATTCAAGCAAAACTGCAGTCAGAATTATCTTTTTTTGGGAAGAAAAACTGTAAATAATATAAATGCAGATGAATTGATAGACTTCTCCATTTTACAAGAAGGGGCCAAGGAAAATTCAAGGTACATTTCTGACTATCCTCCTCCACCTTGTAGAAAATGAGAAGTCCCTTAGATACCACTACAAATCAAGATTATTTTCTCCTCCACTTTGGGTTTTGTGAAAAAATGACAGAAATGTTCCCCTACCAAGCCGAAAAATCGCTTTAATTGACATATTTTTCAATGTCGAAAAAAGGATTTTAAAAAAAAAAAATGCAAAAATAGTACATGTAATTGTCATACTCGCTTGTTTTTTTTCAACATTATTTTAGCGGATCCAATCTTTTCGACCTACCACTTCTTTTGACAATTCAAGGCTTGCATGAACATATGAACAAAAATGCAAAAAAAAACAAGGACCCTTTCTCTTCTCGTTTGCTCTCTGATTGCAAATTGAATAAATTAAAGCACGTGAAAAGTTTTGAATTTACCGTGTTCACATTTTAGGCTTCATTTGAACGGTAAGCTTTATTATAATAATGAGTTGATTATATTTGAACAACGAGGTGGTACTGTTAAGTAAAGCACGATCGATTTACTCAACATATTCACAAATGTACCGAACGATATCAAAACAGAGACTCCTGACACTTGGATATCCACTAACTCAGGCTATCAATGTGATAAAGGCATAATTACACTCCAAGATAATGTGGTGATTTAACATATATATTCATTAAATGTGAATAATTGCCTCAACTGTTATATGATTATTTACAAATAGGCTTCTGGAGCAGGGTTATGTTGCTACAAGATTGAAGTCATCACTACAGAAGTTTTATGGTCGTTATCATGAACTCGTGGATCGTTTCCGTCGTATTCACGCACCGTGCAAGGGACGGCTTTGATGATTTTCTAGATAAGTCACGAGAGATTTAAGTTTTATTTACCCTTCCAAAACGAGTCTTGCAGGTTCTTTATAGGCCATAATATACTTATTACAGGACCAGGAGGTACAAGAAAATCTAAGTGACAAGAGAATCGATATAAACGAAATAAAAGTGTTAGGGGGTGATGTAAGATTGAGTTTAAATTCCATGCCCCAACACCCAACCTCTTACAGTCTAGCGCCATATTCAAACCGCTCGTTGTAGAATTATTTATTTCAAAAATGAAGAATTTTGTAGTGAAGACCGTCGAAGATTCAGCTTATGTGTAATATGAAGACAAATTCTTTTTATCTAATCTTATTATTATAAGTAGTCCCCTTTAATAAAAAAAGATACCGACCAAGTCATTGATTGCCCGCAGAACTAATTATTTTTATATAAAACGGAAAGAACAGACATCTTTGCAAAGACCATTTACTACCAGTACATGTAAAAGTAAATCACAGTATAATGAAGCATTTTTTTTCGAAAACGCCTATGAAAAGACAAAATAACTCTTGATTCACGATTATACCCGCTATCTATCAGCAATAACAGAATTCGTTCTTTGTGAAAGTTTGTCGTTGGAAATAAATTGGAAAACGTAAGTGTCCACAATTGCTTATTCTTACTGTATGAAGTCACCCAGGTATGTAAATCCCGTTGCCATGGTAACTGTCAATGAAATTTATCTATACAGCTACAGAGGTCTTCCCTTGCCATTTTCAATTGTTCTGTTTCCATGGAAACCATCAAAGAATTTATTGAGTATCTTTATTCTGCATCTAAAGCACCTACACTATAAAATCATATACAGTTATTTGTCTTAATTGTAAATCTGCAACTATAATTCTTGGTTAAAAAGACCCTAAAAGTACCTTTAATTTGCAACTACAAATAAAAGATATCAAAAGATTTTTATTTCCTTTTTGTTTTTTTTTTTGCTTTTCTTTTGAGAACAATGACTTTAAGTATGTTTCTAAATAGAGTTTGTTTGTTTGTTGGGGTTTAACGTCCGAGCAGCAATATTTCAGCTATTTTCAGACAATGAACATGAAATGAATGATAAAAAAAAGGATGGGTCACCAGGACAACAGGGTCGACAAATTTTGATTGCCACTAGAAAAAGGGGGGATGGGTAAGGTCGGGCAATTTAGCATCCTGTGGGGAAGCGCAAAGGTTCCTACTCCTATCGAATACCACAGCAGGGTTCTTTAACGTGCGAGGAACGTGGCATCTTTCCCAACACGGTGCACCACTATGATTTGCGGTCAGGTTTTCCGTATTATAGCCTGACAACCCCAGCATGTAACACGCCAGGGGTACCCCATTCCACCACCTGGGGCACACATCCCAGTTGCTCTGTGGGCAGAGCGCCTAACCCCCGGCTAGGTTTCTGAGCACTATTTAGTCGCCTTTTACGACAAGCTTAGCGCTGCTGCAGGCCTATTCTTTTAAACACCCGGACCTGCACGGGGCGTTTCTAAATAGAGAGAATATATCTGTAATACAAAACAATTATATTTTGTGGTTAAAATAAAAGGTCAATGTCATTCGAAAAATGCAAGTTTATGCAAAAATTAAGGAAAATATAATATCGAACTTCTTAGTTACCGTGAAATGAGAAAATTTGACCTTGAAGTTTTAAAATTTAGTTATTTGATGTTCTTTTGAATTCTTTTACAGTAACTATTTTGAAATGTTAACTTAAAATGATTGTTAGATTATTTGTGAAATGCCCTGTACACTTTTAAAGTATACACACACTATCGGTGTGTTGTTTGTATTGAAAATTACGTTCAACGATTTTGAAACTGAAAACGTGACTATTGTTGGAAACAATAATAGACAGACGTTTTTAATAGCCCTGTATTTGAAAATACGGATATATAAAAATAGGAAGTATCATTATAATGGAGTTATTTTAATGTTATTTAGTAGATAATAAATGTTGGTTTCCATAGCAACGAAATGCAAACATTAACATTTCCGCTAACTTCGATGTTAATATGTCATAAAGAATCATTTTCAAAATTATACAGAAATTTGAAAGCATGAGGTTTCAACATGATTTTTTTTCAAACAGAGGATGTACTTTAATCGTTTGATATGTAAATGGCGGAAGATGTATTTCATAATATAATAAAAAGATCAGGACCAACACAAACAACGCAGACATGATGACATTGACAGTAAAATTATGTGCGTTCAAAATATTTCCTGCTCATTATCTAGGTTTCTGAAATTATATTTTTCTAATTGATGAACCCAGTTTAGCCAGTTTTCAGTGACATGTCAATTCTTCAAATTTACTACCTATTCGTTTATGTTTTCCTAAGAAACATTCTCTTGGAACGAATAACTTCTTTGTTATCATAAAAGTACACCCGATAATCAATTTATTTGCGAAAGATGGCCAGATCGTTCAGATTGTTTTTCCTTCACATGAACTAATCCAATGCATTTACAATAGGTAACAGTTTCAATATTTTTATCAGGTGTACAACTTGATTTTTTTTAATCCACTAACTTAAGAAACATCTGCTCAATATAAGCAACGTTAAGGAAACAGTTCCAAAAAGTTCCTTTTAGAGGCAAACAAAAAAAAATACGGATATAGTAAACGCAACCAATGCACATAATACAAAATAGTACAATTTATTCTCATATCTGTAATATTTTATACATTAGCTTTAGAATCCAAAATGTTTGCATTGCATTGACCATGTTTCTATTCTTTCAGACTGGAATCATCCGATTGATGATAATTCAAAACCTCACGTATGGGGTGTGTACTATTTCTGCTCGACAACAAAATATACATAAGTTACCTTACTAATGAAAACAAACTAATAAGTGATTATTGTGGTGAATGTGACTTGACTTAAAGTAATCTGTGTATTTTCAGATCAACGTGCGCCTGGTTTCATAAAAAAATATCACACATTTGATGAATGAATTTGGGGGGTGGCTCCTAATCTCTTATTATGTACTGGGGGAAATTATTTCATCAACGATCATGAAGTAGTTTTAACACACTGTGTACAATGTCCTGATATGGATATTTTAACGCTAAACTTCAATATTTATTATAATATCATAATATTATAATATCAATTTACATGTATAAGAGGAATGTAAACGAGTATTCGAGTACTGCTCGATGTGATCCAAACTCAGATGACTGGTTTTGTGAAAGGAAATAAAGAACGTGTGGATCAGGGGGCTTTATCGAGGGCAATTTACAATATGATCGTCAAGGACTACGTTATGTTTAGCATCTTAACCCTCATGGATATCGTTAGTCCTAGCTACAATGTGCCGTCCCGTAATACCAAACGGTCTAGGATAGAAAAACTGTATGAAGATCAGAAATAAAATTTTATTCGGGATCAGCACTCAGTACAGTCTGTTTCGTTGATAACTGATTGGTGGACATCCACATCAAATAACAGTTATTTGACAGTAACAGAACATCATTTAATTGATAAATGGGAACTTGTGTTGTGCACTAATGAAATGCCGGAAGGACATATAGGAGAAAACGTTGCAATCAAACTAAAGACGGTTACATCTGAATTTGGAATTTAAGATATAATATACACTGCGTCCCATGACAACGCAGACAAAATATGGAATGTGCCTGGACTGGGTGCCCATAATTCGGCTGCTTAGGACACACACTTATGTTGTGTTTTAAACAAGCTATCCAAAGCGACCCAATACCAGAGATTGTT
Source organism: Perna viridis (assembly GCA_037379345.1). NCBI lineage: Eukaryota > Metazoa > Mollusca > Bivalvia > Mytilida > Mytilidae > Perna > Perna viridis. The sequence continues at coordinate 29,072,308 of CM074515.1, forward strand.
GCAGAGTGTCACAAACTAGGACATTTCAAACATTCAACCACACAAACAGCGAATTACGAAAACGATAACTTGGTAAGCCTCAACATGAACTGATCCAAGAAGTAGTTACAATATGGAACTCGACTCAACGTGTGCTAGAACGTCTGGTTGAACAGCGCCGTGATTTGACATTATGTTAGACAGTTCAATCACTAAGAATGTTACCGAAAGATCATGAATGGAAGATCACTTGTGGTGACAAACATGTCTGATGATGCAACATATATGAGCAATGAATCAAACGTTTCTGCCCCAAAGAATCCATGGGGATGATGAGATTTCTATTACACTAAAAATTAAGACAGGCAACGTTGCTTTAGGCCAAATGAGAGCAAAATTGGACAAATCACGTCAGTTGTAGCCTGCATTGTGGACTCGCCATATGAAGGCGACAGAAATTTCTGGACAAAAACCGACGTAAAGCGGCAGAGAATAACCTTGAATCAAACTTCGATGAAATCCCGTTGGAACAATATGAAACTTTAACAAAAAACGATAGAGAAGACCGAGTGAGATTGATTGACTTATTCATCAGTCACTGGATAAATCTTGCAATAAAGAAGATTTTGCAAGCGGATAGTATGACTTCGGCTGTTAACCCTCTACATTGGTGGGCTCGTAATAAGGACAGAGTTCCTCGGTTACCCATCCTAGCTTAAAGTGCGTTATCCACTCCGGCTACATTAGGTCAATCAGAAAGATTGTTTTCTACAGCGGGAATTATTGAGCAGCAAACTGCGAATCATCTCCATCCATCGTTGACAAGATTATTTTCCCAAACAAAGTCAAAATACACCGTGAGGTACCTCGCTAAACAGTTGATTGGCTTTGAGACAGCGACAATATTTCGACTAACCTCTAAATACGTTTGTTTGTTCAATAATTATTATAATCATTGATTTGTCCTTTTGATCTCATTCACAGCCGGAGGAGTGTAAATGCCGTAAGTCGTTATTTAGAAAACGTACATTTAGGTTTAAAATAACTTATATCCTCCCTTCTTTACCAAGGTTAACATAACTACATCCGTACTATTTATAAAAAAAGACTGGTACTGGTCTTATAATACATGTAGGGCTTATCTAAATAACGTCAGAGTCTAGATTTATATCAGATATGTAGGGGTCTGTGTTAAATCCGGCGTGCAGAGTACTCGATTAGTTGTTAAAGACAAAATTGACATCCTTAATGTATAAGTGTAAACGCTTCAAATGATACATGCAAGTTAACCTATACAGGAAATAAAAACTAAGTATTTCCTGGTGCCTAAAGGCTGTTTCCCAACAGCACTTAATCAGGTAAATATTACTGATCAAGATATTGATATATAAATATATATATATATATATACAACGTCTCAGAATGTGACGACTCTATTTTCTACACTGCTCCACCGGATCAAATTGATACATGGAAATTAACGTAAACTTATAGAAGGGTCTGAAAAATTCTCAACGATGTTAGGACTGTCAAATTTGCGAAGCAAATTTTTGTCGTTCCCTCCGCGGGACTCGAACTCGTACCGCTGTGACATCTATGGCAACACCGCCTGCACTACGTCCAGCGCCCTAGAACACTCCGCCAGCTAGGCTATATGAAATATAGCTTTCGCTGGCCGGGTGATTCTTCCTTGTAGGATTAATCTAGGGCTGTAACTTAGTACACGATGTATAGTAGTACGGGACAGTTCATCTAGGTGTTATTATGTAGGATAGAGGATCAAATTAATGATGTATGTCACAACAAATCGATATTATACAACGTCTCAGAATTTGACGACTCTATTCTCTACATTGCTCCATCGGTTCAAATTGATACAGGGAAGATAACGTAAAGTTATAGAAGGGTCTGAAAAATTCCCAACGATGTTAGAACTGTCAAATTTGCGAAGCAAATTTTTGTCGTTCCCTCCGCGGGACTCGAACTCGTACCGCTGTGACATCTATGGCAACACCTCCTGCACTAATTCCAGCGCCCTAGACCACTCGGCCAGCTAGGCTATATAAAGTATAGCTTTTGCTGGCCGGGTGATTCTTCCTTGTAGGATTAATCTAGGGCTGTAACTTAGTACACGATGTATGGTAGTACGGGACAGTTCATCTAGGTGTTATTATGTAGGATAGAGGATCAAATTAATGATGCATGTCACAACAAATCAATATTATACAACGTCTCAGAATGTGACGACTCTATTCTCTACACTGCTCCATCGGATCAAATTGATACAAGATAACGTAAACTTATAGACGGGTCTGAAAAATTCCCAACGATGTTAGAACTGTCAAATTTGCGAAGCAAATTTTTGTCGTTCCCTCCGCGGGACTCGAACTCGTACCGCTGTGACATCTATGGCAATATACATACAAATCAATCGGTCGTTTCGCGGATTAAATTTCGTGCTTTATTCCTGTTGCATAGAAAATTATTGTGATAAATCAAATTATAATAATTTTTCATACAAAAATAAGCTTATAACAAATTAATATGCTTTTAAAATTTGTAAATGTTTAGTGAAACAATTATAACATTTCAGGTACTTTGATGACTTTACTAAATTACTAAATGACTGACAGAATAAGGAAGAAGTGCAAGAATTACTGAAAACATTATTGTTATCAGTGGGAACATTATGACAGTAATCTTATTATACGAACTGCTATTTTGGCAAGGTGAGTTTACTAAAATTTAATGCCACTTACATTTGCCTGAAAGGAAAATTTATACATAATACAGGTAGATTTGTCGAGATATGAATTGATGAATTGTTGCACTGGTCGTCTTAGTTATTTCCTTGAAATAAGCCTACTAGATTTTCTGGTTTCAGTTTAAAAAAAAAAAATTTACATTAACATTTATTTCATTTATTTCATTTGTATTTTGTTTTGGGTCCATATTCATAGAGAGGGAATACTCATTTCAACATTTTAGAAAAAAAGATGAAAAAAAAATTAAAAAGAAATATTTGGTTAAAAATTAGCATTATACTACTTGCCATTCTAGGTATAAATTTAAAATCAAATACTGAAGTCTTTAAAGTCACTAATCGTCGAATATTTTATGCAACCAATTCTAGCTTTGATTTATAGAAGACTTTGCTGTGGTGATGATTGATAATATACATTCAGGCTTCTTTCTATATCACATCTTTTAACATGGTACATTGGTACATTACTGGCGAAATACGTGTATTCGTTTTTCTATAATATACTAAGCATTTTAGAACTATACTGTTGTAACGTAACGGTTGGTCGATCGGCTACGATCTGCAAAATTCAAGTGAGTCCAAATGGTACGAACTCAAGCGAAGTTGCGATGGTGACTCAAATGTTTTTAAATCAAAACAATCGACAACCACTAAATCGGAGACTAGGCGTTTCTCTCTCAGCTATACTACAGAAATTTCAATGCTTACCGATCATTTCATTTTTTAATGTAAAACACTCATACAACTAAAAACACACGTAGAACACATGTGCATAGTATTTGTGAGGTACAATTTGATCTCGTATTAAGCTATAATGACGGTTCTATGGCACCCATCTGCTACTGAGGGTGGTGTAGTAATATGTAATTATGCAAACCATATACTAATGTACAATCCTATTTGTTGTCAGGGGCATGTCTGCGATGGGGCTAAAATAGTTTTATAAAGCCTTAGCCAATCCATTTTATGAAAGGGGAAACATGAATTGAAACAACAACAAAACACATCATAATGCCTAAAATTATCTCTATGGAATAACTCCACATACATTATATAGACATAATAAGTTATCCAGTTAAAGAATGCTTTTAAAGAAGATTACTGGACACGGTGCTACATCACCATGATGTCATTTTACGACATTTCTTTTTGCTTGAAATGTCCTACTTATGCACAGTGACTAGGTATGTCGCTCTTATTAACCACAAGAGGATTAATTTAGTCTTTTTCATTCTAAACTGTTTTGATATAAACAAGATATATATCCCGCAAAAGAATTGAAAAAGAGACAAAACCTCACGCTTTGTATGTCACGTTTACTATGTTAATTTTACCGTCTTATCGTTATCTTTGAATGATGTTTTATTCGGTCTGAATACCTTGTCTTGAACGTATCAATTCAATGTGGATATTGAAAAAATCGAAAATCTTCTGAAAACCCACAATACTAAATTATTATAGCAACGAGACATATGATTGTTTAACCCTTTATACCACTTTTTCCCATACTCATACATTTTACATTTTTGTTACTCCAAAATGTTTTTGGAATTGTATACATTGCATCTACCCAAAAAAACTTGAGATAAGGGCACTAAAGACACAATGAAGTCATTTTCATATCTTCTCCTACACTTGAGGGTCGATGAAAAGAAAGAAACTCATGACCAGATTATAAGACAAGCGCGATGACTTCTCATTTCGTATTGTCATTTTTTTTTCATTTGTGGCAGCATCCTTTCAGTACCTGCGTATGGACTTTTCAAAACATAACTCATACATTATGCCATACTTGCCAAAACCACTTTGATTATTTTGTACCATGCTAGATTCCTCACAATTAGGCTTCACGAATATAACTACGTTGCTATAAAATAATGTCTTCTCTACAGAAGTTTTATAGTCGTCATCATGAAACTGTAAATCATAATGATGTATCCTCTTGCATCATGAAAACCAAATCCGTCATCGTGTTAAAGTTTTCATATTCTTTTTCGTCTACCCACTACGTCAGGTGTTTCTAGAAGACTCTTAACTTACCGCTGCATCATTTTTTAGTGCAATCCTGGTAGCTCATTTACTTTAGTTTCTTTAATTTGTACCCGTTGATTTGTTAATATCATGATCTTTGTTTTATGTGTTTATTATCCCTGTATAGTCTTTATCGAAATATATTCTTTTTATTTCGCTCAAATCGCCCTTTATTTTCTCTGTCAGCGATCTCTTATCGTAATATTTTGTGCAAGATGTAATCAAAATGTGTCAGCGTCGGAGAAACAGTCGTATTGGAGTGGATTGGAGATTGCATTCAAAACCTGACAACATATTATGGCGAAGAACTCAAGTAACGATTTACCAAGATTTACGTTTAAATACTCTTCTTGACAATAAGAATACAGTATTCTTGATGACCATGCGATAGTTGAACACTTTTTGAAGGTTCATGATCTAACAGAAAAAGATTATCTTCAAAATTACTGTTTTGAACCTGAAGCAGAAAACGGTATCAATGAAAAACAGATTATCTTATTATTGTACCTTAGAACAACTTACCTTGAGTACAGTTTTAGTATATAATGTTGTAAGACCTAGCTTTGCTTTGATCAACATAATTGACAAATTAGCAAAAAAAAGAGTTAATCATAGGCAAGCTTCATTAGTCCGTTGACGAACACACCCAAACCTTCCTATTCATCGACTTCAAAATTATTTCCACGTACCTTTATAACTCATATTTTCAAACAAGTGTTTTACCGAAAACTAGCCTACATTTGTACCCAAATGGTGAAAACAAAAACAAAGGTTTGTAACTTATTTGTAAGATCTTTTTCGTCATCTTTGGATATAATCACTGAAGAAAATTTAGCACAATGAGATATCTTCAGATAGCATCATGTGTCTGAAAGTCTCATAAACAACAGCTTATATATTTTAGAATAAAATAAATAAAAGAATTATAATACATTTGAAAGGCAAATTGAATGAAGGAACGAATGTTCCGATTAAAATTATTTAATCAATGAGTTGAAGGGTACAATGCGGAAGTACTAAAAATGCTTTCTAATGACTAATGTGAAATTCTTTGACATACAATGTATTTGCTTATCAGACCAATGATCAACAGAAATTTATTCCAGTCTAGACTGGACTTGTACTGTATTTCTACAGAAAGAAATATAGTGTCATGCAAATTCCTCTTATGTAGTCTTTATAAAACAAATTTGCAACACATGCACCAAGACCATGGTCATACGTGAAATGTATATTTTAATACAATTTGTAGTGGAATGGTAAACTACTGTATTTGAAATCGATGAATGTAGATGACAGTATAGAAAGTTTAGAAAACTACCTACAAAGTCAACAATTTATTCATAAATGTCGTGCACATGATTTGTACACTTAATTTCGAAGTAGAGCCATGGTACTAACAAATTTTCTTTGGCTACTTTTGCTATAATCACTTAAGAAGTTTTATGGTTGTCATAGAATCTGATTGACAGCCATGCCATTGTACTCACTTGCAATATGACGGGTGCCGCTGGCTGACCAGTGCATACCTACAATGTACTCTTCTGACGCACCTAAGATCACTCATATTTCATGTTCTTGTGATCCTATTTCATACTTAACTAGATCAAAGAAAATGACACATATAACTACATTGTCAGTGGGTGAGCATCACTTGTTGTAAAAATAGTTTTTTTTCATAAACAAGTCAAGAAAAAAAAGATGCAAAGTTTAATTGTCAGTATTCTTATATATCTCTTTTTTTTTTAATTTACAGCTTCTTTGACAGTTTATATTCGGAAACAAGACAAAAAAGCATTTATCAGTTCATTTCACAAAATTGTTCCGAAACGAATAAAATGAAAATCCGGAAAATTATTTTTCCGCCTGGTCAGTGAGTGAATCAATAACGGGTGTCAATTTTTGGGCTTCTGCAATAAGTAAAAAATTCGGTCAATTTAAAGATTGAAAAGCAGAATTAGAACTAGACGTCACGCTTCCTCAAAAACAAGCTTGAACAGACAGTATAAAATTGTTCGAGGTCGGATGACGCTGAATGTTTTCTAATAAACGATAACATATTAAGTTTGAAAACATGTTGTATCGTTTCTTTTGCTGGCTAGGATATTTGTTCTGTTATATCTTTTTTTCTCATTTTTCCACCTCCGTTTTCTTTTTAAATCAAAAGGTCTCAATATTTTTTTATAAAGTTTTTGCTATATATTCAATACGGAGCTGGTATCAACGTTTAGTTTTATAGATCGTTGAATTGGTGATAGAAGTTCAGTCTCCTTGGTGTTTAAATGCCGTCATTGATAATTTAAATCTCTGCCGACTGCACAAGTTGGGTCAATCAAACTCAGATACCATTATATTTTGAACTAGTCAGACTCGTTAGAGTATTGTTCAAAAGTAACGCTTGGTAGTAATATTTCTCTGTGTTGCACTCTTTATTTGGTTCTTATATCTGTTGTTTCAATGGACAAATTTTTTAACATTACGTTTATTTCTTTCTGAATTAGTCTTAACTAAAATGTCGTTTGTGTAACATTTTCAATAGCTCATACCTCCGAAACAGATATTGGCTTAACAACTGGTTTCTCAGGTTAACAGGAGACGTTTTTAAAAGATGAGTTTTTCTTCTAAAAAAATTACTCCTTGGAATTTATCTATGAAAGTTTGAGGCTGTACTGAGAATTCGGTTTCGTTCGTTCATTATTTATGGCCATAAAATAATATTGTCGATTTTTGTTTTAAAGTTAATATCACAAACTTTCTTTGACAAAATATTACGTGGCCATGGCAATAAAACAGATTTGTTTTATACAAGTAATCGTTTACTTTTTTAGGCCTAAAAATGTATGAAAAGAATAGTGCTCTTTGGTATGGCAGTAGCGGGTTTTGTTCTTTTCTTGGCTTTAACAATCACATGCAATCTGTGCATTAATCGAAAGTACAAGGGTGCTGTAATAATAGCACCAACAGAACCGATGAAAAAAAAAATAAACAAGCCGTTCCACAAAGTACCATACAAGCTTCTTCATATGACTATATTGATGACAAAGATTTACTGAGCTATACTGATCTAGTACAAAACATTGTTTTTGAGAGTACCAAACCGGGATTCTAAGGCCACAAATAGTATTGCGTCTTCTGACAGATCATACGTCGTACCTGTGGACCATACAATAGATGTACATCTCCATACGTAGCAATCTATGACAGAAATAAACAATACAGAAGCAGTCAATCATTACATGGAGATCAAAAACTCAAAAGCTCCTTCGTTCGTCTTCTGGTCATCTGAATGGAAAAGGACACGTCATCGAAACTCTCTTGGCGACCTAAAACATATTTATAGTAGCAAAGAGACGTCTTGTAAAAAGAGAGCTATTTGCAATTCTTGTCCACATGAATCCAGAACTAAATGCAAAGAAAGTGTAGTTATACAGAATTTCTTCGTCAAACAAATCGTACAAAAAGTTTAAATACAATACAACGACAAGATATTTGCATTGGTACAAAACTATGTGGGTCGTCACTTGAAGTAACAACCAGCAACAAAATCCGTACAGACACTTTTGATCTGGTGACTCGTGATAAAGTATCAAAATTAGAGTTATTAGCAGGTTAACTTTAATGGGTCTGACATTACTGCAAATCCTCTTAAGTTACAAATCTATAACAAATTATTGTGCATGTCATATAATCCATTTGACTGATAGGATTTGCAGATATGTTGATAGCCCAGCCTATGTCAGTACTATCTCGAGTCCGTTATGTTTAAGGGATTTGAATAGCTTTTTTTCAAGTAGATCCCAAATAATAGTTTCGGAAAAAAAAATTCACACAAAGGGAGTGAACTCTACGAAAATCTACAAAAAAAAAATAACAAGATGAATAATAACTTTCGTGTAGATTTCCTTCAAATGTAAAGATTTTTTTGTATTTTCATTTTGTTATTTTCAGTAGAAAAGATATTTATTTGAAGGTTCTCATCGAAAGGGTTCTGTAAAAGACATATCAAGATAAAACATAATAAACTTGTACTTTTCCAGGTCAGTATTATATTCGATTACAAAGTGGATGATAAATCATCTAACTTAGCTATATCATGTCTATAAAGGTTTTTTTCATATTTTTATACATTTGTATAAGGTTATAATCAGGGACATCCAGTTTTCTCAGTTTTTGGCGATGCTCTCCATTTCTACCCATGTCTTTGAACTCTGATGTCTTAGTTCGCCTCCATGTTTCTCTTGGTCGTCCTCTGCTTTGTTTGCCATCTGATAGTGTCCATTTTGTAGCTTTTTGATGATATTGTCTGCCTCTCTTCTGTTGACATGGCTAAACCACCTTAATCGTTGAGGTTTTATCTGGATCATGATGTCAGTTTGACCAGTCTTTTCATACAATGCCAGGTTGTTGATCTTTTGTGGCCAATATATTCTGGAGGTCTTTCTCGGGCATTTGTTGAGGAATCCTAATAGTCTCTGGCTGTCTCTCTGTGTTATTCGCCAACATTCAGACCAATACAGAAGGGCTGATATGACATTGCTCTTGTATAATTTGGTTTTTGTCCTCAGGCTGATGTTATTATTCTTCCATATTCTATTTATTTGTTGAAATGCGACATTTGCCTTTTGAGGTCTGTTAGTAATATCCTTTGATGATGCATTGCTTTTTCTTAATGTACTTCTTAGTTAGGTGAAATCTTTGTCTTCTTCAAGTGGTCCATTGTCTTAACTGATTTCTTTTGGGGAAGGAACAAGATGCATTGTTTTTGTCTTTCTTTTATTGATGTTCAATCCAACTTGTTTTGCGTATTTTGACAGGTCAGGTTTTCTCTGCAGATGTTCGGCATTGCTGGATAGTAGAGCTATGTCATCGGCAAACTGGAGATCTTCTAGCATAGATGTTAAAGTCCATCTTATGCCCCTTTGTCGATTCCCAACAGCTTTTCTCATCACCCAATTTATTGTTACAAGGAATAACATAGGTGAGATGATGCATCCTTGTCTGACTCCACTGTTAAACCATTTACCGGGCTTGTTGTCATCTATAAAGCTGCGTGTAAAGTTGGTTTAGAATAAGTTAAGATTTAAGATCCAGAGGCTCTCACGATGTACACTCTAAATGCCTTTCAAAGTATATAACGTTTAAATGTAATTTACTATTCCATTCTATGCATTGCTCCGTGATATTTTGTAGAGTAAAGATATATCAATGCAACCAAAACCTGATCTGTTGTTTTCGGAGTTCTCAATGGCTTCATAAAGTCGAATGCAGATGATCTTGCAAAAGACTTTGCTGTGAAATAAAAGGAGCCTTATTCTGCGCCAGTTTGAACAGTCCATTCTATCACCCTTTTTTGGTAACTTGACTATCAGTCCTTTGCACCAATCAGTTGGGATTCCCATATTTCTAAAAACAAAATGTGTATCTCATCTGTAACTAGTTTAATATATGCCTTAAAAAAATTACCATTTATGTTGTCAATTCCAGATTCTTTGTTTTTTTTTTGTTTTTTTTTAGTTTTAGGATGGCTTTCATGATTTCGTCTTTTGTTGGTGGTTCGAGATGAATGTCCATTATTTCTCCAAAGTTTTCGTGAAACGTGGGTGTTTCTGTTGGGTCAGATTTAAGACTTCTTGAAAATGTTATTCCTTTTTACACTTGAACTGCTTCTTCTGCCTCATGCATGGTACGCGCATTCCATGCCCCAGTGTATTAGGTGTTTTTCGGGTGCAATAATGATGGTCTATTCGTGATGTTAGCAGTGATGCTTCCATTTGTGATATGGTGATCATCGGTATTGTCCCGTTTTGAGTATTTCCCTGAATTACAGTTTCCGTAATTGACTTTTTTACAGGATAGAGTAGTTAACACTATGCCAAACCACCACTCCTTTGGATCGGATTTATTCTCTGGGTTTAACTTTCACATAGATGATTGCAATTCCTACTGCTGACAAGCTGCATCTGCCTGGATTTTCTATTTGGATTTACTTCCATAGCCTTTGGCTCTCCCGAGCCACCCACAAGGCAGTGATACTAGTTTACCCCATAGTTTGCATAGGCAAGGTTGATGGGTGCTAGGGCATATTCACACGCCGGTGGGCCTACGCATTGCATCTCTGGGACCCTTACTGATCCGAGATCCCCTCCAAATTTAATCTGAGATACAAGGCCACAGTTGACGTGCATTGCTATGGAAAGGCATTTGAAGGAGTCTTGGTAGTGTAGTGTCTTTGTACTGGCAAGGAAAGATTTACACACTCGACTTTCCATTTCACCTACAAGTAGACTAGCCAGCAGCAACCGTAGATCTACAACTTTGATCCAAGTCGCGCTAGACGCATTTCACCACCAACACACATGATCTGTAAATTTTTAAGAAGTTATAAGTTGTTGGACAATTTACAAAAGAATTTATTTCCATTCACACATATTCTTGATTATAAAGTAGGTATTGTATTATTACAAGTATTGTTTTCATTCTTAATCAATACTTACTAGACAAAATTTAATTATAAGCATTGTTATATAATATATATAATAAATATCAACTCTCGTACGTACAAATTCATCAATGTTTTGAAAACTGATTTATTCAAAGGGTCATAGTTTTCCTTTCCTCGTTTGTCTACCCCGGACTTGACTTTTTATGAGCAACTCGGCGGGTGTTTCTAGAAATGCAGAGGACGCTTACCCTACCGGTGCACCTGGTCCATGCTCCTAGTTTTTAGTGGAGTCCGAGTTGCTCATTTACTTTTGTTACTTTGTATGTATGATTTAAGTTACTTTATGTTCTTTGTTGTGTATGTCTGTTTTCCATGTCTGGTCTTTGTCTCTGGATTACATTCTTTTGATTACCGCTATAACCTTGGTTCCCTTGATTACTCTTTTGTTAATAACAGTGTAATAAAATAAGTCAGAAATTTAATCCTTTTTTAGTATCCAAAACAGTTGTTTTGTGCAACAGTTGATAAGTAATAAGCGAGATAAAACTTACAATGTGGCAAGTTTTAAATGAAAACATATATGTAATGACGTCTCCTGTAACCAACAAAGACTAACAAAAATATATATATGGCTGTTGTTGGACCAATACAAGAGCACATCGTTTGCATACTTACAAAATGTAAAATAGGGGGATGATAATATTGTCAATATATGTAAGTATCGTCCTGTCATTATTTTACTAATTGTCAGCAAAATCATAGACAGGCATATTTGCAATACTTTCTACAATTGTTTGCCTGAAACAATGTTATAATTACATGCTAGTCAGGGTTTAGACCAAAACACTCATGTGAAACTGCATTGAATTATCTCATAGATAGATGGTTAAAATATATTGATGAAGGTGAACTTATTGGTGTTTTTTTTTATTGATCTCAGCAAAGTGTTTGACTGTAAATCATAATGTCTTACTGTATACGCTTATGTCATTTGGAATATATAACAATATTGATTGGTTAAAATTTTATTTTTGCAACAGAGCAACAGAGAACAGTGTGTTGATTGGCAATGAGAATTATCTAAACCCCAAAAAGTTGGTGTTCTATAGTTGGGCCTTCGTTTTATCTTAAATATTGTCATCCAACTATATATGTAGAAGACACCTCTACTGATATATGCTTTTAATCTGTATGAATTATTGAAGATAAATTATTTGAAGATTTACTTAATTCTATAAACCCAACAAAAACGAATAAATTAACTATGAACTTGAACAAAAAAAAAACAATATTTACCTATACACAGGCAAATATTTTTCACGTGAAATTAATGTTAATCGAGCTTCACATGAAATTCATGTGAAATTCACATGAAATTCATGTGAAAATCACATGAAATTAACATGATTTTCATGTGAAATTCACTAACATGAATTTTATGTGAACATTTCGTTTGAATTTTACGTGAAGGCTCCATTTACCCGAATTTCACGTGAACTCTGTCACTTAGTTTATTTGCTCAATTCAGGTGAAAATAAAGTGAAATAATTTTGCCTGTGTAGGAACAAGCCAAAAATTGGCAAAGTTAATAATATTTGTGTCAGAATCAATGATGTTATAATAGAAAATATTACCTCAGCCAAATTATTGGGTGTTGTTGTAGATGAATGTTTAACTTAGAAGACACACGTTAATATAATTTCCAAGAAAATATCCACAAAAATTGGTGTACCAAGAAGGCTTGGGCCATGTATGCCAAATGAATTTTTACTTTAAAATTATAACAGTATCACGTTTCAATATTTTAACTACTATTGTACTGTATGGTGTAGCGCAAAAATAATTGACGTAATTTTTAAGCTACATAAGGCGGCTGTTCGCATTATACCTAATGTAAAAAATATCATGACTCCATTACAAAACCTATTTTCTGTATTTAGATGGATGCCAATACCTGACTATTTCGTATTTAGAAAGGCTATTTTAGTTTTTAAGTACTGCACAGTTGTATTCCTACAAATATAAATATATTTAAATATGTACGTGAAATTAGCCCTAGAAAAACTAGATAGAATCGTAATAATTTGTTATTTACTCCAAGATCTCATTCACTAACAGTATCTGGTACCAGTTTATGGAACAATTTACCTGAAAACGTTAGAAAGTTTGTAGTACGCTAGCGTCTTTTAAAACCCAATTCAGAAGTGTTTAGTTTTCTACGAAAAGCTAACCATGATATCATTGTTTTTATCGTATTTGTACGTTGTATATATGTATTATAATACTGGACCACTATGTAAACTAGAATAATGTAGTATTATGTTTTTATCCCGTCTAAATAAAGGTTTTTATTATTATTTTGTATTTTATATTTCTTTCACGCAAAATCAATAATTAAAAGAAACGATAAAAAAAGATAAAATAATCAATTTTATTTTGTTTTAAATCAAGTAATGAAAACTTGCATTTGTATGAGAACTTAAAGACTATATAAAAGCGCTCTTTATATAGAAATAAAAACATGCATTAAACCAGTATACAGGTGTTTACAGGTTTTTTTTAAATTCACGACCGGGTTAATACGGATGTTTACTGAGGAAATAGTGAGGAAATAACACTCCATTCATGATGATTTTATCGTGGGAATTCTAAAATAGACTGCAATTGATATGCCTTTCCACAAAATGGTAGTTTTTCACGAAATGTGCTTTTTAATCAAATCATGTATTTTCCAATAGAGACAAGTTTTTGATGAGGTCAGCCTGACATTGTCGTTTCATATTAGTCCAGTATGTTAAATCTTTAAAACTTCTTGTTGATTGAAATGGTATTATTAAAATCTGCAACAGAGATCAATTCTTTATATATAAACCATTACTTCGCTGCGTTTTCGCAAATAAAAAGTGTGACACCTATAACACGGTATAGTTTACGAACTTGTAGGTATCGTTATATTCGATTTCATATGAAAAGTAGTAATGTAAAATTGCATCTGTATGAGAACTGTATGAGACTTTTGCAGAAAATGCGGTTTATAGAAAAATAAATTGCATTAAACCAGAATTCAGCTTTAGAGTTTTGTTTTGTTTTGTTCTGTTTATTTATTTACTTATTTTTTTTTTTTTTTTTGGATTAAAACAGACGTTAACTTCCAATAAGGAAATAACAGTGTCTCCGGTCATGGTGATTTAACCGGTATCTAACATTGGACTACGATTGATTTAATTTTATACAAAAATACTGATTGAAAAAGTCTCGAAATATACGATTACATAAAAAAAAACTATAGAAATGGAAATTTTCATGTATATGAGAATTGAAACCTATACAGACAACGAGGTTTATACAAATGTAAAGGAATAACAATATGTGTTAAACCAGTATACAGCTTTGCTTTTACAGTTGTATATGTATAATTCACGAACTGGTTAATACGGATGTTCACTTCCAGTAAGGAATTATTAGTGTCTCCGTTCATGGTGAATTTACCATGAGAATTCTAAAATTAATTATTATTTATTTATTTCACACAAAAATACGAATGGTTTTCACAAAATCTTCTAGTTAACCAGGAAGTCACATTTTCACGACTAGAGACACGTTTTGCTATTGTAACTTTTTGATTTTCGTTGAAAGTACATTATGATTATTAATGTCGGCCCGATATTGTCGTTTGATATTATTCCAGTATACAGAAGGAATTTTTTTTTACAACATATCACAATTTGATACACTTTATAAACTTATCTCCAGTCTGAAATCTCAAAAATAATGAGTTAGTTTTGCAACAATCAAACCGTTTGATATTATCTTGATAGACTCTAGAACAGTTATGATTCTCATTTTCCACTATCATTTCAATAATCCAAGTTGAATCTTGGGGGCAGAGGTTTAAATTCAATATTTTTTCTCAAACTTGACATATAGTATTGACATTTATAAAAGTGGTACAATCACAATTTTTGCGCAATGAGTTAGACGACACATTTAAACATTATTTATCTTATATAATATATATATATATATATTTCAGCATTTTGATAACACCTTCTTCGGTATTTTTGGAAGATGATTTGGATTTTTTTTTGTTTTTGTTACAAAAACCTACATATTTGTATCTAGTTGTACCGTTTTTTTTTAGTAACACCCTGGTTTACCAGGTGATAAAGCTCTGGCCATTACCATGTGGTAATACCCTCTTGATAATTTAACAAACATAAATGCATACCATGTTTTTACCAATAAAAATCGTCCATTTTTCTCTTACAGTACCTGAATCGATCCGTGCAACAAAAAGTGCGATCGGTCATCGATCACCGATCAGTTTCCGGTCAATCATCGTTCCGTCAAACTGATTCATTTAAATGGTGATCGCATCACGTGACCACAAAGCTGTAAATGTATTTTACGGTTTTTGTTGTTTTTTCGTCAATTTTACACATATTTATATAATGTTATAGATTTAAACATCAATTTATGCTTTTATTTTTATTGTCTTTTATTTAAAACAGATCCTATGTCATTTTTCATAACAAAACTGCGAACAGATCGGTCACCGGTCATCGTTCCGTCAGCGATCAATCAGTCAACGGTCATCGATAGATCACATTGTTGCGTGAATCGGTATAATGACTGTATTAGAAATTATCAAATATGACAATTGCAAATCTTGATTATGAATTCCATGAGAGGACAATATTTAGTATTCAACAAGCAGAAGAAGACATAATAAATAATAAGGTGTTAACGACCCTAACCGAAAGTAGTCAAAAACACTTTCTACCATTTCAATTATAACAATTTTGTATGAGCTTTTAAGGGTTGCATAATGGTTTTATCATAAAACAAACTTTAAGAAATAACAGTATACAGTAATGTGTATAATGCATATAATTATCCATTTCATGGCTTTAAGTACATAAGAACTTACAAATAACAAACTAAGTAATTTAGACTGTCTACAATAGATTGTACATATTTACAGAAACAAGTAGTAGCAAAAAGTAAAAAGATGACAAATTTCATTTATATATTCAACAGATCACATGGAAATGCAAGTTACAATATAATAATAATGTAGGAAAGACTTAAATGGGCTAACAAAAAATTCATATCCATCAACATAAATTCACAATTCAACAAAAAAAATCACAATTCAATACAACAAGAACATTAAGAAATCTAGCATGGTTAACCTCCACTTACAATTTATGACATCCTTCATTTAGGTCATTTGGGTCATATTTCTTTTTAGTTATTTTCTGTTCAAGAATCAGGCAAAATGTGTATAAGGTGTAGAATATGAGGAATAAAATTCAGAGATTTTATGGCATTATCAAAGTATCTATACTTCCTAAATATAACCTCCTGACATAACCATAAAAAACTACGTGTAAAGTCTGCCTTTTTTAAGATATAGATAGGTCAGATATAGTTGAAACTTTCCTGTAATTAATGTTGCATCAAAACGCAAAGGCAACTTTATTAAGGGAATTTGCCTTTACAAGCTTGAAAACATGTAAACCATATGTAAAATTCTTTAATTAAATCTTAATGTTCATGCTTCATACTGCATGCATATTCCATGACTTATGATGCCTGAATATCGTAAATATTAAAGTCAAAGTCTATCACAATGTTTTGATGGAAGTTGTGTTTATGCCAGATGGACAAGGTATGATAATAAAATCATTACAAAAATCAACCATTGCAAACTTGCTATCTAATTAAATAAAACCTATCATTTGTTCTATTATGTCACTACACGTAGTATCTTACAACTTTCCATTCTACTGTTTAAATGACTTTTGGAATTCTCAGGGTTTTTCCTTTGATTAAAGCTTTCAAAATCATGAAATATAAAATCAAACTGACTGATGAGAAACGTCATCAAAACAGCAAATAGAACTGAGTGTTAATAAATCCTAGCTACATGTAGATGTAGTGACTAAATTGAACAATTTATGGATCTAATTTTAATAACACTGAAATACACATATTGTACTTGTATAATGACTAGAATGGGCTAAAAATTGAGAGTCTACCTTATTACAGTGTTTATTAAGTCATTTACCCATTCAAACAAATTGAAATTACACATCTTTATCATATTGAAGATGCTGCAGTTAATTACTTCACCAAAATAATAATTTACTACCTAGCATTGCTTTCGAGATTTTGTTCTAAAAATATTTAAATCGAAATATTTATTTTTTACCTTTATATGGAAATAAATTTGTTTACAAATTTCAGTTTTTTATACATGTTCTTGTGGAAACTTTGAATGCATACAAAATATAAAAGACAACGTAAAATCTGAAGAGGGCCTTTACTAATTATGCAGTACTATATTCACATACATTCCTACTGCTATTGGAGTTAAAGAGATACATGTACGAACACATCAGTGGCGGATCCAGAGGGGTGCAGGGGGGAGTATATAAGGACACAGCAGTGGCAGATCCAGAGAGGTGCAGGGGGTTGGAACTCCCCCTTTTCTTATTTGAAAGAATTGTCATTTCCATATGTGAAATTGACATAAAATGGCAAATAATGCCCTAGCACTCCTTTTTTTCCGAGAAAATCTCGGCTGACATTCCCTTTTCAAACTGTCTGGATCTGGCCCTGCACATACTTAATGCCCCTGAAACATGAAGGGTTATATCCAAATATATATGAACACAGAATAAATACACAACAACACTTACATGAAACAAGTACTATTTTCCTGACAGAAAGACAATGAACTTAATTATTTTATCAGAAGAGTTTGGTACACAGGCAAATATTTTAATGTGAAAGTCATGTTAATCGAGCTTCACATGAAGTTCATGTAAAATTCACATGAAATTAACATGATTTTCATGTGAAATTCACATAACACGAATTTCATGTGAACATTTCGTGTGAATTTCACGTGAAGGCTCCATTCACACAAATTTCATGTGTCACTTAGTTTATTTGCTCAATTCAGGTGAAAATCATGTGAAATTCGTGTGAAAATCATGTGAAAT
This sequence comes from Perna viridis, assembly GCA_037379345.1. NCBI lineage: Eukaryota > Metazoa > Mollusca > Bivalvia > Mytilida > Mytilidae > Perna > Perna viridis. The sequence goes on from CM074515.1 coordinate 29,090,537, forward strand.
AATTTTGCCTGTGTGGTACTCGAATTTAAATACTAGTACTATGATATAGCATGCAGACAATCTACAGGTTTACACAATATACACAAACAATGTCCAGGTTCAAATCTAAAAGTCAAACAGGTAAGTATTTCATAAAGCAGAAGTCCGGCATTTTTGCACAAATAAAAATAAGCACTTGAAACCACGGAAGAAAAATGTCTAAACAGAAACTAAAATATCTATATATGTTTAAAAGAATACCTAACGACATTTGAATATGCATGCGTGATCTAATATTCCATAAACACATGGTACATAGAGTATTACAATGATACTTTAGCTGGCAGTACTTAATAGCCATAAGTTATCATCTTCTACAAGTACATGTATGTCGACTTAAACATTATTATAAATGTATTGCATATTGAAGTTCCACCTCTTTGTTTTCGGACTAATTCTTTCTAAAAGTGTTCGAGTTTGAAGAGGTAAATTGAAACAGCCCATGATCCTGTATTAAGAGAAAAGTTTCGACATGAAAGAAGAGAATATAATATGAAGCAAATATGCGTTTACTTAAAACGTTAATCTATAACAGTCATATTTGATTTTCTCATTTCGCCATATGATAATATATACATTTTGTATCTGGTTCTTGTCATGCGATGTCAATAAATGGGATTAAGTCGTAGAATTATATATCTTCAAAGCACTACCGCAGGACTCTTTCGTAAATGTAATACAAGTACATGTGCTCGTCTTTGCTGTTTATCGGATTGTTAAAAATGCATTAATTGTATTTCGAATTGCAAGTTTTAAGACTATTTTTTCCCAATCAATAGGTTAGAACGGAAGTACTATTATAACAAAATGAACGCAGCCAAAACCCCACCTTCTCAATATATGAGCTTGATAATTGATGGAATGGATCAGTGTGAGTCGTTTTTACAGATGGTTTACTGCATTGTGCATATATAAGTTATAAGAGATCGTATAACTATTTCTTGAGATTTTCAAATAATGTTTCCAAAAACCTTTTAAAGCAGGTCCAATTTCTTATCTCTTCCTAAATTGGTTTCTTAATTTTATTACTCGACGTATGTAATTTCATGTAACAGACAGTTCATATCTATCTTAAATACAAGAAAAAAAACTTTCTCGGTTACCAAGGGTGCCACCTTGCTGCAGTGTACAACTGCCTCTGCTTTTCTTCGTTTTAGTTTCGGGCACGCTGATTGACATCATAACATTTTTGTAATAGATATATTTTTTTATTTAAAAACACACTTGTTTTAAATTTTAGTTTTGTTTATCCCTTGTCTCTTGAGTGGACTGATTTTTTAATTACTACATTAAACTGTTTTCCTTATTTTATTTTAGCAAAAATTAATATTCCTCATTTTGTTGGATGAATGGCAAAGATAATTTCAATTTATTTTTGGCAGATATATGGAAAGAACTAAATATGCACTTTTAAACATGTTAATTTTATATTCATTTTATAATCTAGTAGGGTGCAATTTTAAAACCTCAATATCAAGTAGTGTGGTAGAACTATTTCCGCGAGATTCGATTCATATCCTGACCCGAAGTCTAGGTAATAATCGACTAATTTCATGCAGTATTTCTATTTAAAATTGTAAAAAAAGAACTCATAGGTTCTGTTTTCGTTTACTCTCTTAACGTTAACTTTAACTTTTCTTTCACATCAGGCCTTTTCTTTACGAAATTTGACAGTGATAATTAAATGTGTTAGGGACCAAGCATACCTATAGATTTCATAGACTTCAAGTGCATACCATTTTTCTGTTTAAGGCTGTCAGTGCTGTGGATTTACTTGCAACACATGTTACAGGAGTTTTGGCTCACGAGCAGAACAGATTTTTCACCTTCTTAGACTTGAATCAATATGCCCATGATTCCAATCTTACAATGAATCTGCTTCTTATGATTTTGTACGAGATTTCAAAAATGATGGCAAGTTACATTTACATTAAACTGTTTTCAACGACAAAAAGATACAACCAATACTTTTCTGTTAAATTACTATAGTTTAAAGCTAGTATGTGAAAAACTTTTTTACGAGAACTTGTCAAAATTAATTTGCTTACTTATATTTTTAAACATTAAGTAACAGTGAGGATATGTTTCATTTAAATTTCTTTCCTGTAGTTTTCATGCTCAACAGGGATGGTTTGTAATATTGATTAAAAGTTTAATTTACAGGACAATAAATTACCCCCGATTCTATATTTGCAAGCAGACAATTGCTGGAGGGAAAACTAAGAATAGATACATTCTTGCATTTTGTGAGTTGTAGGTTCATCAGCATGTATTTAACGAGGTCAGATAAAATACATAGAATTCGATTTTATAATTTCAAATTGCGTTATTTATTAGCATCACTTAATTCAAATTTTAAACACAAATTATCGAAAATACAAGAAGAAAAAACGTATTTTAATTAAGGTGTATTTAAGTACGTTTCAATATGTACCAAGTGTTTTATTCCAGTTGAGTTGACTTGAATTTGCTTCATTTAAGTACAATTCTACAAGATTCTTGGCTGATTCAATGTTTCATAACTACACATTCCATGTGTAGGATCATCTATCATTTTGCCGGTTGGACACACGCATGAAGATGTTGATGCTGCGTTCATTCGCATTGCTGAAAAACTCCGACAACATAATGCAGGAACTTTACCAAAGCTTAAGGAAATGCTTCCAAATGTCAAAGATGTAACACCAATTTATTATATCCGTTCATGGCTTACTCCCTTTATAAATGACATTCGAAAGCATACTGTCCCACTACATTATAAGTTCACTCGGGATTTGGCTTCCAACAAAGTGAAAATGGACTACAAGGCTTTCCATAGTAGTGCTTGAGTAATGGAACAGAATGGTATGATCGCTGTTTCAAGAAATGGAATACCCATTTTACCAAAATCAATACCAACTATTTTACATCCCGAATTTAATCTAATTAATATTGAACGCATCAAAGGAAGACTAAAAAATTGGTGTTGTTTGTTTACAGATCAAATTAACCACTCGGAAAAAAGTAGTGGACAGCATTCTTTAAAAGATTAGAAAAAAAAATAAAGAGCAACCCTTTGTACAGAAGGGCAGAAGTTACTTCAAAAGCAAAGTGTTGCCACTGTTACCAAAGCAGCCATTGACCTGCCATAGAAACACCCCGACCAAGATACCCTCCCCCCACCAGAGATAAGACGATGGTTGGAACATGAGAGAGAAAATTTTGTTGTTCAGGTACCTGTAGATGTAGTTAGCAATAATGGATTTTAGTATATCATGTATTTTTGTTAAACCTTTTATATACCATGTAGGTCTCCTTAGTAACATCTAAGTGTGGTGTTTTGTTAGTAGTTGTACTTACTTGCATATTTTATGCCTAAAACTAAGAGTACAGACAAAATGTCGACTTTAATAGTCACAGTTGAAACAACAGTTTAATAGTGCTTGTTGGTTTTCAAAAGGGGTGCGCTCGCACCCCACCTGCTCCTGTGTACGGACCTACCGTTTATGTTCATACCAAGTAAGTAATATTATTACTTTTGAAAGTCTTTTTTTTATATCTTCCTGTCTATTTCAGATTCAAGTTAGACAGAAAACAGTGACTGAAAGGGGCAAACAAAAACGAAAATCCAACTTGTTGAAAGGTATGTACCATTAACATGTAACATGGTTGATATATATCTCTTCGAACCAATGTTCTATTTTTGTAGAGTTCAAATACAGCTATATACAGCTTAATGTCATTAAAGTAAAGTAGAAAATTTCAAAATTTGATTTAAGTAATTTTCATCGTTGACTTAATATTAAGGTAAAACGTTTGTTTATTTTTTCAGACAAAACAACATCAAAGAAAAGGAGAAGGATCATAGAAATCGACTGATTTATTCGTCATATGTTTATTACATTCCAACCTTAAATTACTGTAACAAACACATGACATTTTATTTATTTTATCTCTTGCTTGAGTCCTTGTTCATGTACTTATATCTCACAGAATTTACTAAAGTAGTAGTAAGGACAAACTTTGCTTTATATGGGAAATTATCATTCCATGCCATTTGTATCACGCTAATGCGGAAATTGCAATTCCTGAAAAAGTAGAATTTTCAAATATTGGATTATACATCTTTTAAAAGTTTTGTAAATGTTTGCTGGATGCATGCTGCCACCGAGGCTAGACATATATTTGAGTTATACGTGCCCATATTATTAGATTTATGGTCTATAGACCAAATTCATTAGCAACATACACAGTGTATGACATGTTTGTATCAATTTGCCTATAATGCAAGTATGAAAATCCTGGTCTTTAGACCATATGATAGAAATAATAGTATTCATTGTACATAAGTTGTTGGTCTTTAGACCAAATCTATAATTTAGGTTCTTAAACCTACATTAAAACTTAAGTGTCTCGCTCAGTCATGATGCTTTTACTGCTTCATAAAATATTTGGTCTTAAGACCACCAATTGTATCACAGAAGTACACACATCAACAGTGTGAGTACTTCATTTCTGGTCTAAAGACCAATTTACATCACTCGATTGTATTGTAATTATATTATCAGCCATATAAAATAGAAATGTACATTTAACAGTGAACATAAAATAAAAATTCTAAAAAATGTTGATTTGTTTTTTGTTTTTTGTTTTTTGTTTGTTTGTTTTTCTTTTATTTTATTTTTTGTTTTTTTTTTTTTTTTTCATTTTTTTTTTCATTTTTTTTTTCTGTTTTTTTTTTATCTTCAGAACAAATCAGTCATATGATTGACAAATAGAATAGATCACGTCGCTCCTCTGTTTCCGAAAGCACGTAATGTGAGACAAAAACATTATTTAACTGCATTTTATGCAGTTATTTGTGGTTCACTGATACTTTTTGAAACTGGAATCAGTTAAGAATACAAAAACAAAAACAAACAAAAACAAAACAAACAAACAACCAAAACAAAAAGAAAAAACATACCATGATAAGGTAGACCAATAATCACAGCGTTAAAATACGAAAACTTTTGTTTTTAAACATAAGAAAATAAGGCAACGTGTGTTACTGCAAAATGCTCAGCAAGATTTCCCTTAGACAATAGCATGCATATGAAATATATATTAGAAGCAGATTGTATATACATACTATAAGACATGTAGAGTATAATTTATACACATATCGATGCATTGCGCAATTAAACATGGCTGCCAAAACATGTATAACAACACCGAGGATCATCGAGCAGTAATACAATCATGAAATATTCAATGTAATGATTTCTTTAAAGCTTTTATTGCAAAATCAAATACCCAATACAAATAATCTCAACGAAGTAAAAAAATAACTACATCTTAGATCGACAAACAGATATGGCTTTGGATAATATTAGTGCATGCATACTTTAATTTTACTGGGTGCTTCTGTCGTGAAAACAATAATAATTCAACATTCAATGATAATTATGCAACGATACGAATTACGGAAAATACAATATTAATATGTAACTCATTATCCAACCCAATGAAAGTAAGTAATTAAGTTCAGGTCCATTTAGGACTCGCGGATGGGGTGTCTGAGTAACTCCACATCAATTCGGTAATCACTATCTTAGCCAAAACAGTCTAAATGAAGGGGACTAAACAAAAGGGAAAAATGTGTTTTTTTTAATTAGTTCATGTCATTTCAAACTCCCATTTTGCCCTTTGTGATTTTCGAAAAATACTTTAAAGAATTTTTTGCCTTATTACTTTAATCTTCCTTTGCCCTAGTATTTAGTATATACTTTATTACAAATGTAACTTTAAAGAGATACAATAAGGCATGAGGAAAGGGGATGGGGTACTAATTAAAAAAAGAAAAAAGTGTAAGTGCCTGTTTGACACAACACTAAATTATGATACAGACAAAAACATTACAATGGAATAAATTGTCATTTTTGTAAGAACTGCTAAGAACATGGCCTGTGAATTTTTTTTAATTAAAAGTGAAGAAGAACAAAGCACTAAAACATATCAAGGATCAGCTTGATATCTTCGAGGGTTAGACAAAAATCTTGAAATATGTTTTGAAATGGAGGAATGAACGATGGAACAAAAAAAAATGTTCCAGCTTATGATCGATGGAAACTAAAATGAAAATACGACAAAAGTACTTCACACGTAACATTTATTTGATTCCCGTGGCCACGTCCTGTTTTTATTTTTTAAATCTACTTCTCCAAGCATAAACTTCTGATATCATGTGCGTTATCTGAAAAAAAAAGGTAAAGTTTAAATTAGACAGAGTAACTTTATATTTGTAGTTAATAGGTTTTCTCGTTTTTTTTAAAGATAACCTTGACGAAACATACTTTTGAATTTAATGTAAGCAACATTAATCACTTAATTTGACTTTGAGATAATATGGGTAATTTTAGCAACATTTCATATGGATTATGTGAGGATATTTCAGTATTTACCAAACTGTTGAGAAACTAGTGTAAGCATTTCTTAAATATTTATAACACATGTCAACACTATTAGATATTTAAAAATTTATATACGTCTGTTTGAATTTATAAGATAATAAAAACGACTGCTTCATGTAGTAGGTATGAGCTCTACTAAACAGACAGACAGCTATTTATTTGACAAGTACTAAATACTAAAAGATGTAGTTTTATTAACAATTTGAATGATTCATACACCCAAGTTACCAAGACATTGAAATCAAATCTGAAAGGGAAACATTACACATAATGTACATTACAAATCATTATCACCAAAAGAGCTATGATTTTGCGATAAAAGAAAATCATTGAAAGAGTTACGAGTACTGAAAGATACTAACCTTCCAATTGAAAGGTAGCTGCTAGTTGTAAACAACATTTTCTTTACAGGATACATTTCAATTGAGTAAAGCGTGAATGTGCAATTCAGATTTCAGATACTCCAATATAAGGAGCAAAGAAAATGCGCCATATATTTTACTATCACTCAAAAAACTGGTTCTGCTAAGAAGTTAATATTTGGCTTCCGCAGAATAGTTAAAGCATTTTCTGCCTACAGTATGAAACATGACAATTTTGACATTGTCTTCCCTCTCAACTCGTTAGTATTTACAATACGGCGTCGATACATTGAACAGCGGGAACAGTATAAAATAGTAACATAATTTTACCGTTGAAGGAAAATTAATAAAAAGTAGCCTATATTGTAAAATGTGAGCGCTGAAATTTATTCTCTTTGACAAAAACATGACGAAAGTGTGATGTTTATGCATGATTAGAATAATTCGTCTACTAACATAACTCCACCCAACCGCGAAGTTTTGACCAATGAAAAGAAAATCATTGTCAGCTCGAAGCTTTGCAGCGGCCATGTTTCGGAGAGCACCTGCTGATCAATTGCTCTGAAGTCTGCGTGAAATTTTGATTTATTGAGAGACTGTTTGTAATTGAAATGTCGCGACTTATTGCCAGATTTTTATTTGAATCAACTGCATCTAGGACATTGAGCGTACTTCGTCAAATTCAACGACTATTCTTCATTTTCATAGGCGTCAACGGATCGTATTTATTATAGCATATGGTGATTACTTGACAGAAATTATGTCTTTCATTGAGTAGATACGGTCGTCCACACACAAAATTTGATTCTTCTAAGACTGTTGAAAGGCTGGCAATTGACTGGTATGAAATATTTGATCAATTGTACTGGTCTGTAGCGCCCTCCCCTCCCCCTTTACACAAATTGGATTTCATGGAAGTTAACCTAAACAGGTTCGCCCTATTTTTGGTCGTAAGCTAATGATTTTTCCTGCAAGAAGTCTTTTAATAAAGATCTCCACTATGAATCTGGCACTGTACCTGTTTAGAACGTGTTCTATACAAATGCTCTATTAGTTCTGGTTGTTTAGATTGTGTTGCAGGACCGCCTACATGTACCTGTGTTGTAGAAGGTAGTTAGATTAAAATAATAAGTTAAGTGACTTGAATAAAGGATTAATTCTGCCAAATTGGGTTGCCGCTGAGCAGTTTAGGGTTTGATCTTCAGTTTTGTGAGTCAAATAATGTTCTCGATCCTGTTACAGATTGTGTGGTCTCAAATTAAATCAAAAGTTTGTTGAAATGTATGTGATGCTGGCAACATCAGTAGTAGCATCAATTTTGACAACACTACGAACAGCTTCACAGTAAATTAGTAGCAAATGTCACAACAAATGCATTGATGCATTTCATGATTATCTGTACTTCCGAATATAGTGATTATAATAATACATGTATCTTAATCCTAGTAACTTGATTTTTTAAGTGTCATGTCTTCAACTCAAGACATTCTCTTACTGACCACTGCATATTTCTTCTAAGTGTTCTATTTTCAAGACAACAACAGTGCACTGACTTGATAAAATGATGTGTGAATTTGGTCAGATCCCTTGAAAAATCAATGAACTGTTATCTGATTCTGTTTCACTTAAAAAAACTCAATAAATTCGGCTTAATTATTTCAATATTTATTTCCTGTTTACCAAACTAAGTGTCTCAGGTGGCTGGAACGCTTTCTTTGAAAAAAAATAGTGTTCAAAGCAGGCAAAATAGTCTGAATAATGGGACGTGGAATAGGACCTAGGTTCTGTTTTGCTTTTTTCAGAGTATGGGAATGTTGTATCACCTTGAACACTAGTTGAAATTGACCAGTTCTGATTTCAATACAAATTTAGATATGTTAATGAGTAATTAAAATAGCTCTTGAGGGAAAATCTGTCCCACATTATACCAATGTTTCTTACATAACTACCATAGAACACCTGGTGATCTTTTGCAGTGTGGGAACCATTTATTTTCACAATTTGCCATACTGTATAGTGGAGTATTGATCTTGCTAGCCAAATTCTTTTTGGTTTTTTGTCTTTATTATCATCTATTTTCTCTTTTATTTGACAATTTTCTGCCTTTCTTTTTCTTTCTTCAACTGTCTTTTCATTTATTTCTAAATTTATCAAAGATATTTCAGTACATGGGCGATTATGTAGTTTCTTGCAAAATAAGAGTTGGTCAATAGCTGGGACAATAATATTCTTTTTGCCAGAGGGAAGATCTAGAAATTTTTAAAAGTGGGTCCAATTAAGAAATGTATACAAATGTTGGGGACAGGTTTTGCAAATTGATTGTAAATCTCTTTCTAAACAAAGGCGGAGGGACCCTTGGAATGTGAGGTATTTACTTTGTCATAATTTTGATGTTCAGGCAGAAAATTTCTTAATGCTACTTAAGGGTTCACTTATCAAACTGAGTGTATGGTTGAAAAACTAGGTTGTATAATCTGGTTAATGACTGTAAACATAGCTTACTTTCTAGCACATTGTAGATATGTGTTCTGTTTTTGTTCATTGCATCCTCAGCTTACTACTTTTATACATTAGTTTGATGTGTTTAGCTTACTTACTTGCACATTATACTTATAATTGGATGTACATTTTTATGTACATGTGCTTATTTAATGATTTTATACTTATCTTACTTGCTGGCATTTAATGACTTTATACTTGACTTGCTTACTAGCACATTGTAGTTTGATATACTCGACTTACTTACTAGCACATTGTAGTTTGATATACTCGACTTACTTACTAGCACATTATAGTAATATATACTTTACTCACTTACTAGCACATTGTAGTTAGATATACTTGTACTTGGCTTACTTTTACTTGTACAATATATTTGGATGTACTTGTTTAATGATTGTATACTTACATTGTACTTACTAGCACATTGTGTTTTGATATACACTCCAGGAGACGTTCACGTTTCCCATTTTAGCATTCGGGCATCATTTATCGTCGGTTTACACATAGTTTTGCGTTCGTTTAAACACACGATAGAAGTATTCGTTTCAATACATGCTGGGAGCATACGTTAAAACGCACGATAGAAGCTCTTGTTTATTTTTGTCCTTTTATTATTTCCTTGATTCAACTGTTATTTTTATACTTTTTTGCTATTATTAATTTATATAATTTCATTAATTTAATTTTCTGTCTACATTATATGTCAATATTATTATTTTTCGTCATGTGATAGGAGCGTTTGTTTAAAAGCACAATAGAAGCGTTCATTTCTGGTGAGCATTTATAGTAGAAACCTAAATGTCTCAAGGAGTGTACCATATAGAATCATTTCTCATTTTATTACTTGTGACCCGCCCTTCTGTCCATCCATTCGTCCGTCCGTTCGTCTGCGTTTTCCACACTTTATTTGTAATGCTTTTACCAAACGAGTTTGTTTTTAGTATTTGGCCCCATTATGAAGCGTTTCAGATTAAGTTCAACTTTGGTTACTGTTGAATGATTTTACGGAACTTATGGCTCTTGGATTTGGAAAATTTCAATGAATTTACAGTTTTCCACACTTTTTTTGTAATGCTTTTACCTTTTGATTTTATCTTATTGTATGTAGTCTTACTAAGAGAAGTTACAGATTAAGTTTGACTTTGGTTACAGTTGATTGATTTTATGGAAGTTATGACCCTTCAACTTAGAAAATTTCAATGAATTTAAAGTTTTCCACACTTTTTTTCTTATGGGGGACATTGGAATTTTGTTCTTTTGTATGGGTTGGTATGATTGTACATGGAGCTTATTTTGTTTGAATACTTGGTCATCTTATCAGTGGTAATTTTTTTTATTTTCATTGTATATTTATATGCTTACCTGACTGGCCAAAAATGTATAGGTTAGGTCGCTCGACAGCTGTTTGGACATTAACTGGTTGTCGTTGTGAATAACTTGTTTTATACTCCTCATCTGTTAAAAATGTGCTGGTTTCATATAATAAGCTTACCATGAAACTAACATATGAGTGATTTAATATTGCATAGTGATCATGCCATAGTTTAAAGAATAATGTGTGATCAGTTTTTTGTCGTACAACACCTAATTGTTTTAATATCCTGATTTCTCTTGTAAAAATTTTTCTGGCTGGTACTTGAACAGTTGTTGTTATAATGTTGCCATCTGGCCCAATTTTTTTTTTTTTTTGCTGTACAGCTTTTGGTGCAATTTTCACTCCAATATCACAGGTGTTGTCTTGGATTTTCTTTTTTAGAATTTTTTTTAAAACTTTCATTGATCTTCTTGATGGGATAGGTAGTTTTCAGCTTGTTCCCTACCTATAAAGCAAGAATTAATTCTGTCCCTTTCATATTGGGCAAAGGATTGCCCACTTTTCAAAAGATGGTCTAAGTCATTGTCATTTTCTTGCATTGACTCTTCAATTTGGTGTTTAGTTTGATGACTAATTTTTTTTTGGCCTCTATTGCAGTTTCTTTTGGTTGAAGGGACAAGGATTCTGCTACAGCATTTTTGAAATTAGTATCATACTTTCTTTCAACAACTGGTTGTAGAACCTTCATCATTGTTTCAACTGCTTTTTGTCCTTTTTTCTGAGATGGTTTTGTGTTAGGTGGTGTTCAATTTTCAATATTTTTCAATAGCATGGAACCAGATTGTTCAAGAATGGAAGCATTTGAAAAGCTTTTGTGTAGAGAGGAAGAGCTAGCATGAACTGTCATGTAGTTGTCTATAGTGTGTTGTTTGTGGTCAGCTTCAGGAAGGTGCAACCAATTGTTTGGACAGAAGTAATCTGTGAATTTCTTTTTTTCTCCATTTTTGCTGTTGTTAAAGAAATATTTGCTTTCAGTTACATACTTTTGAACCTTTTTTAACATATTTTTGAAAGTATCATAAGATTCAATATTTAGATTCTTGTAATTATTCATGAAGATAGTGTAATTTTCATGTCTCTGGGTTATTGATGTGTAGTTGTTGTATTTTGCCCCAATAAACTTTTCCTCTTTTTTTCTGATGTTATTTTTGATTGAACTGATTCTGGGAAATTGTTGAATTTTTCAATAGCATTGCCATCCTTGGTTGATCTGGCAAGAATAACTTTAGCAAAGTTGCAAATATTCATAATTTTATATTTTCATAATTCATAATGCTGCCCCTTAAAACATGAAAAAGAAACAAGATACAAAAGGTGTACAAGTTTACACTTAACTTAATATATATGATATTTATTTTAAAAGTCAATAAAAAAAATATAGAACTGCAAGTAATAGGAAAAGTTAGATTTTGACCACAAAAATGCTTAAGATGTTGAGAAAAAAAGTAGCATGAATATCCTATTCTTTTATTATATACAATGCATCATGAAGTCACACACACTGAATAAAAAAAAATGTTATGTATGTATGTTCACAAAGTCCTTGGTTCAATCGTTTATGCACAATGATATGTCATGTCTGTGTCAAATGCACTTGCTTAACTGGAGATAAATATTATGCAGATCTACAAGTAAACAAGGTAGGTGAAAGTAGGTCCAAAATGCATGATAAATACGACTGCAGATACGTTAGTAACAATATGTACAGTTGTATATGGGAAACAAGAAATTGCTAGTTCACTTAATAGAATTACACTTGTAAGAGTAATCAAAGGAACCAAGGTTATAGCGGTAATCTAAAGAATGTAATGCAGGGACAAAGACCAGACATGGAAAACAGACATACACAACAAAGAACACAAAGTAACTAAAATCATACATACAAAGTAACAAAAGTAAATGAGCAACTCGGACTCCACTAAAAACTGGGAGCATGGACCAGGTGCACCGGTAGGGTAAGCGTCCTCTGCTTTTCTAGAAACACCCGCCGAGTTCCTCATAAAAAGTCAAGTCCGGGGTAGACAAATGTAAATTATGAAATAGTTGAAAAACGGATGTTTTATTTGAAACAAAGCAAAACTAGCTATCTTGGAGTAAGGGATAATATTTACAGTTAGTTTTTTCGATTCATATTTCCCGCATTCCATACGGAAAAAACATTCCGGATCCGATTTCAAAATAATTCACCTGAGCGCTTGGAAGTAACGGCAGTGTGGTTCAACTGCCCAAATTACGCGATGAATTACCAAAAATTACAAGTTGTTCCAATGGGACGATATAAATTTATTTTGCGGAATGATTGAATTAGAAGGCAATTTGTATGAAAACAGATGCTCGCAAGAGATATCTTTTTTAGAATCGTAGAAAATTGATAATGGTAATGCCAAAAGTTATTAATTAATCAATTACCGGTAAATTAATGGAGATATTTTAATAATGCATACTATTTCCTGAAGCGAGCACCGATAAACATGAAGGTTGGGCTTTCAATTAAACATGGCATATTCTGAAGTACAAAAATGAAATATCTTTCAAATCATATTAAATTAAAAACTATATATATATATCAGTCTATCCAACGCCACTGGCTTTTTGTCATGACAGATTATTCTCCCCTCAAGGGGCGGTCCTTGTGACTTCATACCTACACAAACGTTTCATCCAAAGGATGTAGTATTATAGCATATATTTAGTAAGAAGAACATATCCCAACAACAAATTTCCTTTATGTATACCACATTACTATGAAGCTACATACCTAAATTTTAATAACTTTGATTAGAGGTAGCTGATAGAATGGAGAATTCAGACGGACGGATGGACAAAGTGACATATGTTTGATGTGTTCTTTCTTGCACGAAGTTTATGTAAAGTGGCAATTGTAAAAATATTTAAGGAATGTTATAATCATCTCTTGACTCACTGATTTCCCTTGAATTTGGAATTTAAAGAGGTTTCACTTATAAAATTACGCAACCAAGAGTACAATGTGATAATGAATACAAACCATCTTAAATTCTTATCTGGAATTCATCGTGGTTGCTTTCTGAATCAATTGTTTTAAGCAACAATGATGTCTGTTCTGCAGGATCAGTTTGGTCTAAAAAAAAAAACCACTGTTTGTAAAGTATATATTGGAAGTCATGTTGTGTACAAATGTTCATTGACATTTAAAATAAATAGTTGAATGTGGTCACAGTTAGATACAACTGCTGCAAACAAGTTTAACCACAAAAGGACTCGATCAATTTCATCATTCTAAGTTTCACAGTTATTTTATTTGAAATGATTTTATATCTTGATATAATATATGATAAAACTAAAATTAATATATACTTCGTTTCCTTTGAAGTTTCATTGTACTAATTAATTTGTTTATTGAAATAATTTCAGTCAGGGTATGTAGGTTCTTTATGAAATAAAAGCATTGATTATTTACTGCTCCCATTTATTGTAGAGATAAAAATAGGGTTAAACCTGAAAATATATTGATGTTATTTTATCAGTAAGCTCTGCAACCTTGCCAAATAGACATAAATGTAATGTATCCACTTGTAGAATACTAAATAAAAAACAAACAGACCAAGCTTTTGCCTTGTGACATTCATTACATTTATCAGTAAACCAGAGAACAACACTTTTGTTATTTTTTGACGATTTCAGCACAACTACAAATCTTACAAACAATATCGAAGGAATGTCTGTCAAATGTTATTATTTGAAGAGGATATGGAGTATTGCCTCTTAAATTGTAATCAACCATTTTTAAAACAATGCAAAGAGGAATATTTCGCCCTATATACATGTAATATAAAATGTTGATCAAGTGATGTGAAGAATAAGCAATAATTTATTTAACGGATGGCGCTAGACAACTTAACATTAGGCTTCTGGAACAGGGTTATGTTGTTTCAAGATTGAAGTTATAACTACAGAAGTTGTCACCATGAAATCGTGGATCGTTACGGTGTATCCATCTTCCCCATCGTCACCATGAGAATTGATTTGTTCAACGTATTAATGTTGTCCATCCTCCTTCGTCTATCCTGGACTTGACACTCTTTATGGGCAACTCGGCGGGTGTTTCTGGAAAAGCAGAGGACGCTTATCCCACTTATTTTGGTTGTATTATGTTCTTTAGTGTTTGTTTTTCATGTCTGGTCTTCGTCCGAGGATTACATTCTTTTGATTTCCGCTAGAATATTAGTCCCCTTGATTACTTTTTCAAGACGGAAAGCTTTTTAAACAACATTTTAACAAATTCATGTCTTATTCCTAATTCAAAAACATCCCTATTAGGAGTCGGAAACAAAACTTTCTGATTTAGAAATATAGGTGGTCACAAAATAAAATGTGTACACCAACCTGATCTTAAAAGATAGCGTACATTTCTTATTTATCGGATTTTGAATATGACTTCTGACGAGAACGTTTGATCATCATTCAATGGAGAGTTTACACTATGCATTTTGCAATAGTACAGGCTTTCTTCAGTTTACAGGTAGAAATGTCGCTTTTATTGACTTTGTGAAAAAGATGCAAGCGAATATCTGCGAATATCTGCAGTTTTAGGCATGTTATGAACATTTGAAGTTTTGTTACTTTTGAATTTTACCGCTAGAACCTTGGTTCCCTTGATTACTCTTCCATATTATATAATCATCTCTCCTTAACATAGACACAATTTTATCTGTTTATACTTCTTAAAGATGTCTTAAATTATGAAGAAAATAAATCCAAGTTCACATAATAAAACCGTGTATGAAACTTTGCTGAAACGTATCTTGGAGTTAAGTAAATTCAGTTTTATATTTATATTTGCGTATCTACCGTTCATAGTAACAAAATAAAAGCTGTCCAGTTATTCTAAATATAAAATATAAGGGGTTATTTTGTTGTAATTGAAAATTTGTCTGGATATTTTATTATCTTTTCAATTTAAGATTATTGAGTATTTTGTTTTAATATTACACTGACTTTTGGTTTCAGGCTACCTATTTGAGTATAAGCAACAATCGTGTCTTTTTGGAAGGAGTCTGTGATGGATTCTTGAGCTTAACATTAGTCTTGTAAGTGAAACCTAGGAAACTTAAAAAAAATCATTGTCATTGGGAACCTAAATAAGGTCCACCGATAGTAGCTTGAACTATTTACGCAGACTGTACCGGGCGGCAGACACCCGAATAGAGAACTGAAGAGCTGGTTGTTGTGCATAAAAACATACCATAAAGCTGTTGGTCGTGGTCGTTCGAAAACTGCTTTGTACAGTAGTAGGTAAAAACGTTAGGTAATAATACGTCCTTATACAAGTTACTACTCCCTTATATTAAGAAATACAAACCGTCTTCTGTATTAGACTGGGGATGATCCTGGTTGATCTCTGAACCATTTTTTTCCGGATATAATGATATCCCTACACCACTATCAATTTCACCTGAAAGAAAGCAGTTCATGTAAAGTGTTTATATTAAAAGTATTTTTGTGTTTTCGTTTTTATTGGCGAAAAATACGTGAATGATACCAATGAAGCAAACCTGTTTAATCTCTAAAATACTTGATCTATAGATGTATCATTATTCTTAGCTACACAGTTCTTTTATTTTAGATTATGATTTGATGTTTTGCTGTAACACAAATTAATGCACACACTTGTCCCTGTTGAAATTAATTTACATTAACCTACTTATATTTTTTTTCAATAAAAACATGGAATAATGTCTGTCAGGATGTGTAAGCTAATTTAAGAAATAAACTCATATTCTATTTTGTGTTTGCATGTTATTGAACGTTTACAATACAGCGTAACTTAAAATGTATTGAAAGCGTTCCATAACTTAAGTATAAGCTCATTCTCCTAGTCAAATGAACATAAGAGTGTTGTGCTTATTTGTAGTATATTAAATAAACAAAAACAAACTTACATAGCTCTAGCTTTGCATTCGTGTAGTCATTAGCGTTTTCTCTATCAAAAACGTCGATTGCTGATAAAAAAATTAAAAGGCATAATTTAATCCATCTGACAGTTCAAACTATTAACGCGCATAGTTTAACCATGAAAATACCTTCTTACGAACGAATTATTTATTTAACTAGATGTCCCCTATCACATTGTCAAGCGGGAAAATCGCTATTGAACAAATTGATAATACATATGAAGAATTCTATCTTCATCGTCAGAGAAGCAAGTGAAGGGTCAACGTTTATTGAAATAAAACACATTATTCTGTATCCTTTGCAAATGAATATTATTTTGACATTTCTTTCGATTTGTTTGTACAAGTTAAAGATGTGCTAAAATTAAAATAAAAGTAAAAAAGAACTATTTTCCCTTTCACGATCAGCCTATTCACTCTGTTCATGATCGATTCTTATTCTCTCGTTTGACATTGTGACGAGGGTGAAGACGTTTTCTATATAAGGATTTTAGTGAATTGCCGAATATTCTCTGAGTAAAATATATCGATAAGATAACACTGTGAAAGAAACTCTTTAACTTTCTCCAAATTAATCGGCACACCACGAATGTCAATCCTACGACCTCAAAGTTTATTGATGTTAGAAAAAAGTAATGAATTGTGGAGAAAATCTATAGAATAATAACAAACTGTCATCTTGAATAACAAACATGTAAATGTTTGTGATAGAAACGCATAAAGATTAAATCTTGCACGAAACTAATTCTACACATGATCACGGTCCAGTCACTCATTGTTCAAAAATTATCATTGTTTACATGTATATTTTTTTTACATTCTGTCATACACCTGTGATATTGTTAAATCAATTTTTTTTATTATGAAATTGAAGGTCTATGTTTCTGTTATAAGTGTAAAAATTGTAACAGATAACTTTCAGATGTTCAGTAATTCTTACAAAGTTCAAGTACTTTTTGAGTGAAAGCCACGTTTACTAACATATGGGTCACAAATCATTCAAAAAAAATGTTAAAATTGATAATTTTGCATGAACTGGGTGACTGATACCTAAATATTTCGATCAAAATTCTTCAAAATGCAACTTTAAGTAACGAATATGAGTGATAATACTTCCAATTTCCCTACATAGTCTTACATGTAGAAAATGTAGAAACTAAAAATGTTCTTTTTATATAATGACTGTGAATCCATTATTTCAGTAAAAATTCTGCAAAATGTATGAGTGCAGGCAGTTTCATTTTTCATGAGGGTCTAAAACTATTGACTAAAATGCTTATTTCTTCAATACAATAATCATGTGGGTAACTGTGACTCATACATTTCTGTCAAAATTATACAAAAATGTGTGAGGGTCTAAAAATGGTGACTGAAATGCTAAATGTTTCAATACAACTATCATGTGATGGCTGCGACACGTTTGTATGAGCCAACATTCTTCAAAAATGTCATATTGTTGCAAAATGTATGAGTGCGCACACTTTTAATTTGCTTGAGGGTAAATTATTGTTGACTAAAATGCTAATTTTGTTCAATATAGCTATCATATAGTGGTGTGACAAATTAATTGGAGTCATTTTTTTTTCAAAAATGTCATATTCTTACGAAATGTATGAGTGCGAGCACTTATACTTTCCATGAAGCTCTAACAATAATGACTGAAATGCTAAATGTTTCAATATAACTATCATGTGGTGGGTGTGACATATTATTTTGAGCCAAAATTCTTTAAAAAAAATCTTATTCTTGCAAAATGTATGAGTGCGAACACTTTTGATTTCCATGAGAGCCTAAAATTATTGAATAAAATGCTTTTTTTGTTATATAGCTATTATGTGGATGACTGCGACTAATATATTTCGGTCAAAATTCTTCAAAAATGTCATATTCTTGCAAAATGTAAGAGTGTGAGCACTTTTTATTTCCATGTCTGTTGAACTGCTATCAAAGTGTTTGATTAATGTGGATCGGCGTAAGTTCTGAGTCCCTTTTCACCGATTGATGCGAAACGTAATGAACAATACGTTTGATGTCATAAACGTCTGCCTTTGAAACCGTCTCTATGAATTCTCTTATTTCTTGTCCGTTGATAATATTTGAGTATTTTTGTAACAAATATGGTTCTTTGCCCAAACGTTTTATAATGTTCTTGTTCTACTTTTTGCTACTGAAATGTTCGACGACAAATCTAAGTGGTCCTCTTTCCAAAGTAACATAGCCGTATATTTTCAGTTTTCGTACAATATAGCCTCGTTCTGGTATTTCGTCATGTGGTTAATTATATCATACGTATGTCTGCATTTATCCCTATGGACTCAAGTTTCCAGAAATTGTCAATTTCTGCCTACTTAAATCAGTGTGATAATACCATATTTAGCAATACAGTTAATGCCGACGTCTGGCTTACGTTTTCTGTTAACTGATCCTGACAGTAAATATCAAATTTTCGATTGGATGGCGATGGATTCGCTACCTCGGATCACTCGATCTTCTACGATTTCCCAATAGTAATCTCCGCCTCAAGGAAATCTATCTTGAATCGTTCTCCGTTTCGTACTGGATGTGCAAGTGCGAAATCTCCTGAGTTTTGTAAGTTCTGTGTTCCATTTGAAATATTTTTGTTTAACGGAATGGCAATCTATGGTACGATAAGCGTGTCAATTCGCACTTATCTCCTTTGACAGTTTGTACTTTCGTTGTGGTATTTAAGTTTTCTACGTTCTGTGACGTATCCCCAAAGGCTGACAGATGAATGTTGACTCTTCCGGTCGGTTCGACTCCAACGTTATTCGCTAAATTCTGTTTTGTGCAGGAAAGTTGAGGGCCTTCGTCGAATAAAATATTCGAATCTACTCTTTAGTCGTTGTACATTAATGGCGCGATAGCTGTTTTGTATAGAATTCCTCTACTTCGTTGCGATGCGTACATTACACTGGTTTCGACATAAGTTTCAACTAATAGCGTACTTATGTGGTTTTGCTTTGTCTGTCGGGCCTATTGTAGTTTCCTTCTTCTGCAGATACTAGTATTGTAGATCAGTTTACACTTTTTTTATATGCGGGTGCAAACCTAGGCAATTAAAACACATCTGCCCTTTCTTTACGATTTTTATCTTTGTGGCAGCGTCCGTTTCTATGTTACGGTCTATCGTAAAATTGTCTCCGGAACAAAATGAACAAGTACGTGTAGTAGTCGGCTTTCTAATGTTGCTTGTCATTTGCTGGGTTCCTGTCAAAAGTGCTGTAGCGTGTAACTTCGTCGTTTCGGTTACTTCATATCCCGCTTCAAGTACGTCGATCTCATTACTAATTAAAGTGCGTAATTTCTCAAACGTTAGCGTATTTTTCTTGTGTTCGCGTGCGATCGATTTCCTGATTTCTGAAAGTAGTTTTTCCAAAACAACTGGTAATTTAAGTGACCCATACAGTTCTCCGAAGTTTGAATAAGCGTTTCCAATTCGCGCACATACGATTGAAGTTTGTCTCAGTACGATCTCAAGCTAATCACATCATTTGTCGGTGCAGGGTTTATTCGGATTTTCGTATCTTTCTTTGAATAGATTGAGCACAGTCTCGTTATTTCCATGTCAAAGCAAACCTTCTACTGTTTGCGCGGCGCAAAGTAATAGCATGAACTCCGTTGACATTTGAGGTACATGTAAATGTCATTAGGTGGGTGTAACAAATTAAATATATGAATTTTCATCCTAGATTCTAGATATTTCTATCCCATTTTGTTTATTTTGTAAATTTGGGAAAATAATTACCATAAGGCTAAAATATAGTCGTAGAATATACCCTCTTAAAAATGAGTTTTATGTCCTTGCTTATGCTTTTTATGCTATTCCTAAATCAAGATGTTTTGTTTTTCTGAGCAGGAAAACATCTGAAAATCTGGCATTCCCACAGAAATGATTTTGTCAAATTAACAAGCAAAGACAGAACTAAGTGTGGTAGAAATTTTGAAACAAAATGTCTAATCAAAAGATAAATTAAGGTAATGTTGCCAAGGTCTAGTATTATAATACTCAACCCATGACAAGGATGAGTAAATCATCTGACAAACAGTGAAGCCGCTGTGGTGAAAAGTTGCTCGGAAAAATATGAACATTTAATATCAAGCAACGGGGGAAGCTTAAAAACGAAAGTTTGTGTCTGTGTCTGAGATTAAATCCAAAATATGGCATACTTTCAGCATCTGTCAAATTATTAAAAGATGGAGCTGTTGTGAAAATAACGAGAAAAGTGGAATTTTGTTATTACATAGCTATTCACTAAACTAATGCTTAAAATTTCGTTTAGCAATAAAGTGAAAATCACTTTACGAACTTACCAATTCCTTGTTTATTACACCACTTATAAAGACAAAAAAAACCAGTACACAGGATCAACAACGACACAAGTCCACCTCTACAAAAGACGCATAGCTTAATATTAAGTCTAAAACGAAATATTTGGAAAATCTCAACTATCATTTAAACACAACACCAATACAACCTTTGAATTTTAATCTCCATATCTAGTAGTTAAAAAGGTTTACTAGTCTACATATTTCTAATTTGGGCATGCAATTAGCAATGAAACATGACCGTGCCATATCTTTTGAAACGACAGATCAAAAATCGTATGGGTAAGTCCGCATGCATGAAAACATGTTTTGAATACTTAGAAAATGCCACAATATAAAGGATTCATAGAATTACTAAACTAAAACGATCCACTGTTTTTTTTTCTACGGTACTAAATGCAAAAATAGCAGTAGAGGCATTATGATTTCCCCATGCTGCTTCTAGGGTCAGGCAGAAACCAACCAAAGCTGCAATATACCGTTGTTGTTCTAAGACAATAATTGAATATTAACGACATTCAAATGTTGATAAAATATGACTTGTGATAAGTGCCTTTTGAATGATACAATGTTGGTGAACAGGAAAAGAAAAGTGTTGGTTTGCCGTTTGTCTGATTGCTTTGTCAAACGGCGATATCTTTGCTTGAATTAGTTTTTAACAAACTTGAAATTGCAGGTAAGCTTAAATATGTTGATGTTATTCCGTGGTTAAAATTGGATTTTTTATGCTGTATAAGTGTTTTCTTTTTTCTTTTTTTCTTTTTTCGCGTGAGGAAAATTTCGGTTTTAATTTTTTTTTTTTAAACTTGGTGGGTTTTTTTTTACCGTAATCTAGCTAAAGCTAGTTCAATGAATTCTCCGGTCATTGAGGAAAAAGGCTAATCAAAAACAATTACCAGCAACAGACCACATAGAGGTGTGGAAATGTTTATTTATTAATTATTATTCATTTCAATATCATTTTTTTAAAGTTTTATGTTTCCCTGCGTTTAAAAGCCATTTACTGATTAAAATACTGCTATGTATTGCATTCATCCGTATTTTATGTCCAGATTCAACGAAATGTTTAAATATGCCAAGCTTGTGTATTTATATTTGACATCTGGAAACAAGTCATCAAGTTGATTAAAGAATGAGGTGATGGTTGTTTTCACCTTTGTAATTGATTTTTTTTTTTATAATTAAATGACAATTGGTCCGAGGACAGGTTGGCACTCCTGTTATTGTGTACTTGACGCTCAACCGCACTCAGGTGACAGAAGTAACCTAATTTAGTAATTACGAGGGCTTGTTTTGAGAAAAAAAAATAAAAAGCTAATCCTTGTTGGTTGAAATGACAATGATGGATAAAACAACACTCGAATAATTGTTAAATTTTATTTGTTTTATTTGAAACAAAAGTGCCCTCAAAAATAAAAAAAAAATAGTTCGCGTGATTTAATGTTCGCGTTCCTCCTTTTACCGCGAATATAGCGAAAATTAAATCACACGACTTTTCCTGCCATTTACCTCCATTTTTTTATTTGCTCATTTACTTTTGCTACTTTGTATGTATTATTTTTCTTATTTTATGTTTTTGTTGTGTGTGTCTGTTTTCTCTGTCTGGCTCTGTCCCTTAATTTTGGTTTCCGCTAGAATCTTAATTAATATTTTGCAAGATGACAGAAAAGGATACTCCGTGTATGATCTACCTTACAGAAAGATAGTTTTAATTTTCAAAGTATTCATATTATTAAGTTCGCCACTGGAACTTATAAATGTTCTATACTTGCATATGCACAACAAGCAATTTATCAAAGAAAAAACTTTGGTCTGATTTAAGTGGAATGGTTCTTGATAGATAATTAATATTTTGCTGTGAAACTACAACCTGCAGATTTACCGTCAAGCTGTTTTCATAATAGGATCTTGATATTTCACATATATTGTCAGGCCTAGTAGATATGAATTTTATGTCCATGATATTCCTTATTTGATTTTAAAGAAAAATGGGATATGAGGTGTCTATTTTCAACTGTGAACATTTTTTTACGACCTGACAATTTTTCTGAAGATGAACAGCATTCATAAGACCAATTAATACAGATCCATTATCATGATTCATGTTAGAATCAGGCTATAGACAAAAAAATAATAAATATATTGTTTTATACTGAACCTTTTACAATTTTCAAATTGATTTTTCCCTTCGAAAGTATATTTTAAGGAATGCTGTTCAAAATTTCTTGGTAAACTGTTAGCGTATCTTAATGTCAGATAACTAGGAAACTAATCGGAGCAAAGTAATGAAATCAATAATTGCGACGGTGATAGTGAAAAACCAATACCAAACGAATACATACAAAAGCTAAAAGACACAGGAAAACACAATTTCACATTAACTTGAACATGTACAGCAGCTCTAATACAGGACACAGGGCTGATCCAGGATTTCAGATTACAGGGGCGTAGATAAAATTACACGACTAGAGAAGCAAAACTAACTATTGGAGGTACAGTTGGGAAAATCAAGATTTTATGCAGACAATTGTTTTCTACAGAAAGCGTGAAGACAAAATTTGAAACTTTAGATTTTGGTCGTTCATAAAATACTGATGTTGAATTCAAGGAGATGCAATGCTTTCACTTTCGGTACCAACCCAGGGCCTATAAATAGCTGACAAAATCGCATCCCATTGGTTAGTTGTAAATGAATTGACCAATGATGTAATCCTTGGACATTTCCCTTTCGGATGATGCCTCAATAAAGCCGTCACTCGATCCCCACGTTATAAAAATAGCTGGCTAATGATAAAGCAGAGGAGATACTGGTGTAGTTTAGTTGAATGTTTTTTCGTTTATAACGTAAATTATTATGCATTTTTTAAATTTATTTCTTATATATTATATGGTTCGAATCTGCCGTAAACAAAATTTCGAAAATTTGCCGGATAACGAACTTACTTGTCACACAGGCTTTCTGAATTAAGTAAATTTGTACTGAAATGCAGAAGATGGCTATTCGTGATAGTGGAACGGTTTAAGTGTGAAAAATAAGATTTTAATGCACCGGAAGAACACACACCTAATTTATACATCATTCCAAAGAAAAATATTTCTACTTTAATATGAAATTTGTCGTAAAAGTCGGAGGTGGTCCAGTTTAATGAAAATAAGGGACAAAATTGGGAGGGGATATTTTATGAATAAATAAAAAAATTAAGATGTAATTTAAACGACGATAAAAGGGCAGGATAATATCCGTCTTTATAATCGTAAACAACTACTGTTGTAAATTGAATGCAATATTCAATGATTCTTGTATGACGTAGTTTAATGTCATATTATGACGTTTTTCGACACCACTCAAAATAACCCATTTTTTACTAAAACATTCGTTTATTTAACTATTCCGTTCGTCAAATTATTGTAAAAAGTAGTGGATTTGTAGATTTATTCTTTATTTGTTTAAAATAACTAATATTAAATGACTAACACGATAGATGCATTTTTATACAAAACCCCAGTCTCAGCAACTTCTGCAATTTAGAAAAGAAATCAAAGAGTGAATAAAGAAATTCATAAAAAAAAAGTAGTTCGTGGTCTCTATACATGCGTTTGTGACTATACTAAGGCATATTCTTCATTAAGGTATACCTATACTAAAATTAGAAAAAAAGGGCCATAAAATACTCTTTCTATAGGTGTTGTCATACATGTGTATTATGTATAACAGTTATATATCTACGTTACTACAATATTTACAAGAAATCTGTTTGACAGAAGTCAAAATTATGACTAAAATATGTTATTTTCATATGAATAAATTGCTCTGTATTTGTTCACCATTTTTCATAGTGCATGGCACACGTTGGTTCGCGGTCAGGCTTTTTCCTTTTTTTTTATATCGGCCTCATGTGGGTCCGGGTGTCACAAGAACTGGCCTGAAGCAGCACTAAGCTTGTCCTAAAAGGCGACTAAATAGTGCTCAGAACCCTGGCCAGGTGCTAAGGCGATCTGGTCACAGAGCAATTGGGTTGTGTGCCCTGGGTGATGGAATGGGGTACCCCTGGCGTGTTACATGCTGGGATCGTTAGGCTATGAAACGGAAAACCTGACCTCAAACTATAGTGGTGCACCGTGTTTGGAAAGATGCCACGTTACTAGCACGTTAATGAATCCTGTTGTGGTATTCGATAGGAGTAGGAACCACAGGGCTCCGCCACAGGAGGCTGCAATACCCGACCCTGCCCATCCCTCCATGTTTGTAGTGGCAATTAAAATTTGTGGACCCTATTATCCTTGTGTCCTATCCTATTTTCCATTTCATCATCATCATCATCATTTGATGTTCATTTTATTATCAATTTCATGTTAATCGCCTAAATATACATGTAGCTGAAATATTGCTACTCGGGCGTTGAACCCCCAACTAACAATCAATCTATCATATTTATATCGTATAACCTTACAACTTGCAATATGATTGGATCGTCATACCACAACTTAGGACACGCTGACAACAAAAACTTACAATTAATATAAAAAATAATTCTTAATACTTATGAATTTAAAATTACCCTCTATTATTTTATCTAGCGTATAGAATGTGAAATGAGGACAGTCTCTATCCTTGAAATATGCGACATACATGTACAAGCGTATGATATATTTAACTTTATTGTTCAAAAAGCTTCTCAAATTTACTCGTACGTTCTCTAAGCTTAGATTTGTCAGTTTACAAGGACAAAAGGTTCGAAGCAATCAACCTGCTAAATGCGAAATCACACATAAAATAATATGAAAGACTAAAATACCCGCTTAGAAGAAATTTCTAGAAAGGATGCCGACTGTACCGTTGCACCTGGTCCATGCTCTAAGATATGGTAGAGTTGCTCATGTACTAATGTAACGTTGTATGTATTATTTTGGTTATTTTTTTTTCTGTGTTGTGTATATCTGTTTTAGCCTATCTTGTTACAGCTCTTGGGTTTAATTCTTTTGATTTCCACTAGAATTTCGATTCCCTTGATTATTCTTTTACTTTATACTGGTGGGGTAGCGGATGATCGATTCCTGATAGTTTTAATAAACTATATTTGAAATACAATCATGAAGTCATTCATAAGTTATATTGTTATATATTTGCACTACTGAACAAATATAGGTGTGTAAGAATTTGTGTTGGATATAATATACACTCATGAAAATATTCATGGATTACTTCCTATCTAATTGATATATTTTGGGATGCTGAAAAAACAATATATCCATGTATATTGGCCATGCCTAATTAATTATGGCATGGACTCTGTTTTGCTTAAGAAAAAACACGTTGGGGTAGTTCCTTGACTGATTCTTGGCTACAGACAAAGCCGTGTCTTGTTTATGCCAAGTAAACTTAAATGGAAGATTTTCTTCCAACCTTCACAAAAATATAGAGTGGCTGGAAGGATTATATTTTTTTATGCTCTACTAGATATTTGCTTAACTTTAGCTATTTGGTGTAAATATATTGCATGTTCTTAATCCATAACCACATCAATTTCAGGGAAAAACCATCATAAAACAAATAGTCGCAAGAAATGAAATGTTTGTGTGTTTTAATATCTATAATTTCAGACTAGAAACTGACATAAAAATCCTGATTTTGAAATTCCAGTCCAATTTGATAAGTTTACTTATCAATTTTATTTGGTCTTACCAGTAATGAAATATCTGTTTAGACTGAATATTTACTTTCATATGACCTCCAATATTTCCATGTAATGGTTATTTTAAAGTTGACTGGCAAAAAAGAAATATCGACGGTATGCCTGAAAATATTTATAATGCATTTGCTATTAAAAATATTATTTCAAGAGCAAAAATCCGAGCCCCGCCAAATATAAAAATGGTCGGTGCCTCATACAACTAAACAGCTTGTACTAACCCGATAGTTCATTAGAATAATGAAAAAAAAATGAATAAGTTTTTATATCAGCAATGAAAAAAAATACAAACAAAAATAATTGAAAAGTCTAGGTTTCTTCAGATATTTACTCACTAAATTACTTCTAAATTCAAAATGCAATAAAAATAAATAAATAATCACCGACACCGTTGTGCATTTTTCTTAACTTCAATATATACACATTACACATAAAATTCGGTACACATTTTACAACAAACATGAATATTACAAAAACTGGACATTCAACCGTACGATTTTTTACGACAAGTCTTAAAATGAACTTAAATGTACCCATCACAAATCTAAAAAAAATCCAGGTGTTTGTTCGGTGGGTGCATTAAACTCTTAAATTAAAGCCCTTTCCCCCATTTGACCGCTCCACTAGGATGAAGTTATTCAAAGTTTATAGTAAATGTTAATGGTATGTTAATATATACCTGAAAAGGTCTGAAAAGAACGTTACACTTGACGTTTATTATTTTTTTGCAAATTAAAGGGGCATATCTAAATGTATATGAAATAGATTGTCGTGTTAATTTTGCATTTTTCATATTTAAATAGGAAATTATAGGAAAAATAAGTTTGCATTTTTATCGGACGTTACCGACCTCCGTGCAAAAAAGATAAGTGCAAAATTGTGCATTATATTGGTTCTCTAATATCTGCTTGTCTTTTTTGAAGGTGAAAATAATGTGTGAGAAACTCAGCCAAAATTAGACAATTATACCAAATTTAAAATTAGCTGTAACGTTTCTTCCTTGGCTCCGAACGGCAGCTAACCCTGACAGGGGTCTTGGATTATACTTTTGTAGAGTGCATTGAGCTCTATACTATCACAACGTTGTTAGATATACTATGACTGAATTCTTACATGAACAAATTATTACATGCATACCCATGTACATATGTAACTTAAAATGAAAATTTTGTTTCAAAAAATACATTTGGCAAGTGGCGATATTGTTTCAAGTACAGAAAGAAAGAAAAAAAGAAAGAAAGAAAGAAAAATAATCACATGGATCTCTTCTTTAGAGATGCAAAAATGATATGCTTACTTAACTGGTTCTGGGTATAAAACAGAAGCATACAAAAATGTTTGAACATAAGATCATTTATTAAAAATATGTTTACATTTAATGTCAGACCAGGAGCTTAAAACAAATATGTTATCTAAAGTAGTTCACAATAAAAAAACACTCGAAGTGCATGATGATTGACTATGATGTATACTTGAGCAATAACACTGTTGTCAGATATTTATGTTAGTAAATTAGGCCTCCCCGGGATAAATCCACAACGATATGCCTAAAACGTACACTTTACTCTCGGAATATTTTGCCAGCACTTTGCGTATCGGACCAATTAATATAAAACTAGATTTAGCCTCACTTAAAAATAGGCAATTAATAACAGGGTTTGTTGATTATACGAAGAAAATGTTTTAGTTCTTCTGTAAGATTACTTAAGCAGAGAATATCTATAACAAACATTTCATTTCTAGACCTAAAACCTGATTATTCATTTTTCTTTTTTCATTCATTGTGTATATTATACGCCTGCATTTTATAACAAAGTCTCGTGAATACCCGTCAAATTAAATTTATCATCTTTTTGTTGTCGACGAACTGAAAACCAAAATAAAATCAAATAAAATAAATGGCAAATGCTGTAAGAACTGCAAGAGGTATTTCGTCATATTTATTGGGAATAATTCAAACAAAACGTTTGCATCTTCTTAATACATGCAAAATTATATTGAAGATCAACGGAGAATAATTAAGATGATATTTTCGTATACTTAAACATATTTAACATTCTCTTGTTTACTACTTGTCATAAGTAATTCCCAGTCTCTGAACATTACTAAACGGCTACTGAACAAACTGAACGCTTCACTGAAAACACTGAACACTGTTTGAGTCAAATGCAATGAATTTACACTAAATCACTGAATAACACTGACAAAATATGTTCCGTAAATTTAGTCTATGTTCAGGCCATTTTGGACGTTTCAGTAACTTTTGGGCTTACTAGTGAGACATGAGCGAAGATACGGAACGTTAAAAAATATAGACAAATCCAGGAGACGAGAAACATTTCAGAGTGTGAATGCCCTTTAAATCGCGAGAACTTCTAAAAAAAAAAAACATTAAATAATTGAAATGGGATATTTCAGGAGTTGAGGTCGGTATGGTATTATCAGTAAATTGTATAAGAGTTGTGCATCAAATCGCTGAAAAAATTTACATGTACCTTCAAATTATTTTAAAACATAGAAGCGTAATCACTCTTTTATTAACTAAATAGCCACCAATTACACCAGTAAACACCGAATAAAAGATTATTTCGAAAGTTCTTTCCGAGTATAATCAGCAATGCAATTTATTTTTAATACTGATTATAAGGATTATTGAATGGTAGACAAACATTTCAAAGGAAAAGATTACTACAACCTTCTTGATTTCGGCAATAATTTCAAAATAGGATATACATATTGTTCACATTCTCAGTATTGCATACACACATATGACGTCAAGGGTGAACAATAGTATTTTTTTTTTTCGGTAAAAAAAAATATGTAAATTGCGCAAACAAACAAACAAAACATTATTACATAAACTAAGCAAGTGGTAAAGGTTTAAGAGGTTTTACATGAGTATATGGTACACATGTAGAATAAGATACTATTTAACTCGAATAGATAAACAAGATTAAAAACTGCATAGAAATATGGAAGATGAAAAATACATCTTTAATTATGGGGTCCTCGAAATCAAATCGTTTTCCCTCTTAGGCTATGAAATTTCCAGGAGGCTATACCAATCAAATATGAAAAGAAGATCAACAATATAATATGGTCCTTTGTCATAGAAGAGAAAACAAATCCAGTTTCACGATCGGTATGTTGTTTAGCCGAAGTAAAGGGGATTAAATTTTCCTTAAAGAACATTTTGACCACATGCTTCAGTAATTTACTGATCCCAAACCTATAGTATATTGTATTAAGACAACTTTTGACGATAAATAGAACCTGTTCAAGCACCCATCCGGACGAAAGAAAAGCACTTCCTCATCTTATAATTGCACAAGAAATTAATTAAAATAGTATAGAAATGACTCTTTGAGACGTAATTTTGGTACGTCATGTTGTTATAACAATAAGTCTAGTGGATGTTGCTTTTTTTTTCCTAAATAGATACTTTGTTCCAATTTTGGTTTTTGTCCCTGGATTGCTTTATTTTGATTTCCGCTAGACCTTGCTTCCCTTGATTACTCTTTCATTTACTTATCCAATGTTATACGGTCAACTCATTAAGGGACGAATTGATTTACAAATTCTGCTTAAAATTTAGAAAAGAAATAGTTACAAAGTTTTTTGCTGCAGATTAAATCTTTAAAAAGCACTTTTATTGATAAATGCAATATTTATAGCAGATAAATGCAGATTAGAAATATTTGTAAGACCGACAGATCGTTTGAACATTTAAGATGCATACTTCAGTCATTGCATTGTCAGAGAAAATAATGAAAATTAAACCAATTTGTAATAACATTGAAAATATAGTACTTGAAATTACATCAGGTTTTTATAATCAATAAGCCAAACTAGGCCTCTTCAAGTATATTAGACATGGTTATTGAAAAATAAATGCCTTTTATGTAATGCTTTTATGCTTGGTGTCTTTCCTCATTGAATTCAATAAGTACGAACAATTAAGTATTTATATGGAAAATTCACAAATACGAATCAATATTTATATTATGTGTTATCAAAATTGTCATGCATGATCATATGACTTTTATTATCCTTTCACTTTCGCCCTAACTATTACATTGAACACAAGATCCCAGCATGCGGCGGATATCTATATTAGATGTGTGATATTTTTTAAACTTCCAGAAATTGTGACAAAAAAAAACGAAAAAGGGCTTTGTGATATCTGAAAACCAAGGTGGCTAGTATGAGTTTGAAATTTGGTATAATTATAGAGTTCAACATGTCTGAAGGAAAATTCTAGTATTACGTCTTCAAAAAGTATATATCGGTACAACCTCACTTTAAGCACCTGCGCACTTTCTCTTTTCTTTCCCTGTCGCTTCGAGACAAAACACTCATTTACAAAAGTTACCGCAATAATTCAACGGCTGAGATGTTATCTAATTCAAATCAATTATATAAATACACACATTTAACTCATACGATGACATAAGTATACGTTAATCCAACTTGCATACGGGTGATGTTAAATGGAACAGCCATTATTTTGGCTACGCCTAGGGAAATGTTTTGTCACAAAAATACCGTATTTGTCATATTAGAAAAGACATGATCCCTTCGAGCGTATATTTGTACTCATTTTAACATGGGTTTGACATTTCCAATGTCGGGAAAACCTTAGTTTCTCGCCCAATATTTAGGATGCTCATATTATGATGAAATTTGATTTTAAGGATTCAGGATCGTATGCCAAAATTGTCATTTGGAAATTTGGAAGAAAACGTATTTTCCCCTTATATGTAAAATTGTCAAATTTAGATGATATATGGTAGTTATAACACTACAAATATTTGAATGATATTTGTTTTAAGGGTAAAGTTGAAATTGCAAATCTATATCATTCCGCTTGAAAACCTTAAAAAAGTGGTCATTGCAACGAGGACCGGTTTTCCCGCTAGTATAAATATTATGTCTTGGTTGATGACGTAGTTTCCAAGTTAATCGAATTGCAAAGTTGGAAAATACAATGTTATGCCTTAACAAACATGAAAACGTTCATTGAATCACGATGTAACTCATATTTCTCCCATTTATCGGCTTCATTCACACCGCACGAGCGAGTGACTAAAAATTTATAATTTCTTGCCACGTGCCGGGAGATCAAAATGTCGCTTGAAGACTCCCATGCATACCACGCTTACAATGTTTACCATGTTTACAGTTGGTATTCATATTGTTGATCGATTAAATACTTGTTGAATTGCGAATGTTATTCATATTTTAAAAGATTAGTTGGAAGTGCATCAACTAATTAATAATGATATCGATGACGCAATGACTTGATTACTAGAGGGGATGCCCGTGATGACCAAGTTGATGTTCGGAGAAATTTATTTTTTCATGGTTTTATTCATGGGAGAAACAGATTCTCCCTCATTTTCCCTAGGGATTAAAGGATAAAATTCGTGGGTCAAAATCTAAAATTTAACTGTCTCGAGTGGAAAGATCCTGCAATCTCCTTAAGACGGAAGGAGAATCTATATATAACCGATTCGGTAAACGAAAATGGAACTTGTATTAACAATTTATCAAGAAAAATGATAACCATGAAGGTAAATGGAATAATTGATATTGCATTATTTGTATATTGTACGTAGAAATGATTACAACTAATATTCAAACATAGGTGAAAACGTACATAAAATTATATTGATATAAACATAAACGTACGTTGATAAACTTACATAATAGAAGAAATAAAAACAATACTTCTCTTATCAAGTTGTTGTGTGTTTTCTGAAACATTTGTATCTGAAAAAAAGTCATTCAAATTGATACAAGAATGAGAAATATGCATTATATAATTTAGATGACAGTCAAACCAAATAATTTGAAACTATATATCGTTATTATACAGAACATTTGTACATAACTGGGCAGAATTTTAATTCGTCATTTTACATGTATATTTTAATAAATGAATTTAGTTTATGTACTTAATTGATTGTGAACGAACTGATCCGATGCGTCTAAAAACAATTTACCTCTAAAAATCATTTGCGCAGACAGTATCTCCTTCTTCGACTTGTGAAATCCAATTATACAATGGTATGTTTTGTTGATATCCCCAGAGGAACAATGCAGTATAGTCAATTGTACACCGCCGGGAACAATCTGTGCTTTATACTTAGTATTATCATCGGACTTATTATTAAACGTTATCAGTCTTTGTTCTTTATACCATCTCATAGTATCCCGAAGATGTTGCATTTTTTTATCTATTGCACAAATCAATACCAGATTGTCACCAAAATGCTCAATTCGTTCCAAAACCTTCCAATGAACTATAAATAAAAATGGTCAAAATCTGCATATCTAAAGACTACCGCAACATAGACATGTGTTTATTTGAAAGTTAACTAATATTTTATAAATGAAATGAAGCGGATCCTTAATAACCTTGATAATACATTTTTGAAAAGTCCCATATAAATATGTATATCTCCTGAACCCTTAATGGCTACTATTCTATTATAATCATTTGATAAATATATAGAAGATAAACGGAAAAGAATGAAAAAAAATATTATCACAATAACGATACACTAACGAATCTAGAGTCACCTATTATTCCATTATTTTCACATATAAGAAGCTGATTAGTCATATTAACACAAAAACCCGGACCTGAACAGTAGAACCGAAGACTGTGGGACTGAAAATCACTTATTTTTAAGGTTAATTCATCTCTTATTATGAACAATGAAGTAAGTAATAAAAAAGGTACTTTCCGACAGCTTGAATACAAATACTAGATTAAGAAGAGGAAAACCATCGTTATACGGCAAAGACATCTACGACAGCACCTACCATACCATGACGTTTCGTAACATTATAGTGAGAAGATAATCAGTCATGAAATTGATATATCAGCATTATTGCATCACTAATTGAGTTTGATTTATTACTTATAGTAACAGGTATTAATTATAAATAAAATGTACGTGTGGATTGTCATTTTAGTTCAAAGATTTTTATATATATTCAGATAGCGATCAATGTATTGGTTGAATAAGATATAGAATAAGATATAGAATCTTTAGTGATTTTTGTAATGCATATGAAGAATTCGTTTAATATATATTCCTTGTTCATAATATGT
Source organism: Perna viridis (assembly GCA_037379345.1). Taxonomy (NCBI): domain Eukaryota; kingdom Metazoa; phylum Mollusca; class Bivalvia; order Mytilida; family Mytilidae; genus Perna; species Perna viridis. Next base: position 29,124,339 of record CM074515.1, read on the forward strand.
TTATTTTTCGCTGCATTCAGGTAGGCCACCTCTTGATAAACGCTGTGATATTTGGAACATTTATCCAGTCCATTTTCAATCAGATCCCCTCGTTAAAGGATTTCTTATATAAGTGATCAGATGTTTATACGATCTTAAAGCGAAATAGTTTTCTTATCCTTTTGGATTAAGAAAAAAAGAAAAAAGTAGATTTTTTTCAGTTTTTTTTTTTTTTGTTTTTTTTTGTTTTTTTTTTTTGTTTTGTTTTTTTTTTTTTTTTTTTTTTTAAGTATCTGTACAGTTTCAATTTCATCGCTTTAATGACACGAAGAACATAGTTTTCCTTTATCTCCAAATTTTGTGTCAACAGATGTTTGATATTTAAACCTTTGAGAAGAGATTTAACGAATCGTGATTTGAATTATTGTCCTTTATACGATCATATTTTTGTCGGTAATCGCCTCTCACATAGTTTATCATCCAATGCTCTTGCTATTTATTTTCCTTTCTTGTTCTTCAACGGTCACATCCTTTACATATATCAATCGCCAGGTATAAAACTGTAAGCTGAATTGATTTTTGTAAATTTCGTCATGTCCATCAGGTCTACATCCCATTGATCATTAATGCAACGAATTATAACCCCATTTCGCTTATGTAATTTTTATCACTGGTCTCGGTAAGCTTTCAGAGTTTTTCATTGTAACCATTTCCAAATTTTGTATTTACTGAGCACAAATTTCACTTTTTTCCTTACAAACGATATAAACTATCAGGCTCAGCAAAAACCAGCTGGACTAGATAGGTTGAAATAAATATCCTTTAATATTGTCCGCAGACTGCCATCTACATCGGATTATTAACAACGTAGACTTGGCATGTCCCATATTTGTTTTTTTTTTTTTTTTTTTTTGCTTTATATAAGCATCAATCCTCTTAATTACCGTCGTCTGCATGGTTATCGCCCCTTCTCTGCGTCGTTTGTTTCATATTCCCCTACATCGATGTGTTTATGTTTTTGTAGTTGCAATTTGGAAGCCTTCTTATAATCCATACCCTCTTTAATTAAATCATCAACTATTTTAATTACTTTATGGTGATATTCCCGTTTCTCAACTGCATTATGTATTGAATCAGAACTCATAATTAAGCTGTCAGGTCATCCATCTTCTTCTCTAAGATTGTTTAAACTTTCTGCTTGGCGTCTTCATGAGTAAGTTCATCCTTGACATATTTATGGACTTCATTTGCCATTGTCTTCCTTCTCGTCTTTAAATAATATAGCATATTTAATAAAGTTAACGTCTTCATTATCTTCAACATCAATAATATTGATTTGACGCCACATTTTGAAGTGTCTGTTGATATAATACTCCTCTCTTTGCCGTATGTATATATATATATGTGAGACTCGGAAGTGTGGTAGGAACGCCGAAGTGCGATACTCGTGCTGATTGCACCAAATACAACGTCGCCACAATATTTCATGCGCATAAGCCCGAATTGATGTTACGAAGTAAACTAATACAGAAAGTTCATGAAATTAGAATATTCGGCTAAAATGCTTATATGCTTTCATATATGAGAAACATCATGGCACTTTGAGCATCCTGAAGTTTGAATAAGATAAAATTCAAACTAGATTTCGATATAATCTTTCAATATAAGTAAGCAGCGGGCCTTTTTTAAGCTTCCAGTGATTTAAGCTGGAGTTGCTTGTTTTTTCATCTTATTTTATGTAAACAATATTTTACATTGTAGCTTAATCAAAGCACTCAATCTTGTGCAAAATGGGCCCCTTAAAGACATATGAATGAAATCAGGAAAAAATCTTATGTGTGGCTCGTACACTACGATCGTACACATAAATGATTTATTTTACATTAATTTCACGCAAAATAGTTTAACCTGACATTAGTTGTGTCTAGGTAATACAAATCAGTTACAAGTACTTTTCCATACATTTAGTTTACTTTTGTCAAACAAAAGAAGTGTAGCATTGCATCATTACTGATTTAAGTGTTAACATACATGTATTTAATGCAGTATCAAAACTTAAAGATACAAAATGGTACTCCGAGAAACATAAACTGTAGACAGATGATACAGAAAATGGTATTGCGTGCATCATGTTTGATATGCTTTTTCAGGCTATCTAAATTTCTTAGATGTTTCTACAAATGCTATGATACGTTGACAATATCTATAATTAATATCAACATTTGAACAGTATTCCCGACATATACTTGGAGGTAAAATAATCTACTATGCGACTGACATATTATTGTGTTCTCCAGTACATATACATATATGCGTTTTACTTATGCTTACTTCAAATATAATTAAAAGAGTTACCGGAACCAGTTTATTATCGTTGTAAAAACAAATCGGAAAAGAAGATGCAGCTTATTTATAAATTTGATATCATAAATTTTTACCTTTTGAACAAGTAAGACATGTTTCCCACGAACAATAGAGCGCATTATATAGTTGAAAGACAAACTAGATACGAGTTCAATGAGTGTTGAACAATGTCGAAGACAAAAATTAAGTTCCGGACTAGCACGTTATTCTCCGTGTTACGTATAGCCCATTAATCAATACAATCTAGACCTCCGTGGCATCAGTCATTCATTGCTAATTTTAGCTATGGTGAAGAGAGTGACAGAGAAAAAAAGCGCTGTCTTATACAACATTTCATATGTATTTGCAAATTCTACAGATACTGTAGATCACTTGTGTTTTATTAGGTTCATATATTTTATGCTCTAATCAATAATAGCTACCAACAGCCGTTCTATAATTATGTTAGTCAAGAAATATTTTCATACAAAAGAGTACTCGTCGTCTCAAAGTGACTGTTTTATTCAAACTGGGTGTAGGAAAAATAAGAAGTAAAATTAATTTTGTTCTATGATATCCTCAATAATTTGAAGTTTAAATGAACTGAGAGCAAAGTTTTTTTTTTGAGTGCATGTAGACTGATAAAATATCAGTTAAATTTCAAGAAAATCATATATTTACGTCATCAACGTAAAGAAATCTACATGAGAGTAAAAACATTTCAGCAAAGTTAAACAAAAACCGTATTTTCTCGTTGCTATTGTTAGTCAACAATCATGTCTAACCATCGCAGTTCAGCATGATAATAAAAGCACCTCGGCGTACTACCATCGCAATTCCGTGCTACCATTGTACCTCTGTGTCCCATGGCGGTTCCGAGTCTTACATATATGCCATCTTGTAGAATATACAGTTTCTCGTCAAAGGCTGATCGTGTAGTTTTATTCAGTTAAACGGCAACGATGCTTTGTTCTGAATAGTTGTAAATTGGGAAGTTTAAGACTATTTTTGACCTCTGCAATTCTACAGATGCTAAACCATCGTATACAATGTCGAATGACTTAAACCCTGGCTTTCTGGTGAGCTTGAAACGGTGTTTCGCTTGATGAACGACTTGCATATCAATACATCAACACTCTTTTGCAGGTTCTTCGTTATCTCACCGAAGACAGATTTGTTCATGAGGATGTAAAAGTCTTCTTCAAATTCACCCTTTCAATTTTGTTGTATTACAGACAATCCATGACAGACATATGCATGCGACCTGTGATGGGTAAAATAGCCAATCGCAACAGGCAAAGTAAATGTAAACAAGTAAATTTTTGGGGGGCAATGAATAAATTAATCGAAATGTTTGTTCGCAGAATTACATGTTAATTACATGTTAATATATTCAAATTATACAAAGACTTCGAAATGACTATATAACGAAATTTACGGGGTTATTGCTGTTAATCGCTCGTGGTTAATCATGAGTTAGTTATACCACACGTATGTTTTTGCAAATTACTCATTGACTTTTCTCGTAATCTGCACCTTTGTATGTAAAAATGGACGAAATAGGTTCTTACACTCGTCATCTCAGATTGTCTACCTCTCTTATGATAAATTCTTCAATTTCTCAAACTTGGAAGTAATCCCAGATCTTCAATGGAGACTCGTGTACAAACCTATTATACTGGGCCGCTTTTCTCATACTAGTGTTGAATTCAATGTTACCTTTTAACCACGGAGTTTGCTAAAATGATAGAACTGTGTGTATCTTAGAAAGACGCATGCACCACCAATGATAAGTAAAGTTCCTGATTTTGGTAGTATACCACATATCCTTCCTTTCCTTCTTGAGGAGTACAAATTTACAACAGCAATGCCCCCTCCTATTCCAACAAACAGTTTTTACTGTGCGCTAATTATAATCCTCCCTTTTCCACTGCAGCGTGAAGAATAGATACCAATAGTGATTAAATAGCAAGTGCATGTTATGGCGTCATAATTTTTGGAGTTTGGGGATCCAATACAAGTACTGTAAGTCCTCATATTTTATTTAGATGTTGAGAGAAGACGTGAAGAACTTTTGGTTGTTTATGATTTCGTCTTTGTCAAAAGTTTTAATATTAATGATATGACAACACAGAACAAAACAATTACTACACATTGTTATCCAATTTATCAATTCACGAAATGGAGTAAAATCAATATTTATCCAAACTTCGACCGGGATACTAAATACACGTAAAATTTAATTACCTACTTCTTGTCTCAGCAATGCAACGATGAAACAGCAAGACTTGCAACATTAAAAGAATTTGTCTCCTTATTTCCAAATAACATAGACATCCGATCTTCATTTTGCTGAACTTCAAAAGCACTGTCTGAAAATGCATAAACATTGTTTATTCCAATACAGAAAAAAAACATTATAGTGAGTCCACCATGTACACCACCCACACAAGAACGTCATAATGATTTCCTACCATTTAGAAATATTTTATATATGAAAACTTCTTCAATTTGGCATTATTCGATAGATAATTTAATATTATACATCACGAAATCAAGAAGATTTTATTTCAAGTAATAATTTTCCTAGAATAATAAATAATTACCCTACTTCTGCAAACCAGGTTTCAGCAAGACATGAAAAGCTCATTTACCATATAACAACACTGTATAGGTTATATTTTGACATCCACGGTGTATCCAACAAAACTATTTGGCTTTAGGCGCTTAGTTTTTCCACTTAGTATTACAGTTGTAATATAATGATTTAGTAGGTTTTTTATTCAAATTCCATTTCACTGTATTTGTCAATTTGTGGAAATAGCGTAATTGAAACAAGCTTTTATATGGTACAGTACCCGATTACAGTATCTTCTACTTCAAATGAGCCAATGTGTGAATATGTTTGCCATTTTAACTCATTTCAGGTAAAAAAAAAACTGCCGCACAACCCCATAAAAAAATATATCACAACATGAACCCAATTGCGATTTTATTTTTCTTCTTATGAACACCATAAAAAGACAGAAACAACATTGGCACTATTGTAACGAATATCGATGTATCTGTGCTTAATGTTCAGTTTTGAGGTCACAATAACGACCTTATATAAAAGGGTATTTTCGGAATTTCAGATTGTCATCCATTCTATCTGTAATTTGCATTTTTCTTCAAATGCCTTCTTCAAACAAGCTTTCATACGTTCATAAACACTTAGATACTATCTGCGTTGTCTAGTGAGATAAAGTGTTGTGCTTAAAAATCAAACATATTCAATACCATTTAGGTGGAACAATGGTATCCCTATAATATTCCTCAAAGCATCTAAAAACGATACATTATGCCTCTCTGGCTTTCTAATTAAGTTATGTAAGTATATAATATCTCTTCTAGCATGCATGCTCAATTCCACCGCCCAAATCATAACTATACGATTAATTTTGTTCTTATTGATGCATTAAATATGTTTTATTATTCATCATTTTAGATCATTCGACAGATAGCATGATATAAGTGTATTTGGAACGGGTGAAATAGAAAAAAATCTGAAGTTCTGGAAAGTGCTCTTTTTACCATTATATTATACTTTTAACCCCAAAACAAAAACGTTAAGTGCCCTAAGCTGGATACATATGTTGGCTATATCGATTAAATGTTTACATCTAAATGCAAAAATGCAGGTCAGTTTTACAGTGTTGATATGTTGTAATTGAACATTTTAGTTCATATTGAAATAAGTTTTTTAGGGTAGGAGTTACATTTAGTCTTTTCTATTAAAATTCTTACATGAAAATAATTGTGTTTATCAAACAAATGATACCAAATTTGAGATGTGTTCGTCGTGCAATAGGTTCAGTTTATTTTTTGGCAATGATTGATTTTAATATAAGAAGCACTAGTACGAGGGAACATGAAAATCATATTCGAGTTGATGAGTGGTGGGATGCACGTAAAATTATAATTGCTCAGTACTCTTACGAAATGTTTTAACATTAAACCCTTCATGGGTTGATTTATATATTCTTCAAGCAATAAACGAAACGTGGTAAGAACCCCCATATGACAACAACTCTTTTTTTATCAAATTACATTGCCGGTGCATGTCCAACACTACAGACCACAACAATGGTAAACATGTGACCAATATTTCGTGCAACACATAGGCTGCGTGTATGCAAAAAAATACAAAGAAACTATTCATATTAGAATCGAAATATCACTGTTATTTATCGGAGTAAAACCCCAGCATGTAACACGCCAGGGGTACCCCATTCCACCACCTGGGGCACACAACCCAGTTGCTGTGTGGGCAGGGCGCCCTAGCCCACGGCTGGTGTTCTGAGCAGTATTAAGTCGCCTTTTAAGACAAGCTTAGAGCTGCTGCAGGCCTATTCTTTTGACACCCGGACCTGCACGGGCCGCCCGGGTTGCACTCAAATGTGGTATTTGTAATCCATGACGGACTAAGGGTTTTTGCTATTCTTTGTGATCTCCTTTGGATGTTGTAAAGCATCACAGCGTTTACTCATTCACTGTGCATAGTCACACCTGTGAGAGTGTGTCAAGATGTTTGTCAGGGAATTACATGTAGTGTCATGTGACAAGATTTTTTTCGAAATCACAAGTAAAAAAAAACTCATTTTTATGAAAACTGCTACCATCGTGATTCTTTCTGCGGCAACATAACTTTTCTCAGGCTGAGTTCCGCTTATTGTTTAGTTGTCGTTTGTATGGTAAACCTGATGATTTGAAAAATGGCGGCCGATTTTGACGGTTTGTGTGACAGCTCCCAGATAATTCAGAATTTTGGAAATTCAAGCCCCTCAATAGCTACGGACATAGGTTCGAATGGAAATATATGTGATTTCTATGAAAAGGAGACATCCTTCAGGGAGTATTCCCCTCAGAATAGTGAATTTCTTCATGTGTTGACCAACCTACAAACCCCGATTCGTGTTCACGAAAATGTAAACAATGAGATATGTACCGGTAATACATTGACTGATTTAAATGACTTACTATTATCTCAAGAGTTCGTCCCAGATCAAAACTTTATTGCTAATTTAGAAAATGTACAACTTATCGAAACACCATGTTTTTGGCCGAAAGGTGTTAGTTGTAGGAAGTGGTTGAGTAATCGCGAATGGTACGGTGAGCAAGATAACAATTAAACATTACATCACGATATATTTACAAGAGTTTTAAAATGATTTCCGTTTAAGCTTTAATCTCATTTGGCACATCTTCTTAGCATTCTGAATAGTTAAAAGTTTCATTTAGCCTGTGTGTATTGTTATATAGAGCCATTTCGATGATTGCATCACTTTTATCGGTACTAACTGCACTCAATCGCCAAGATTATGAGTAATAGAAGAAAAACAGTATTAACTGTTATGAAGTGCTAGGATAGTCATTCAGGCTTCAGATACTCCGAATTTCTTCTGAACCTACAATGTAACCCTCCTATTGAATTGTTAGGTTGAGACCAGAATGATGTGCTCTTCATAAAGGTGGTATTTCTGCAGTAATGCGGAGTGCCGCACACCATATGCTGGGTTTACCATGTAAAATGAATGTGGTATCAGAATACTCGAAAAGGACTCCGGAATCCTACTAGATAGAACAAAATAGTTAGAAGCACTTGAAGTACTATACTCTGCAGTACCAATAAAATCCAACTTTTTGTATCACAAAAATACAGCAAATACAGTAAACAAATTTACATTAAAATCATGGTAGGATTCGGAAATTTAGAGACTTGAACAGTGGTTAAATCTTGTATTTGTAAGTAATTCATCAGGTACATTTAAAGGCAAAGCTTCCGTTATATACAAGATTCTCTAAGATATTCGGCAAATTTTGTATATGGCTTGTAGTAAGTTATCTTGTTGCATGCCACCTCATAATGTACGATGTTTCTGTATAAAGGATGTGGTAAGCAGGATTACATGGGCTTTAACTGCTGTGACAGAAAGGAATAATTTCGAATAAACATCAGACCACTTCTAAACACACAGGATTTCTTAAACAAATTATTACGTGAGAAAATCAACAGACTTCTTAAAATGATATTAAATGAAATTATAGGCAGATAACTCAATTTTCAATAAACAAAGGTGTCAGTCATAATTTGTAATTATTGTAATAACCGACAGACACACACAAAAAAGAAATAACCAACGAAGCAACAAAACTTAATGAGCTCCACTAAAAACTGGAAGCATGGACCAGGTGCACCTCTAGGACAAGCATTCTTCTCTTCTTTCCTGAAAACACCCGCCAAGTTGTTCATTAAAATTCAATTCAGGGGTACACAAAAGAGGAAAGAAATCTAAGACACAGTGAAGAAGTTCGTCTCATGGTGCAGATGGATATATACACCGTCACGACCCACGAGTTCATGATTACCACCATAAAACTCGATCTGCAGTGATCACTTCAATCTTGTTGCAACATATAACCCAAAATCTTAATTATAAGAAGTGTAACACAGAACGAAAGTCTGTTTTTACGGCAAACTCTGGAATAAAGTATGGGTGATTTATAAGAAAATTCCAAAAGCAGGAGCTAAAGGGATGTTGCCAGATATGAAAGGAAAGTTGACAACACGGTACGAAAAGTCATCGCATTTGGCCGATTCAAGTGTACTTGTAACTCATTTATAAGTTCTCTACTGACTGCTGTATAAAGAAGAATGTGAATTTATTGCCAAATAAATGAGATGGGATTGGAATAGAAAGACTTCAGAAAAATACATGTAGTGGAAATCAGTTCATCAAATATTTAGTTTGGATGCCTTTCCCGAAAAAAGATGTGAAGAAATGCTAACTAGTTCCCTATAAAATCACACGCATTTGTATCTGTACATGTACATTTCTCTGTATTTATTTCATTAAAATTTTGTAATTTGAAAATGCAGGTTTACTTTGCACTTCATGACTTATGCAGGTATATCAATCAAATCATTTTATTTCATGAATATACGAAATAACGGAGAAATTCAAGCTATCCTTAGTATCATATATATATTCCAATCGAAATTGTTATCTTCAACTTGAGAATTATATCTTCCAAGTGGAAAGTATACTTCCCTTTGGCGATAAAAAATTCCGTTGGGAAAAATTATTTTCCCATTGGAAAAAAATCTTTAATTGGATTTATTTTCTCCAATTGGATGAAATTTTTTCCAATGGGAAGAATTTTTTTCCAATGGGAGCACTCGTTCTCCAATGGGAAATTGTCAATTTCCAATGGGAAAACTGGTTTTCCAATTGGAAAGTCGATAATTCAATTGGAAATCAAGTTTTCCTATTGGAATAAATTTTCCCATTTTTTTTCTTTTTTTCAAATCTTAAAGAATATGTTTACTATCTTAACAATGAAACTATTATATTTGTTTTTCCATTTCATTCCGCATAGTTTGGTGTATAATATAATATGTTAACTCTAAAAATGACGATTTGGGGATTTGCAAAAAGTAGAATTGCAAAATTAAATTAGAAAGAGTTAATGATTCACGAATCTTACAGAAACTACAAAAAAGCTAAAAACAATTTCCGAAACGTTCAACGATATGCATCCAAAAAGTTTTTGCTAAAATCATTAAATGATATTAATGAAGCAGCAGACTGTGGTATTCGTCTGTTTTGGAAGTTAATGAAACGTTCAAGGCCTACATCGAAGCGAATTTACCCTGAAATAGTGTTCAATGACAAACTTGGTAATACTCCGGAAACAGTAGCTGAAGCTTGTATAGCGAAAGTGAAAATGAGAACTTTGACGCTGAGAACAAACGTAGGGTAGAAGAAACTTATGAAAACATTCACAAATCTCTAGTGCGTGGTGACACTCTTCCAGGTGGTTCTATCACAGAGGATGAGGTAGCCAACATAGTTAAAAATCTTAAACGAAGAAAAGTAAGTGGTAATGATCGAATTCAACACGAACATATTTTGTATGGTGGTAAAACTATTATTAAATTTTTAACCTGTTTTTTTTTTTTTTTTAATACTATTGTTGAAACCGCTGAACTACCTACAGCTTGGAAGCATGGACTGATTGTTCCACTGTATAAAGGGAACAACAAACCGAAACACTTACCGGATAGCTACAGGCCTATTAGACTTCTTTCCTGTACTCTTAAAATAGTTGAACGTGTCTTATACTCTCGAATTCAAAATGTAGTTTCAGAAAACATTACCTTTCCTAATCCCCAACAACAGGGGTTTCAAATAGGGCTCAGTTGTCTCGCTACATCATTTAATTTGCAAGAAACTGTGTACTTTAACTTAGAATTATCAAGTAAAGTGTATGTAGCCTTTATGGATAGTCGAAAAGCCTTCGACAGAGTATGGCGAAAAGGGTTATTAGTCAAATTAGATAGATTAGGTATTAAAGGTAAATTATGACAATTGATAGATAACCTTCATAATGATACATATAGTGCAATTATTGTTAATCAATGTCAATTGACTTTTTTCTTGTCAATGAAGGTGTTCAACAAGGTGGTGTCCTTTCAGGTTTACTATATGTAGTGTTTATAAATGATTTGTTAACTGATCTTCAGAATGCAAACTCAAATACTGAGGTTAATAATGTTGTAAGTTGTGCCCCATCATTAGCTGATGATATTGCTTGTATTAGTACAACCTCCGTTATGTTACAACGTATGCTTGATGTCTGTTTTAAGTTCTCACGAATGTGGCGATTTACATTTAACGCACAGAGGTCATACATTGTGATATTTACGCTTAACCCGAGGTCGGTTACATCCAACTTTAACTGGACTATAGGACAGGAGTGTATTCCTATTTCAGACAACGAAACCCATCTTGGTATAATCTTAAATGCTTACATGAAGAATCAAGAAAGAAATAGTAAAGTCTGTCAAAAAGGAAAGAACTCGTCTTTCGCATTAAATGGAATTTCTTCGGATACAACAAACCCGAGTGTTCTTGTTAAATTATACTTCGCTGTCATCCTTCCATCTACATTGTATGGTTGTGAACTTTGGTCCAACCTCGCAAAAGCGCAAGACTTGTTTACTTTTCACCGATTTCAACACCAGGTAGTCAAAAACATTCTGAAACACAAAATTAATACTCGTTCGGACATGTGCGAAAGTATTCTAGGCTTCCATCCTATCACAAGTGAGATTGATAAACGCATATTATTCTTTCTTCAAAAGTGTGCACTTTAGACAACAAATATTTATCTAAAGCAATCTTCTTAAATCGATTATTCTCATATTTGATGGACCCCAATCGTAAACATCTTGGTTATGTTCCTGATGTAGTAACCTTACTTCATAAATATAGTTTACATGAATATTTATTTGGATTTATTCAAGATGGACACTTCCCCTCAAAACAAGAATGGAAAAGAATCATTAAACAGAACGTGTCTAACGTACAAGCCAGCGAATGGTCTACTCGCATAAACAACGATAGTGACTTTGTTAAATTTCGCGAAATACATAATACTGTCACATTTGTAAAATATTGGAGAAACTCAAAAACAGTCAATGAAATAAAAAGGTCATATTTTATAACAAAACTGTTGACGGACGTTCCCAGTGGTTCACCAATGATATGTTTAATATGTAAAAGTCAATACGTAGACTTTTTTTGCCATATTTCTTGTTCATGTTCTGCAACCAACGTCTTCAGACATATCTGGTGGGACTTGATAATCGAAAACTTCGACCTAGAACTGTTTAGAGAACTTGACTCATACTCCCATGATGATCTTTTTATTATTCTACTTGGGAAAATACCGATCACTATACAAAGCAGCGAAGATGAAGCAATCAACTTCATTAAATTATGCCATGCTCATGTTGTACAACGCGCCGCAGAATACAACCGCCAATTTAGACTTGTTCATGATAGTGTGAACGTGGATTGTACTGAAACAGATATCCCCAATTGCATGTTTCATGAAATAATTGTAAATATTTGATATCTTTTTCCATTTTTTACATGTAATAATGTTTTGTTATTTGCTATATTTCATGAACTGGAGGAAATAAATGTATGAATGAATGAATGAATGAATGAATGAATGAATGAATGAATGTTTAATAAGTAAACAACTCTTGAAATTATAATTGATTTACACATAAGCACCCATCCTTATAAAATTAATACACTGCCTATGGAAGAGTTTACTTATGGTGCAATAAAAACAATTAAATAATGTAATATCTCTTGTCTATACGTAACAATTGTACCGTCTTAAGACATATATGAATTTTGAGACATCATACCATGCATACACCTACTTCAAAAATCAATCAAACAAACACGATTGCAAAGTGACAATCTCATGTACACTTTTTTTTTTATAATTTTCATCTCAAAGGTGCAACAACCGAGTTAAAAACTAATGATGGTTATTTGGACAGTAACTCTTTATGAATAAGAATTTGATATGCATAATTCAGCAATAATCTCATTTTTATGAAGACTGCTACCATAGTGATTATTTCTGCGGCAACATAACTTTTCTAATGCTAAGTTCCGCTTATTGTTTATTTGTTGTTTGTATGGTAAACTTTTTGGAAAATAGTATTTATATACTCATGTTGATTCATTGTCGGAAATATTGATTGATTGATTTTGACTACTTAATTGGACATGCTGTATTTTGTTCATGCAAGTTCAATAATCAAATCAAAACTCACGGTGTTAACTCTATCCACGATTTTTGTGACGGACAAAATATATTGATTATGAAACACACTGACGGGAAATAGTGTTGATTAATCCATTTCATTTAAAAATAACCCTATTTAACAAAACTAGTTACACCTACCTTTAGATAACGATAATCTTGAATGAATATCAAACGACAAGCCCTTGGTGATTAAGTAAACAAACAAATTTGGAATGAATTCTTTTGGCCAATGAGCAATAAGATTGAAAAACATCTCCTTCTTGGAAAACGAGATTTACCTTGTTTACTTTATTACCCAATAAAAAAAATGACAGAGCCGTATTTAACACATCATAATCAAAGTTTGAGAGATTTTCTCTGTAGATTGACCAATGATCTTTGACCAACTAGGGGACTTACTGTTTCACAATCTGAATCTCCGTTTGTTTGCAAATTTTTGAGACCACCCAAATGACATGTGCTCGATGCTGTCAGTGACGTAATTAAGTGCTATTTCGCCGAAATTCTTGTTGATATGAACAACAAATTGTAAAAGTGGGACAATAACATATTTCAACAGGTTAGTTATGCTACACACATATATTTTATATGCATTATTTTTATGGGATTAGTCATAAACTGGCTCAAAGCCTCCCCCCTTTCCATACGTATGAACGAAACTTATATCGGACTTCATAACATATCATCTACGTTGAGACAGCGAAAATTCTGTTGAACATGGTATACACACCCATTTGTTATTTTTATCATTAGTATACACCACCTATAAACATTATAAAATGCCTTTATTCTTTAAATAAATATTACAAATATTTTTTTGTCCAAGATATGGGTGGGTTTATGGCATTAAATTAGTTATTAATTCTCAAAGGTAAAAAAAGGGAGAAGTTCTGATTATTTGTTAAAAACAATTAGCAGATCAGGCCATTAAAATCAGTCTGAAATTATTTGCTTCAGTTTTTAGTGGAGTCCGAGTTGCTCATTTACTTTTGTTACTTTGTATGTATGATTTTAGTTACTTTATGTTCTTTGTTGTGTATGTCTGTTTTCCATGTCTGGTCTTTGTCCCTTGATTACATTCTTTTGATTACCGCTATAACCTTGGTTCCATTGATTACTCTTTCAAATACTTTAAATTATGACATAACGATTTTTGTTTGTGTAGGATAGTTCCTTCTATTTTAATACGAAAAAGTGTGCTTTTTTTACATAGAAAAAAATTAATTAAATAGAACAAGGTATTAACACTCAATATATTAAAGGAGGCAAGAATTTTTATTGCCTAAATAAATCACTGGGGAAAGAAAATGTACATTTTATAAAACTTTTTTAAGTTTATATATTTATTAGATGCTAGCTCACCAGTTTTAATGTCTAAATGTTGTTTTATTATTATTATTACTTACACAGTTTTGAAAATGTATCAAATTCATCAGACTGCAACCTGACATTATTTCAACAAATATTCAGTAGAACTGTAGATTAAAATATTTATTTTCTAATTAAAAATCATTTCAAGTACATGCACAGGACATGTATTTTTTTTAAATATTTTTTTCATTATGAAAATGACTGAAATCTTAGACATGTGGAATGGTATATAGCATGATGAGATGTCTGAAGAAAGGAAGGGTGCTCTATTTTATCTCAAGGTACTTGTAGCCACGGACATTTAATACTTACTACAGCAGTTATGTCTATAATGGGACAATCTTCTCCCTAATTACTTCTTGCCAAACACAATTTATATGTAATATATTTGAATTTTCTGAGTTCTAAATTCTGGAAACTCATTAAATTTGACAACCATACCAGTATTTCATTCAGTGTTGCAGTGCTGGTGAGTAATGATACCATGAAAATGGCAATATTTTTTATCATAGTTTGCATGAGTTCTTTGAATTACAGTAAGTAGTCCGTGTCAAATAAAAAGGTGAGGCGTCAAAATACATTAAATATGTATTGTTTCCAAATTCCAAAACCCTACCAATCTGACATAATTTGGATCATTACGGTGTATGCATCTGCAACAAGAAATCTGATTTGTTCCATGTGTCACATATTTCCTTCCCTCCTTCTTCTACCTTGTACTTTTTATGAGCAACTCAAAAAGCAAAGGACGCTTACCCAACCGATGCACCTATTCCATGCTCCCAGTTGTTCGTGGAGTCATTGCTCATTTATTTTTGTTAGTTTGTATGTATCACTTTATTTATTATGTGTTCTTTGTTGTGTTTGTCTCTTTTCCATGTCTGCTCTTTGTCTGTATGATTACTCTTTCATCCAATGATGAGTTCTCGATTTGAAAAGACCTTTATTTGAAAATCGTGTCTTTTTTCTGGATTCTAATGATGTAAATAGTCAAATTAAACTTTCAACATGGTGGGGTTTTTATATCATGTTTCACCCACTGCCTGATTCTTACAGGTGTGGCAAATAAAGATAAAAAAAAAATGAAGAAGTATTGCATTTCCAAGTATTTATACTTCATGATCTCCCGAAAAAAATTATCAATGTGTGTGTAAAGTTTACCTTTTTAAGATGTTGATAGGTGCAATTCAGTTATTATACAATATGGAAAAATTGCGATGAAATGTTCCCGCACTTTTTTCCTAATATAAGCAGTCAAAAACAACTATCTACGTTGTAGATGCTTCAGGAATGTTAATGTAAAGAAAGGTTTGAACCCTTCGTATGATGCTAAATCTATATAACAGCTAGAATCTTTCTTTTCAAAATGACTGAGGAAAAAACTAGAACTCGGTGATGGAAAACAAGACGACAAAAGGAAACGAGTTCATATCAGTAAAAAATATGTACATGTAGAGAAGACATCCTGTTAGACGATATCTATCCAATTTCATTTACACACAGAAATGATCTTTTCCAGAATAGAATAACAAATTATGCTATTTAAAACACATAGAAAATCCCAAACAATGGGGAAATTACAAAGATCACCTGTGAAAAATAGCACAATGTAAATAGGCGCTCCTTTTGATAGACAATATTTGCAATCATTTCCTTGTAAAATAAGACCAACGAAAAAATAATGTTAATCTACAAACCTCTGCAGTAAAACAATTGTTAAATACTATTTATCAACTCAATGTTGCAAGCTATAATGGCTGTAACTTCCGGGTCTCAAGTTAAAAAAAGCTACGATTAAATGCAGTGACATGTTTCCCATAAATAGAAATAAAATATAAATAATTGAACCGGAAGAGCGTTGATAAACAAGAATTTTTAGGAGTTGCCTATTCACTGATCAAAATGGGTGTAATTACAGAAATTGGTTTCTAGAACAAATTTGTCAGTCTGAAACAATTGTCATTCTCTACCATACATGTACACTTTTTTGGCACAGTTAAGGCACCTTGACGAGTGTGGCTGAAAAAAAACTGCTCTCTAATTTACTGTACCACAATGTTATTCCCTTATTCAAAAAGGCGTCGTTTTTTTTTTTTTTTTTTTTTTTTTCGTTTTTTTTTCTCTCTCTCTCTCTCTCCATGTTTAGAATTATCAAGGGAACCAAGGTTATAGCAGTATACAAAATAATGTGATCCAGGGACAAAGACCAGACATGGAAAACAGACACACATAACAAAAAACATGAAGTAACTTAAATCATACATTCAAAGTATCAAAAGCAAATGAGCAACTCGGACTCCATTAAAAACTGGGAGCATGGACCGGATGCACGAGTTTCAAAAACGCCTTAGGTGAGTTTTTGAAGCCATGGGACAGCAGACAGCATAAACTCAGATATTTGTGTATATTTAACTAGGATTTATATTTGATCAAGGGACAGTGAAGACCTGGAAACTTTAATGCTTTCAAGTAAGTAGGCATATTCCAATGCCAGGTATGGATGAAACATTATTCTGTTATTTTATTTTTTTTTTACCGAAATACGTATGTAGCATTTCACTTTTAGGTGAGGTTCAATAAATGCCTTCCAAACTATTGTAGGCAATATGTATTTATCATTTTACCACATTGTTATTTACATTTTACCACTATAAGAAAAAAAATAATTTAAATTGTTGCTCCAAAAAGACAATAGTAAGATGCGCTTTGAGTGGTCTAGCATAATTATGCTAGAAAAGCTCTTCTGTTGACGTAGATCGCTGTCAATAAGTGCAGCTGAAGAATTTCCTCGCGATACCGGACAACATTCAAGTTGCCTGAATGGGTACCAGCTGTGTTCTAATGGCGTATGAGACGCCTGCCGACATCATGTCACTGCCTCCGCTGAAATTGTCGACTTCTACTACGACATTCTGGGCGAAATGTTCATTACGGTGCCTGTAGACATGTATTCTGTCGTCTCATTTTTCAAGTTGAAAACGAGATTTGACACTAAACAAGACGCGTCTCCAGTTCTGTAGGTTCCAGTCACGAACTGCATTACACCATCGAACCTTCGTCTGGTGGTGTTGGTGTATGAGAGTGGCTCCAAAGTACGGTCTTCTTGTGCGCAACTCGTAGTTATGTATGCGATTTTATATGGTATGTGTATTCAAGGAATGTTATTGGCTGTTGGTGTACATGTAGCAGCGACAGTCCTATTCCTCAGGTGGAACAACCGGATACAACGATCATGGGCTACAGATGTGACACGCGGGCGGCCTAAACAATGTCTGTTTTGTGTATTGCGCATGTTATGCTGCTGGTATCGTTCCCATAGATGAGATTTCGTACTGTGGTGAACGTTGTAACGTCTGGCATTATTGGATTCCCTGGCCTAGACAAACTGTCCCGTATTACCATACATCGTGTACTAAGTTACAGTCCTAGATTAAACATACAAAAAGAAATGCCCCAGCCAGCGAAAGCTATGTTTTATAGCCTAGCTGGCCGAGTTGTCTAGGGCGCTGGGCTTTGTGCAGGTACACCATGTATTCATCCCCCGTCATCAACTTAAATATTATTTTCAGGTACATTGTACCGTATTGCAAACACCTACCATTTACGACTAAATTTGTCACCCAAAATAAACTGATTTTGAATTTTTTTGCCACGTTTTATACCTCGGTTTTGATTTTTTTTCTTTTTTTTTCGAAAGAAAATAATTTACATTAATTTTATTCAATTCACCAATACACTTACGGTTTTTGCGTTACATGCAGTATATGTATAGATCCCACCGACAAACCGAGTAAATTGACATATTTTTAAATGTCAAAACCCCTGGAGTATTAATGCTTCAATATTTTTTAAGCATATAACCACTGCAAAAAAGATATTTTGGGCACTATTGATTTAGATATCAATGTATTTTAAATGGCTGCTCATTTTTGGCGCTTAATTCTCAATTTTAAGGTAACAATTATGACGAATATATTACAAATCTTTCAGGACAGGCGTTAAAATGTCAATTTTGTGGTCACAATAAAGATAAAATAATATAATAAAAAGGGTTATATTCTAAATTCACCCTGTTCAACCGAACATAAAATATTTATGTGCATAACTGCCCAATTTTCAAGGCAAAGACCTCTCACATGCTAGTAATCATTATCTCATATATAGGCATAAATAATCAAAAATCATATTTGATTTTGTCAGGCACGGTGACCATGCTAATTTATTTTCACATATATAACACTTATCTAATAAATGCTGTGTCCACAAATTGCACAAAATAGTCCAGAATTATTAATTTTCGCTGAAAAGTCCTCATAAACCATACACTGGCTGACACAATCTATAAATAAACAAATGTTATCATTACTATAAACTCATAAGAAATATATATTATTGAAATGTAAATATGTCTACAATATTTCTATCCGACGTGGTCACCGCCCAAACCTCGATAATTTAAAAACGTGCCAAATTTCTTTATATACTGCCCGTGCATGGCAAATCGGTTCATATCAAATCTAACAACAGCCTGAACTATGAAAATTACTACCCGTATAGCACATAAATATATTTATATTCTAAATTCACCCTGTTCAACCGAACATAAAATATTTATGTGCATAACTGCCCAATTTTCAAGGCAAAGACCTCTCACATGCTAGTAACCATTATCTCATATATAGGCATAAATAATCAAAAATCATATTTGATTTTGTCAGGCACGGTGACCATGTCGATGTACAAAGAAAGCTGCTATTACAAGCCAAGATTTTGTGAAACTAATAAACGATTATTCAAATCCTCTGAAAGATATCCATCTTTGGCTTGGTCGGATTTCCAGCGACCGTGCATTTTAAATAACCTAACTGAGATTCCATATTTTGCTGCCATTGTAGCACCGCCTGATCGGAAACTATGCAAACCAAATTCTTTTTCGATACATCCAATTTTACTTAGAGCTTCTTTAATTAGCTCTCTAGCCCGAGTTTAAGATAACTTTTATTTTTCGAACGTAATATATAACTTTTCGATTTTTTCAAAAAAGATAAGGATTTAAAAATATACATATCTGAATTCATATCAATATCTGCCTCTGTCAAATAAGACTGTAATATTTTGACCGGACAAAATGAACTACTTAAACTTGAAATGTAAAACATTTTTGCCTTTTCTATAACAGTCAGTTTTACTTTTTTCTATAAAAATGTCTAAATACTTCTCTGTGAACGAAATAGTTTTAGCCTTAATATCGGAAAGTTCGATATATCTGAGAAAACCTGTATTAGCTAAAGCACACATAGATAACAAGCGTAAATCTTTAAGTGTTCTTGCAGGTTTGTTGTATACATTAAAAAGTCTTTTGACAATATCTGGGCCTACTGGTGTCTTTTTCTTAATAGGTCTAGCACGTATACGCTTGGATGCATCAAGTATGCTTCTAACAATATCAGAGTCGCATGGATTATTGAGACCTGCTGTTTGATGTGCCCATTTTATGCCATAAAATGCTGTTTCTACTACACTAAAGTGATTACTAGTATCTATTAGATGTTGCAAATATAAACTCACATACAATTCACTGCATGGAAGAACTGTCGATATTTCTGGATAGCTCTTTGTCCATATCAAAAATCGTTTAAAAGAACCAATATATTTAGAAACTGTTGTTTTGGCTCTTGCATCTAATACTGTAGCTGGGAGTTTTTGAAAAAGAATTTTCAACTGGGGATGTGTAATAACTTCTTTCTGTGTCCAAAAAACAGATGAAAAAATTTTCTGCAAAACAGAAAATATGTCCAGTGACTCTCAAATGTGCACTGTCCGTTAAAAAATCCAGTGACCATAAAATATTTCAGTCCAGTGACCATCAGTCCAATGAATCTCATTAATCCAGCGACAAAAATAAAAACTGTTGTCCCGTGACAGTAACTAATCTGTAAATAGAACCACATAATTAGACATTTACAGCAGTTAATTTCACAGCTAACACAGTACCCTTAAAATCTCCTCTAGCAAAAATAGAATTCTTGTTTTGACCTGGTACAAAAATTCTATTTGTCTCATGGGACTCGAAAACATCTTTAACATAAGGTTTATATATAAAATTTTCATCGAATAATAGACGCCAAAACGGCGAAGAAGGCCATCTAGGCACTACCAATGTACCCACAGCTTTGCATTTAACTAAATGATTTATCACTTTAGATACCATAGAAACAGGAGGCACAAGCCAATTATTGTGTCCATTCCAGTTACTTGTAAATGAATCAATATTTTCTGAACCGGGATTCCAATATAAAGAATTATATCTGTATAACTTTTTATTGTCCATATTTGTGAACCTATCAATTGTATGAGGACCCTATAAATTATTCATAAAATCAAAAAATTCAGTAGAGATACCCCAATCATCAACATCAATAATTAGACTTAGAAAATCTGCTCGTTTATTTTGATCTCGTGGAACCCACTTCACATATAGCGAAACACAATTAGCTATGCAAAAATTGTAAATAAAAAGTGTCAGACTTTGTAGTTCTAATATTTTACTACCATTCTCTATAACACTGACGGCATTCTGACTGTCTGTATAAAATGTTACAGTGCTGCCATAAATTAGATCACAAAAAGAGCTTAAGCAAATTTCAATTGCTTTAATCTCTCCCCATGTAGAATTTTTTACCTTTTCTGAAAATGTCCAAGATTTGTACATGACATGTGAAGAGTTTTGAATGAAACCTGCTGCACCTGTATCACTTGCATCGGAAAAAATACTATACTCACTTTCTTTGACTAACAGAGGGACCGGAATCAACAATTGAAGATTATTTTTCCAAAAAAACAAGTTCAAAAGCTACATCACTAAAAAATTAATGTTAATAAATTGACCCCAATCATCACGTTCATTGATCACTGAAAATAAAGCTCTAGTCATAATTTGTGTAACATTTCCAATAGGTGGTGTAAGGGAAATAACCTTCCCGCAATTTTTGGCGAGAGTTCTTATTCTGATCTTGTTAGAATTAGCTAATAAAATGCTTATCAGTTCTTGCAAATCTAAAACTTTCGCCTCAGGAATATGCAAAACGCATTCTTGTTAATCCCATATAAATCCTAACCACTGAACTGTAGAAGAGGGAAACCAGATACTCTTTTCTTTATTAGGCACAAATCCAGATGCAATTAAATCAGACTTAACAATATCTGAATGTAATTTACCTATTGTACAGTTTTCTGCAATACCAAATCCATCATCCAAATAAACGACTATTTGTATGCCCTTTTTTTCGCCAGTGCGTTACCAATTGTCTGACAATCTTAGTAAACACATATCCGCTCGATTTTAATCCAAAATCAATATTTTGAAACTTCCACGAGAACTTAAGTATTTTTGACAAGGTTTAAATATATCTATATGATGGTACCCTGACTTTAAATCAAACAAAAAACCAACAGAATTATGTTTTACATACTGTTTTACGACCTTCCAATCTTCAAACTTAATTTTGTTTACTAACACCTGTTTATTGACATGCCTTAAATCCAGAACAAGTTTATGTTTACCTTTAGCATTTACCGATAAGGTCAGTGGGTTTACTACGAGCGGTCTGTTTGACACTTCTTTTACCAAACCACCCCTAACTAAATCTAAAATAGCTTCGACTGGTCTCTTTCGTGGAATTGATTCCTTCTCTGCCCTTGTAAACTCGATTTTCTTAACGGCTCTGTTATCTGCTGCACGAATACGCTTTTCATCTTCTGAATCGCTAGCAAGCTCGTCAGATATGTATTCATCTACTGTTTGCCAACCACCCTCCGACTTGTCTGCTATCCTAATGTGTTTGTTCCTTTTCGTTAACAAATCCTGCGAATCCTTGATATATCTGACGGCTTTTCTTGTACGCCATTGTTCAATACAATAAACAGCAGAATCCAGATTATCTAGAATATCCACGTTCAGTTCAAACTGGACTCTGTTCCCTTTGAATTTGAAATTTGTTTCCGCCTTCTTGACCTTTTTTGCTAAAAAATGGGTGGACTCGTTTAAATTCTTTTCAAGATCGTTTATCTTATTGTTAGTGTAAGTCTTTATGAGCGAGAATAAATCGGAATTTGACAATTCTTCTCGTAAGGTGGACAATTTTCAAATGGCGATGATTATAATAACAGTATAAACATTTTGGCCTAGTACTAGTACTCACATAAATCAAATGCCAACGAAGAACGAGCAATCAAAGGAACCATGATTGAAAGATTCCTGTCATAAATCAAGGAGTCCATCACTGACTCAAATGATAAATAGACATAGCTAAAGATCTGCCAACTACTATCAAACAATTAGGAAGCCGTGCGTGACACCTTTTTCAGCCAACTACCTATCATATTCTTCTTCTTAACATAAATCAAAGACTGAAGTCTTCGAAGTCGCTAATCATCAAAATATACTCTGCCACTGATTTTAGCATACTTCAAAACATCCAAAATGGCACGAATGCAATATGCTCTAAAATCTTGGTTCCCTTGATCTGATTACTCTTTCGAAACCGTGAAGACCCGAATGTTTTCAATCAAAACAACTGGTTACCAGGAACCAAATTAAACAACTGGCAACAGCTATACATAGATATCGGCCTGAAAATGTATATGACCTTTATAGTCAATTATAAGGAGTCCCTGTGTTTTGAATCGGAAACCTGGTAATATTACATTAATTCAATGTTAACCGATCATTTCATCTTTTAATGTTAATTCCCCCTTCTTATACACGCGAAAAACACACATAGACATTTTAGCGATCTTTGTGTCGCTTTTTACACAGATCAGGAAATCAGATTAGGAACCAGATTAAACAACTGGCAATGAATATAGATTTCGGGTTTTGCTAATGTATATGACCTATATAGTCTTGTAACGACCCCATGTGCCTGAATCGGATACTGGTAAATGTTCATTGCTAACCGATTATTTCATGTAAACTTCCCGTTTTCATACAAGCAAGAAAACGAGTATGTTATTTGAGAGGTACATTTTGATCGCGTATGAAGCTAGAACTATGACGCTATGGTGGTAATCACGGCACAGATCTGCAGCATAACGCGGAGTAGTAATATATATACATGTAATTATGCAAATCATATGCAAATATAAAGTATTGAAATTACGAGTGCAAGAAGTCGTTAACAATATTAGCGGCATAAAAAGGAATACGTCAACAAAATTTTGAAACAAGATATAAGACTGCATGAATCTTAGTTGTATTTGTATTTCAAATTTAGATTTGATCTACTTTATTTTTAATCAAAACACGGGAAATATTATCATGAAGTAAGATAAAATAATAATAAAAATAAAAATAAAAAACTGTTGTTTGATGAAGTACTTTGATACACCCCTCAGGAGGAATATGAATGTACATGTAAATTGTTCACGTTCATGTGTAAATATCTGTGCTTAATAGCCTACGTGTAGTTTTAGTATTTGTTATGACAGGCTTTAACTAACAGTTGTGCTAATCGGTCCTGTCGTGCTAATTGTTGTCTGCAGTTCAGTTTTTTTTTTTTTTTTTTGTTTTTTTTTTTTTTGCGTCTTTTCGAATATTTAAATATAAATTTAAGCGTCTATGTTTTGTATGAAATTTGTCTTTTATTTTAGTGAGCTGCGTCTTGTATTACTTTTGTATTCAATCCATGTCTCCAAGAGTTTGTTATCCGCCTCTTGAAAATCTTGAAAAAAACAAAAGCAGGCGCGTCCCGGGTGGTGGATTTTATGGGGTGCGACAATGCTTTGTAGGTTGTCAAGTTATATAAGCATGGCCTGATCGTGTATCATCTGAAGTATAGTTGTATGAATATACACGTGACATTTATTGAAATTATTTTTCGAACCTGAATTTAAGATATGCCAAGCTTTCATGCATTTTAGCGGAGATACGATTTGGATTTATGTTGATATTCGGAAACTCTACAAAAGGGGACCCCTTGCTATTTTGATCCAAAATTGAAGTTTGTCACTTCTGGTCTTCTTAACTTCTCTTTTCATCCCCATCATTACGACTGCTGAATAGCGAGCATTTCGAAAGCTGCAGGTTTTAAGCTCCCACCGGGAGACGGACAAGACTTGGCGATTACGGAATGTATGACGAAATATTGGGAGACTCCAGCCGAAAGCAGTCGAAAGCGCGAGAGTTGATACCTACATAGATGCATTTATTTCAAACTTTCCCATATTAATTTAGTATTATTCGTAATCATGAATTCTAATGAAAAAAGTTCCACTTTTACTTTTCTCGTGTATATATTTTAAAACTTCGCAAATGTGATAGGAATTGTTGATTTAACTAAAAGTAATGTAAGGTTTTCAACAATGATTAATTTTGTACATGTACGGTACGTGCTAATTATGTTTCAGTTATTGTACTCAGAAACATTTAACACATTGCTCGGTGATCTGTTGATTTGTCTGTCTGTCTGTCTGTGTGGTGTCCCAGTACATTATTTAGCGTTTCTTTCCCAAGCCCGATAACTCCCCTCACATTTAGGAACATTGACATGTTTACATTTTATTCACACAAAAACTTGAGAAATTATAGAACTCCACAGGGTAAGAAACATTCCTAGCCTAAGATTGATTTATTCACAATTAATAGAATGCATTATAATTGTTTTTTATTGATATAAACCATTAATTTACATGACAAAACGGTGATGAAAGGGTCGTTCGAGTTTGTGACCCGAATCAGGTTTTCAATGTCTTTTGAAGTGTATATATGTTTGACTACACACATTTGATTATTATTCATGATATTTCCGTAATGTTTATGCATTGTTTATTATTGTATTTTCGATATTTAGGCATTTTATAGAATATTTGGCAGTAATGAGCCAAGCGATAGAATCACATTTTTTGCAAAAGTAAATGATAACATAGATATTTTAAAGGACCTATTAGGCGTTATGCTCAGATTTTTTTGTTGTTATAGGACAATTAGGTTTGCTTTTAGAAGATATGTAGGCACAACATTTTTGAGCATCTACGTAAAATGCACTTTTATGGTGTTCTTATCATTTAGTTTAGACTTGTCACATTGAATTTTCATTTTGCTCACCAGTCTCAAAGGCTCCAATTTCTCCAATTTTTTTCGAAATTTATTTTTCAATGAAAACACATACTAGGATTGATTGTTTTGACATATTTTGACGTGATACTGATATTCATAGGCCTTTTATGATTATTAACGCTGATTTATGTTATTTTTCTGTACTTATTGGAACATGTGTTTATGATATTTCCCTTTTGTTTTGTAGCTTTTTACCTTCCTCCGGGAAGTTTTGTTATGAAATAAAGGAATTTACAACTCAATTAGGCTTAGGACATAACAGTCTGTCTGTATGTCTGTCTTTCTGTAGTTAAGCATGAGAAATATTAGTGAGTTTTAACTGGTTCTGAAGATATATATAGTCACTCATGCAGTGTTATCATGTAATTGACGAGAAAACGGTAACATATTATTTATAAATCTGTCTCATCTCTGTTGATTCTGTTTTGAGCGGAACATACTCGGAGGCGCGACGATCACCGAATTTTATACAAGTTTGATTCAAGTAAAACCCTATTTTACAGAACAAGAGACAATAATAATTTATTGCCTAAAGTTTTATAAAATGTAGAAGTAAAGGTACAAATGAAGATATTCTTTACAGGGCTAAGTGCGGGACTGCACCAATTCGAAACTACTCAATACATGTATGATATGGTACATTATAGTGTTGTCGGAAGTCGTTTCATCTTACATATTAATTGAAAACACTAAAACACACATAACAGATTAACAATAAACAGACGAGCAAATTTATCAGTCATACTTGTATGCCTCTAAGTTTTTCCACTTTATATGTCTAGCTGGTAGCGTAAAACATAACACTAAGGTGTAATTGCTTTTAACTTTATTCAACATACACCCATTTAATATGATTTAAAATTTGTTTATTTCATTTATAAATAAAAACAAATTTTCTCCATTGATTTTCATAATCCCGCTATTTCAGTGGGAATGTACTTTGAAGGATAAGTACTTTTGATTTCTTTTCTACCACTGGGTATTCTATGTCAGTTGACTACAAGTCTTTGTAAGAATTAGGCAATGTTGGAAAAAGTTCGAATCTGTCTGTCGAAACCCACTGGTTTGATATCATACTATCACTGAAGAAAGTCTTCTCTCTATTTGAGCATTGACATTGTACTTTAAGGAATGACTGTCATTTTTTTTTGGTCTATGAAGAAACAACCTCAATCAAGTGCATATGGTGCATACAAATAACTAGCTATGTAGGTTATTTTCATTTGTGCACCACGAGCATTGAGGTTATTCCAAATAGACCGAACAAAATATAACTGTCATTCCATTAATTAATTTTAGTATCAAAAGGTTGATTACGTCACATTACAAAATTTGGCTTCCCCCCCCAACCCCCTGCCATAATTTTGCCTACACTTCAATTTGGCCTCAGCTACGCGCCTGTTAATTCAGCTTCACATCCTAGCAAGCTACACTCCTTTTATCATTAAAATATATATAATATCCGTAGCGTGTTTCAGCTGTCCATTTAATCCGTATTTATTTCTTTTCTCACAGTAGCTTCACCTTAAGATCGTGTAGGCTAAACAAAACATTTAATGACGTGAAAGTCCGTTTCAGCTATAAAAGTTAGAGATAAAAAGATTTTCATCAAAGGAGAGAATAAATATATACTATGCTATTGATCTGTGAAACTCCACTTTTTATGCGGCAGTATTTCATGATGCAGAAACATTCAAATTGGATGAAATTTTGATGGGACATTATCCCAGAACTTTAAAAATGAAAATGATCATCCACATATTTTCCATTATCTTCCTCAATAAAGTAAAACGTACATTGTATGCAAATTGTTTAACCTATTTTAAAGTCAAAGATGTATTCAAAGGGAGGCAATTCATTTTAATAATAGGGCTTTCAAACCATTTGAAATTCATGGTACCAGTATCGCATTGCACATCCCTGAGCGGGTTTACGTCAAAACATGGATGCTATAAAAAAAATATATAGTGCATTTTCTTTTTGCCTTTCTACAAACTAATGTTTTGTCAAAAGATATTAACAATGACTTATAAAATAGAGGAAATATCAAATTGTTAGATGAAATATTTTTTAAAAGAAAATTTAACATAATAAAAGCTTAAGAGAAAATCTCATAAATGTCATAAAAATGTTCCACTAAAAAGGTGGGTTTGATGAGTGCAAAACGAAAGTGAAAGTAGAGAAAATGGCTATTTATAGTTCAAGACTACTTTTTCTGTCCGATCTTCGTGGATTCACCCTATTTTCTTTGTGGGAAATTATTTTTTCACATGTCCTTAGAAATGCTACATAAGTGAAAGTTTTATTGAATCTATTTTCATATTTTTTTTCCAAATCCTAAAAATATGCACTCCACTATAGAAGTCTATCGGAAAATTAATACTATACTGAGACATTTTGTAGTAATTTCTTTCGCATGAATATGTCTGAAAGTCTGTTATTCCGATTTTTAACATCGTGCACATGTGTTTTTCACTAATAATAGTTGCCACAAAAGGTGTACATTATATCAATATGATTGTTGCAATAACTAAGGGCTGGTTTTCTAAAAGCACTATTGTACGCAAACAAATTAGATTTTGTTCTTGATTTTATGCGTTAATAAAATAACTATACTACAGTTTTTCATTTATTGCATGTTCATATTTTGTTATGAACATTTTTAACCCAAAATCTATTTATTTTCGTTTCGCTTTCTGCATTCATTTTCGGTTTTAAAATAAATGTTTCTAAATAACCACTAAAGTGACCAGAAGTGACCTTGAGGTTGAATTATAACATGTCTATCATTTCCAAATATTATATTATAATTTCAACTCATCCTGATGAAATGTCGTGGGCGATAAGTGCCATCATCGAAACTAGTCATCTGTGAACCAAGATAGA
Source organism: Perna viridis (assembly GCA_037379345.1). Taxonomy (NCBI): domain Eukaryota; kingdom Metazoa; phylum Mollusca; class Bivalvia; order Mytilida; family Mytilidae; genus Perna; species Perna viridis. The sequence goes on from CM074515.1 coordinate 29,152,711, forward strand.
CGCATTTAAAGGGGGTAGGATAAAGTATGGATTTTTATTTACATTATGTGCTAGTAGCTTAAAGAAAGGAATGCATTGTTCAAACGAATATAATAAAAATATTCTTTATGAGATTCCAATATCAAGACCGATACAAAAACAAAAAATCATTGAAACGGCAAATTCAAAGTTGACATTGAAAATGCAGACAGTTTACAAAATATTGCTGTACTACAGGACCAGCTTGAGTACCTTAAGGCAAGATATTCATTTCGGAAACTATAACGATAATGATGCTTTGTAAATTTATACTAGATTCCAAGATAATAGAGTTTTCATTTCTTCATACTTCAAGATTGCGCTAATGGCTTGGTCAAAGTGACACAAGTAGTGTTTCAAGCCATTCCCAATACAAAAATACCAATAAAATATATTGCAATTTTCGATATGGTGTAAACGCGTGTTTCAAGGGAAAACCCTTTCATTAGTAGCATAAGAATCATTTATATAGGAAGATTTATATCCACAACTTAACAGTGTACAAGACCAAAAAATAAACTATCGAAATACAAATACAAGGGTATATGCCTATTTAAAATGTAGAGCATCACATAATTCATATTTTAACATTATTCATTTCCTTACTTCAGCAACATAACATTATTTTTAACCTTTCTTGTGAGAATTTTAGGTACAACAGCTCTTTTAAAAAAGAAAACCAAGTCCAAGATGGGTAAGCGCACTAGTATTGAACGTGTGCCTACTCTTTTCTCAAACAAGCTCCAACAAAGGAAACAATGTTGATACGGTAAACTAAGTGTAGCTTCCCATGTATAGAAAATGCTTTGGAAATTAATTCGATTCGATTATTTTCATGTCATCTCCATAGAAGTGTATTGATATTTAAAGCATTTTGAATATCGGCACGAATACCAAAATGTCAACAATGGGACAATTCAAAAAAGTCCTAAAGTACATGAGCTGAACGACAAAACTGGAAACAAAGTCGATCTACATTAACAATGGAGGGAGCCCAATAAAGCATATTACACCTTAAAACTGAAAATAAGAAACCCAAATTTAATGTTATAACAAATATGAAAACCATTCAAATGTTTCTAGTGCCCGGCGACTCGTACCCAACTCATATATTTTTTTTTCAAAAATGATGACCATTTTATATAAGAAGTTACAGATTAAAAAAAAACTAGCAAGATAATATATTTGCTTTATTTTTTTATTTTTTTATTATTTTTTTTTTTTGCAAGGAATATATCATTTTCAATTTGACAACTTTATATAGGTACTAATTCAAACATTTTCCAGCCTAGTAAAAATAGAACTCTTCAGTGCACCTATTCAAAAGAAAATGACCACTACTTTCTTTTACACTGACACTTGTGAATTAAAAAAATTAACCTTTACATGGGATTTTCTTCTTTAATGTCACTATCAATGTAGAGCGTAAAAATCAAGTTTCATCCAAATATTCTTATGATTGGAAATCTTTAAAAAAAAAATTGAATTACCACCCTTATCCCAGGTCTAATACCTCTAACAAATGTTTGACTACGGACTGGTTGCTCATGACAACCGGTGGTACATTTCTAATAGTGGTAGTAGCTACAAATAATAAGAATAAATTTGATATGCAATGAAACGCATTGTATGTTTTATTCTTCTCTAGCATTGCACCAAATATGGACCAAAGACTTGTATTTTAAAAATAAGAGTTTAATTTTGACAAAGGTGTCCATCCAATCCACCATTCATCCAAGTACATTTTGTACCCTTGCATTTCTTTAAACCATTTTGGTTAAAAAAAAACTTTCTTGAAAGAAATGGTATCGCCCATGTGTGAATTAGAGATGGAGTTGCTCCCTTATTATTTACCGGACCTTTTTTAGACTCCACTTTGACAGAATATTTCGGGAAGCTATACATTATTGTAAGTGAACACTTACTGTGTTTAACTTACCTGCATTGAAACAGGCGCGCTCTGGATCACCTGACGTAATATTCCTTTTTTATTATTATTTTTATTTTTGATTATATTTACATATAGATCTATTGCTAATGCTTTATTTTTTATGGGATGTCAGGTTTCCCTTATATCACTTTTTATTTGTTATTATATTTTACTTTATTTGCTGCACTGCAGTGGTTGATAGACATTGTCTATTATGTGTTTACCAATTTAGGCCGTGTATGGTTCATTTTTATTTGGATAGTACTATTATCGACGCTTTGATATTTTTGCCGATGTTTTATAAATCTTTGAAGAAATCATTGGTAAGTAGTTGGATTGTCCCTACCAGTTTTTCCCGCTGATTCAATTAAAATGTTCCATAAGTGTATCATGGAGACTATCTTGTATTCGATGGGGGTAGATGTACCTATTTACTACTCCAAGAAACCGCTTGATAGATCGTAATTATACATTTTAACTAGGTTTTGACCCTCTGTATTAGTTTTGATTTTAATTTTCCGTAAGAGATAGATTATATTACTGACAGATACAACTTCTAAAGAGTGGTAGTTAACTATTAGTGTTTGTTATCAACTGCCTTAACCTTTTTCCGACAGATGTGATTAGATGTTTCAGGGGGTTGTCTTGTCTGGAATAATGGAATATAAGGACAAATGTGTATCCTTCGCGCCTTATCATTTCGTTAATCATTACAATATTGCTGGAAAATAACTGTTTTCAAATAAAAGTCAGACCCAATAAGATTTACTTTTTACTATTTTACTATTTTATTTGTCTTGTAAAAACAAACTTTTTTCAATTAAGAGACCTTGACAATGTTTATTCCCTAATTAAACAATTATTTCACTGGAAGCTGTTAATTTTATTATTTATACTCGGCGTCACATAAATAACATACTGTTAAAATTTGAATAAAAATATTTTCTACGACTTTATTGACACCTACCGTCGTTTACATTGTCTTAAATGACTTGCTCGTTCGTTTAGCCAAACGGCTTCTCCCTAAACATTGAATCGTTAAATTCCGGTCAGATTTTAATTCTCGGTGCCAATATTTACATTGTAAAAAGTCGGCCATGTTCACAGTGATCGGGTTGCTAGGAGATGTTGTTTACGTTTAAATGGTTTGTCCAAAAACCGAAGAACCCAGAATGCATTTCGGCGTTATTTCGGATATCTCGGATTTATTTTATGCGAACAACGTACAATACCGAGAAGTTGATCAAGCAGACGATTGTCACCGGAGTTCGACGGGAACTTACGAACTTCGTTTGTAAACAAATCGTCCCGTAGAAACCAACATGGCGGATTTTAGTATGGGATTTTCCCGTAAGGATTTGTTACGCATGATTTAAGCTAATAAGCGACTTATTTAGGGAGAAGCCGTTTGGCTAAACGAATGAGCAAGTCATTTAAGACAATTTAAACGACGGTAGGTGTCAATAAAGTCGTAGAAAATATTTTTATTTAAATTTTAACAGTATGTTATTTATGTGACGCCGAGTATTGTACATAGTAATTATTCGGTTTGATCATTTTTGTTTTATTTTTTTTTTTTTTTGGGAGGGGAGGGGTTCTAAAAAGATAATGATTTATAAATCAACTATAATTTATTTGTAAACATAAATTGATGAATTTATATACTGTAAACAAACTGGAAGGGGATATCCATGTCAGTGATACCTAACGAAGACAAGCTGACCTTTCATGTCATATATATTTTCGATTTTCTCTATCGTTTAATGACCTGTTGGTTATGCTGGTGGGACCCGACTTATCCTCGCCTCAAATATCACATCGAATTACGATCTTGGCAGCGGTACCGTGGTTAATCATCCCTAAAATATTCAGGGTGATTTTGCGATCAAATAACTCGAAGACGCTGCACGAGAGGTAGTTGTCCATATTTATGAGGCAGCTTGTCTAAAGTTGTTTTTTTTTCTATGAACTGTTGGTGTTGATACTGTCGCCCTCAATCTTCTCGAATGATGAGCCCAATTTATTTTATCTTTACTCTTGGATCGACATTTGACCCCCCACCTGACGCCATTATAACGAATTGTCGGACACGCATGACCTTAGAAATAGATCCTACTACAAAATCCGTTTATGTAGTAAAGCATTGACTATTTATGAGCTTTGTACGTTTTTAAGTTTTGGTTATTTTTTTTCACTTTAATTAGGTATTCACTTAAACAAATTAAAAATGAAGAGTAAGAGCACAATTTCGAATAATACTTTTTTACTTTTTGGAAAAAATTTAGCAGATTTTAATTTGAATAATACTTATTTACTTTTTGCTCACATTGAGCAGATTTTAATTTAGTTAATAGATTCGGAATAAATACATCTAACGTAAATATTGAAATATTCTTAAAACGTTTCCTACATAAATAGAATGTATACCCAAGTATAATCATAAACAATCACAGTACAAAACCTACTGTACATTTCTGAAGAGGTACCTTGTCTCAACACAAACACAACACAAGCATACAAATGGGGGTATTTATGAAAAAAAATAAAAATCAATATATATGATCTCATCAACGAAAAAAGACTTAATTAAAAGGAGTATGCGAATTTTCTCTTTCTAATTCAGCTTTCGAAATATATAGACATACAAGAGTAGGGAAAATGTATATCAGTCTGTCTCGATGTCGATCGGAAGTAAATAGAAGTTTTTACCTTAAAAAACGTGTTTTGTTGTTGTTGTAACGTTTTGTATAAACAACGAATATAAACGAGTTGACGAGAAAAACATTGTATTTTCTCTTAATTTAGACTTTTTTCTGCAAAGTTACTTCCTTTCTTTTTTACATGCACCTTTACGGAAGTTTCTTTTTAATAAAGTCTGTTTTTGATCACTATCTTCTAATTTTTAAAGCCATTCCACAGGTTTGCTAATTGTTGACATAGCGTCACAATTAACATTTCAAAGCATAATTTTTCTATCAGATTATTAGAATAAACGCTTGAAGTCAAATGTTTTAATTAATCTATACAGGAAAACTATTTCCTGATGTTTTAAAGGCTTTTTCAAAACATCTTGCCAGCAAGTATACATAATACTTTTCAACAAAGTCATATACATATACAAATCAGTCATTTGACAACAATTTAAATGCTAAATTAAATAAAGATCTTAACATAGTATGATACATATTGGTCTGTCGAAATGTTAATTCTTGAACTCGTCGTCTTATGTTTCTTCCTTCAAGTTGGTCGAATAATTGTACCCTACTGCCTTCGTTATCGCAGAAACGTATGAATTTCTTCTTTCTTTCGTCTCGTTCCAATTAAAAGTTAACTGATGACATTTATTCGGGTCAGAACTATATACTGTGTCAAATATTTATTCATAATTCAAATTAAGAGCTATATAAAGTTTGAATGTTATGCCAACACTTCTGAATTGCTTAGGGTTCAACGTCTGTTTAATTTCCACTTAGTGATAATAAGCATTTAAAGCATACAACGCTACAATGTGTTGTTCTGAACGATTCATTAAGACGCTTCCTTGTAAATATTGTACTACAACACAGCTCTTTACCGTTTTTAATTGCCTAAGGTTATTGGTCTAATACATGTAACGTCACTTGCGAAACGTTCTTCATGTTAAAGTACGCCGATGTATACCACCATAACCACAAAAGTGAGTGAGGATCAAGAAGGACCAATGACTCAAAAAAGCAAAAACATGAAGAAACATATACCGACAAGAAACAGTGAAAAACCTGGATATGTATGTTATAATATGTAGTGCGCATTGTCAATAGAAGTGAGCAACATTTGCTCTCGAATTTTTATGTATTTAACACTCACGAGCAGCTCCAGATAGATTTTGTCCCTTTTTGTTTGGTTAAGTGGGTCTGTTTCATGTTTTATACATGTTCTTGAAATAAAAATAGTTTTCACGGATGTCAGGAAATATTGTACACATAACCTTGCGATGTCAACGATGCGCAACTGACAGCTTTGCATTAATTCCAAATTGATTGCCTTTAATATCCTGTAAAACCATAGGTATAATCTGAGCTATATTTACTCCAACGCGGGTTGCGGGTTCGTTATTTTGGATAGCCAGTGAAACAGTAGAGAAAGATGCTTAAGAACATTATTCATTTCCCGAACTGCAGCCGTTCCAGAATATGGTACCGTGGCCAGCATACCCCCTCCCCTAGAGGGATTTTTGAAGACCTATATAGCGTTCATAACACATTTCTGCCTGTTTGGCAAGGAATAAGTGCAGCGCTATCTCAGGATTAAAGAAATAGTGATGGCCGTGATGTGAAAATGACATAATTTTGTAAAAACTTAGTTTTCCAGTAAAGAAAATAACAGATGTTTGGTACCATGAAAATGCTCAGTTTTGTTTAAGCTTTAAAATGAGTCTATGATTCATAGTTTAGATTTTAAAATTAAAGCCCTACAAAATTTTCAATTGAAATTCATCGAATTTGGAGATCCTTAAAGATTTGTTTGCAAGCAGGCGTGATTTTAAAGCCTGGTTTTAATATAACAAAATCCTACTTGTTTGGTAAAATATTACTTATAATGGGGGTAAATTGACTGTCCCCCACACCCCCGCTAGTTTAGGCAATATAAGTCTATCGTATATATGAAGGAAATTGACCAATATTTTCTATGTTAATTACGATAAAACTATAAATCTCATTTTAGAGGTAAGTATGAATTATAAATGAGGCTCATGGTTTTTGTAAGTTAAAACTCATACATATAGGACTGAAGACTTAAGCCCTTCCATTAGACTTGAGTCCTTCCATTTTTCACCTAATAACAGTTAAGGCATTATAAATTTACAAAACTATACTGAAACCACACCAAACAATGTTACTATGGATTCACTTGCTATGAAACTACAAGTACAACATGAACTATGATGAAAATTGGAAATTTCAGATTTGTACATTTCAATCTTTTTTTAATTTAGTTCTGTTTCTGCAGACAGTGTAAAGTCATGACATTTCTTTTCCTGAAAAATACATTGTGTTGGTAGTAATTTATGATTATGAGTACAGACAAAAGAGACAAGTGGAAGTCTGCCCTTTACTGATTGGTTTGAATTGTTGCGTATTCCAGTAGAACTTTATTGGAGAAATATCCACTAAAACATGTTTTCAATTGTAAGGACACTTTAATTTCATCATATCTTAAGCATTTGAAACTGAAATAATACAAAATAGTTTAGCAAATATTTACAACTGAAATGAATTCAGCAAGCATGTTTAAAGCGACATTTTGTTTTTACATTTCACTGTTCAATAAGCCAGGAGACCATTGTTTACCAGTACTTCTTTTTGAAAGAACGATAGTTTTGTTTCCATTTTTCAGTTATTAATTTAAAAAAACCCAGATATTTATACTGCTGTTTTATTCTTTTGTAACACAGAAACCTACGGAACAAAAGGATGACTTGATATTCTTATGTGGAATATTCCTTGTGAGGAAAAAACAATCTTATTCGATATAGAAGGCTCCGAACTCCAAAATTACCAAACTGCCATATGAAAAAATTCTTTTTGTACATAAACTAATATTAAATGCGATCATTTCTCGATATTTTGATGACAACTTACAGTAAATTCATTAACTGTCATTTTATACTTGTTTTGTTTTTTTTTAATTTTCTGTTCATCTCTGAATAGAGGGAAACTTATAATAATGATGACTAATCAACATATTAGGTAATGTATATGTGTGTAATATAGGTCTTCCCTGGTTATACATATGATTGAGCTATTAATTTTGATACTAAAAAAGTAACCCCAAGAGTTTCAATGGAAGTAAACCAATTCATGTCGTGGATATCATCTTTTTTTAATATGTCATATAAAAAACTGGAAATACTTGTGTCAAGAGAGTGGAGTTTGAGCTGTATATGGTAAATGTTATCATTTAAGATAGAATTTGTTCTATTCTGTTTGTTATAAAGTTAGCAACTTTTTTATACCCTAATAGTAAAGAGGAAAATCTTGTCTTTATTTTGATTTCATTTTTATTAACAAAAAGAATTTGTTTTACTTGGATGACAGCAAAATGTTTTATAGATGAATACTTAGAAATGACTCTGTGGCCAACTTTAAGACCCTGGTTTCCATGACAACGTTGCATTCATTTACAGACGTATTTATGTTTCTAATGCACATATCTATCAAATTATATAAGTCTGCAAAACTCCCTCTAAAGGGGTCTGGAGTTCTTGTTCTGGCCCACGGGCTAATAGCGTATTCTTTCGGGCAAAGGAAACATTGTTTCTTTCAAACTGACACCGACCCATCGATGATATTTTGAACACTTTTTTGGAAGGGAAAATATATAACTAAAATATGCCAAATGGTGTGCTCTGATCAACGTGAAACATGGCTTCATAACAAATATCAGACACTAAATATACAGTACGATATCTTATCAAATGCAAAAAAAACCAAAAACAGAAACAGAAACTATGTATAATCAAAATTGTTTTACATTTTGGATGAATCGTATGCGGACTACACCTCAGATCTCTCATTACTTGGGTGCATCCAACAAGATCATCATCCACCTCGCATGAAAAAAAAATGCAATAGGGCCGTTATGTTGTATGAACACATTAAAAATGAAGTGGTGACGCTTGCTAATCGTAAGGATGGCTTCAAACTAACTTTCAATAATTATCTTATTACTAAACTACATGTACCAGCAGAAACGCCTGAAATCATTTTTTGCAATTAATTTATACAGAAAAAATAATTAAATATTTCCTGGTACTTTAGAGGCTTTTTCCTAAAATACTATATTCAAATATATATATACATATTACTATTCAACACAATCATACGGATATACACATTGGACTATCAATAGGTACATGTTAGATTTTCTCAGATTACATTTTCTTTTTGCTGACTATATATGACACATAGGGAATTATTGTAATACGTTGTAAATTAAAATATCATTATCGTTCCGTAAGAATAGTTCATTAAAAATATAAAGTTTGTAAATGTAATAGTAATATTACAGGTAATGATGATGACTCATCACAAGTACTTTAGTACTTTAGTATTTGGAGTAGAATAAGGAAGAACTGCAAGATCTTCTAACAATATCAGTGTTGAGAGTGGAAGCATTATGATGATGAACTTACTATATAAACTGCTGCTTTTGCATGGTAAGTGTATCAACTAAATTTTAAGGCTTAAAAAAACAGTTGTCTGTAATGAAACGTAGCATGAAATCCGTTAGTCTGCCTAAATTTTCAATCTTCCTCTTGTCTCTGGTAAAACTATGCGAGTACCTTCAAATATATTTTTGCTGCTTGACCCTATATAGTCAAAGTATATAAAAGGTGAGCTGATGAAAAAGCAATTTAATGATAGTGGTCGGAACACATTTAACGTTCCGCTAAAGTCAAAATCTAGGACATTTCGTATTCAAAACTTTTCATTCATAGTTTTAGTGATTCATTAAATGTAGCATTTGAACTTTGCTAAATACATCTTAATATGATTAATGACATATTATATGTACCGATACCCCCTATTATGTGCGTTACATCTGATTTTTAATGATTTTATGTACTGGTTACTGAACTACCGGTTGAGAACATCCGTGCATTACAAATTATCGTTTTCAAACTAAAAACAAGAAACTAATGATAAAAAAATAAAACTGAGATTAAGAGAGCACTTTTCTTCATCCTGAAGATGGATTAAAATAAAACGTCATGTTTTTCAGTCATTATATAATTATTCGAATTATATAAACAAATGTCGGTATGGTCAAACAATCATTCCTGTTATTCGTAACTGAAGTTACTTTCTCTTATGATTATCATCCTTTCATTTTTATACCTGTGAAATGAAGGCTTTAGCTCTTGACACCATCGAAATCAATTTTTAGATACGTACAGATTTTGCTTTTGTGCGGTTTTGTTTAAAATTACGCATCCAAACGCATGTTTCCACTGAACAGATGCATGTATCCCCTTACGGTATATTTAATGTATATTATGCCAAGGTTGACTTCAGAATGTCTATTTCACCTATCTCACTTTAATATTTACAAGGTGTAATGAAGATGTCTGAAGGCAAACCTCTAAATGAACACATAAAATACGTAAATATCGGAGAAACAGTCGTACTGGAGTGTTATAGGTCACACCTTAAAATTGAGAAAGCAGTATGGCGAAAAGGAGAATTTACGCTTTTCCAGGAATCATATTTAAATCCCGATGTTGTAGAAACTTACAAATACAGCATTGTTGGTAACCATAAGGAAGGCCAGTACTTTTTAAAAATCCATAATATAACAGAAGAAGATCTACAGAGCTATTTCTGTGAAACAGAAACAGAAAAGGGTCTCGTTGAGAAACAGATACGCTTATCATTGAGTCAAAGAACAACCTACTGTGAGTATAGTTTCGTTGAATGTGATGTTTTGTAATGATTAAGCATCGGTTTGATGAACAAAAATGACAAAAACGAAATGTAAATGACTTCTGCCATTAGTCATTAGTATGACTCATTAGTCCTTTGGCGAACAGCCTATAATATTCCCTAACCAACGTTTTGACTTCTTAATGATTTTCAAGTACCTATATACCTACACTCTTTTTTTTAAATTAACCATTGGCTGATGACTTAAACATACTTGGATATGACTACTGAATTAACCTAACATAGACATAAGGTATTTTCAGATAGCTAAATGTGTCTTATATAACACCTTATATATTTTGAATAATATATATCGTCAATGAAAGACACATTTAAAAAGGAACGAGGAACCAAAATGCACACAAAAAAACGAATAAAACTTAATAAAACGCAGAAAGTTGGGCAAACGTTTTCGCCGTACAGCCTTAATGAAGGGCAAACAAACCTAAATGTGAAGAGACTTCTGTCGATCCAAACTATAAAAGATATATTTGTGATTGGATGTAAGAATAAAAATACTACCTTGAAAAGCAAAATAAATGAATGAATTAATATTCCAATTTAATCGAATTGTCAAAAAAAAAGCACTGCAGATTTTGCCACCAAATGAACTAAAAAGGTTTATTTCATGACTAAAGGTGCAAATTTTGGACATCTCAAATTTATTGATCACACCAATTTTGTTTAGGGGGGGGGGGAATCCCGACATAGTCTTGCTCCTCTTTTTTTCATACAGTGAAAACAAATAATGTCAACTACTTTCTCAAAATTTCTCAAGTTCGCCTTGCGTTCACCTATGATATTGTCAAGTGTTAATTTTACGCACTTGCAACAATGGTGGATACCGCTAGCAGAGCAGAACATGATTTCTCGTCCGGGGCAAACTACCTCACTTCTGGTTTTAATGTGGAAGTTCGTAATGCAAGAGCATTTTATATCATTTGTGCGTTGTTTAGTTTTTTTCTAATTTTTTTTATTATTTTTTTTTCTATTTTGCTTATTCCATTGGTTTCTTTTTGTGTCTTGTTTGGGTTTGTGTCTGTATTCTGTTGATATCCACTGTCTTTAAATTGACCTTTTATTTTGATATTTCGGTATTTGTGTTGAAATTATTCTTAAAAGTATCATTAAAGTATCAAATAATGAAACTACAAAATAATATTTCTTTCGGGAATCATTGTGTGATCTTGAAATCGTGATAAATCTTTATCATGCATTATTGCTCAATTTGCTTTTTATGAATTTGAGAAACAAGCATGTTTTCCTATACAGTTAGAATTGCAGACTTACATCTGAGTCGACGATTGTAAAAGTATATTATGATATACATTTAATGTGCAAGATGATTTCATATCATATTATTGTTTTAAAAGCGTTTGTAAAATATACACTATCAGAATTCCGTTCTGTGATAAGTTTTATTACTATTTGTTAACATGCTCTAAGGATATTACTCGCCTGGTATCCGGCAGGATATTAATTAAATACACGTAAGTGTATAAAACAAATATTCATTTTTACAAATTTAAACTTTACCTGAACCCTTTTTCGAAGCTCAAAAAAGTTTTTTTATATTTTTTTTGTCACCAATAAAACACTCGAATAGAAGATTTCGTTCACTAACCATATTATAAACAAGGCCCACGATTACTTGGTATATCCGGCTATAAGTCTCAAGTGTTCCGAAATTAGATATCTAGAATGACCCTGAATTAGATTCAAGTATGAGTTAAATGAGGAAGAGGCTCAATTAAAATGATTAGGAGGTACATCCAATGCATTAAATAATTTGAATATTGATTTCTAAATTATAGACAAATTTGATGAGTCATTTGCATTTACACTTCTTCTTAAAAGCTTCCATATCTTGAAGGATGAAGTGTTAGGGTACATTACACCAATATGATCAAAATGTTGTTTATTGGATATCGACAACAGAAAACGAAGCGTCAGCTATGGAATGATTCATATATATCAAAATTCAAAAACATGGCCTATACGTTAACACATGAAAAAGAGACGATCTACATACACAATATAGCGAACCTGATAAAATGAATACACATAAAAACTGTAGATAAGATAAAAATGAATCACTAGCAAGTATCTGAAACAGCTTGAAATTTTTTTATTTAGTTATGTAAAATGTATTTTTATAAAATATATATGTGCATACTAAACTGGTACTTTGTTTCTACAAATTGCTATAAATTAAAACCTTGGACATTTTCGATTTTCTTTGCTATGCGTAAAACATGGGTGTGAAAAAAAAGGAATCAAATACTAAAACAGCGCTAAGAATACTGAAATACCATTATAGTTTCCCTAAACACTTAACGTACAAAAGCGGGTTTGGAACATTAAGTTTTACTGTAAAAAAAAATAATATGTGTACATTTATATTAGCGCCGAACAAATATAAATCAAATGTAGAAGTTACCTGACAATTACATATTTTAGGTGGTCTGGCAACTTTTAAAGAATACGGTTCCATTTCGTTTCTGAGGAGGTCCCTTCTTAATTGAAAATTTCAAAGTTAATAAACATTGACACACGAAATGCGTAGTTGTTTGACATTAACAACAATTACATATTCATTCGGTGTCAAATTTACGTTAGGCATGTCAAAAGGCTGAATTTATCATTACATTTGTCACTTCTAAATACAGATGCTACTAACCAAAGATAACAAATATTTTACTATACTTTAGCACCATATTTGATGCATGGAATGCTGCATCGATGTTAAGGGTTTTTAAAGTTCATTACATTATATGTCGGATGTGGTTAGGGCCATACAAGTCAGATTACAACTTTATGACAAAACTGATGATTTTGAGCAACTCGGCGGGTGTTTCTAGAAAAGCAGGGGACGCTTACCCTACCAGTGTACCTGGTCCATGGTCCCAGGTTTTTAGTGGAGTCCGAGTTGCTCATTGGCTTTTGTTACTTTGTATGTATGATTTTAGTTAATTTATGTTCTTTGTTGTGTATGTCTGTTTTCCATGTCTGGTCTTTGTCCCTTGATTACATTCCTTTAATTGCCGCTATGACCTTGGTTCCTTTGATTACTCTTTGACTAACTGTAAACGTCTCATTTCTAAGAGGCAATAGCAACACCTCAAGTCCATGGAGTACACTTTTGATCAGGTAATGTCGAGCCTGAGATCTGTAAACGGGCTTTCTTCGTAGAGCACAAATATAGTGGCAAAAGATTCTGAATCAGTTGTATAAGTCTTTGTTAAGATCATCACAGTAGAAGTTTTTCGGTCATCTTCACAATTTGATTGACCGATATAAAGTTTCTATTTCACAGAAAGGGAAATATATAGTCAGATCGATTCCACGTCTTATTGGATTGACAACGTCACCATACTTGCCAATCACCAGCTTCAGTAGTGTAGTTATTTTTTTACAATCCACGTCTGAAGAGTACGAGAGGTCATGTTAAAGGACATACGAGGTAGATCTTATGACTCACAACGCATTTTTTATCACACTACAACCATGTTAAGGCGTTGATATATACACATATTATCTTCATTTTCTTTGAAGTTTATGTTCAACTTTTTACTTTTTATAGTTTGCATTGTCCTTTGTATTGCTGGATTTTCTTTTTTCACCATTGACATTTAATGTATAATTTTTGACAATTCCTTCTACAAATATTTAGGAAAACTGTTGTTTTTTAAGTAGTAGATGATTATTTGTTGTCTTTTTATTATCATTATAGTTTATACCACCATTGTCGAGAGTGATTTTACAAGTGCATTTGAAATACAAACAACCGACAAATTCGGTGAGTAACATTCTTTCATTTTCGTTTGTCATAACACCTACATAAAGTACTGAGATGTTACAATAGTGTATGATTAATGTACATGTATCTAGAGAGTGAACTCAACATGTTCTTTTGTAACACATTGTTGATGTAAAACATGAATGTAATTTTTTTTTCAGCCTTAAATAGTACTTTTACGCATATCTTAAAGTAAGATATCACACGTTTAAGACGATTTACTCACATGTAGGACAACAAAGTTCAAATATTTTTTTAACACGAGCCCTTGTTTCCGATGCATTGACGTAATTTTTGTTGATATACATAATTGTAAGCCATTAATTTTACTTCATTAACACAGCATTGGCACTAATGACATTTCAAGATCGCTTCCTTTTATTATTAAAGTTGTATAAAGGAGAAATAAATAACATATGACATTATTGTTTTCCATACACTTAATGTACAAATGCGTTATTTGAAACTCTTCTTGGGTTTTACATGTACTTAAAATGTGTATTATATAAAAGATTAACGACAAACAAGTAAAATCAATTAATGATGTCTCCCGCCAGTCACATTATTAAGGAAGCTTGAAGCAACATTTTAGGAGAATTCTCGTTTATTGACCTAACTCTCGGACGTGACATTTTTCACATAAGCATGTATTGTTTATTCAGTGAAATACACCAGTGATGTTCTTTGAAATAACCTGATAGCCTTTATCGAAAACCAACAATTCACTATTTAAAAAGAACTGATATAACATAGATAACAGCTTGGATAGACTTGCAATTGTTTTTTTTACATACTATTGTGTTGAGTAAACGTAAAATCAAGCAGACTTTAATTCATATTATATCATGTATTAATCTGGTCAATTCGGGGTTTGACAATACTCAAAGTGATATCGTTAATTTGTTTGAATTAAAATTAATTTCACAAAAGATGAGCATTTAAATAGAAATATAATGATAAATTACGAAAACCAGCTATGGCGGACGTACAATTCGAAGCAGTTTAGTCCCCAAGAACAAGAATGATAGAGACAAAATGGTCCTTAGAAGTCAGTTCTCTCAGCTTAGAACAGTTTTTCTTGAGCTGTACATCCCAGCTTTTCCAGCAACTGTCAATTCACATGCAATTAAGGCAGTCTCTCACACAACCATCAAGCCAACTAACCTTACAATGAAGTGCTGAAAGTGGTAAAGGCAATGGACCATCAAGTCACAACAGAGATTTTGATGAGGTCCAAAAAGAATGTTGAGCACTATATGTAAATGTGCCTTCCGGAAAACTGCAAAAGGTTTTACATGATGAAACCTTGTAAGTGCAGGTGAAGTGATTTTGATTATTATCTATAAGAAGGTTGGATACCATATGTAGATGTGCATGTAGGAGTATGACTACTGACATAGGACAACAGAAGAAGGTAATACAACTTTAGGGTTTTACATGTAATAGCTTCGTACACACAGCTCTGCCTATACTACTCAATAGATTTAATGACATTGTGAAGGAAGTTTTTTTTCGACAAAGACATAAAGTGAATAAAGAAATATATAATTTCAGTCGAGGGATTTCAAAAGAAGATACTGTAACTTAATTACAGATTATAGTACACTGATCACGAGATTTTGATTAAATTTTAAAGGATAGTTGTGGCATCATATATAGATTCACATGAAGAAATATACTATTGATTATTATTCTAAGACTTTAAAAGGAGAAAAACCAACTTAGATCGTTTTTGTTATACATAATCGCTTCAATTAGCATATTTTATTCTGAATGGCTAAAGAATTTCAATAATGGTTTAGGGTAGTTGGACATCATTTGTAGACGACCCTAAACTGCTCCAAGAATTTTTATATGTCATAGAAGGCTTGACATCATATATATATGTGCATAAAGGAGTATAAGTACTTACCGGGGACTCCAAATAAAGCAGAACTTTTTACTAATACTTTTTGCATTTAACATTTTACTTCATTTGCTGTTGACAATTCATTTTGTTATATATTTCAAGTGAATTTTTAAATTTGCAATCTTCGGTTCATAATCACACATCATGTTTTTATAATTAGAAGACATACCAGGAGTACTCATCTATGTTATAGTGTGCTTTGTCTGCTTCGTAACCTTTGTAGTAGTGTCATGTGTAATACAAAAGTATCAACATGTTTGAATCAATTCAATATATATGCTACTTTTGACAGAACTGAAAATTCAACTAATTTATATGAAAATATGTATTGTAATGTTTTATTTACTTGTTTTATAACCATGTTTGTTTCATCAATTTTAAGCTCTTAGTTTTTTTAAAGCTGCGATATGCTGTCATTTAATCTCGAGAGAAAGTTCTTTGTTTTTTTAGCGAAAGGAATAATAGTAGGAGGACTTTACTTAACAACAAGTTTTCAATTTGGTAATTGTTACTTTCACACATTTCAAAAAATATGTATATATAAGTATATCCAAAGTAAAATGTGTATGCAATGGACAACAAAAGTGGCGAAAATAATATTTTGTATATATTGCAAATAAAAGTATGTTCAACTATCTTATTGTAGTATTTTGACTAGCCTAATACGCAGTTGCACATGTTTTCGGCCAACTTTTGTCAATTTTCTTACATGTAAAAGGCTCTTATTCCTTTCACCAGAATCGTTATTTCCTCTGCTGTTGTCCCATGAAATGCACCCGGAAAATGCATTTATTTAAAAAAAAAATATTCGTAAAAAGCACGACTTAGAAGTCCTGATGGCATTGTCATTTGCTTAACACTATAAAAAAGTTCCAAAAATAGACCGTTTGGACATGTATTTTTCGGTATTGTATTTCGATTATATTTTGTTCTCCCAATTTTTTAATATTTATTATATTTTGATATATATTCAATTTTATAATGTACAGATGAAACGAGATATTTTTTTAAAAGATGAGAATCCAGTTCATAACTTTTGACATGTTGTTTTGAGTTTGTCAAGATACCTATTTTTCAATTTGTACCAATTTACAAACAAAAAGACCAAAAAAGTACACATATACTTTTAATTACTTTATAGTCCATGACAACGCCGGAAAAGGAACTTTTTAAAAAACGCTCTAGAAATTTCAAACCTTATGTATAGGTAAATAGTAAACAATATTACAACGACCTATTCTGTTCATATATAAATATCCAAGAAATGATAAAAAAACTATAGGTTTGAAGCTTCTTTTTGATAATTTATTTGGTACGTAACGTTTTTTTTTAAATACAAAGACGCTTGCAATCCAAGACGATATTCTAGACGAAGTGAAACTTAAAATAATACAGCGTGATAATCATCCAAATAAATCCCTTACGAATCGCGAACACTAATCCGATCCATAATCAAATCAAGTTCAAAATAAATCTGGCAAAATAGATATTACACCACAGGACTACCTGGTATCGCAATGGTCATGACTTGGTACAGACATTTCAAACGAAATGTTGGGTTAAATCTAGGTTTATGACACTCATGATGCAGTGTATGAACAAAATTCTCCGTGATTCGATTAACAAAGCATCACGGTGCGGCAAAAATGTACACACTGTAATTGTTTGGTCCTTACGTAGATGTATTGTCAGATTACCCAGGGGGTCCTATGCATGTATACCAGTCACATGCATGAAACGGAATACCCACTTTTGAGCCTGTTACATCTCGAAATTTTGTTTTCATATCGTTATCTATATTTATTAGTCTCCATTACCTTATGTGATTTTGATAAGTCTATTGATTACCTTGCCTTTTCGTTGGACAATGATAGACCACTACGAATTAATGTCTCAGAGAATGGAAATAGTTAATGGACAATAATCAACAGCCGAATGTTAAAAGTCAATGTTTTTTTTTAAGAAACACCGAGAGATCAAATGTTATCAAATCCACTGTTGTACAATAGAATAACAAAACAATGCACAGTGAAACAAATAATTAATAAGTTACAGGAAGTGCAGAATGAAAGTTAATTAAAGCTTCATATATCAGCATCATACAATGAAATGGGTTCTTTCAACCTGTTTCTTCCCTTGCTTGTCATGCAAGATGTGATTACGCATCATTAAAAGGACCTTTACATCAAAATATAATACCAAAAAAGTGAAAACAATATTCGGGTTTTCACAGGTTTATTTGATACTTGTTGATAGTTAATGCCGAATCTAGATCTTGCAAATTTTAAATGATAACTTAAGTCTTAGATATATTACTGAAATTTACCAAGTTTGACAGTGTACAAAATATAACACCTAATAATGTTACTAGCTGCTGATGACTTGCCTAAAAGTACATATGCATATAGAAACAGATAGAAACGACCATAAACAGAGAATTCATAACTATCAACAAGGTGTGCTGCAGTTCCCATGTCAGCTAAAGCATTTAAAGCAGACATAAGTTCAACTACTACTTAGGTTGCAAATTACTACAAGAGACAGTGTTGCGCAATGGCGTATATAAATAGTAGATTGAAAACAGTCAAGAATAAAAAATATTTACCCTTTCACTATTATACATATATAATTTAATAATATTTCCAATTTTGAACATTTTGCAGTCAATGTTAGATTGAAACAATATTTTCATTCGGTATACTCTTTCACCTGGACCTTCTAATACAAATATTTTTGCAATTATAAAGCAATCAAAAATAAAGATATATAGGCATTGTTCATGAGATTATATCGCGGGTAAGATTAGTTGTTATCTTCATGAACGTGTTTTTAGAGTGATAACTATGGTAACGGACACCCAATCTTTTACAGTTTCATTTTTTTTTTTTTTTTTGGGAGGGGGGGGGGGAGTATCTGAAATAATAAGTCATTTCAAATCAATTCTGGACTTGAGTAAGGATTGCAGATAAAAGACATAAATAACAAAATGATGGAACTGTTGCGTTTTGTGAACTACTTGGGAATCTGGAAAAACGTAATTAATATTTTTTTTCAAAATAATGCAGAGAATTTGTTAATTTGTTTTTGTTTGTTTATTTGGCATGGGTTGTATAGATCATACCACAGAACCAGATATTAGTTTAACAACTGGTATCTCAGGAACACATGAGGAAGAGACGTTTTTATCAGGTGAGAACTGTTCTTTCAAATATATACTCCTTGTAATTAATCTATGTAAGTTTACGTTTTTACTGAGAATACGATTAGTTTGTGCATAAGTTATATATAAAACAACATCGTCGATTTTTTGTTTTAAGTCAAATATCACGCAATTTCATTCACAAAATATTGCGTTGGCGTGACAATAAAAAGATTTATAATTTATATTCATGTTTATCAATTACTTTTCTAGGCCTGAAAATGTATGAAAAATTCGTACTTTTTGGTATGGCAGGAGCAGGTTTTGTCCTTTTGTTGGCTTTATGTATCACCTGGAATATATGCATTAGTCGAAAATACAAGGCTGATATAATCAGAGCACGAACTGAACCGATAGAACAAAGTAATCAAACAGATCTACAAAGTACAATACAAACTTCTTCATATGATTATATTGATGTCAACAATTTACTGAGCAATACTGATCTATTTCAAAGCATTGTTTCGAGAGTGTCAAACCGGGATTCTAGAGCCGTAAATAGTATTGCGTCTTCTGAGAGATCCTATGTCGAACGTGTGGACCACATAATAGATGTGCAACTTCATACGTACCAATCTATGATAAAAATAAACAATGCAGAAGCAGTCCATCATTACGTGGAGATAAACAACTCCAAAGCTCCTTCTTTTGTCTTTTGGTCATCTGAATGTGGAAGAATACATCATCGAAATTCTCTTGGCGACTTAAAAAATATTTATGGTGGCATAGAAACGTCTTGTAAAAAGAGAGCCAATTGCAATTCTTGGCCACAGGAATTCAGAACAAAATGCAAAGAAAGTGTGGTTAAAAAAACATTCTCAGTCAGTCAAATCCCACAAGACAGTATAAATCCAGAAAAACGATAACATGTTTGTGTGGATCGTCTATTAGAGTAACAACCAGCAACAAAAGCCATACCAACACTATTGATCTGGTGACTCGTGATGGAGTAGCAAATTTAGACTATTCTCTGGTCAGCTTTAATAGGTTTGACATTACTGCAAAACCTGTTAATTTACAAATCTGTAGCGCCAATTATTGTACTGGTCCTAGAATTTATTTAACTGACAGGATTTTAGAAAATAATTAGCAAAATTATAAATATCCTTCCGGGTAGAGTTCCTTCAAATGTAAAGAAGATTTTTTTAGTTTCATTTTATTATTTTCAGTAGAAAAGGAAGTTATGTTATGACTCTCATCCAAACGGTTCTTTTAACGACATATTAAGATGAAGCACAATAAGCTTGAACTTTACTACTTTAATATTATGTTGGATAACAAATCGGATGATAGTATCATCCAATTCAGCCGTTTCATATCTACGAAGATTTTTTCCCATTTTTTTGTTATTTATTATGTACATTGAGTTTTATAAAATCAAATTAAGTCTTTTTTTCAAATTTACGTAAATTGTTCTTTATGTGGGTTATATCTAAATATACACAATCTAAAATCCGCACAGTACTGAGGATTCGTATGTATCAAAACACTATGTTGAAACAAAAGCATCAACCGAACATTTTTGTACTATAAAACCGGAGGACTAATTCATTAAACCATCTTTCACAGAAGAAGAATGTGCCAAGATGTACAGCAGGTATTTCTTATTATCCCCTGCGGTGTAAAAAGTATTCTTGAATACGCAACATTTGCTGAGAAATTGTATTTATATGTTTTTTTTTTGTTTTGTTTTGTTTTGTTTTTTTTTTTTTTTTGTTTTTAATTTATTTTGCATACACAATGCCATTCCGTGATTAGAAAGTTAACACACAATTTATTACGATTCTTTAAAACTTGTGGATTGAGCTTAACTTTTAAAATTTGTAGCAAAGATCAAATCTGTAAATATAAAACATTGATTCGCTGCTTTTTCGAAAATAAAACATATGTTGTGTAAAAAACAATATAGTTTAATAATTAGGTCATTAAAAAGGTCACAATGTAATGATCCTGCTTTGCTATCCAAAACAGTTGTATTGCGTTACAGTTTATAAGTTATAACCGATACATAACTTGAATGAAAACATATATGTCATGGCGTGTCTTGTAACCAACAAAACGCATATGAAAATATATACGACGGTTGCTTGACAATAAATAACACATTGTTTGAATACTTAAAAAATGTACTTTATATTTCTTTCATGCAAAAACAATAATGAAAAAAGTGTTATTATATCCGATTTCATAAGAACATTAGTAATGTAAAATTTCATCTGTATGAGAATGTGAAACCTATATAGAAAACGCGGTTTATATAGAAATAACCAATTTCATAAAACCAGATTTTTTTTTAATTTACGATCGGGTTAAAACGGACGTTCACTTCCAAACAGGAAAAAAAACAGAGACTGCGTTCATGGTGATTTAACCTTGATAATTCTAAAATTGGAATACAATTGATTTAGATTTACACAAAATTACTGATTAAGAAACGTCTCGTAATATTCGATTTCATAAAAAAAAACTAGTATTTGAACCCTATACAGATAACGCGGTTTATACAAATGTATAGAAAAAACAAATTGCATTAAACGAGTATTTAGCTTTGCATTTACAGTTTTGTTTTAATTCACGACCGGGTTAATACGGACGTTCACTTCCAGTAGGAAATAACAGTGTCTCCGTTCATGGTGAATTTACTGTGAGAAGTCTGGAATTAATTAGTATTTAGCTAATTTTACACAAAAATACTAATATTTTTCACAAGTCTGCTTTTTAATGAGGAAGTTATATTTTTTGCAACTAGAGACATATTTTACTATTGTAATTAAAGTATTTGATGATAATAATGTCGGCCCGATATTTTCATATGAGTTAATTCTTTTTTTTCAACATATTCACAATTTGATACACTTTATACACTAATCTCGAGTCTGAAATCTCAAAGATAATAATTTCCTATTGCAACATTCATACTGTTTGATATTATTGCGATAGACTTTTGAACCTTATGATTCTCAGTTTCAACTATCATTTCATTAATTCAAGTTTGAAAGGCTGCAGTTGAATCTGGAGGGCAAAGGCAATTTCAATATTTGTTTTCTAATCCTCGACATCTAGTTCGCATTTATAAAAGTGGTATAATCACAATTTTCTCGGAATGGGTTAGAAGCCACATTTAAACATTCATTTCCCTAATCAACATCCATTTCAATACTTCCAATTTTGGCTTACATTACAGTGAAAGAGTAATCAAGGGAACCAAGGTTATAGCGGTAATCAAAAGAATGTAATCCAGGGACAAAGACCAGACATGGAAAATAGACATACACAACAAAAAACATAAAGTAACTAAAATCATACATACAAAGTAACAAAAGTAAATGAGCAGCTCGGACTCTACTAAAAACTGTGAGCATTGACCAGGTTCACTGGTAGGGAAAGAGTTCTCTGCTTTTCTAGAAACATCCGCCGAGTTGCTCTTAAAAAGGCAAGTACGGGGTAGACAAACGTGGAAGAAAAGTATAACCCGTTTTCATAGTGCAGATGGATATAACATAACGACCCACGAGTTCATGATGACAACCAAAAAACTTATGTAATGATGACTTCAATCTAGTAAGTCTATTTGTTTGAGTTCTTGCGCGATACAAACAGTCTACGTAGTTTCGGCAAGCTCTGGCATAACGCATCAGTCTTAAGGCTTAACGTATGAGGGCTTAAAAACAAATCCATTTCACATTTTATGTTAGAAACTTCTTATTTGTTTGACCAAAACATTGAAAATTCCTCTAAAGTATATATATTTTTTTAATTTCTCAGAACTGTACCTAAATAGGAAACAACTACACATCGTTAATGAAAGCCTCAAGTGTTTTCGTGGAAATTTGTTTTTACAGCAATATTTTTTTCTTCCTTTCGATTAAACACTTAAACAGGCATCTAATGAGGCAGAAGAAAAGTTAGCATCCATCTTAATCACTGAAAATGGTGTGTATTTTAATATTGACAATATCTGTTCATTGCATATTATGTTTTGACTACAGACACAATATGCGATTAACAGGAATCCACTAGACCAATAGAAACTTAGATGAAATTGAATTTTACAGAAATCGGTTAAGGGGGCCATTTTATTTCGGCTGACCCCGTGCAGGTCCGGGTGTCAAAAGAATAGGCCCGCAGCAGCGCTAAGCTTGTTCTAAAAGGCGACAAAATAGTGCTCAGAAACCTAGCCGGGGGCTAGGCGCTCTGTCCACAGAGCAACTGGGATGTGTGCACCAGGTGGTGGAATGGGGTATCCTTGGCGTGTTACATGCTGGGGTTAAATGGCTATAATACGGAAAACCTGACCGCAAGCCATAGTGGTGCACCGTGTTGGGAAAGATGCCACGTTCCTCGCACGTTTAAGAACCCAGATGTGGTATTCGATAGGAGTAGGAACTTTTGTGCTCCGCCACAAGAGGCAAAATTGCCCAAACCTACCCATCCCTCCCTTTTATTTTGTCGCAATCAAAATGTGTCGACCCCATTCTCCTCGTGTCCCATCCCCTTTTCATTTTATCATCATCATCACTTCATGTTCATTTTATCATCCCTTCCATGTTCATCGCCTGAACATGGCTGAAATATTGCTGCTCCGGCGTTAAACCCCAACAATCAATCATTATTTCGGCTAAAGAGGCTTTTGAATCATTTCTTATGAGTGCAAATGCCTGTTCATTGGGAATTATGAGATTTCAATAACCTGGTATTCATTCATACTTACTCTAGTAATTACCTGGAAATAAAAACATTTGTGTCGATTGTTAGACGCTAACTCTGCTGGAGAACCTGATCCATGCTCCGAGTTTTCAGTGGAGTTCGAGTTTACTTTTGTTCGTATTATTTTGGTTATTTGATGTTCTTTGTTTTGTGTGTCTGTTTTCCATGAGATAAGAAATACAAGAAAGCACTTGAAATATGAACTATAAATAAATTACATATTTGCAGCATTACAATAGTTCTGTATAGTTTTCGTATATTTAAAACCTAATACACTATACAACACTTTTTGCAACAGATTTTTCTCTAGATGTCCTTGTGTCCTAGATTGAATGCTCAACATATTATAGAAATGTTTCTGGGAAAGGTTCAGAAGACATCGAAATTTAGTCTGAATGAAATTTTATATGCATATATCATAATTGTATAATTCTGATACAGTGTAACTCCACATAAAGAATAGACTAATAAATAGAAGATTTCTTGTTTTATAGTTGGCTTGATTTGGTATCTGATTTCTGGTTACACACTACCGATACATGTACCCCTTTTTATATACTTTCTTTACATGAAAAATGGGCCAGGTGCAAACGTTGGGTAAGCGTCCTCTGTTTTTCTAGAAACACTCGACGAGTTGTAAGAATTCTAGCCCGATACAAGTATCGTTTTCGGTGGAGACACCAAAAGAGGATAGCACAGATCTATGGCTTTTTACTATCTCTTCTTTGGAGAGTGTGGTACCAGCATAGATTTTATTACTGCTATTATTTTCTTCGACTACCTCTGATAGTAAAAATGGGATGTTATACGTTTCGACGACAAAAACAATGTTGCTTTGGGCTGTTTATACTTGTACGACAATATATTTGTCATGAATAGTACACAATTTTTAGCTACATCAGGGTCTTTGAAAACTGATGTAGCATTGACACTCATTGACCTACTTACAACTTTCCTACGTTTATAAACATGTATCTACGTTTATTTAATTTGGAAAAGAGTAAAATTTATTAAGTAATTGTCTTCTACTCTTTAAGTGATTTGCCAAATGTCTTCTACTGTTTGAATGGTTTAAAGTAATGTGCTATTTATTCAACCCTAAGTACTTCCAGAGATGATATTTCTCTCAGTAAATAATTTGACAACAATTTCGATCTAGTAAATTCAACAGTAAAAGGACAAAATTATGCCAAATTATAGCACAATGATCTCAACTCAAGCTGCCAAATGCAGGCGATTATGTAATAGATATACAATAAATTGTCGTTCATTTGTAAAAGGAAACCACGCCAAAAGGCAGCGAGAGCAATGTCTATATGAAAGGCAATCACTCTTTCCAATGACAGTCAATTTATCAATAACATAAACAACTTGTGTGTCTTTTTTAAATTAAATAATCTGCAGAAGGCAAAACCATGTCGTAATGCCCACTTGACATTTTAACACACATACATGAATTCCACATTACCATGTTTTACCAATAAAAATCGCACATTTTTCTCTTTTAAGAAATAGCCAAATATGACAATTGTAAATCTAGATTCCATGAGAGTTTGTTTGTTTGTTGGGGTTTAGCGTCCGAGCAGCAATATTTCAGACGAGGACAATATTTAGTCTTCAACAAGCAGAAGAAAATATACTACATAATAAGGTCTTAACGGCCTTAACCCAAAACTGTCAAAAACACTTTCTACCATTTCAATTATAACAATTTTGTATAAGCCTTCAAAGGTTGCATAATCGTTTTATTTTTAATTAATTAAAAATTTAAATTAAAAAAAAAATAACAATACAGTTATGTGTATAATGCACATATTTATCCATTTCATGGCTTTAAATACACAAAAACCTAAAAATAAAAACTGATTTATTTAGACTGTTTTCAACAGAATGTACATATGTACATCAAAAAATGAAGTAGAAAGATGGCGAATTTCATTCATATTTTCAACAGATCACATGGAAACAAACACACAAGTAACAATATAATTATAATGTATGAAAGACTTAAATGGGCTGACAAAACAAAACTCATCCTTCAACATAACTTCATAATTCATCACAACAAAACATTAAGATATCTAACTTAGTAATACCTCAACTTACAATATAAGAATCGGTTCATTTGGGTTTTAACTTTTCAAGTATTTTTCTGTTTTAGAATTAGGCAAAATGTATATTAGGTGTGACATTTGAAGAAATAAATGGACAGATTTGATGTTATTATTAAAATATTTATACCTTCTAACCTCCAGGTATACCATCAAAGTGTTTGTAAATTTGCCTTTTTAAGATATGGACAGGTCAAATTTAGTTGTAACGTTTTGTTATTAGGGTTGTATCAAAATGCAAAGGCAAGTTAATTATGGGAATTTGCCCTTACAAGCTTGAAAACATGTAAAATTCTTCAATATGATTATCTTAATTATCATTCTGCATGCATACTGTCCCCAAATTGTAAAGTTTGATAAACATGATATGTAAAATATACAAGTAAATGGGCATCGCAATGATCAATACATTATAACTAACATACTGCAGGTCAAAACTAATGTTTCAACAAATGACCATTTGGGAAGATCGTATCATGTACATGGAGAATCATTTATCTTGGAAATCCTTACAGAAATATCCATTTTCAATGAGTAAATTTTGTTTAATATGGTGCAAAAAAGTAATCATTAAAGTAATTAAAACGATTCTAAAAATCCCATTCAAAGGGAGATAAATGTAGGTAAATAAAACATACTACTGAAATATTATGGGAATTTAAGTTTAAGAAGTATGTCTACCCCCAATTATCTTTTTCATATATGAAAGAATGTGTGATAAATATTTTACTTACAAACTTTAAAGCACTTTTATGGCACAGTTTTATAATTCTTTTATAAAAGTCGGTGAAATATGAAAAATTCCATTCATTATCTATATCTATATAAAATCATGGAAAACATTCCCAACATTAAGGTTTAATTATTTTGAAATTAAATTTGGTGACCTATATGTTTTAAATCCCAAAATTCCAAAGTATGTTATTTCTTTCCAAAAAAAAATATATGAACACAAAAATTTAGATATGATCATGATCTACCTTCAGTACAATATAGCCATCTATATATGTTTCTTCCGTCACAACACTGGCTTTTGAACAAGGATATAATAGCAACAAATAATAAGAGCACACAAAAAAGTGACAAACTTGGATCAGGAATCCAACATTTTTCTGTACTATCAGTTGTCTGGAAGAGAAAAAAAATATACAATGCATAAAAACTTCCAGTATATGAGGTATAACAGATTAAACGTACTGACAAGAGTAGATTTTTTTCAGTTCAAACTACTGAGACATCCTACAATATGTAGCTCAATAGTTTAGAGCAAGGTTGCAACTTAATAGATCAAACCCAGAACAATCAAGGCAAGTCTGAAAACAACATTCTTCAAACTCAAACCAGCTCTGAACTTTGACTGTATTTAATGTTTGACATAAAATAAGATTTTACAATTAAGTATGGAAATGGTCAAAGATCGTAAAAACTTGCAATTAGATTCATACTTAATAAGAGGCAATATGTAATATCTAAATGAAAAACACAAAACGGGATATAACATAATGCCTCACCACTTCATGTGGCAGGGTATAAAATCTGTTAACACTAGTCTTCTTTTTGTGGTGTGGCATCTAATGGTATAATTTTTAAAAAAATCTACTATGTCCATCATTCAGGAAAATGCTTGTTTTTGTCACTTATTCTTGAAGTCACAACCCCAGAAATCAGTCCTAGCCTAATATTGTAGTCTTGTGGTAAAATTACAAAAAGATTAATCACTTTTGCTTCAGTTATTATCTGGAAATCAGGAAAATGTTAATTTCTTTTAAGTTCAAACCTAAAAAAAATCCCAGGCTTCTATCTGTAAAATGGTACCTCACTGTACAGTGCAGAAATGTGGTACTTTTTTACCTTTTTATTGCCCCAAAAAAAGAAAAAATTATGAAGGTGTTATTTTTATTATATGTTACTGATATGACAAAATATATTTAAAAGACATGAGGCACCCTTCAACCTGACAAGGAGGTCTGCGAATCAGGAAATTATTTTTGGTTAAACTTAGTACATTGTAAACATTCTTACCATTTAACACGTCATCATTAATGACAATTGTTTGGCTTACGACAATGTCTTTAGATGGATTTTCTCCTTTTTTTTAAAACCTAGCAACTTTTCAAAAGAAAAACACCTGGCTTCATCTTTGCAACCTGAAATAGAAAGCCAAAGATAAAAAAAGAACTAGACAGACGAGATGTGAGCTAGTACTTATTAAAAGCTACCCATACTTTTTATCACATTCCCTAAGAAAAGAGGATAAATGATGAGCAGAATAGCAGTTCAATTGGTGGATACAACTGTCCCAAAACAACCTCACTTTACTGCATAATGTATTTATGTTCATACCAAAATGGAAGATTTTTTTTTAAATTTAAGTTCCATAACTGTGAGCCAAATTGAATACCATGACAACTGGTTTTCTGTTCCTACTTTTTGACTTCTGATTACTAGCTACATGTATCAACTTCACCATACATGTATGCCAAAAAGTCATTTACTGAAACATAAGGTAGTATCAAGCTTGTTATAAATAATTTTAAGTTGTAAGGAGTTTTTTTTTTTTTTTTTTTTTTTTTTTTTTTTTTGTAATACATGCCATGAAAATAGTGAGCATTCACAAGAAAAGAAATTAAATTTTTATGACATTGTTTAGCTACGCTTAAGGCCAAAAAAATAATAGTATGTCTGTTTCCTGCTACCCTACCTTCCCTAATTTTTTGTGCCAATTCTAAAAAAGGTATGGCCTTTTTGAATTGATAAAAAGTCTAGATTGTTTTCCCATAAACTCAATGTAAAATAATTTTGATAAATAAAATAATTTCCCTATCTACCTACCCCACTGTTGTCTTGCTGGCAGTGTAGCATTTTCAGTATGTTTGATTACTTATCAAATTGAAACTAAGTTCAAATGTTGTTTGCATTTGTTTTGCACAGAGCGAGGTGCGTCAATATTTATGACACATACATGTATTATAACTTGATTGTTCTAAATTAACGGAACTGCCTATTAAACCCAAAGCCTAAACATCAAACGCATATACAAATCAAATTAACTTTGCGTTAACCCAAGTTCCTGGAGCACCTATGGCTTCTAGGACACCTAGTTCCGAAGTGCTTTGTTTCTGAACCTAGTCTATCAGCAACTTGCTCCCCAGACATCTAGTCTCTGAACACCTAGTTTCCGAAACTCCTAGTCTCCAAAACACTATATTTCAAGCAAGCCTGAAGAAGGTCACACACCACCTGTTCAAGGGACTGCAACCATTCCCTAGCTAAAGAAATTGCAGTATCAAACAACCCAGTAGCTTGCAACTATCTTCAAAGCTTCTTGAGACCACATGCCTCAAAACAGCAAACTGACCCAAAAGTGTGTACTTCGCTGAAAGCATCCAGAAAACTCCAATGATATTTCTGACTCGAAACCATTAATAAATAGATATCGTATGATAAATTGGGCATTTTAATAATCTGCAGATGATTTCCAATAAATAAACAGCAATTTTGACACATTAGCAGAAAACAAGACTATTTTTTTCCATAATGCAATAAAAGCTCCAAATAAATATCTCTCCTAATTTGAACAAGATCCATAACATGTCTGGACCTCCATCAGCATCATTTTTTGTCAGCACATTAATACATGTATCTTCCATATGCACATAAAGATTACATGTACATAAGCATGACAAGCTAAACAAACTACAGTGTGGGCTACAAATAACCACTTTTTCAGCAGTATAAGTACCAATGATAGCATATACTGCTAAAAAAGTGGCTAATTAATTTAATAAGTAAAAATTCATATTAAATACTTGACCACTTTGTCCATAATAGGTGGTATCTTCCACATGTATATAATCACTGCGTAAGGTTTGAATAATACTGGTTAAATTATTTTTGAGTTGAAGATAACAGATTGTAGGTACAAAACAATGTACCCTCTAAGTGTGACAGAGGGACAGATGGTGTCAAGCGGCTACTAGACCTGCTACAATGTTGTAGGTTAAATATATAAGGTGAGTCTAATGAAAAAAAGGTTTGTTTTTTTTTCTTTTGAATTAAACAGCGAGTCAGTTACTGTCATAATAAAAACAACCCAGCTTGTTCTCTGTCAAATCTTGGTAGCTGGAACTCTAACAAGGACCACTGATTGTCTTTGAATTATCAAGAGTTAGAGAAACTGAGGTTCTGAGAATTCATGAATTATTTTCAGTCACCATCAAAGTTTGGCTTATTCGTTAGAAATTGCATACTTCCTATGACATTTGTTAGTTTTTGGACGTTTTTCATTTGCTTTCCATAGGTTGTTTCAATTTGTGGTTTCAAGACATTAAAGTTACTGGGTTTTATTTTTAAAAAATTACAAAAGTTCCAGCTTGTGAGTAAAATTTTTGAATTAACTGGTTTTGTCTCTTTCAATTTGCCAAATTCGGAACATTCCCAAACTTCAATTACAATCCTTGAGACGTTTAGATTTCCTGCACACACAATACCCAAATGTACGCCAAACGCTCACAAAATGCATGATAAACGAACGCTCCTATCCTGCGTTTAAATGGACGATAGACAAACGACAAAAAATAATAATATTGACATATAATGAAGATAGAAAAAATAGAAAATAAAATTAATGAAATTATATAAATCAATAATAGCAAAAAATATAAAAATTACATTTTTATCAAGGAAATAATCAAAGTACAAAATTATACGAACGCTTCTATCGTGTGTTTAAACAAATGCTTGTACAGTGCATTTAAATGAACACTCCCAGCGTGCATTTAAAAGAACGCTTCAATCATGCATTTAAATGAGCGCTTCTAGCATGCGTAGAAACGAACACTTCTATCATGCGTTTAAACGAACGCCAAACAATGTGTAAATGCATGATAAACGATGCAAAAAAGGAGTGTAGTACCATGTTAGTTTAAAACTACCTTAAATTAGTGGTGAACAAAATAGAACTTGTAATTACCTAAAATGACACTTTGATTAATGATAGGGCTTCATTTTTTCACACCTTTGATTACTGAAGAGTTTGAGCAAGAACTAGATATCATTGAGATGGGAGCCATCTCTGTATGCCCCCTGTCAATAACATGTGGTAAAAAAGCTGATATGAAGCATTATTAGATTATTACATAGTCTCGTTAACATTATGACAAACTCTTTGATGTTGGTTAATGTACATGTCAAGTATAAACTTTGAAATCATAACGGTTCTCAAGATAAAGAGTGGACATGATCTTTACCACAGGACATGGGCTTGTCAACTGAAACCAAAGTTTTTGACCTTGACCTTTGACCTAGGAATTTGTATATACATTATTACACAACCTCTGGTATTGGTTAATATATATGTCAAGTATAAACTTTGAAATTATAACAGTTCTCAAGATATAGAGTGGACACGATCTTCACCACAGGACATGGGGTTGTCAACTAAAACCAACTAAAACCGAAGTTTTTTTACCTTCATTTTTGACCTAAGAAGTTGTACATACATTACGACACACCCTCTGGTGTTGGTTAATATACATGTTAAGTGTAAAGTATGAAATCATAATGGTTCTCTAGATATAGAGCGGACATATTTGTTACAGACGGACAGACTGATCACTATAGGGTGACTTGCTTAAGGCAGGGCCCTAATTATTACTTTGTGCACCAACAATTCAGTATGAGTGTTCGACAAAAGTTCAAAAAATATACCCGGTAAGTGTTAGACAAATGATTGAAAAAATCAAGTTCAAGAAATTTAAAACCAAGATTATTTACATTGATTTAATATAGGGGAAGTTTTTGTACTTTACAGTGTTTTCGAAAAGACCTTGGTATACAAGCCACCTTAGTTCAGGCAAGTTAAGATCCACTGTATATACTAAGTTATGTGATAACCTTTGAATAAGGATGACAATAAAATTAAACTACCAACCATTTTTTATACAATACTGACCTTGATCCTGATCACCAATATTTTCAGCACAGTTGTTAGCTTTCAAACCAACCATCTCCTCTGCAAAATCTATTTGGAATGAAAGAAAAAAGTTTAAAAAGTGAATTGTCATTGCAATTGATTTCATGTAACTCTAATAGTTTTGCAAACAGCAAAAGCTAGGTACTTGAACATGAAGCTTCATGCTTGCTTTGTGGTGAGTGCTAATTATATTTCACTCATACAGAAATGAATATCTGACAGTACCCAGTGAGTAGTACAATGACCCAAGCAAAAGGCTGCACTTACACCAAATGTGTAAAATACTTAATCACACCCTAGTACCAACATGTACCATTTTTTTAAAACCCACCGCATACAGTATATCACTGTCCAGGAGTTAACACTCTCTTTTTATGTAACTCATAACATTGAATCAAACATTGTATGTATGGCTGATTTAGAGCACTATACAGGTATGTATGACACTCATAATAAACAAAATATGTATCGTTCTTTGCTTCCAAACAAATTTATGCACAAAAAATATGTTTGTTAACTTGTACATGTGTTAAGAATCATTTTCCAGTGTTTATTTCTATAAATAGCACCACCAATTAAAAATTCAAGACATCTGCCTACCATATACAACAAACAAATTGCAAAATGCTTAATAATATCAAATGAATTTACCCTCAATTTAGGGTACCAGTCTATCATCATGATACATCCAAACCCGTCGTTTAAAAAAAGTGATGATACAGGAAAGTTCCAGCTGAAGATATGATCCCTCCGAACTGTTTCGGTATCAATTAAAGCACAATTATCTCTTCTGATTCTCTCTTATCACTTTATAAGGAATAATGATCATATTAAAGTAATTATTATCTCATTCACCTAGTTGGTAATACAAATGCTAAATATAATATATTCGACTTGTCTTCAAAATCAAGATATAAAACGGGGGAGGAAGGAAGTTGAAAATGTGTTGTATCATGCAGCATATTTAAGATGGGATTAGCTCTATTCTGACAACTATACAGTTTGTTATAAGAAATAATGCACTGCATTATAGTTCTTTATATTAGCCACACATACAATGTTTGATTCATGAAAAATTTGTAATTAAAATGATAAAAATTGCTTCTTACCTGACATCCAGTGTTTATTTGTGAACAGTGATTTATCATATCCATGGGGTTTAAAAAAAACTAAAACTCCTTGAGATGGAAACTAACTCTGTGGGCACTGCTGTGGCAATTAAGCCATACATGCTAGTGAATTAAAGTGATTTACCCACATGCTAAGTATCAAAAGCCTGCATTAAAGATTAAAAAAAATTAATAAAAAAATAAACACAAGTTTATCACCAAAAAAAAAGGAATATGCCCATGAGGTAAAAATTCGACCTCTTAGGCCACTATCCATTGATCAAGGCACATCATCTTTATGAGATCTACCAAATATCATAAGCCGACACTGAAAGACAAAAAAAGTGACAGCTTGGACACAAGTTTTTCGCCAAAAAATTCTAAAGTTGACCTTTAGGTCAAAAATGAAGGTCATAGGTCACTATCCATGATATGAAACACATCATTTTAACGTGATCTACCCACATGCCAAATATCAAATGCCCAAATTTATGTCCCGGAGAATTGTATATTTATTCTACTTGAGGTATTAAGTAACTCTACTTTCTTTTTCTCTTTAATTAAGCACCTTTATGGTGGTAAAATAAAGGTTGAAACTGAGTGTGGGTTCAATCGCTTGAAAGTGTAAATTTTATTATACTTATTTCACTGAGATTTAACTTGTTTTCAGGATTAAAAATCCATAATCAGATAAGCGATTTAAGAGAATAAAATAAACTTTTAGAGCAGTGATAAAAGTAACACCTTTAAATAAATGATACAAGATGTAACTATAAGGTACAATTCATGCATGGAAGACAGGCTTATTATCGATGTTGCTGAGAAAATTATAATAAATATGATGTTTGGTAGTTTATGAAGTATTTGATAGAGTGCTGGAACTTTCTTGCCTTGTAATTAATTTGAGTTATCTCTCTTACACCTGTGCCACTATTTTATATTATATTCAAAACATTGTGTCCCTCTACATAATAAAGAACCCTCAATATAATAAGCCTTTGTGTCTCTTGGAAAGATTGGAATTCCACTTGGTTTCAATTATGTAAAAAATCTGTCAAAATATCAAGCTGGTGAAACCAGTAGTTGTAAAAAGAAGTGTTACTATGTTTTTTTTAAGGATAAACACCCTCACATACAGATAACAAACATTGGTATAATATTCTCCTCGTTCTTCCTCAGGGCTAGATATAATTGGTGTTGTATCTATATGTTTGCATTTGTTTTTGATACTTTGATAATACCAGCATTTTTGTAGAATTACTGCATTTGATTGAAGAAAAGACAATACCCATACAGATCATGTGTGAAAAATACCGATACAGATCATGTGTCAGACTCATAGAGGAAAAAGGAATGTTGATAACTTTTGCTATTCATTCAACTGAGAAGTTTTTCTTTTGCATTCTGTTAAAGAACTTACCACTACAGTTATCTTGATTTCCTACTGATGGACTTTCATCTTTACAGAATCTTTTGTAGCCAAATCTCTTCATCAACACAACAAATGAAAGAACAAGACTACAATAGACGAAACATTGCTAAATATGTATAGTCATATCACTTAACATCAACAATGGGCATCAACCTTAACAAAGTCTGACAAATACTTAAAAATGAAAAGGCATAGAACTTCTGAACTATTTTCAGATACTATCTACGAACCAAAAACAAGGTTTTTTTGGTTTTTTTGTCAAGGATTGAAATATACTACTACTCTATATGTGAAAATATAATCAAATGTTGTTTCTATAATATCTAAGTAAACAAATATGACTTTTTCAAAAAATAATCTATAATAATTCAGCATTTATAAATACTGTATACCAAGAAATTTTCACGTGATATAAACTTTCGTGGTTTTTCGAGAGGCTGTGAAAATCGCAAAAGTTTATAACCGCGACAAGTTGGGGAAATTTGATATATTAGGTTGGGTGTCTTTTGTACATTTTTTCCAGCGAATTTTCAACTTCCAGTTGATCAAATACAGTTATCTTTCTTTGATTTTAATTTTTGTCTTAATATCTGAAAAAAACATAAGGTAGCTATATAAAATATTTATTTTTAATTCACAATAAAATAATGTTTGGCAGCACTATCGACATTCACCTATAAATACTGATAGGCAGTTGAAAAGACAAAGTCAATAATGTTAAGTATACAATAAATGGTGGTTCCCGGTCATATAGGAGGGATATCCATAGGAAGACATGACAAAACAAAGAAAGATAACTCATTTTTATTTGTATTTTATTTGACAAGTTGGAAGTAGATGTGCAAATATTAATTTTTAGTGATGTCAATTTTGCAAAAATTAGTATCCGCAAATCAGTCCATTGAGTAAAATTCGCGAAATGTTTACTAACACGAATATTAGTTGGTTTACAATACACTGTTATTGAATGAATATTGGGAAATGTTGGTCCAAGCTTGTGACTGTAGTAATACATATGTACGAGGGTAAAACAGTATATCCCATTCTCCTTCTGAGCTGGGCATATGAAAAAATGAAAATAGGGCAATAATGGAACATTAAGTGATACATGCCATGTTAGTGTAAAAAAAAGGGGGGATGGCAAAATGTTCAAAATGGCTTAACTTGAAGTAAATACATTTCAGGTTTTGCTGACAAATATATTAAACCCGTATTTCATGGTGCAAAACAACTATGCAATTTTTTTTAAAAAAGCATCGATCTGTTCTTAAGTTTCATCTGATATGGAGAGACGGATTGACAGACATGTATTTTTTGGACAGTATCAAAACATTCCTCACTACTTTGTGTAGCAAGATGAAAAAAAAGCATTGAATATCATCGGCATTTCTATTATTGTATTAATTTTAATAACTTACAAAGAACAAACTAATATTACTGAGATGATAACAGTACCGTTCCCATCTTTTTCAGATGCATCATCCTCAGAGGATATCTTTTTATCTAAAACAAGACCAAAACATGTCATATATTTGTCAGCTAATATGAATCTAGATTAGGTACATAACCACTGAGCAAGTTAAAAAAAACTACAGTGTGGGTTACAAATGTTCTAAAGAAACAAGGGTGGACCCAGGATTTTAGATTGGGAGGGGGGTGCACACTAAAAATCTAGAAATATTCTTCTCGAGTGGGTGCAATGTAGATATCTTTTCAGCAATGTAGATATCTTTTGTGGTAAAATTAGCAAGAAATTAAAGTTTCAACCTAAAACCACCTAAATCTACCCCTGACAACCCATGCTATGCAAATTTTAGGGTGGGGGGTGCAAGCCTGCCACGCCCCCACCTGAATCTGCCCCTGTGAAATATATAAAAATGCTTCTGAAAATGGCTAGGTTCAACATGCTAAAAATGTTGGAAAAAATTAATCAAATTTGTATACAATAGGAGATGCAGTAATATGTAAGTAAACAAAGTGCAAGGTGAATACTTTTTTGAATTAGAGATTACTTAAAATAGGTATCCCTAAAAGTGACAGATGGAATTAGGTAGCTACTAGACCTGCTTTTACTGTTGCTGATGCAGGTAAAAAATTGCATAATTTAAATAGCTTTTGTTGTACTTCTTTTGCCCTTGTGGTTAAGGAAATAAAGGTAGTCTGATATTATATTGATTGTGGTAAAACTCCTATTGTAGATTTTTCAAGTATTTCAGGACAAGAACATTTGATCACTTGCATTGCTCTAGTATGAAGCTGAGTTAGAATTTTTAATGGTTGTACTAGCTACTAGAAGCAACATTCCGCAGATATGCATGTACATGTAGTTAATCCTACTCTGACTCATTATTCTGACTGAACCAACCTATGACTTGTCACTCGACTGATATTCAATATGTAGCATGCTTAGGTGAGAAGCAGTAACTCCCAATTTAAAGTCATCAGTGTGTTTCACTCAGCCAGTGATTGAACCCATGACCACCAGTAGTGGTGACAAACACACTACCATGAGATCTAAATGTATGACTGAGAAGGTCACTTTCTTTACAAACAGCTGCTTAAAATGCAATTGTCAATGCTGTCTTTTGATTATTATAAGAAACCTTTACCTACATAAATTACCTTTAAAAACACTCCCCAATGATAGAACTTTCATCTCTGAAGTATAGAATCCTATTTCACAGTGGTATGAATGGTTGATATCTTCTTCGGTGAAGTTAATTATAGTGAGGTTGACACTGTCTGTATCAACCACTGCTTTATACTTAGTTTTATCCGTTGTTTGATTATTGAGAGAGCACAATTTATGTCCTTTATACCACCTCTTACTCACAGTATCTTCATGATTCTCTAAGGTTTTGTTAAATGTGCATATAAGAGTCAGATTACCACCATATTGTTCAATTTTATTCACTACTCTCCAGTCAACTATAAAAGATAAGAAAATCAAGTAGTTACAAACTTTGAGGTAATTTCTAGATTCCAGTGTTAACTGAAAGATTTAATCCAAGGATAAAGACTTGACAGGGAAAATGAAGTCACAAACAATAAATAACATGAAATAACAAAAATAACACATACAAAGAAAACTGGAATAAAAAAAAATATGAAATCATTGGTTGCTGATTCATTAAATAGTTGCTTGGAATGGTTCTGAGGAAGTACATACCTTGGTCTTCAGTCCTAGAAACCAGAACCACACCAAGTACTACCAGTGCCTTATATATAGGTATGTTACTCATTACTTTTAAAAAATGCAACATTCACTTAAAGATGGATCTGAAAGAAAAAAAAGAGGTTTCATTAGTACACTGGTACTATGTCCTGCTAAAAAAAGAAAATATTTTCATTTCAAGCCATAAACATGAAAAACTCATCAAATGGTCAAGTGATCAATCACCTTTTAAAATTACTTTTGTTTCACCATTATTGCAATAATGTCAATTGGCCATAAGTACACTCCTTGAGACGTTCAGGTTTCCCGCACGATTCTATTGTGCGTTTAAACAAATGCTCCTATCGTACATTTAAATGCACGTTAAACGATTGCTCCCAGCGTGCATTTAAATGTTCACAAATTGTTTCCATTCCTGTAAAAGAGAACTCCAATCCATCAAAATACTTGAAGGTAAAAACAACACTAAATGCCATAACTATAGAGTAAATAAACCAATTTAACTGAAATTAGAAGTTGATCTGTATTTTATGACACTTAATCAGTATACAAAGTTTAAGTAAACAAAGAACTTGTTTTCAATATTCCTCAACATGCCAAGAAAGATAACTCAAATTCATCAAATAAAAAAAATTGGGAAAAAAAAACAACTTAAAAATTTACACATTTAGATTTTATTTTCATGCAGTACCTCCTTAAGCAATTTCGTAGGAGGCACACAGTAAACTCCTAAGACTCTTAATAAATATAATTTACTTAATGCTATAATGTGGATTGGTTCTTGGAAATACTACTTTATGCAATACAAAAGACAATAATTACAATTTTTAGGTAGAGATACCAGTGTGAAGTGCATTCAAACGTGTAAACAACTTAAAGTAAACATGCAATAAGGACCTATTCAGGTATCTTGAAATAAAATCACCACATCACCATTTTTTACCTGTACTGGTATACTATGCCCTTATAAAACAGAACTCTTAACTAAATTCTAAGTGGAATTATTTCCCTTCACAACATCTTGCTTAATGTAAAATCCCTATTATGCAACAAAAATTACGATCGGTCATTGATCACCAATCAGTTTCTGGTCAGTCATTGATCCGTCAAATCGATCCATTTAACTGGTGATAGCATGACGTGACCACAGTAAATGTACTTTACAGTTTTTGTTGTTTTCTTAGTCAATTTTACACATCTTTACATAATGAAATATATTTAAACATCAATTTATACTTTTATTTTAAATTTTTTTAATTTAAAACAGATCCAACGTCATTTTACATAACAAAACTGTGATTAGATCAGTCTCCGGTCATCCGTCATTGATCAGTCAGGGATCAATCAGTCTATGGTCATCGATCCATCAAATAATTGTGCGAATCAGTTCAAGGACTTTATATCTATTTAAGGAATGACTGTTCAATTTTTTCATTCTATGAAGAAATAACCTCAATCATGTGGTGCACACTAAATAACCTGTATGGTAGGTTATTTTCAAGTGTGCACCATGGCCATTGAGATTATTTCAAATAGACCAAAAAAATATACTAGTCATTCCTTATAATTCAACTTAAGTATAAATTCAACGAGTAAATCAATAAAATAGGTTGATGATGTCATAGTCACATTACAAAATTTGGTCTATTAGAAATGCTAATTTTTTTTTTATCCAATCAAAGAGCTTGTTACTTCTAAAATGAAATTATATGTTAACACACCAACACAGGAGATTGCCAGCACACAAAACAAAATTTTGTGATCTTGTACTAGCAATTGAAGCACTGACATAATGTTTAAAGACATTCATATTCAAATGACAGGTTTATCACTTCCATATAAAAATCAAACAACAATATAAAGGGGGTGGCATGCACAAGATGGTTTGTGGTTTTAACTGTTTGCCAGCTGGAATTTTATGTGCTTTTTTTAAATGATTATGTAAAAAGGATGAAGATAATAGCAAGTAATAACTTGATATTTGACTAGTTTTAATAACCTATAAAATTTGTAGTGCTTACTTTGTAAATACAATGTATCCAGGAATTGTCTCCCTTTACACCCTTGTGCCTAAGTACTCTCTCTGAGAAACATATCACAAGAACAGAAAGGCATAAATCTAAAGAGGATAGCATATATAGTATAATGTATAGTATAACAAGTCAAATTAAGCAAAAATCCACAATAACCAATGTAAGTTTTTCAAAAGTTTCCCTATAAAACAAACAAAAATTACTGAAACAAAATTTGGACACACATTATCTCCCCTACTTACAGTGCAAAATGCCAATATTAAAAAAAATCAAATAATGTATCCAAAAGAAAAAAGAAAAGCAAAGAACAATAGGGGGCTGATTTTATTATGTGTCACACAAATTTTCAATTTTATATGGAATGGTACATTTGTTTTGATCTTGATAGTTTTTACTATTATTATATTTTGCATTTTTTTCCTCTTTAGTCTCATTGGCTACATGTGATCAAAGTCCAGATGTTCTAGGGGTCTATCCTTGAACAATGTCAAAATCCAATACAACTTGATCAGACATGGTTCAGCATATTAAAACATTTGTGGGCTGTTCATTCAGGAAACAGCAGATTTATTTAATACTCCTTGATACCAACTATCAATTTCAGCATTGCCTCAGGTTATATTAGGTACCTCTGTGTATTAATTTAAGTTTATTTATTTTTTCTTTCTATCTGTTTTTCTATATTAAGTAAAAATAAAAATATATTTTATGTGAAGTATTTGGAGTGTCATTAAAAGGGTGGCATTTATAGTAACCATGAATATGACAGGAGATCCTTTTGTATAAACTTCAGGACAGTCAATGGATAGTATAACTGTTGCCCATCAAGAAATATAACATTACAGTGAGCAAGACTCTCTTGGTGAAACTACAATTGCCATTCCCATAAATCATATTGGCAACCCCAATAGTCATTTAAATGGAAAAACAAAATATGAGGTGTTCAATTGTGCCCCAAAACAATTATAGAAGTGTTCCCGTATATTATTCTTGTTGTACTCCATAGAAATCAGTTATGATAATCTCCCTTAGATTTTATAATGTAATGCACAATAGATGAATGATTAAAAATAATTTTACAAACAATTAATGAAGAAATAAAGAAAATATCATTAACAAAAAATAATAATAAAAAATAATTATAAAATAATAGTAAAAATATGAAAATAATAGCAAAAATAAGCAAATGAATATTAAAAAAAACTTTCATAAGTGTATAGTGCATTCAAATGAACACTCCTATCATGCGTTTTATTATTATGCATATTTCTGATTTTCCCATATTGTCTGATTCTTACAATTACTTACACTTTAAAAGATTTTTGGCCATTTTTTGACAAGTTCTAAAGTGGCACTCCAGCTAAGGATCATGCAAAATGTGATTCATGGGTAAAAAGCCTACATATTTTTATTTTTGATAATTTGTTTGAAATGTCATAGTAAACAGAAATTGACATATGGTTTTTCATATAACCCGTGCTCTTAGGAGATAAAAATTGTATAGAATGCACTGTAGATTTCAAAATTAAGGGAGATAACTCTGTAAATGACGCTCAAATACAATAGAATCTACTGGATTTTCAATATTGATTATCTCCTAAGAGCAGGCAGATTTGAATGAATAATTACACATTTAATAGTATAGACCCATAAAACAACTTAATTACAAAAATATGTAGCCTTTTTTAGGGTGTACCAAATTTTTCAGAGTTTCCTAGTTGTTTGAAACATGTTTATAGAAACACAGGTATTTTTTTCTCGGCCTAACCAGAGGATGTCAACCTGCTTAACCAATTGACATAAAAACACAAAGAAAAAAGGAGATGATGATCAATTCAAGGCAGCTGAAACTACAAAGAAAAAGAAAACACTCATAATTACACATTTTAGATCTTACTGTATTTACTGAGAATTTAGAAATGCAGGTCAAAAACCCACCAATCTGACAATTTAATATCACTCAAGGACACTGTCTCTATTTGAAAAGACCATTATTTGATCTATGCATCACTGGTTTGCTCAGAAATTTTTCAACAGAATCTTAGAAAATGAGATTTCGGACGGAGTTATCTGCCCTTGAAATGTTAATTTTCAGTGCATTTCAATGAAACCGTAACTCAAAGGTCGAGCATGAAATGGAAAATCTCTGTTTTCTTTGATTCTGTTGGTGCAAATTGTCAAATTACACTATCAAAATGATGGGTTTTTTCATACCATGTTTCACCTACTGCCTGATTCTTACAAAGACAGACACTTAAGGGTAGACACAAAAAATAAGTGCCAGTAGCTATAGGGTAAGCAGAAACACAGTTTTTTTTGTTTTTTTTTTCTGGCCTTAGGACTAAATTGAATTTAATCAAATTTCATTATAAAGGAACAGGATGAACTATTTGCAAATATTTTAGATATAGTTCCCTCATTTTCCTCAATGTCTGAAGAAGATCAATTTATTTTTTATCGACTAGTATGGATATAGATGATTCTAAAGTTATAATATCTGGTGTAAACAGAATGTATACTGTCAATCAAGAATATAAAACATTTAACCATTGTATTTATATTGCATGATCTTATTATAATAGTGCTAAAAATGGTCCAAGATAGATAACTCAATTCCTCAACTGGGATATCACAATGCATATTTTATATACATTGATATTACAACACATATTGTTTATTGCATTGATATTGATGGTACTTGCACTTGTTTATATATGAATGTATACATGTTTCTTTGTTAATTGATGATTCATGTAGATCAATGTTTGGTCTTTATTAATATATATTAATATATGGGAAAGACCTCATTGTTTTTTTCTGTTTTTATTTCATTCTTTCGTCATTTGCAAAATTTTCTTTGACATGCTCTCCCCTATTCATCTTTCAAGATATCATTACCAAATTTGGACCATCGATAGAGCTCATTAGGGACTTTTATAAAATAACCTTGTGTAGAATTCCATTATCCTTTGTAGAAGTTATCACCCTTTTATTGGCGTTTGTTTTTTTTTTCAACATGGTCCCCCAAACTCATTTTTCAAGATATCATGACTATATTTGGTTAACATGTAGATATCATGATGTTCAATTAGGAAATGACCCTGCTAAGGATTTCATTATCATCTTTAAGAGCTATGTCCCTTTAAAACAATTTCTTTTTATTGCTCATATCTTGAAAACGATAATAGAAAGAATCAATCTAACAACTGTTTCATGTACATAAGCAGATGATCAAATAAAAAAAGACATGAATTTGTATTTTGTTATCAAACCATACAGTGGTTATATCCCTTGAAATATCATACTAAAGTTTTAAAAATTTATATTTCGAGAATCACAAGCTGTAGAGACATGGGACCTTTATCAAAAATCTTTGAGACCTTTCATTTGCATCCAAGGTCAAAGGTCACAAAGTGCTAGTCTTTTTCCCTTTCCAACATTTACTTTGACACGGCCTATTTCGTCACCTTTCAAGATATCATTACAAAATTTGACCCATCGATAGATCTCATTTAGGACTTTTACAGGGTAACCCAATGAAAAACTTCATCATCCATTATAGAAGTTATCTCCCGCTTATTAGGGTCTTATCAACATGGTCAACATGGTCTCCCGAACTCATTTTTCAGGATAGCATGATCATACTTGGTGAACATGTAGATGTCATCATATTCTACTAAAAGTTGACCATGCTAAGGATTTCATTATCATCTTTAAGAGTTATGTCCCCTTTTAAGGTCAAGTAA
Source organism: Perna viridis (assembly GCA_037379345.1). NCBI lineage: Eukaryota > Metazoa > Mollusca > Bivalvia > Mytilida > Mytilidae > Perna > Perna viridis. Next base: position 29,196,318 of record CM074515.1, read on the forward strand.
TCCTAAGATGTATGTCTCTACGACTTCCAGTTCAAGAGTTTATTATTGCATCATATTTAAATAATCAGTGTGCTCAAAATGAGCTCTGCAATTGCCCAAATTATTTTGTAATTTTGTTGCATATGTTCTGTAGATTATCATACAGTTTTCAGATTTGAGACATCTTGTCTCACTTTGGATCTATTGAAATTTTAGTTTTTCATAGCGAAGATATATATTTTAAAATCCACAATAGACACACAAAACAAAATATGAGAATCAGTATAAAAAGAAACTAGATTATGACAAGTTTATTGAATGAATTTGATAAATTGCCACATTCAACACAATATTTAGTATATTTTTTTCTTTTTTTTCTTGGTGTTGGAAAGGAGGAGTACTGGCATACACCCATTACCCCCTCTCCTGGACCAACTCTGACTTTCATCCAATATTTATCCATTTTAACAATATAAGCTAGAGGAGTTACATTAATTGAAACTTGGGACGAACTGGCAGCAGGATCACTATTAATGTGTGTGTGTGTGTGTGTGGTACAGCCGCAGCGTTGTGGTGCACAAGTCAGTACTGCCACACAACAAAGGCGCTTGTTTCTGTCTATATGTGGGGAAAATACTAACAGGGGTCGACTATCTTCTACTTGGGCATAGATAGTCGACCAATGTTTGATAGGATTTCCCTCACATAGACAGAAACAAGCGCCTTTGTCACACAACCAGGCATCACAATCACAACACGTCAACAGTTTACCATGTGCACCGGCAGATAACAATTTGGCATTTGCAATAACAGAAAACAAACAGAAACTTTTTAGAAATGCTGGTTTCCATTCATTGACGTCAGCTCTAGGACATCATCGTACTTACCGTTTATAATTGATTCTTTACAGCTAAGATCATATATAGCTATAATTAGAACATGCTCACATGGTGTGAAAATAAAGGGAATTTCCGTTTTCCTACCAGGTCTCGCTAATTCGCAACAAGAGACGTCAAAAAGATAAATTAGCGACAATATAGACAGTAAAATTAAAATTTCAGTAAAGTGACAGAAAAAATAAGTTAAAGGTGTTGAAAATTCATGGAAAACCTTAAACGGAAGAAATTATAAAGCTTTAGTAAAATATTTAAACAGGCAAGGTAAATGTGGGGGGGATTTCGTAATATGTAGAAAAGATATGTACAGCATTTAGAAAAAGTTGAAATTGATATACAGAACGAACTTTTTGACACTATATGGTAACCAAAGTATTACTTTATGGTTGTGAAGTATGGTATTTCAATATAATTATGGTAATTTTGAATCTTTTTTTTTTTGTACAATACTTGGATTAAAAAGAGTACACCAAATTGAATTTTGTATGAAAAGTTAGGTAGATTTCCAATTGTTATAAAAAGTAGAACGATGGCTTTCTGGAAAAGGATTATATGTAACAAACAGGATAAAATTTGTAAATAAAACATTGTTTTCATTCAAAATGGTTCACACGTATAGAAAATATAATGAATTCTTGTGGTCTCTTTGAACTTTGGTTATTACAATGTACCACATAATTTAACATTGTCTCATACGGTTAAACAAAGGTTTTGTGATCGTAATCATTTCAAACAACCATGGTAATTAGAGAACGTTTCATTTTGAAAATTGATCTACCTTAAAGCTTTTGACTTAAAGAGACGATTTTGAAAATTGATCTACCTTAAAGCTTTTGACTTAAAGAGACGATTTTGAAAATTGATCTACCTTAAAGCTTTTGACTTAAAAGAGACGTTTTTTTTTTATTATTATTTTTGTTTTATTTGATTTATTACACCTAATATATACAATCAAAACGCCCCTTGTGGTTTCTTACATCGTTTAATTGTAAATAAATTGATTCAAAATCGACCAGGATTTTTTTATCTAAAAATATCATTAAGGTTACAGACCACCAATTCAACCAATGAGCATTTGGAACGTACGCAAAAATAGTCCTACGCAGAAATTACCCCTGTTCCTCTTAGTGCTGTGAAAAAAGTTCTCATCTTATTTTAAAAATTTAAAGAGTTTCTGAAAGGAAAAACATTTCTGTACATTTTATAGGTGCATTTTGCTTCTTGTGATGTGAAGCCTAATCTCCATAATGATTTTTAAATATACCCCTATCTTGTGAAAACACTGGGATTTCCCATGCTATTTATAGACCCTTCACTTCCGGTGACCAGTACTGCACTGCAAGTCTGCTAACCCCACATGCCATTCTGAGGATTGTGAGCTGACATATGTAGAATCATGCTGATATATAGTCATCTGCAGGTTAAAGTTAAGGTAAAGTCCAGAGAAGCCATTGAATATTGTGAAATTAGCATAGAAGCCTATGGGAAGTGGAATTAGTGGTTTTTAGCCTTAAATCATTTTGTTTCCGGATTTGAGTTATGTGTGTTCTCTGTCATGTCCGCTTGCTATTTAATGCATATTATACTATGATCGATTCTCTACTACGGTTAATCTTGCTTTTTGCTAATTCAAGATGGCAACATCTATTGATATTGATTTTTTTTTAATTTCTGAAGGCGTCACAATTCTCACAGTCGCTGATTTACTTCAGTAGTATTTCTTCTGTATTGATTATTACAACCCCAAAAATAACTAAAAATAGACATACATAACAGGGGGATCACCTACAGTATTGTATAAATCTATTATTAAATTGCTATGATATTGACAACTTTTTTTAATAATCCTGAAAGGAGATACTCATACTATAGTATAGGGTTGGAGACGTGGAATGTTTCACCCGAAGTTTTTTTTTTCATTGTACAATTATTATTTTTGTACCCCTGATTTGCCACAAAAAGGGGATATAGGTCCCAACCCCTTCAGAAGGTTGTACTCACCCTGGATCCACCACTGCCATACACTTAAGGAGATAAGTAGATTTGTTATGTTTTTTTTTTTTGTGTTTTTTTTTCAAAATTAGGGCATCTGCACTTTGCATTCCAGGTCCAAAAAGACACATGAAGTTGTCAGAGTCTAGTCATCCACATATAGATGCATGCCTCGATAACCCTCGTTTACACTTCCGAAGCACTATCACCTGCTGATGGAATTATTATTTTCTGGGTCAGTGGTCGCATACATATAGGCATATTTTGAATCCTTCTGGGGTGTGTTACAGTTTCGAGAACAGACACCTCTGTCGGCAGTACCACAAAATCTTTTCCTTTTTAATTCCGTATTGTCAACTTTCCTTTCAACTCTGGCAATGTTCGATCTTCAGCACTTGCGTATTGTGTTTTCATTTCAGAACGCATACGTTTTTCCAGAGCTTGCCGTAACTATGCAGACTTTTTGTTTAGTGTTAGACTTCTCACACGTACAATTAGTTAACAGGGTTGTTAAGTCATTACTACAGAAGTTTTATGGTCGTTATCATGAGTTATTGACCTCGTTGATCGTTACGTTGTATCCATCTGAATCATGAGAACCGATTCGTTAAACGTGTCATAGTTTTCCTTTCCTCATTTATCCCGGACTTGACTCGGCGGGTGTTTCTAGAAAAGCAGAGGACGCTTACCCTACCGGTGCACCTGATTCATGCTCCCAGTTTTAGTGGAGTCCGAGTTGCTCATTTGCTTTTGTTACTTTGTATGTATGATTTTAGTTACTTTGTGTTCTTTGATGTCTGTGTTTGTTTTCAATATCTGGTCTTTGTCCCTGGATTACATTCTTTTGATTAGGACCGCTATAACCTTGGTTCCCTTGATAATCTCTTTCAAATATATATGTAAGTGTATGCCGTTTTAGATGAACGTTTTAGGAAAAAAAGTCAATTATCTCGTAGGGGTTTTTACTCTCGTCCTGTAAAAATATGGGAAATAGAGTTCTTGTTAGATATTTCCATTCTTATTAGTTTTCTGGAGGTCAATCATATCAAGAAACAAACGTAACAATTGAGTTTTTTATTTACCAGCCTGGCCCTTTTAAACCATCGCACATTCATTTGAAACAAATACATTTAATGGCAATAGTACCACAATGGAATTTTAGACAAAGAATTCACGAGATCTACAAATCGGATGTTCACATGTGCATGTATATTCTGTACCATTAAAATAGTCTATTATTTCCGCATTATTTTCAAACATTATTGTTATTCTTGTCTCATTCACGGAAATTAAATTATATTTCCGTATTTTTTTTTTTTTTTTTTTTTCAAAATCAATCGATCACATCACTTGATCGGAACAGGGCTTTTTTTGCGCATGGTCATATTAGGTATTCCATGCTTCATTTCGTGGGTTAGTCCCATTGATTATCATCGATTAAAAAAATACGAATTTATGTCAAAAGTACTTTGTGTCATGAAAACATTTCAAATCGACTGAAAAAGCACCTTACCAAAGGACAATTCAGAATAATGGAAACTTGCGAAATATTGCAAACAATCAACTTGAAGGGGAATTTCCGGACAATTTTATTCATGTAATCATGCGACCTTATCTACTTCTTTTTTTGCAAGGTAAGTTAGGAATTAATTTATAGCTTGTTACATGTATTTTCAAGTACGTTTCATTTACGTACACAAATACATTTTAAACTGACCTGGCAATAGGCTATGTGAGCTATTGCCATCACCTGACGTCCGTCGTCGACGTCCTTAACAGTTTTTTTTTCAAAATTCTTCTCTGAAACAGCATGACCGATCAGAACCAAACTTAGTATGAATGTTCCTTAGCATATTGTACATTGAACTGATGTTGGAATTTTTGACCCGTCGAAAAGCTTGACCGCCGTGACTAAAAATAGAACATAAGTTTTTCGCATATATCCCCTAAACCGTTAAGGTTACCTAATTCTGTTCATGAAACAGTGTGCAGTGTGGTGAGATCTATCTCTGGTCATATTTACGTTTTAATCTGTTAAGCCATGTTTTAGTTATTGCCCTTTCTCGACGTTTTTCTTACTTTTAATGTTATTTCTTTCAAAAATCTCCTCTGAAACTTCTTCACCAATCAGAACCAAATTTGGTATGAATATTTCTTAGGATATTCTGCATAGAACTATCGTGGACAATGTTGGACCGTCGAAAAGCATGCCCACTGATACTAAAAATAGCATACACGGATCAGGCAGTAATTTTTTGCATATTTTTCCAAAACCCTTAGGTTTAGCTAAATTCTGTTAAAGTAACAGTATTCAACATGATAAGATCTATCTCTTGTCAAACTTTGGTTTTTATCCGTTGGAGTTATTGCCCTTTTCAACGATTTTTGCTACTTTTATTGTTGGTTCTTTCAAACACCTTCTCCTCTGAAACTACTTGACCAATTGAAACCAAACTTGGTATTTAAAGTTTCGTTTGATATCCTGCATAGAACTGATGTGGGGATTATTGATTTGTCGAAAAACATGGCCGCCGTTACTAAAATGAAACATACAACAGTTTTCGCATAATAGAACATAGGGGTCAGACAGTAGTTTTCGCACATATTCCCAAAACGGTTAAGTTTAGCTAAATTCTGTTCATGTAACAGTGTGAAGTATGATGGGATCTATCTCTGGTCATATTGTCCTTTTTATCTGTTAAACCATGTTGGAGTTGTTGTCCTTTTTTTGACGTTTTTTCCCTATTTTTAATGTTATGTCTTTCAAAAAAACTTTTCTTAAACTTCCTAACCAATCTTAGTATGTATGTTCCGTAGGATGTTCTGCATAGAACTTATGTGCAAAATTATGATCTGTCGAAAACATGGCTGCTGTTACTATAAATAGAATAGAACATAGGGGTCAGACAGAAATATTTCGTATATATATATATTTCCAAAACTGTAAGGTTTAACCAAATTCTAACATATTCAAATTGTTCAGAAAGATATGATCTATTTTTGGATATTTTTTCTTTTTTAAAACTGTGAAGGAGTTATTGCCATTTTTCGACATTTCCCCCCTATTTTTTATGCTATTTCTTTCAGAAATCTACTTCTCTGATTTTTTTTACCAATCAGAACCTATATAAGTATGAATGATCCGTAGGATTTTCTGCATAGAACTAATGTGCAAAGTTATGATCCGTCGAAAAACATGACCACCGTTACTAAAATTAGAATAGAAAATAGGGATCAGACAGAAATTTTTCACATATTTTTAGGTTAAGTCAATTTTAGGTAATGTAGCTGTGTTCAGCATGATGAGATATATTTCCGGTCATATTTTCGTTTCAATCTGCTAAGCCATGTTAATTGCCCTTTTAGACGTTTTTTTTTCTTTTTTAATGTTATTTCTTTCACAAATCTTCGCCCTTGTAACTTCCCGACCAATCAAAACCAAACTTGGTATGCATAGGATGTTCTGCATAGAACTATAGTGAAAAGTTTTGATCCAACGAAAAACATGGCCGCTGTTAATAAAAGTAGACCACATGGGTCAGACAGAAGTTTTTCGTATATATCTCCAAAATCGTTAAGTTTATCCAAATTCTGTTCATGTTTCCGTGTTAATCATCATGAAATCTATCTCTGGATATATTTTCGTTTTAATCTGTTAAGCCATATTGGAGTTATACCCCGTTCTCGATGTTTTTCCCTATTTCTAATGTTATTTCTTTAAAACATCTTCTCCTTTGAAATCTTAGACCAATCAGAACCAAACTTGGTATGAATGTTAGCTTAGGATGTTCTACAATGCCGAAAATTTGATCCGTCGAAAAATATGACCGCCGTTACTAAAAGAGAACATAGGATTCAGACAAAAGTTTTCGCATAATGTAGCATCTCCAAAACCGTTTAGTTTATCCAATTGTTTGTTAAGGGAACTGTTCGGCATGCTGAGAGCTATCTATTGCCAAATTTGCGTTTTAATCAGTTAAGCCATATAGGAATTATTGCCATTTCTCGACGGTTTTACCTATTTTAGCTCACCTTGCCCAAGGCCAGATGAGCTATTGCCATCACTTATAGTCCGTCGTCGTCGTCGACGATCGTAAACAATTTTTCACAATTTCTCTGATAGTGCATTACCAATTGTAGCTAAACTCGATCTCAATGTTCCTTAGGGAACTAGTATCCTGCAGCGAACTGATGTGGAGATCTGTGATCCGTCGAAAAACATGGCCGCCGTTACTATAAATAGAACATGGGGCTCAGACAAACGTTTTTCGAAAATATATTTCCAAAACTGTTATGTTTAATCAAATTCTGACATGGTTAAAGTGTTCAATATGATAAAATCTATCACTGGTCAAATTTTCATTTAATCTATAAGCCATGTTGGAGTTGTTGGCCTTTCTCGACTTTTTTTTCTATTTTTAAAGTTATCTCTTTTCCTCTTCAACTTCTTGACCAATTATAACCAAGCTTGGTTGAGTATTCCTTAAGATGTCCTTTATAAAAACTAATTTGGTGATTTTTTGATTCGTTGAAAAAAGATATGGTTGCCGTTTCTGAAAATAGAACATAAGGGTCAGACAAAAGTTTTTTCGCATAAATTTCAAAAACTGTTACCAATTTTCGAAATGACAAAAGTCTGCATTAGGTCAAAGTTGTCAGATGACTCCTTGTTGGAGTTATTGCTCTTGGAAGAGTCGAAAAATCGTTTGATTTTACAGTTTCCAGCCAATATCTTTAAAACTATGATAGATAGAAAGAAACGCTCCTAGCTGAAATGATCCTTATGATAAAGCATACAATAATGCGTGGAAATCAAAGCATTTTTAGCAGTTTTCAGCCTATATCTTGAAAAGTATAATAGATCAAAAGAACTTTCAATTGATGAAATGTTCCAAGTCTTCATGAGTCAAAATTGTCGAATACCTCCTATTAGAGTTTTTGCCCTTGAAAGGCAAATTAATTAAGCAGGTGAGCCATTCAGGCTCCTGGGAGCCTCTTGTTTATGTTTACGATTACATTTTCTATGGGCTTGACGTTATTTGCATGTATGTATTAAGATAAATAAACTATACAATTATCTCCATTTCCATTAGTTTTGTATTTAATCTTTATAAGAAATGTTAATGGGGTTATCACCTTAAAAATCGCGATAAACAATAATACTCATTCGTGTGGAATATATTAGTTTTGGCTTATGAAAACGTAAGATAAACGAGTTTAACCATTTTTTCTTCAATTTCGTATTCCATGTGCAAAAACGACTCCAAAGGCAAATGATATAATAGTGTTTGTACACGTACATGTGTGATGTATAAGACAAAAACTTTTTTCCGATATCCTAAACATCAATGTATATTGTGTATACCGAGCTATGAAAGCGTCGGAAGGGGAGGGGAGAGATCCGTCTGCTACCAAACCAAAGCTTTCTATCAAACATTAAATAAAAACTGGAAATTTTGATATTCAAAGAGGTACATATGCATGATGTCCAGTTTATAATCGTTTTTATCAGTTTGTCTTCATTTTTTTTAACAAACTTTCTTCAATTTATTCTGATCTTATATATCTAAACAATTACAGCTATCGTTGGGATGAATCAAGGAGTCACTCGGAGTGAGCACGTTATATCCACTAATATAGGGGAAAATGTCACGTTAGAATGTGTAGCAGATTTAACTTTTTTCTACTTGTCGACATGGCGACAGAACGGAACAGCAATTTTCATAGGCACAAACTTGAATCCACAATTCACAAACTAAAGCAGGTTTCATTTAACAGGAAATCATAAAAAAGGAGAATACTTTTTGAGAACCAATGATGTAACGGAAGATGACCTAGGGATCTATTGGTGTGAAACACGGGACAACCATGGAGCTGTTCAAAGAGAAATAACCTTATCATTAAGGTCGACTACCAAAATCCGTACGTTTTGGTTTAATCAGATAATGTGAAAGAAATTAACGCATGTTTGGTGTATTTGCACATACACTGCGAACATATATTCACAAAAGCAAACATGAATACAATTTGTACAATTTAAGCTCACCTGGCAATTTGCCAAGTTAGGTCTTGCCATCACTTGTTGCCTGTCTAAGTCCGCGTTAACAATTTATTCAAACACCTTCTCCCCTGAAACTGAAACTGCTTGACCGAATTCAATGAAAGTAAGTGTGATTCTTTATTAGGATGTTCTGCATTATGTGTATCTTTCTATATTTGGTAAGGTGCCCATTATGACGAGATTTATTTGAAACCAAATCTTCGAGAAACCTAATGACACTTGTTTGAGTTATTGCCTTTAATGTTTTTGCTATTTTTAATTATATTACTTTAAAAAAATAATTTTCTTCTCTGAAATTGTTGGCCAGAATTCACTTAAAGTTCGTGTTATTCTTCCTTAAGGTTTCTTGCCAAAAGCATGTGCTTCGTTTTTGATTTGTTCAAAAACATGGCTACTGTTATTAAGAGAAGGTTCCGACAGCACTTTTTCACATACATCTAAAAACAAAATCTAAGACTTGACCGAATTCTGACGAGGGTGTAAATTGTTAAGCGTCATGAAAACATTCAATCACTAAACTTTCGTGAAAATCAGACAACAGGTTTTCGCATACATTTCAACCCTTAAGTCGTAAGGATAAGCCAAATTCAGACGAAGAAAAAGTGTTCAGTATGATGAGATTTATCTAGTTCATGTTTTGTTAAATTGAAATCTGTTAACCCGTGCTATAGTAATTGCCATTTTCGACGTTTTTTTTCCCTGCTTTTAAACATATTATAATTAACAATCTACTCAGAAACTGCATGTACTGCAAAAAGTTTTTTATACATTGACTTGAAAAAAATAGGGTAGCTTCTAAAAAAAAAATCAAATGTAGCTGATGAACCAAATGCGCGATTTAGGCTCTAAGGATCCTCAAGTTTAATTAAGTGACCACTTGCTTATAAAACGTACACAATATTCTAAGCATTTTCTTTTTTATCAGAAAGTATGATCAGTTACATATATTATATCTGAAATACCTTGTAAATAAAAAAAAGAAATTGCAGAAAAAACATGCACTACATGTAGAAATTGTTTTCAAAGCACAGGAGTAAAAAAATCAACATATGTTTACCTAACAATTCTGAACAAAAATTAATATTGTTTGTCATATTCGGTTTTAATTTCGCTGTCGACCTGTTGTGTACCATACTTTATCATTTAGTTTCAACGGGGTCATCAGAAAAAAAATTCTATGCGAGGACAACTTCTGTTGGTAAGGATTGTAATTTACACAAAGACTACATTTATGTTAGCGTTTATCTTGTTCGACAATTTGGCTTAAATTCTTCTTACTTTATTCAACCACATAAGGATTCAAATAAGAGGTTTTTTTGTTTGTTTTATTTTGATATTTTATTTATTTATTTTGTGTTTGATTAATGGTGAATGTCAAACACTATTAATTGCATAACCCATCTAAAAATCATTCTTACAAGCCGAGCTCTATTTGTTTACTTCCTCTGTTTACTTATTTACTTGACCCGAACCTTAACTAAAGCTTCATTTGGAACAGAAGAGGACCCTTGTCCTACCGTTGCATCTGGTCCATGCTCCAAGTTGTTACTGGAGTCCGGTTTGCTCATTTACTTTTGTTTCTATATGCATGTTATTTCGTTATTTCATTTGTTCTTTAATGTTTTAATCCTTGTTCTATTGATGCCCTTGTTAATAATATATGTAGTCATTTTTTTAGGAGGTAGACAAAACGGACACAACTCTTAAAATCAGTGATATGTTTGTATCATATTCAATTTCACTAAAGCCTATCAAGCTTTCATTTAAAACAGAATGAAATCAGTTATTTTGATGCTTACATGACATTAATGTAAAATGCCAAATGCAAACTTTCAAATGATTTGTAATTATTGTGTCCCTTACCGTAGGTATACATCCTTTAACGTGCAACAAACTATTGACAAAATATGGACAGTATAACTTAAATATGTTTGGCTTATTTTGTTTACTATGTACTTCTAATTATTATAATTATTATTTTGTTTTTGTTCAAAGAAGAGCCAAAGGCCTCGGATGCAACAAGATACACAGAAATATTCAGGACAGTATCAGAAGGCAAGTACAGACGTTTTTCTCATATATCTCAAAAACTGTTAAAGTATCAATTTTCGAAATGATCCTCGTTATTAGACCTACAAAACTCTGCATTGGGTCAAAGTTGTCAGATTACTTTTTGTAAGAGTAATTGCGCTTGACAGTTTAAAAATCGTTTGATTTTACAGTTTTCAGCGTATAGAAGTTAAAGATAGAAGGAAACGTGAACACCTGAAATGATCCTTACGATAAGGCCTACAAAAATGCGCGGAAATCAAAGCATTTTTAGCAGTTTTCAGCTAATATCTTGACGAGTATAAATGAAACTTTCAATTGATGAAATGTTCCAAGTCTTCATGTCTCAAAGTTGTCGAGTATCTCCTTATTAACGTTATTGCCCTTGAAATGCAAAGCAAAATAAGTATGTGAGCCATTAAGGCTCCTGGGAGCCTCTTGGTTATGTTTACGATTACATTTTCTATGGGCTTGACGTTATCTGCATGTATGTATCAACAGAAATAAAGTATACAATTGTCACCGTTTCCTTACGTTTTGTCATTAATCTATATAATAAATGTAAATGAGGCTATAACTTAAAAAACGTAATAAACTATAATACTCATTCGTCTGGAAAAGGTTATTTTTAGCATATGAAACGCATTAGGTAAACTTGTACATGTGGTAATGTAACAAAATTCAACAAGGTGGCCGCATAAGCACCATGTTCTTTCTATAAGATAAAAAGGGGAAATAACAGCTTTTGTACAACATCAAATAAACAATGTACAATGTTTAACCATTTTTTTCTTCAATCTTATATTCCATGTGCAAAAACGTCTCGAAAGGCCAATGACATAATAATGTTTGTAAAGTACGCATGTGATGTATAATACAAAGAGTGTTTTTCCGATATCATAAACATCAACGCATATAGTGTATGCCAAGCTATGAAAGTGTCGGAGGGGTGGGGGAGAGATACGCCTGCTTCCGAACCAAATCTTTTTGTCAAAAATTAAATGAAAACAGGGCATTGTGATATTCAAAGAGGTACATATGCATTATGTCCTGTTTATAATCATTTTTTATTAATCTTTGTGTTTTACGAACAAACTTTCTTCAATTTATTCTGATCTTGTATATCTAAACAATTACAGCTATCGTTGGGATGAATCAAGGAGTCACTCGGAGTGAGCACGTTATATCCACTAACATTGGGGAAACTGTTACATTGGAATGTGTAGCACTTTTAACTTTTTTCTCCTTGTCGACATGGCGACAGAACGGAACAGCAATTTTCATAGGCACTAACTTGAATCCACAATTCACAAAAGGTAGCAGATTTCACTTAACAGGAAATAATACAATAGGAGAATACTTTTTGAGAATCAATGATGTAACGGAAGATGACCTAGGGATCTATTGGTGTGAAACACGGGACAATCATGGAGCCGTTCAAAGAGAAATAACCTTATCATTAAGGTCGACCACAAAAATTCGTACGTTTTGGTTTAATCAGATAATGTGAAAGAAATTAACACATGTTTGGTGTAATTGCACATACACTGCAAACATATACTCACAAAAGCAAACACGTATACAATTTGTACAATTTAAGCTCATCTGGCCATTTTCCAAGTTAGCTGTTGCCATCACTTTGTGTCTGTCCTCGACCGCGTTAACAATTTCTTCAAACACCTTATCCTCTGAAACTGAAACTGCTTGACTGAATTCAATGAAAGTAAAGTGTGGTTATTTATTGCCAAAAGCATATGCTTCGTTTTTGATTTGTTCAAAAACATGGCTACTGTTATTAGAATAGAACAGAAGGTTCAGACAGCACTTTTTCACATACATCTAAAACAAAATGTAAGACTTGACCGAATTATGACGTGGATGTAAATTGTTTAGCATTATAAAAAACATTCTATCACTTAACGTTCGTGAAAATCTGATGACCCATGTTGCAGTTATTGCCATTTGTGGATTTTGTTTTTAGTTGTTTTGTTGTCGTTGCTATTTTTGGTTATACTTCATGAAAATATATTCTCCTCAGTAACTACAAGATATATTTCACTGACAGTTGAGGTGATTGTTTCTTTACGTGACTGTTTGAGTATTTGATAAGTGGAAAAACACGACTGCTGTTACTTAAAATAGAAAAAAGTTATCAGACAACAGGTTTTCGCATACATATCGATCCTTAGGTCGTAAGGAATAGCCACATTCTAACGGGGAAACGTGCTCGGTATGATGAGAAGTTTTTTTTATTTGTTTTGGTGGGTATTACACACAATTAAATGCAGAACCCATCTATTAATCATTCTTACAAGCCAAGCTCTGTTTGTTTACTTCCTGCGTTTATTTATTTATTTATTTACTTGACCCGAACCTTAACTAAAGCTTCATTTGGAACAGAAGAGGAGCCATACCCTACCGTTGCACCTGGTTCATTCTCCAAGTTGTAACTGGAGTCCGGTTTGCCCATTTACTTTTGTTTCTATATGCATGTTATTTTGTTATTTCATAGGTTCTTTAATGTTTTAATCCTTGTTCTATTGATTTCCCTGTCAATAATATGTGTAGTCATTTATTTCAGGAGGTAAAAATAAGGTAACGGACACAACTCTTAAAATCAGTGGTATTTTTGTATCATATTCAATTTCGCCAAAGCCTACCAAGCTTTCATTTAAAACAAAATAAAATCAGTCCAAGTTATTTTGCTGGTTATATCACATCAATTTAAAATGCTGAATACAAACGTTCAAATGATTTGTAATTATTGTGTCCCTTACCTTATGTATACATCCTTGAAAGCGCAACAAAATATTGACAGTATAACTTGTTTGGCTTATTTTGTTTACTATATACATCTTAATATTATTTTTTGTTTTGTTCAAAGAAGAGCCAAATACAACGGATTCAACAAGAAACACAGAAATATCCAGGACAGTATCAGATGGCAAGTACATTCACAAGTATTTGATCATTTATAATGTCATTGCTAATAAATAATTTTATCTCCTTGCTATTACAAAAAAGAAATATATACATTTGTAATTAAAAATGTATAAAACAGACTGAAGTAAATTCATGCATGTCAAAACCCATTGAATTCACTTTTGTTTCTTATTCACAATCAGTTACAGACCGCATATCATGGACATTTTTTCTTTTTTTTCTTCAAAATTTTATCAATAATACGTTTATCTATTAACTGGATTTATTTACTGTATCTTTTTGTAACAGTAATTTGATTAGTTTTATAGAAGGTGAAAATACTTTCTTCTTTTCTTTAATATAAATAAGTTTTTATGAATTAATTTAACCTTCCTTCAAGCAAATTGAAACATTTCTTTACAGTATAGCATGTATGTCGATGGTGTAATTGTTATTATATCAATACCTAAAACAAACACGCCTGTAATAGCCACAGGTATTGAATTTAAAATTGCAAAAATACCTACTAAAACTACGACAAACCTAAACTTGTAAAAACTGTTAAAAGTATTGACTACTACATCAAAGTATTTAACATTTTTGAAAATTTCATAATTGAGATTTACAGCATCTATAACAAAATGTGATTTAGATCTAGACAGAGCTTCTTGTTTGTTTTTTCACTAATGTGCTAGGTAATGATTTGGCTTAATTGTTTTACCTTAACCATATTACCAAAATGTCTGAATGAGTAACAAGGGAACAAAGATTTTAGCGGAAATCAAAAGTATGTAATGCAGGAACACAAACAAGACAAGGAAAAAATACACACAACAAAGAACATAAAATAACAAAAGAATACATTCAAAGTAACAAACGTAATTGAGTAACTCGGACTGTACTAACAACTGGGAGCATGGACTATATGCATCGGTAGGGTACGCGACCTTTGCTTTTCTAGAAACATCCACCAAGATGCTGGTTAGAGAAATGGGGAAAGAAAAACTATGAAACGTGGAACAAATCCGTTACGATTTATGCTATATATTACCAATAACACACTCCAAAATTGCGTTGACATACATTACAAGCAAGTAAAAAAAGCAAAGTAAAATAATTTAATTTTTTTTTAATAAGTCTGTGAAATGATATAATGTATAGGTAAACATGACTATACTTGGGAAAAGATTAATAGTAAATTTGTAGCTATCAATTTTTTTTCCATACTTAAACACGAATAAATTTTATGTTTTTAAAATTTTAATTACGATCTTTTCATATAAGCAAGCATTACAACGTAAAAAGGCAATTATTTAATTTTCTTAAATTAAAACGAAAACATTATGAATATTCTTTTAACATTTAAAATCTCTTTCTTCAAGCTGTGCATGAATCTTTCATTGTCTTGTTTTGTCTTTTGTCTAGTTCATACCTCTGAATCAGATATTGACTCAACAAGTGTCAACACGAACGCAAACGATAAAGGGTCAAAATTCCTATCCGGTGAGTACTTAGCTAGGACTTTATCAAACAACCCCTAACTACGTGTAGTTCTTATAATGCACATATAATCGAATCTTATCAAGTGGGTTTTTTTTACTTGGAATCTATTACTTATACAAATAAGTTGTAATGCCAAACGTAAAAATGAGGGGGTTATCCTGACAAGACAATGCCGCGAAATATTAACGAAATATCGCATTGTTGTGATGAAATGACACCCGAGTGCGAATTTTATGCCATGCATTATTGCTCTGTGGCTTAAATAAAAAGCGTCATATTTTCTTTTTCGTCAGGTCTGGCATTGAATTGGACATTTGTGTTTTCTGGCTTGGTTGGAGCATGCTTTATCATTGTGCTAGCTTTGTCTATTTTGTGCATTGTCTGTATTTGTCGCAAATTGAATGTTGCAAAAATAAAAGCACCAAACGAAAATGCCGAAGTTGAGAGATTCCAAGAACATCGACCAAGCACAATAGACACTTCTTCAAGTTATGATTACATTGATGAAATAACACTTATGCGATATAATGAAACTGCACATCGCCTTGATCCAAGTTTAATGCCATATTCCGATAGCCCTGTGTTTTCTAACAGATCTTATCTTGATATTCTGGAGGAAAGAGTTGAAGTTCAGCTTCACTCTTACCAATCATTCACAGAAATGAACAACATCGAAGCCCCACATCACTACACAGAGGTAAAACATCCATTAAAACCTACCTTAGCAATTTGTTCTCATGAGTATATACAAAACTGTCGTCCGTACTCAATGATTATTTTACAAAATGATGGAAAAACAAATAGTGTCCATGAAAAAAGGGCAAATTCATGGCCGGAGTATCATAGGAAATGTAGCAAAGATGTTGAGACCGGAAATTCCCATAAAATTTCTGTAGAGACTAGCCAAGTTGCAACAACCAACTCAGAAGGAGCTCGGTGGTTGCTGTCTGCCACTGAAACCAAGAGAAAACATCAGAACAATGCCGAAATGATAAGTCAGAATAAATCAACTGATAAATCTGTTATAAATCATTTGCAGACAAGCACAAGTGCAATTTTAGAGACAGAAAACATTTTAACCCCATTAAATTCTGCAGAAGACTTCAGAACCTGCTCTTCTAGAAACAGTTCAATCGGCAGTGTAGGTCTTAATATTGATACCCTTTGCCAGATAGACACTACATCTGGTTCAATTTGTTTATCTGAGTTTGAGAGTTCCTCAGACAACAATTCCGAGGACAAAATTAGAAGTAATGTTTCGTTGAAGGACAGTGGGCAATACGAAGACCTGTCAAAGAACAATTTTGATGATGTCCATGACTATAATATGAGCAGTGCGCCTTTAAGTCTGAACATTTTCTAATTTACTTTTTTGTGTTGGATGGTGTTTTGTTACAATTAAAACTTCATGAATTATGTCTCAAAAGAACCTAATTGTGAGATTGAGTTCATCTTCTTTCCATACATAAACTCCTGTTACTTGTACCGTGATAGATGCGGTCATCAAAATATTTATGGAAACCGTGTAGTTGTCATATTTCTTATGTATTATATTGTATACAGTCTTCAATGTGAACTTAGTATCATCTTTCCCTGTTGTACATGAATTCATTAGAGGCATTTGAATATCTATTTTTCCTTTCTTTCTTATTGTCGTTCGACAAATTTAAAACTTTCTGCATGATTATTTTGTGTTCTTTTCGATATTGAGTTGATTTTGTTACTTGATATACCTTAAATGCTGATCGCCTTAACGGTTCGTATTCTGCTGCTTAATAGGTGGCAACATACAGCGGTCATACAAAACCTTACATATACTGACATGCGTATTTATTTTTAAGATGGTGATTTTGTTTGATTAATTTTGGTACTTATTTCTACAGATTTACACGCATTTAAGATATACTTATTACCTCTTGAAAATAATTTAGGTACAGAAATTCCACAAAAATGATCTTTTTAAAATTTATTATACAATAATTGTCCTCATTTCATTTGTTCACGGGTAAACAATTCATAGAAATAATACAATTCCGATTATATAATTGCACGATAGTAGTATCTATATATGCTGTCATATAAAGATTTACCCATATATATGTTTCTTTTTCTCTTATCAATTAATTTTTGCATACAAATAAGCAGTACAAATTTTAGAAAATTGGTAAAAATATTGAACAATCAATTACTTTTAAGTGTTGGATTAAAGATAGGGCCAATATTTTTTTTCTGCTCTATATGAGACTTAACCCAAGGCTTAAGAACCAGAATTCGTGAATACCCATTTTTTTTCCTGCCTTCTTTTAGTTGTCTATCGATTTTTCAGGTTTCGACGAACTACCAGGAGTATTCATCTATGTTATAGTGTGTCTTGTCTGCTTTTTTGTCTTAGTGGTCCTGTCCTGCCTATTGAGAATTAAGCAATATATCTCATACAGTGGATAATTGTTGACTGTGTCAGTCTCTATAAGAATCAGGCAGTGGGTGAAACGTGGTATGAAAAACACACCATTATAAAATTGTAATTTGACTATTTGTACCATGAAAAAACTATGGGAAAAATAGAAATATCATATTGGTTAATTTGGATATAATTTATTTGAAATGCACTGAAAATAAATATTTCGGGGACAAATAATTCTGTCAAAAACCTTATTTTTCAAATCCCTATTGAAAATATCAAACAGATTAAGTGATGGAGAGATCACAAAATGGTCTTTTAAAATACAAAAATCATCCCGTGAAATTACATAATCAGATCGGTGTATTTTTTTTACATTCATGCTTTCTCCAAAAAGTGTTTATTTCCGCGACCCGACATGTACCACGAAAGTTACAGAAATGAAAATCACAGAAACTAAAACTCTTACAAGGTATACTCAATGCGACGGATTAAATCTAGACACGTTAAATTTCTGTATATAAACGCAATTTATATAACTTTTAGATTTCATGTATATATGCATCTCAAATTGTGTTTATTTGTTTATTATTTTATTTGTTTGTGCTTGTTTGTGTTTGTTTGTTATGTAAATATGTAATGTAATTTGTTTTTTTCTTTTGAAAAATAAAGTTTATAGGCAAAACATTACACGTCGGATACACCAACGATGAAAGCATACAACGAATGCATTTTGGAGTGTTTGTTTGACTAATTCATTTTAGAGGGCGACCATGCAAAACTAGGCAGTGTGTGACACATGACAAATTTTGCTTTCAACATTTTACTTGAGAAATGAATCTTTTCTTCAAGGTAAATGTTGTTTTTTTTTAAACTGTAACGGTTAAAGAGAAAACAGTTACATAGAAAGCATTGAAACTCATTGAAAAAGGAAGATAACTTTTAAATTTTTGTGCAAAATTTGGTTGCTTTGTCAAGGAACTTTGAAAATGTTCAACGAGTCATTCGTCGTCGCTTTAAAAAAATCTTTCTTCCATTTGACATACATATTATATGAAAAGTACATTCTTCAATGGAATGAAATTAACCCTGTGCCAACCATATAATATGATCAGCCTGATTTTTACATGGATAGCCTTTTAATTGACAACGGAAAGCCCTTTTCTAGTAACTTTAATGGTCAAATTTGTGGAAAAATAGAATTTCATTTACTCATAGCTTTTTGGAATATAAAAGACCTTTGTTGATTGTAATTCTTAAAATTTAGAACTAATGGGAAAACATACACAAATGAGTATACAGAAAAGTAAAATGCACACCTGTATTAGTCAAACCGGGAACATTGTGAACCTGAGAAGTTACCATTTTAATACAAATGTTTTACAAGTCACCTCGACAAGGTTCCTTGCGATTGATGTTCGATCATATACAAAGTCGGAGATAAATAGATCAGACACATATACTTTTTATTGATTTAACACGAACGTGCCATTTACAGTATTGTACGCCTAGTTAATGGTGTGAACAAATCTTGAAATAAAGTTGTATAATAGACGTGAAGTTAAAGACTAGCTCCTTTATTGTAACAAAAAAAATCCCATTGACATCATATACCTCCTTTTTCTCCTAATCCCAATGCACCATTTTTTATTTCCTATTCCCAATATGCCAAAAAGGACGCCTGGTCAAATTGGCACCAGTGAATTTAGCTCCAGTATAAACATGACAAACTGACATAGACATGAATAACTGTATACTCTAAAACATTCATAAATGTTAACCTTCATTTTAAGTAAACCAAACAATCAATATATCAATCAATCAATTTACTTTTTTTGATAATTTCTAGAAATATATTCATAAAAATGGTAATGAGAATGAAATCTATATTTTCCTGTTTACAACTTTTGTATAGGCATGTATAGATCTATGGTATGGGTAAAAATACATATTGTGGTCTATTGTCATAATATCGCAGCATTTATAGGAAATCAAGTAAATGCATTTTTGATTTTGGAAGCGGTTTTTCGTTGAGTACTTTCGATCCTTTTTCTATCAATGGTTACTGTAATGAACATTTAAAGCGGTTCAGAAACCCGAACATTAAATCCTAATTAATGGATTGCCATTTTTACGCTTTAGCAAGCTTCAAAACAGTAACAAAATGGTATTCTAAATCTAAATTTTATTTGGTAAACTGTAAACTACTTGATCAAGATCAACAAGTACATTTTTAACAACTATTCAACATTTGTTTACTTAAAGAATTGTTGGAAGAATAAATGATCTGAGCACTTGCATACTCACCACTAAATAAAACCTTTTCCTACTTTGTGTCAAGATGTGTAACTTTGCCTTGTTTACTCAATTATGATCTTGGGATAAAAAGTAATACAGACGAATTGAATTGTTCTCTTACCTGTACTTTCAACTCGAAATTAACAAATGAGAACAGTTTTTAACTAATCTCCTATGTTTGCATCTTTGGACTCGCCAGCTCCTTTTCCTACTTTGCATCAAGACTCAAAGGCATCGAGCAAAATTTCTTTTTAATGACGTTACAATGAGTATGGTTTAATTATTATTGTTGTTATTATTATTATACATGTTTTTCTATGTAACGCTTCAGTGGCAGATCCACACTTTGGTCAGCTGGGGGAGCTGACTCAATTTTAGATTTTTTAAGTGGCTTGTTTATTTTTTAACGAGGGCGGAGCGAATAATTCAGGTTCGATGGCCTTAATTAGTCATGCAGAGCGAGACACACGATTTGGGGGAGGGGGGGTGATTGTTTGAAAAGCACGTTTTTGCGCTAAAATATATTGTTTTTAACACTAGTGATATTAAACTACATTACTTATGAGTCCCTTTAAAGTTCCGTTGGTTTGTAACCATTATCATTCACCATCAATAATCCTTTACCTCATCATTGGATATTTATCTGTTAATAAGGCGCATGTACATGCATCGAAACACGCACTTCCGTAGTAATAAACATTCTATGGGTGACATATGGTGGAATATAAATCGACTGAAACATATTTGACCAGATATACACATACTGGGTGTTAAATGGTTTCGCCCATAGTTGTTAAAGATAGGATTAAATTATCTTTATAAGAGATTTGCAACAGGGAAGAGACCCCTATCAATTTTTTTCCGCAAAAAAACTGGGATAAAAGTAACCAGTACATGCAAATTCAGTGCAATGCAAAATAACAGATATGCTTGGTAATTCTTTGAATTTCTAAGAATTTTCAGTGTCATAAAATAAAAACAAATATAACATTGTTTTAAAGTTATAATGTTAAAGAGGGATTTTCCACCTTGGGTTAAAATGAATCAAGTTATGTCAACTAATTCTGATATACATATAAGAATCCAGTCTCTGCCATATACAATGTACATGCTTGTGATATTTGATATATGAATATATGTGCTCAATGTACATGTTCATGTGCTTGTCTTATTAATTAAAAAAAATCAGTTCAGGTCATTCGTTGTTGTGTGATTAGCAAGAGACTGCTACAGTCGACCCTGTCATTGATCAAGAGTGATGCATTACAAGTATGACAAAAAGTGATGCAGGAAATACACCTCTGACCTGGTTAAGCACCAAGTGAACAATCATTCAATATTCTTTTTTAAACTTTGATATGCACATGTACATATCGTGAATTTATAGTAAAACTGTTGCTGCCGATTTACATTTTAAAAAAGAATATGAATAAAAAGCACGCAAGAGTTTACCTCAGGTTGAAAGTTTAAGGTCATCAACTCTGGAAAGCTATATTCTTTAGATTACCTGCCCACATGCTAAAATATTAAAAGGCTATATACATTTCTATGTGTCGAGTTATAAAATAATTATCATATTTATTGCTTGAGTACAATTAATTACACAATTAATTACATTAGAAACAGTCATATTTAACACACTTTTTCCTATAGGTCAAAGCGTTGACATGATTTAAAAGAGGCAGGTGGAAACAGAGATAAATTGAGGGTTATCGGGCATCCACCAAATGTTGATACTACTTTTTTCATCCTGCAATCCTGAGTTCTTTAAAGGGCAAATAACGGGTGTCAAATAAATTTTTCTTTATTTGTATAGTAGCGAATAAAGCAATTTAGCTCCGCCCACCATCCGGCGAATCTCCTCTGTCAATCTGTCAGTCACAGCGTTCCGAAGGCATTGTGCCATCCTTCTCCCAAACAAACATGTCTATCCGTGTCAATTTTAATGTTTTACGGCGCAACTTTGAACATTGCTACTTTGAATGTGTACACATACAATCCAACAAATCAATAACTTTGTCAAAAATGAAAGTAGGTCACGGAAGAATTTATTTCACATCAGAAAAAACATGTTAAATGACGGAAATTGTTGTTTAATTTTGAATATTTATGTTATGTTTATGACTCGTTTAAAAGTAAACTTACAATATTTCGCCAAATAATGTCCATCTCTAAGAACTACCTTTTGTCGCGGGTTGTGGCAAATACTTGAGGCCTACGACAGGTTTCTACTTCTGAATTAACAACACAAAACCATCAAAATTGACTTATTGCAGGATAAACACAATATTAGTGTATTACAGAAAATGTATAGAAAGTATTTGTATTCGGCTCGGAAGGAGAGTAAATGCTCTGCAGAGCCTTGCAGTTACTTCCACTTCCTTAGCCTCATACAAATACTTTGTATATTTTTTCTGTAATACACTAATATTGTATATTGATTTTTGTAGATTTATTTATCGTATTTTACCGTCTCCACTAATTGTCTTTACCCTTAAAGCATAAAAACCGAACAAGAAACAAGAAGAAACACAGGATGTAAAAAAAACTTTTAATTGTTATATCTGAAATGCCCAGCATAAACTGCTGTGTAATTACTATATAAGGGTGCATTTTGGGCATAAACAAGTCAACTTGTTGAAAGTGTTCTTCTTGGAAAAAACAATAGTTAATTGAAATGTGGTAAAAATGAATATTTTTTAAATTTGACATTTGGCCAAAACTCAAGGTCAAATATTTTTTCAAGGTCATTATCAGAATCTTTATATTTGTTATGTTTGATAGAGTTGGATACATTAAGCTGAACGACATTGGTCTAGGTAGAGTAATTATTGGCTTAGTACCAAATTTTGGATCTTCTTTTGCGTGTCTGAATCATGAAAAGGTACTATTTTTCAAGGAAATTTCCTTTAAACAAAATGGCGGCCGTATCTCCGACATCTTAACTTTTTCGAAAAGAAATATTTTGCAATGATAAGTTTCTCATGGTGTCCTACCAGATACACTAAAGTTTATATGAAACTGACAATATCACTTTCGGACGGTTTTGCAATGTTTTCTCATGAGCAGCTTTTCAATTGGCTCGCATGTTGTTTTGTTAAAAAAAAACAAGTTTATAAATAAATGCTAAGGTAACACATCAGCATTTAAACTAAAATGTGCGTCATTTACAAAACGGATACTCACATGTATATTGTGTAGCATTTAATCAGTCAATTATTCCCTCATTTTTGCAAAAAATTGAACCACACAATGAAATACAATTCCATTTTCTGAACAACTGAAAAATGAAGAAAAATACCTACTTCATAGAAATTATTCAGTCGACACTATAATTTTTTAATTTTTTTTACATTTCCAAAGCGAGAGACAATGATTCAATTCGTGTACAATTTGTCATGCAATCACTCATGATATCGGTACAACACAGTCAATACTGAAATAATGAAGCTTTAAAGCTGCTTCAAAATAAACAAACTATTTTGAAAGAAAAATAACAGTCTTGATAAGATAAATATTAAAATCAGCTCCTGGATACATTTGGCACCGCTGTTGATGTAATCATGCAGGTGTATTTACTACTCTTTTTGCAAGGTAAATTAAAGAAAACATTAATTTGATATTTCAAAGTACTTTTTCTATGTAAGAACAAAATATAAAAATTGTTACCTTCGTTCTCCTTTAAAAAGAGATATATTTCCATAATGTTTAAATTAAATGCAAATAGCGGGCTTAATAATTTACAAACAAATCGGATAAAAAACAGACCTAGATCGTGAACATTCAAATGGGTTTAAAAATCAAAATCGTTATATGAAACTTTAAATTTCTATAGAGCGGAATATATCGTTTATTATTTTCTGCAAAACGGTTTATTTAAAGAAAAAGACGCATTACTCTTGAAAATGGTAATCAATTTAACAGATATCAATGGTTTGCTTATTGAAGACGCAGTTTAACTGAAATTGTAGTAATGCTAAAGCTGCAAAACTCAATTCCGTTTTTGGTCTGTATTTTGCATACAACTTGAAGATGTAGTTTCTAGTTATTTTGTAAACCTCATTAGTATGTGTTTTTGCTTTGTGTTCTGTTTTATTTTTATTTTCATTTTCATTTTTTTTTAAATATTTTATTTTATTTTATTTTTTTATTTATTTATTTTTTTTTTGTGTTGGTTTTGTTCACGTTTGTTTTTTTTTTCTTTGGTCAATGTAGTTTTTCATGAGATAAAGCATTGCTCTATTATTGGAATGAACCAGAGGACCAAAGCAATCTTCCCAGAATATTGACCACAATTAAGGCCGAAAAAAATCATTTTTTAAAGTTGCAGCATAATTTGCAGGAAACAGATTTGATGTTACTGAAAAAAAAAACGTATTTGTCAAAAATCAGATAGAAAAAATAAACGAACAATAGCAATAAAAATAGTTTTAAAATTATTTTGAATTTCTTTACGTAAATTGTCTAAACCTTTATAGTTGGGATTTTCCAAAAAAGCAGCATTTCAACTATAATAATATATGTATGCCTTAACAACGGAAAGCACAAGATGGTTGATAAGGTGCGTATGAAAATGTAAGTTCCTGGTTTTAAATAAATTAAAACACGTGAACATGAGGTCAAAAGTTACTTATAACGATTATATAGTGATGTGGTGTCCATAACCAAACTGACATAACATCGGTAACATATATTTCATAGAAAAGCTTTTACACCAGGGGTACCGATTTCACAGTCTTCTAAAAAGATTTACTTTTTTTTTCACCGTTACATAAGACTGATACAAAAATATAATTGCGCTAGCAGAGTCTTAATTGAAAATGATGTTGCTGGCCAAGATTTTTGTTATGGAAATATAGTCTATAAAGCACATTCGTTCCAACAAAATGGCTTTATTAATTGCTCTTAATAGATATATTTGAAAAAATACGATTTTCAATTGTCTATTCTTTGAACCTTGTTTTCACAGATACATATATTCGGCCCCTAATTGCAACCCTACGTAAAATCTAAGTCATTTTAATCGAATCTAACCTGTTTAGTACCTGACGTTACTACTCCAAATTCAGTCTACTTAAATTGTAGTGATCCATTATTTCTAATTCTTGTTATTTCAATGGTATTGTCATTCTTTAAAATGTCTTGAGCTAGCTTTCGGTTATGGCGAGCATTTTTTTAATCGGATAATTCATCTTTTCTATATGTTGTATTTTTAAAAAAAAATCCACAAAGGAGAATCGGATATATATTACTGAATGAATTTTATGTTGTGTTCATTTGTTAAGTCAGTTCATTTTGACCTTATCTGGGAATATATAGGTGTGAAACACAGAAAGTTCCTGGTGCCGTTCAAAGAGAAATTAACTTATTAAATTATTGAGGTTAAGTACACAATACGGTGAGTTTGGGTTATTTTTTATTTAAAGTAATTAATTAAAAGTGGAAACATATGACACAATTTTTGAGGGTACATAACACATACACTTCAACAATTTATTGACTAAAAATGGAATTTAGATTCCATACTTAGATTAAATTGGATACTTAATACACAATCCTTTAAAAGAGTGATGAAGGGAACCAATATTCTAGCGGAAATAAAAATAACGCAATCCAGGAAGAAAGACTAGACATGGGAATATTCTAGCGGAAATCAAACTAATGCATTCCATATGCCTGTTCCTTGAATGGTCAGCAAGAGTCAACAATAAGTAAGAAACTTTTGATCTCATTTTCTGCTATATAGATGATGTACTTTCGTTAAACAATCCTATTTTCGGGGACTTTATACATTGCAACTACCCCAAATAACTTGCGATAAAGGATACTACGCTCTGAAGTCAGCCTCATATCTTGATATCATAGTTAGAGATCGATGACCATATTAAACGTTTACGCTTCGACGAACGGGCGTGTAGTATGATATTTCGTTGTAGGTTCAAGAACGCTTTGGACTAACCATTCATTCACTAAAAAATAATTTGAAGAATTTTATAAGTATTTCATTGGGATTTATGTCTTGGTGGTTGGGCCAAATCATTAGTATTGATTCATTTTCCCCTTTTTGAAGTTAAATGATTGATGATAAACGCAAACACGTTAGCACCATAAAACCATCGTGCTCTTGATTATATTTATTATCGTTTATTGCTGTATGTGTCATTAATTTTCTATAACCTAAACCTCAAGAAATTTATAGTTGCTTTTCACATTTTTCTAGCTTATTTAATAGTGTTGTGTACAGGTATCAATAAGTGCTTTAGTTTTCGAGTTTAATGGGACTAGAGAGTGTACGGCTATATCATAATTATGTCAATGAAAAAATAAATCTATGTAGTGTTTGAATATCGTATTTATCAAAGGGAAAACGGTTTTCTGTTATTTTGAATTAATTATAGTACGGGTCAAAGATCAATCGACCCCAATACACTTTGATAGGTAATTTAAATGAAATTGTTTATCGTAGTTATTGGGGAACAAGTTACATGGTTAAGATCACATCTATAGAATTTCAAAAAGTTGACTATTTAATCACAGAACAAAAATGCCTCTAAAACGTAGAACATTACAATGTATATCTAAATATACTTTACTGAATAACAAATAAAATAGACACAAAATTCTCGATTCGATCTGCAACATTTATAAAATGTGTTTGAAGTTATGTTAACTACTAATTAAATAACAATTGTAAAATTCGAAATCAATTCCCGGACAACCTGTTCTGTTTCCGAACTGTTGGTACAACAGAAAAGTATCCAAAATAACTTATTTTTTGACATGATCAATATTTTATGTACTTTTTAAGCGGATAGATAAACGTTTGACATACTTATTCTGCTATTCACTAATTGAGCGCTCAACAATGTTCACTCTGAGGAAATTGGAACGAAGTGTAGGATATTCATAGTCGAGACAAAGCACCAGAAATACAAAAATAGTCATAATGATAACATATATAAATTTAAAGAAGTAATACGCAAGTCAGCCTTGATTGAAAAAACTGGCCAGGTTCATTGGCAGGATATTGATTTTAATGTCTTTTCTCTGTTTTTCCTTAAGCGCCCCTCGATCTGTTCCGGATTTGAACTAAGGAGGGAAACGTTGGCATTGCTTAAAAGTCATCTAGTTTGTGACAGTGAAAAAGAGTACATTAGAAAGATTTTTTTTGTAAATAAATTATTTCAATTAAAATCGGCCTTTACTATCATATAGACCGATGAAACGTTTCCTAGTTATGAGTGGCTTATTTCCGATTCCTGGCTTTTACAGCATCTTCGCTAGGTAAGGGTTACGGTCCAGCCCTTTCCTTTGGGTGAAGGGAGGGAGAGGGAAGACCGTAACCCTTGGCTAGCAAAGACATTTTTACAGTTATGATAAATCCCAGATTTAGTTTCATGTTATTGGTATTTAGAAAATTAAAACTATGACATCGTAAATGTTTGAAACAACTTTTCTACTTTGTTAAAATATGACATCAGAAATAACGCACTATTCAGTGCACAAACCACTTACTACAACTGCTCTGTACATGTGTGTTTACGCCGCAAAAAAGTAAGTTTATAACAATTTATAGACAATAAATAGCAAGCAAACCGTATATTGTATCTCTTGTTTATAAACGTCTTGATCAGAGCCCCTCTCTTTTTCAAATATTCTTGATCCGCACCTGCCCTGGAAAATGATTTTTCCTTTGAACTAATATTCAATAACAACTATGTTACCATTGTGTTCTATTCATAAGGTTACATAAACTGGAATCTTTTTGAGTGTTTTTTTTTAAAGTATTTATTGCGTCTGAACTACTTTCTTCTATTTACGTTAGAATTTTTACAAGGAATCTGGTTTGATTTAATCAACTCGATTAGTAGGATTCGTTCAAAACAGCGATGGATCCAGAAGGGGTGCAGGGGATGGGCACCCCCTTTTGTATTGGAAAATTTGTCATTTACAGGTTTTAAATTGACGAAAAATAGTAAATGATGTCCTAGCACACCCCTTTTTCTGAGGACCCCGGCGGCAACCCCTCTTTTCCACACAATGAATTATTACAAGCATCAGCCTGGCGCACAATTAAACACCATAAGACATCAATATTGTGACAACATACATATACATGTATGCACTTGATTTCATGCTAAGTTCACAATTCACAGTTTATGTACTGTCAAATTTATTATGAAATCCAGCCTTATTATGAACCCTCTAGTAACATTTTTTGTTTGAGAATCCCTAATTCATGATTAAATGTTGTGTATCTGCTCATAAAACAATCCAAAAACTAGACAAATGGTCAGAAAATGATTTCCTGTAATACAATATTAGCTCAATTAGTTAAAATATGTGAACATTTGCAACTTCAAGCCCATTTTGCAAAACCCATGTTGGAGATCGAATCGAGAACGTTGTGCTTTTTTATTTGTTATTCAGTAAAGAATACTTAGATATACATCGTAATATTCTATGGTGTCTTTTTATCTCTTAATCATTGAAAATGCACTAAAATGCAACCATTTTTGGAGGACTTTTTGTTCTGTGATTAAGTAGTCAACTTATGTCATCAAACAATGTTTATATACATTTTTGAAATTATATACATATGATCTTTACGTGTTACTTGTTTTCTGATACCTACAATGAACGATTTCACTTAAATTACTTTCCAAAGTGCATTGGGGTCGATTGATCTTTGCCCACTCCAATTAATGCAAAATAGCAGAAAACTTTACTACTTTTCAGTTAGAAAAGAATGGTATTCAAAACCTACATTGATTTATCTTTCCATTGACATATAATATAGCCGTATTTTCTGTAGGCCTATTAAAGTTAGAAAAATCCTTAGCCGTCCGCAACACTATAAGACGCGATCAGAAATTAGAATATTTCATTTGATAAACATGTATAAAACTGAGATGACTCAATTGGCTTACATTTTGATTAGAAATTCAATTTTATTATTTCGTTTTTCTTTTGGACATTTTAAAGAATCTTCCGAGCCAACCGTTTCAGCTATAACCAGAACAGTTTCTACAGGTAAGGTATTACAGCCAGTGGTTTCATCTTTTCCAACAGTTTTCTATTACCTTCCTAATAAAAAGATTTTTAATTACTTTACATTTCATTTACAATGTTTATTTACTTTGTTTACAAACATTCCTTTGGGCAACTTTATGTATTGTTTTTTCTTTGATTTGGCTACAATCTGTACGAATAGGGGAAATATTTGAAGACTTCATTCGTAAAGTGTAACCATAAATGGAAGTATAACTAGTTAAGAAATGCATTTTGTCATCAACTTAAATAATGCTGTAAGAAAAAGATATCAGTCCATCTTCAGGCCACATAACAAACAAAATAGATAATGCATGTAAACATGAAACCACAAAGAAATGCGCAACACTTGTAGATCTATATCAGAAGTTGGATTTTTTTTTTTATGAATTGGAAACATGTTAAGCATAGATTTAAAACCCAAAACAGCATGGCAGTATTTATCTAAATATTAGAACTAAGATTTGACTAGTAATTCTAAAGAGCATAATTCTGGGATAGCGACAACTCCTGTACATAATTTGTTTGTCGTTTTTACCATCGAAATCTTCATGTCTGTAGAAACTAAATAAAAAATATACCCATGTTTACATACTTGTTAAGGGATTATGCTCTAGTACTATAAATGGTTAATACCAAAACACAGATCTAAAACCCAACAAAGAGGATTGCTAATCCTTAATTTGTCTATTGATATATAAAATGACGTCAAATAGCTATTTTACACATTTTTAAATTTTTTTAATTGTTTGAGAAATCGACAAAATCACTAAATGTAATATTTAGGCTTTGTTTTACATTGAAACGTAGCTTGATGGCCTAAGTTTTTAATAAAAATTCTGAATTACGTTTATCAGACATCACCTATGAGAAAAATAAGAAAACTCGACTATAAAAGATACTTCATTTTAAAATGAGGGTACAATAGGATAGAAATCCGTGAAACAATGCCGGGAATGTCAACAGAACACTATATGTAATACTTCAATGAGGATTTTGTAGAACATGTATGCATTGTTCATTTGAGGATGAATTATTTAGCGCCATATTTTATTTTTTCGTCAGGTCTGGCATTGAATTGGACTTTTTTTCTGGCATAGTTGGAGCATGTTTTATCATTGTGCTAGCTTTGTCTAATTTCTTCATTGTATGTATTTGTCGAAAATTTAAAGCTGCAAAAATCACCAAAGCACCAAATGGTTCAAAGAACATCGACGAAGCACAATAGAAACTTCTTCAAGGTATGAAAATATTGATGAAATAAAGACAATGCAATGTAATGAACCTATGCAACGCTTTGATCTAAGCCTATTACATTATTCTGATCATGATAACCCTGTATTTTCTGATAGATTTTATCTTGAATTTTTGGAAGAAAGAGTTGAGTTCATCTTCACTCGTACCAATTATTAACAGAAATGAACAACACCGAAGCGCCGCATCATTACACAGATGCACAACATCTCCTTTAATCAAGCTTTGCCATTTCTTCTCCTGAATATATGAAAATTTATCGTCCCTGCTCTATGATCATCCTAGCAAATACCAAAAAAAATAAGTCTCCATGAAAAAAGGTTAAAATCATGGCCGGATGATTTCAAAGCATTTGGCCCAGATTCAGTGGCTGTAAAGTATCGAAAACTTTCTTTGGAGACTAGCCAAGATGCGAAAGGCAATTCAAAAGGAGTGGTTTTTGTCCTTAAGAAATGGTTTTACATCATTTATGCTTAAAGTAATGGGATATGCCCATCATTGAATACCATGGCGGTGACCTGTAGAAATTTATTCTTTATTTTTTTTTTTGCTTGGCATTCGGTTGATTACTATCTAATTGGCAATCATATCTCCTTTTTCATTCTACTTGTAAAATGAGCTGGCATTTGTTTTACCTTCAATTAAATTGGATAATATTTGCACATTTGATTTTGGCATGAGCTAAATTGGCCTATGTATATTTCTGTCTCATGTACCGTGTAAACCGTTTTCTGACTGTATCCGAAACACTTGGACACATTTGAATACCCCCCCCCCCTTTCTCTCGGTTTGTCATTCAACAAACTAAGATTTTTGTTTAGTTATTTGGGTGATTTTGATTTTACGATTCACACTCTATTGTAGAATTCCTAACAAAATTATTTATATCATAGCTATTGATTTTGTTTGATTAACATAGTAGTTACCACTGCAGGTCAACGCACATTTAAGATATTAATTACTATGACCTTTTGAAGATAATTTTGGTATAGAAATTTTAAATAGAGAAACTTTGTTATTTATAATGAAATACTTGTCCACATTTTCCTTGCTCATGAATTGTAGCCTTTAAAAATCTATATACATTTCAACGTGGCTCTTCATTTTTTTCATACTTCTTAGAGTTTATATCGATTTTTCAGGTTTCGACGAACTGCCGGGAGTGTTCATCTATGTTATAGTGTGTTTTGTCTGCTTCTTTGTCTTACTGGTGTTGTCATGTGTATTGAGAATTATGCAATGTACCTGAAATTATGGACTTCAATCTATTAACTGTAAAAACTGGCAATATACAACACGTGTTCCTGAATATCATGTATGAAACGACTATCAATGACTATAGTAAACATTTATGTTTCATACAACACTTGCATAGTTTTTTTTTACAATTTATTTGCTTTTGAATGACACAAAGTGAGTGAGTCAGTACATTTCAAACAGAGCTTAATTATTCGCAATGAAAACCTTTTTTAAATGTGTGGATTGCAGATAAAGTTTTTCAGCCAATTTGTGAAATGCTTAAATCAGGTTCTTCAAAATTCAAATTCCAATCATATCAATATTAATGAATATTAAAATGAATTTGTATTATGCTCAATTATTTTACGTTTTAAGCCACGGGTTGAAAATTTAGGGTTTCTGTTGTAAGAATGGATGATTGTTTATGGTAGATATGTTCGTGATACCGTAATACATCATATCTGATCACAAAGAGGAAATTACTAAAATTTTTTGAGGAAAAAAATTCGACCTCCAATTTGGCGGAAAATAAATACATCGGATAAAAAGATTCCAAATGTATATACAATACAATACAATTTCTGTATATAAGCACATTTTGTTTTGGATTTAATCCAGATTTCTTGTGATTGTAAAATTAGTATTGTATTTGCTATTTTTGTTCAAAATGTGTGTGCTTATTAGTTTGTAATGCGATTTATTGTTTCTTTGAAAAATAAAGTATATTAGCTATACATGGATTTGGACACAACCAGGAGGTAAAAGTACAACGGATGAATTATGGAGAATATAGATGACTTATTATTCAAACTAATACAAGGAAGGCCTTTTCTGGTAATCAAATGGTCAACACATTGGAAAGTATAATTTTCTTAACCCATAGCTTTATGGTCCATTAAGGACATTTGTCAGTTGTAGCAAAAGTTAAAAATTGTAAATGCCTAACATGTAAAACTAATGAAGAAGATACTCTAGAAATATGCACATTCGTAATTCAATCAATATCGATAATTGTCGCCTATTATATTTTCAACTCTACTGTTCTTATGCAGTTTTTCAATATTTTTAATACTCAATGAAATCACCAGACGGATTTTCAATGAAAATGTGAATATTTATTCTCAGAACAAAATCATACTTCTTCTCTGTCTCATCATACCCAACAGCTTTCGCATATCGGAGCCTGTATAATGGACTTCTGAATTCATAGTCTGTATAGTTGGTTGGTTATTAGCATAATTAGTTTCCTTTTTTATGAGACATTATACATACCTTATACCTATGTAGAGTACTGTGGAAATGACCACTTTGATATTGTAGTAATATAAACCTACTACTTGCCTGAATTTTAACACAAAGGAATAATATCGCTCGCGGTGAAGTACGAGTGTAGTGATCTAGTGTATCAAACTTCAACTTAAGAAAAAATGTGTTATATCAAACTGTATACCAATAAATTCGTGTTGTCGTCGTGGTTAACATGTGTGGTCGTACATGTACTTCAAATTATAATTCTGTGTTGTTTGTAGATGTAGAGGAGCAATATCAGTATCATGATTCAGTTCCGGTCTTACTGTTAAAATGTTAGATCTAGAGGCTATTTCCATATAAATTCAATTGATTGAGAATTCTTTTCAATTTGCTCGTGATAATAAATATACAAGATTAAGCCTCAGACAAAAAAAATAATTTCAATATAATATCTCAAGTCTGGAGATTTGATGGCGGGCGATCGCACTGCCGTCGGACGTTTACAAATGACATAATAAGTTATTTAACTTTCAGTGGCATTGACGATTCTGCAAATGGTAATTGAAATGGATTAAATAATCTGTTTGTCATTAAAGTGTGCTTTATTTTTAAATTATATTTGTACATAACCAATTATCTTAATAATATGACATTCATCTAGCTTTTCTATTCAACCGTTTCAAGCTTAGAACATTATATTTATATACATTTAAAACACAGACAAGCCTTATGCATGCGATCGACCTAAGGTAAGTCTTGGCTATGACCGAAAAGCTTGTCCTAATATGTATCTTTATTTTACTTTCGCATTGGCGGCGCTTGGGGTTCCGAGGATCGGAAACCCCCTTTTATTGGAAACATTTGCTAATTTAATGCAAAGCCATAAACTTAACTTAAATGACTAATATGTTTATGTATTTTTGAGCTTGCATACAGCATTCCAAAAAAGATGTGTGTCATAGTATAGTTTAATACTATGTTTGCTATCCAGTGAAGAGAAGTTCATCGGTCATTTTATTGTGTCATTTCTATTGATTGATGAGTCAATCATAAAGTAAAAATAATACAAAAATGAGACAGAAATCGATTGAATACACATTGAAAGAAAAAAGGTTTTAGACTATGTCACGAAGCGAGGACAGTTCATAATTAATATATCGAGATTTTTTATTCTCTCCTATGCAAGGGATTAGAAATACACGGGGTGTTTAAAGTGCCGTTTGGTGATTTGATATTTTACCAGAGGGTTCCCGTCCATTGACATTTTTTAGGTCTTCACATAGTTCATATGGGTTAAAACATTTTCGATAACCTATTCGTAATTTTTAAACTGTTTCTCTCTATTATTAAGTTTAGATTTCAACATCTCGAATTTAAGAAATAATTTGATTAACATGTTATATATCAAATTGGATGTTTCATTTGGAAATCAATAATAATACTCTCGTAGTGTATTGTAGGCTAAAATGTATGAAAAAGTCGCTGTTATAAGAATATCAAAAAATGCGTTTTCTAATTATCGATAAGTATGGCCGATATATTGTTTTTTATAATCAAAGGGACCTTTTTTTCAAATTTACTTAAAGAGATACAAATTGGTATTTCGAAAATTACAAGTAATACTTTTCAACGTGACATCATAATGTGCAATTATTTGCTTACAATTTTTTTTCTGTTGGATTTTATTTAATTTCCTTTAAAAAAAAACAAAAAGCAATTTCAGGTTTTTTTATACAAACATATTTTGTCATCATATGATAATAAACAATTGTCATTAGTTGATCAAAAAGCAGCTTTAGGCGACCCCAGTTGATTGTTCTTTAAAAGAAAATAAAACCTATGTTCCATACCACAAAGGAATGTTGGTACTGATATTGTTGTGATCGTATAGTGATATGATTGCGTTGTGTTTAGCTTAAACTGATCAAAAGACGTTCCTTAGACATGTTATGGTGTTTCGTAGACATGTTATGGTGGACCGATAACTGACGTTTTTATATAGATACGACGTTTACACATACAAACATGGTGATTGACGTTACAATAAGTGCTTAAACGCTTAATATGAGTCACATAGTTCCCGCGGTATAAAGAAAGTCTATAATCCTCAAAAATATCATAACGGGCGAGAAAAATCAAGGAATCCAGGATTCCAGCGGAAATCAATTGAATGTAATCCAGGTAAAAAAGACTTGGAGCTTGCTTTAGTGCACCGGTAGGGAAAGCGTCCTCTGCCTTTTTGGAAACACCCACCGATTTCCTCATAAAAAGTCACGTTCGGGGTAATAGCTTAAACTTTGTTTGGAGTAAAAAGACAAAAATTGAAGTAAAAAACAACTATTTCATTACATTTAACTACATAAAAACGGAATTCTATGATACTATCCTACAATTTTCTATTCTAAATCGAAATGGGCTGAGTTGGATTGATCTATCAAAGAAAGTATTTGAGAAAGTAACATTCATGAATCAATCAGTTGACCTAAGGAACTTTGATTTCTATGTAAAAGATTAAAGTTACTGGGACCCTTTTTATATATCGTTCGCAATACCCGTTTATTATCAATGCTGATAATCGAAAGGAAGAAAAATAGTTCGGGTTTTAAAACCATCAAAGGCGGGTGTCAAACTAATGAGTTATAAAGGTGATTTCTTAATATAATCAAGTCTAAACTACACTCCAACTCTAGAATCGATACAAGGTTGCAATGCGATGCAAATTTGGCCGCTGCTTCAGCGGGATTCGAACCCCTTCTCTTCTCTGACATCTATGGCAACACCACCTGCACTAAGTCCAACACTCTAGACCACTCGGCCAACCTGGCTATATGAAAATATAGCTTTCGCTAACCGAGTGATACTTCCTCGTAAGTAAATCTAGAGCACGAACATAAGCACACGATGTAACTGAACATGACAACCTCTGATGGTATCGAGTAAGACAATAGAGGATCTGTAACAGCATATAAATACAACGAAGTATATAATACATATAAGAAGTCTAGTGGGATGAGGCAACTCTACCATCTTACTTGCTAGTACATTACTATATATATATACATACATACCATATTGCTATACTAGAGAAAATGGAATGTTTCGAAATTTTAACATTTTGTTTAGAAAATTATCTCCTTAGTTTTAATATACATGTATTTGTCATATTTCATAAACCAGCAAAACTTCTTTACATATTTGTTGCTGATTTCTTTGTATATGAATTACATATATAAAAGAACTGAACAGTAGCAGAAAACGAAAAATGTTAAATAGTTTCTTTTAAAAAAATATATGTTGTATAAGAGTAATCAAGGGAACCAAGATTTTAGCGCAAATCATAAGAATGTAAACCATGGACATAGACCAAACATTGGAAATAGACAATCACAACAAAGAACATAAAGTAACCAAAATAATACATACAAAGTAAATGAGCAACTCGGACTCCACTAAAAACTGGGACCAGTTGCACCGGTATGGTAAGCGTCCTCTGCCTTTCTAGAAACACCCGCCGAGTTGCTCATAAAAAGTCAAGTGATCCATGAGTTTATGATGACCGCCATTAAACGTCTGTAATGATGACTTCAATCTTGTAACAACATACCTGTAACCCTGTTCCAAAAGCATAATTGCAAGTAGTCTTACGCGATACAAAACGTGTGTGTAGTTACGGCAAGCTCTGACATAACGTATGAGTTGCTCATGCATATGACATATATGTATGGATTGAATTGACTGTAACAAATCTGAAATTTTTCATATATTTGCTATAATATAGCTGTAACTTGGTTGATCCGGGAAGTCTATGCGAGTGAACATATATTCACCAATATCGGGGAGACTGTGTTAAATGCCAAGCGATAAACGCCGATGTTCACTCAACTGTATGGCGGAAGGTTGACAGAAAAAATTTCCAGGGATTTACTTTAAATTCTTTCTTTGGAAACAATTTCAAGTACAGCCTTACCGGAGACCATAAAAAGGGTGAAATCTTTTTAAAAATTTATAATATTACCGAGGATGATTTACAGAGCTAATGGTGTGAAAGACAAACGTCAACTGGAGCAGCCCAGAAAATATATACAGTATTGTTAAGACGGACTACAAAATATCGTGGGTTTTCAATAAAAAGTTTCAAATGATTTATTTATCAACTACGCTGGTAAAAAATACCGTCATTTATCCGATCTTATTTCTTTTTTTTTCTATCATGTTAGTTTCAATAAACCAAAAGATCACACACAAATTTAAGTTCCATTCATGAGACTTGTCATCTTAAAATGATTTTTTTTCAACGTGCGTTCGTCTATACACTCGTCAATTAGCAGGCATTATGTCTCTGTGAACATTTTAAATCCGAACTCCATGCATAGTATAAGCGTGACATGGACTGTGATAACCCTCTCTGTTTTCTGACCTATTCATTTTAGTTTTTTGCAAAAATAGCTGAAAGTAGATTAGGTTGAAAAAAGGTCTGATATTGTCACTTGAATGCTATTAACATTTCACAAAATATTTGTCATTTTCAAAAGTGTATTTCAATCACCTACATTTTTACGATGTGTTTTCTTTTTTTTAAACAAACCCAAATGAAAAAAATGTGATATGGTACCCTTAGTGGTTTTCAATCTTTTACTCTAATAGACTATCATTTCTATGATTAATCTTCTTATTTTCTTTCTCTCAGCTTCTACATACACAAATAGAAGATCACACGAAACTACAAGTTTCATGGGTGAGATTATTAAAAAATCCAATGAAATATGTCACTTTGGAAACGTTTTATGAATAACAACGGCCACTTAATTTGAACATATTCATCTTAAATCCACAAGTATGTTGGCCTAAATAATACTTCTTCGCTCTGCTTTTGTGTATAGCACTATAGACTTTGCAAATATATTGTTCAAAACAGGCTAATTGGACAAAGTCAGTTTATTGAACCTTCATTTCTGCAATATTCTCTGATGTTCTTTTTCAACTTCAAAAAACTCAAAAGCAAGATCAAGCGAAACTACAACTGTCATTGGTGAGACTTGTATTTCTTTAAAATATCCACGTGTACTCAAGTGATTTGATTGATTTCTTTATTTCTACATTCTATTTATTTTTGCCTGTAACTAAGCAAATGTTTTATGAATGACCACGGTTTCTTAAACATTTTCATTTTTAATCAACCAGTAAAACAAAGTATGTAGGCCTTGATAATACCCATTTGTACTTCTTTCCGTGTATACCACTTTCGATTTAAAAAAAAAATGTTAAAAAAAATAAACATAAAAATAAAAAAATAACGTGAAAAACAGGTCGACTCAATGTTAACCTTCATGTTTTTTTGTTTGTTTTTTTTTTTTTTTTAAATTTCAATAAAAAAAAATTACTTTCAGTTCCACGACTTTTTTCCGTGTGTTCTTTTAAATTAGCTTCAATCTACCGAACGGATAAATCACATGACACTACCAACTTCATGGGAGAGATATTAAAATATGCACTTTAGGTAGTAGACCTAGTAGACCAAAATTTTCTCATAATTCATTTTTTTTTAAATTTGTACATGATATTATACTAACTGTGGAGTTAGAAAATTTCAGTAAATTTAAAGTTTTCCGCACTTTTTTTTCGCGGGGGACATTGGAACGCTGTTCTTTTATTTTACATGTTTTAATGATTTTAGGGTAAGGCATAGAAATTTTTTTTTAAATAATTAATCACTATGGCTGAAATCATGTTCATATTCAATAAGGCTACCAAATATCATATTATAATGACTTACATTGATGAAAGAGCATTGCCGGGCACAGCCTGAGTCAACTACTGTTGCAAATATTTATACTTCTGCACGAAGGAAAAAACGTTTATGCTAAACATAGCTTAATGTTGTATTATAGTGTATAGAGTTGTACAATGTATGCTTAACAAATGAAACAAAATGAAAACAGAAAGCTTGAAGTCTTGTAAGGAATTATAAAAATAGTTAATATTTTTAACTCTAAAAGGTTAAGGAGTTATAAAACTTGCAAGGTTATTGCTTAACCGTACTGTCTCATGTCATGACAGAGATTATTTTCATATTTCAATCTGAATATTTTATCAAAAAAGGAATCTTGGTTTGCAATAGAAGGCATCATTACTTTTTCCCACCTTATGAAAATAAAATCATCAATGTACCAATTTGAAACATTTAATCAATGCTTTAAAAGAGTGGAGTCACTGGGTGTTGGCATCTTTGACTGTTCTAGAAGATGAATCCTTTCTTAGAGTTATATTCCTTAAATATCAGTATCACTTGCATATTAGGTTATTCAAACACTCTAGTAAATAAAATCCTTTTAAATTTCGATTAGCTCAATTACCCCAGGTCTACTACCGTAGGGATTAGTTTGTATTTCATTGTTTTCTACATTTTTTTTCATTCACCCGACATATGGCAGTTGTCTATTTTAAACTGAGACGGTATGACATGCCCTTTAAGTTGTAAATCTTTATTTGAATTAAGTTATAAAAACAAAATGTCGGAATATGAGTAAAATAGGGAAGAATATCACAAATTCTGAAAATTTTCCTTTTTTAAATTTATCACTTACTTGCATCGAAACAAAAACAAAACAAAAAATAAGTGGCTAAATTGAGATTAATTTTGACTATAAAAATCGTCTAAAGTCATGAAGAGAATCCAAAAGTATCAATTGTTGTTCTATGTAAAAAACAAAATACCGAAAAACCAATTTTCTGAAGGCATTGACATATAATGATCATTTTTGTGTAGGTTTATATACGTTTGTTCTCCCCTTCCTGGTTCCTTTAACTTCACAGTTATTTTAGATAGACATGCACAAGTCACATGACCTATGCATGATGTTATGGAATTTTGTAGGCTGGGGCTGCTGAACCCCAAACAAATTTCAGTGAATTTCACTTGATGGAATGTAGCTTTCCAAATTGCATGTTTATTGGACTTCAATAGCCGTTTTACTTTCATTTTGTGCATCTATTCATAGCATGTTTTACGGAAATCACGTAGTATTTTATTATAACACACAAACGGTGCCTCCGAAGGCAAGCAACAGGGGTCGCTTAAAACTGAATTTTCAAAACTTGGAATACGTTTTCCTAGGAACGCGCACCGATCCCACTTGATTTCATTGTAGAAATCATATAGTCATACACGGGAGGTAACCGTAACAGCTGAAGAGCCAGATATTGGAACGGCTGAAAGTATACCTGTGAGGCCGTCAGATGGATCAGCTGAGATAATCATGGCTCCCCTAAGGTTATCTTTTACTTCCTTAAAGTTACTTCATTGGTTAGAAATCAGTTGTGGCATCTGCCGGACCAAGATATCTAGTCCACAGCTAAACGTCAGTAGATGTGCCTGCCGGGCTCCCCCATGTACTAAGATAAAGTTGTAGGCGTGTCTGCCGGGCTCCCCCAGACACTTAAGATTTAGGATGTAGGTGTGACTGTCGGCTCCCCCCCTCCCGCCAGGTACTAAGATAAGGTTGTAGCCGTGTCTGCTGCGATCTCCCAGACACTACGATTTAGGATGTAGGCGTGCCTGCCGGGCTCCCCCAGGTCTTAAGATTAGACAAAATTTATACAGTATCTGCTGTACATTAAGACAAGATGTACGCATACATGTATTAACTACATGTAGTTTTTTTAAGTTTCATGAAACTTACACAGAGGTGTTGTTGCACACGAGCTAAAATGATGGAAAAGATGTGGCAGAAGTTTGATATGTATTGAACTTGCATAAATGGGCACCTTAAGAAGTGTTTCTCTGCTAAGTATCAATTTGGTTTCTCAGTATGATATAATTAAACAGATGTACAGAATAATTGAATGCTTTTTCTTGGTTTAGAGTGTACTTGGGGAGGTGTGTATCATGTTCTTGAGAGTATATAAATATCATGTTAAACAATTCGATAGTGGGGTAATAATACATTTTTACATTTTTTTTTTTCAGTAAACTTTCCCCGATGTTTGCCATACCTATAAATGTTGCATTTCTGCATTTGTTATCTCAAGTTTGCGTAGACATTAAATGATATTCATGTTGTTCCTAACATTTGCTTTGCATATAACTTTGATTGCTTTTTATCAAAACTAGTTGATTCATCTGCATCAGACATCGGCTCAACAGCAAGTGTCACATTTGCCAACGATAGAGCGTCAACTTTTCAATTTGGTGAGTATGTTGCTTACATCAAATGAAATGTTTCATATTTGATCAAAGTTTTTGTCGTGATATTACATTGGACACCAAAGTGGCATTACAAAGTAACAATCGATTAATCAATAAACCAATCCATTGAATTAAGAGTTCTCATTTTGCATCGGGAAATGTGTGATAAATATATTAAGACTGATGACTTTCTGCTGAAGCATTCATGAATGAAGTATTTGTATATATAGTATATATCTCATACAAACTATGAAATTTCGGTAAAATGTTTTATTTATCCTTTTCCTTTAGGTCTTAATTTGAATTGGATAGTTTCTGGCTTGGTAGGACC
The DNA here is from genome assembly GCA_037379345.1 of Perna viridis. Taxonomy (NCBI): domain Eukaryota; kingdom Metazoa; phylum Mollusca; class Bivalvia; order Mytilida; family Mytilidae; genus Perna; species Perna viridis. The sequence continues at coordinate 29,237,730 of CM074515.1, forward strand.
ATGCATTGTTATTTCTCTAGCTGTATCTGTTTTCTGCCTTATCAAAGTTTATCGAAAACATAAAACTGCTATAAACAAAAACGCAAATGATCATGCAGGACCACAAAGATTTCAGGAGCAAAGACAAAGCTTAAATGAATCATCGCCTTATGATTATATTGATGATAGAACACTTATGTGTTACATTGAATCTGTACAAGGCGTTGTTCCAAGCTTACCAGTACGTTCAGGTGTTTCGGTTAATAGTTCCATATCTTCGTCGTCTCGTGAAAGTGTGGAAGAAACACTAAATGATAGTATTCATCCGTACCAATCGTTGTTAGAAATAGACAATAAAAAATTACGCCATCATTACATTAAGATCAAAAACTTTCAAGCTAATGATGAAACGATTTATTCTTCTAAATATATAAGACATCGTCGATCCGACCCAATACGCATTAACAGATGCCATTTTGAAAAGACAGATTCTCTTCAAGACAAACGAGCAAATTCATTGCCAAGGAATCTGAATGATCGAAAAATTGATTTAATGCAAGAACAAACAAAGAAATCCATAGATATCAATAAACCTGTCTGGTTTGGCATCAAAGCCAACAGAGACAGTAAGAACAATAACGCTACAACGAATCTTGATAAATCTGCGCCACTCGACATTTCTGTAATTGACCATATTCAAGCAAATAAATCTGCCAATGTAGATGAAAAAAATGAAAATACAGTAAGGATCTCAAACCCTCTCTATTTTGACGCAAAAACAAGAAGAAGTACTTCACAAAACAACGCAGTCGAGGGTTTTGAAGAAAGTATTAGGCACGCTTCCTAATTCAATTAATCTAACTAACTTTGAAAGTTCTTCCAAAAATGATTCCATGGACGGCATTAGATGTAATATAGCCGTGAACGAAATTGGTCCGTATGAAGACTTGTCAAGAAATGACTCAGACAATGTACACGATTATAATATGATCAGTGCTACTTTCATCTAATTATTTATGAGTTAAATTCAATATAACATTTTATCTTTTTTAAGGTTTTAGCTGTTCCACGATGGTGTTTGTAGACCAATATACAAGAATATATATATTTTTTTGCTGTTACATTAAAGTGGATCTTCAAGTGTTAAAACCGAGCTATCAGCATTGAAAAATGTGTTGTTTTTTTTAATTCTAGTTTCTTCTCATGTTAGTATTTAAAAGTCGTCTTTTGATCTTATTATTATTATTATTATTATATATAGTGAAATTAACGAAAGAAACGCCCAATAATGTTTCTTTAGCGGCATGTGATATTCAATTCTGTTTTAAACAAGATAACAACAAAAAAACTGATAAGTTAGATGTTCTAGATATTTCCCAATAGAAAACCACAGCCTATGATTTACGACTACATTGAGCTTTTCTTCATTGCGTATCAATAATTGTCACTAAATATGTGAACTATAAAAATTTTCTGCCGTGAATATTCCTTTTTTCTACCTTTTGACTTGCTTATCGATTGTTCATATTTTGACGAACTACCAACATACTCATCTATGTTAGAGTGCTCTCTCTCTATCTTTCTCTCTTTAGACTTTGTGGTATTTCAATGTTTATTGAAAGGTACATGAACCGTTATATTTAAAATCATTCGATGTAGATGATTTATGTATGCAATGAGACAAATGTCTTTACAAAATACCGGTTTTTAAAACTAATGTATAGTTTTGTGATTTGTCAAAATGGCATGCTTTTCAATGACAATATAAACTTGGTACAACCCATCTACTTAGGAAATTAAAGATAATTATTTTATACAAAACCTAAACTTACCATTCAACCGCAATTACTGGTGATTTCACTTTAAATAGTGTGCAGTATTTCAAAATTTCTACTTTCAATGTGATTGGTAAAAAAAAACGTTACATTGTGTCCCAGCACTCTATGGATAACTAACAGGACATGAATTTATAACATTTCACAAGATAAACTCAAACCTAAATTTACGACGAGAGGGACCATTTTTCGTTTTCATTGATAATAGAAATAGAGTTCTCTTAGTCTGGGGAAATATTTGAATAAACTTAACCGTAAGGGTTACTTTTACGGTTTTATTATTAAATCTTTGAATCATGTTGTATTTCCGTCTGTCTATCTAGACGGGAACTAAAATTGATTGCTTCTGACCTGTCACGAAAAACGGAAATCGGCAATAGTGAACGGCGATTGGATGGTGATTTTCCATTGCATAATGTTTCATCAGACTGGGGAAAGTAACGTAAAGAGGGAATAACTGGTGTGTGCTTTTCGGGATTTTCCAATACTTCTGATTTTTTTTATTTAGAAAGGCTTAACGTTTCATCATCCTGACAACAAGATGTGCCATAAATAAACTTCGAGGTCAAGGCCAAAAACCTTCTTAAAAAACTTCTTATCAAAGGTCAGGTGGTGTTGCATGTTATAGATCAACAAAACATTAAAGCTTCGAATTGACACTACCTTCTATTAATATAGCTGAAACAGCTAATTTTACATAAATATAATATAAATAACCGTGTATATATAGCAAACATTACGAAAAGTATATTTAACATTCAGAAAACAAAATGCCAAATCTTGGAATTTTCATTGATATACTTCAAACATAAAAATAAAAAGCTACAAAGACGGCAATCTTCTTTAAAAAGCTAAACTTGTTTTGTAAATTGACTCTCTTAAATAATAATTAACTCGATTACATTTCATCCTACGTCCTGTCTTTTACTTTCCTTTCCTTACTTTTTATCTTGGCATTTGCACCTTGTATTACTTAGACATTTTAATATATGTTTTCAATTATTCATGTTTTACATACTGACTATTGTATAATTGATTGAATTTATACGGACGTTTTTTTGATGAGGTATTCTAGTCATGTCTTCTAGTATGCCAGTGGCCTTTAATAGTTCTGTCACAAGGTTCAAGATTAACAGATTTCATTTTTTTTATCTTGGTATTTGCATGAAGACACTTTATGATATATTTTTACTAAACCCTGTTGGACGTGTTTTATTGATAGTTTTGTTTGAGTAAACATGTTGTGCTAAAGTTGCTTCCAGATTTTGAACTGTATTGCAGAAAAAGCGAGTACTCTTTCGAAGTAGGAGAGCTTGTTGTCTTTTGTCCTACTTTTAGACCCTTTGTATTCAGTGTTGATCTCAAGAGTCAAATCCACATGCAACAGGTTTTTTAAAGTTTATTTATTGTATTTTTCCACCACTGTTCACATTTAGGGGAGGTTGGAGCATTTACAAACATGTTTAACCCGCCATATTCTTTATGTCGCTGTCCCAAGCCAGGAACCTGTAGGCCAGTTGTTGTCGTTGTTTTCTATATGATAGGAAGATTTTCGTTTTTTATGAATGGTTTCAATTTATTTATTTTTGGGCTTTTTATCGCGCTGGAACTCTAACAAAAAAGGCTTCTGGAACAGGGTTATGTTGCTACAAGATTGTAGTCATCACTACAGAAGTTTTATGGTCGTCATCATGAACTTGTGGATCCTTATGGTGTATCCATCGGCACCATGAAAACTGATTTATTCAACGGGTCATAGTTTTCCTTTCCTCGTTAGTCTACCCCGGACTTGACTTTTTGTGAGCAACTCGGTGGGTGTTTCTAGAAAAGCAGAGGACGTTTGCCCTACCGGTGCACCTGGTCCATGCTCCCAGTTTTTAGTGGTGTCCGAGTTGCTCATTTACTTTTGTTGCATTGCATGTATGATTTTAGTTAGTTCATGTTCTTTGTTATGTATGTCTGTTTTCCATGTCTGGTCTTTGTCCCCGGATTGCATTCTTTTGACCGCTGTAACCTTGGTTCCCTTGATTATTCTCTTACAGCTTACTTTATGGTATGTTTTTGCCCATATTTGAAGACCGTGTGGTGACCTGAAAAAGTTAAATTGTTTGTTCTTTGGCTTTTGGTGGATGAATGAATCATTGGCAATCATTTAAGATCTATTTTATAGGAAATTATTCTTCTTCGTGATTCAAATGTATAACTGTTCTCAAAATGCTGACAATAAATACTAGAGGAAAGGACGTAAAAAAGACAGAATCTTTTGTTTTTACATACTAATGTTTAAATAAAAAATCTAAATACTTAAAAAAAAGTACTTAGATTTATCGAATTTTGTTGACCCTTCATCTGAAAGTTAAGTCAAAAATACCTTTAACAATCAACTACATGAAACAATTTTCGTGATAGGTAACTAATTGTTGGTGCCTAATCAGAATCCCATTATCTGTTGAATCACTTATCTATTACATGGACTATATATAACTATGAAAATGTGCGCCTTAGTAATAACTAGAGCACATGTAAATTTATCATAGTAATTCTAAATAATTTCACGTTAAAAGATTTGTCTCGATTTTTCTGTTTTTTTTTTTTTTATCCTCCGTTGTACATGTAAGAGCGTGTCAAATTAAACCGTCTATATATAAAATGATACATATACCGGATACTGCTTTAATTTACTCATACACACTACAATATATATATGTTTTAAATTTGAATAAGACGCACATAATTATATGGTACTGTTCATTTAATTTTTAATTTTATTTGAACGAGTAAATGAATAGAAAGTTTATTGCATTTTCATTCCAATTTCGTTAACAAAATATTAAATTACAACATGCTGCATGAATAAGTCTTGCAGTTCTCTGTTTCATTTCTGGACATGCCACGTATTTTTCCTGAAAAGAAATGGTTACAAGTATGATATAATTTCAGAAAACTGTAATAGTAAATACCTTACGAATAGTTAGCGTAAACACAATGTAGTCTTAGAACTTCTACGATGGCTATAACATTTTTTATAAGTTTCTACATAATATTCTTTGTGTGTGAGGTCGTTTAAAATGTGGTATGTTTATTTTTCTTCACGTTCAAGGTGCTTCTAAATACTGCTTCTAATTAAAGTGATAAATGTGTAGTTCCTCACTGAAATTATAAAAAAAACACTCAATTGTCTGATATTTGATTATGTTATGAACTTGATGTTCCTTATCTTTTTATTTATGGTCGTGTTAAAATTGTTTTGAATGACTGTATAAAAAGTGTAAATTCTGATATGAATAATGTCAAGTTCATGCTTACGAATTTCTACAAATTCTCAAAGTTATTTACTAAGAGAAGTATTACAATTCGACCATGCAGGTACCAAAGGTTTGGGATTAAAGAACTTTGTTAAAGTGCTTCGTAGTTTGCATATTATACTTGTAATACCGTTTTACAATTTAATACAACATTTTTTTTATGTAAAACATAAACATTCCAGAAATTCTAAATCATTGTCATTAGAAGAATTACGAAATAGGTAGACAATTTTCTAATGTTACACCAGTTTTAGTAAATGAAGTTTGAGAAAATGTAAACAACTATTATACAAGATATTGCATTTAAAATAGGTCTTTGATTAAAGTGACACTTTACAAAAGTGGTCCATTTTAGGTCACATTGTGTATTGAAAATGATTATAAGATCTTTTGCAATTAGAGCTGTCGAAAATAAGTCTCAAATAAACTGGAAACATGTCTTTAACAAATACAATGTCAGTTTTAATACACGTCGATTTATAAATCCCCAATGAAAGATCACTTAATACCTATGTTACATACAAAAATCATTCAGAAAACATTTGTTTAAGATATATTTCACTACACAATAATGACACAATAGACGTTGGCATAGATTTTGATATAGATGTTTTACCAATATATGAACAATATAAATAATATATAGTATATATTGTCATACTTACTCGCATTCGTCACAGTACCTTTAGTAATACAAATAAAGCAATATATAAATGTATACTACATGTAAAACATTAATATACAACGATTATGAAATTCAAATGTATTTTAACCATTATTTTGATGATCAAAGAGTAATCAAGAGAACCAATATTCTAGCGGAAATCAAAAGAACGCAAACCAGACTTCAAAATTACTTTAAAATACTTCAGGTGTACAGACGAACTTATTCATAAAATCATCAGTATAAAATTTGTTAATTATTTGTCAATCCCATCATACAGATATTCAATAAACTGGATAATCCTGACAATTGCATTGAGTAAATAACATTTGTCTGCTTTGTTATTGGTATCTGTATTCTTAAATGAAAAATGATAAATAATTTAAGATTTTAATGGCAATTAAGACATGATATTAGAAAAATAAAAACATTTGAAAAATACTTACAGGTGTGCGCCTTTGCTATAATGAAAGAGGGAAACAATCATTAAATATATTATTTTTATTCTTGCAAAATGTTTTAAGAATCAAGCAAAATTAGTGACATTTGAAACAGTCATCACACAAGCCACTGTATGTTTTTTTCTAGAGACATTTCAAAGTTTTTCAATACAATGTAAGAAACATTTTGGCTTTTATTGTTACTTTCTGGTGAAATGGCTTCCAATATATAATGTTAAGATCAAAGCCTTAACATGTATTTCTAGATTCTTTAAATATACTAATTCCAGAATTCCCAATATAGTGAATTTGGTGGGTTTTTGAAGAATCACCTTCTGTCTGATTTTACGAAGACTGCTACTTAAAGCAAAACAGGTTTATAAATTATCGTCTACGCATATTTTACGACAGATCTCAGTGCATTGTTTTATCTTCGGGTTTAACAGCATCTGGTATGGCTTGCTTACTGGACATACCTGTACACAATTTGTTGTGACAGTAGATTAACTTATAGCTGTATTTTTTTTATTATTTGTATTTTTCGACGACTCTTAAAGTAGTTGTAAAAAATAACTCACCTCACCCTGTGAATAAAGAGCAAATGAAAATGTTATATAATTCATTAAATAAACAGAAATCTCATAATATACTACTTAATGAGCAGAAATGAAATTGTCGATTATGTATTTTAATGTAATTAAACAATATTCTAAGTGGGTCATTATGTCATATAATGGGCTAATTGCATTTAGATAGTAGACCTGGGATACACCCAAATTTCAATTTCCTTTAAATGTGAACATGATTATTATACTAACTGTAGTACTTCTGTCAAATTTTTAAGAAAAAATTATCGTGCAGATTTTGAAAAATAAGGCTTAGAAAATTGGTGTTGGAATAATCACTCTTTGAATTAGGAAAGGGGGAGACAAACGTTTTGTTGACAAGATCAAACTTTCATTTATGCTGCCTTACATCTTCAATCTTCCCATTCATACAGCCACTGTTGAGAAACTTTTAACTGTCGTGTTCTATAACTTTTCATTTTGCTTAGTTCATTTCTATATTTATTTCATTTTTAATTACAAACGGTTAAGGAGCAGTGAACACAGAAAACAAAAATACCAAGTTCGGTTCCATCTAAGATTCGCAATGGATTGATTATGCTTTTGTCGACATGTGGTGTCTAAATTTAATATATGTAAAGTATCATTAACATTGTTTTTTATGACGAAAAGGCGTGTTACGGTAGAATGAAATGTTCGGACCGCTGGCTTCAGTTTTTAGGCAATATTTACTTGTCCAAAAAGGTTTTAGAAAACTTGCTGGGTCCTATTAAGCATGTCGATGCTATGGTCACAATTTTCGGCTAAAGTTAAAATTGTGACGTGAAAAGCATACTCCGAATCACCCGGAATGTTGCTAAAATATGGATAGGTAACAATGGAAACCAAAAAATCCAAAGAGTCGGAATTGCTCATTTCGAGACTTTTGAAAATATGAAGTCGTATCATTTAATTCATTGGAACAAAAACGTTAACCATTAAAGTAGATCCCTATATATGCACATTCATACTCCTGAAATCCGCTGATCGTTATCTCTTAATATTTTGAGAGTTAGTCACCATTTGCTAACTATGTGCAGAAATAAAAAAGTTTTAATGTGTTTCCGTATAGTTTTTCAGTGACCACAGCCACCAATTGAGTTACTAGAGCGAATTAAAAAGTACATCAATTGAAGAAGGCGTAAAGGTCATCAACAACAAGGATTTTTTTAAAAATTGGCATCTATGGTTGCAAATAAGTTGATCATTAAAAATAAAAGCACCAATAAAAGAAAACGAAACGTAACAAAATCAAATAACTCAATTACGCCACAATAGATTTTATCAAAAATGGTTCCATGACTAGATAACATTATACCGACATCTTATATTCAAGTTAGAATCTGACTGAAGCTTACTGTTTTCTTTTTAGAAATACTTTTTGATCACCTTTGTCTATTTTAGTAACGGCAGTAATATTTTCAAATACCATAAGGAACATGTTTGTAATATTTGGTAATAATTTGTTGGTTTTTTTTTAGTTTCAGGGAAGAATTTAAAAAAAAATAATTTACTAAAATGGCATAGCATGCTAACATATGCAATAACTCTCTAGACCAATCATAGATGTAAAAGATACCACACAGATAGACATACCAATTTGATCACAATTTGCTCAGGTACCCTTCAGGGGATCTTAATAAATAACACGAAAATGCAAAACGAAAATAAATAAACTTACAAAATGGTATTTCAGGTATATTCCTGAGGATATTATTATAACGCAATTATTCTTTTTTGATCCGCATGGTTCATATGTCATGAGTTTAGATTGGATCATAAGAGTTATATTTAAGAAAATTAGCTTCCATGTCATTAATTAAGATACTTACGTAGTAAGATATGGGTCTTGACTGAAAAAAGAGAGCATAAAACATAACCCAAATTCAGAACAAAAACGATTTGGATTAACATTGTTAGTGTACATAATGGTCTCAAGCTAGCCAGGCTACTTTATTGACGACATTTTATCATGCCCCTGTTTATCATTAGGTTAGTAGGTCTTAATTCACCAAAAACCAATACTAGTCATAAGCAGATTTAAAAGGAGGTGTGCCAGCTGGGGTTCTTTAGACAAAGAGTTGCTATGGCATTATTTGTCAGTATTTTTTTTTTTTTTACGAAGGAAAATGACATTTGTTTTAATAACAAGAGGTTCCCAGGAGGCTGAATCGCTTCCCTGGTAAAATTTTGTTTTTCAAAGCCAACAATTTTAATCAAGAAGACTTTGGAAGGACTTATCATAAGGTTCATTTCACCTTTTGAAAGTTTCTTTCTGTCTATTATAGTTTTTCAGATATTGGATGAAAACTGTAAAATAAAAACGCGCCATTTTTCATCTTTCAATGGCAATAACTCTTACAAGGAGTCGTCTCACAACTTTGATCCCTGGACACTGTTGTAGGTCTTATAATATGGCTCATTTCAGCAACGGAAATAATGTGGCTTAACCTAACGGTTTTGGAGATAATTGCGAAAAACTACTGTCTTTTTTTTTTTGTTTTTTACATGTTGTTATGCTTGTTTCATGTTCCTTGTTGTCCGTGTTTATATATCTTGATTGTGTTCTAAAATTTTAGGGGAGGTTAACTCTAAACAATTCATTCTCATGATTGTGCTTAAATCATGTGTACTAAATTCAAGTCTTTTAATGATAATATAGTATTATTGCTTGGAATTACCCTTAGGTTCTTTATTAAATTAAATGCCACATGTTTCACTTTACGCATAAATTACGTATAAATACTTACTCAGAACTTTGTTGAGTGCTGAAATTTAAAAAAAAAAAACAATTACGTTCTCACAATCACTGTCGTGTAATATACGATAAAAATGAACCAATTTAGAATCTGTATTGCATTCTTGGATTTTTATTGTTCATGACGTTCCTAATTGATCAAAACGTATTTTACAGCAACGATACAACGTTGTTTGAAAGTACGGAAGTTGAATTCTGATCTGGTTCATATGTTTTCCATGTGCTCATCACAACTGTAGGACCACCTTGAACAATTTTTTTTTCAATTTGAAGAAGGATATATGATTATCTTCCTTTGAAATGCTCTTTAAAATAGGAGCAAATGCTTCCGATATTATTTTAATCATTAAAGTCATATATTTTCATTCTGATAGGTGCTAAATATGCAAATTATATTAAATGTACACAAATAATTCCATACTAGTTCTTGGCTTATGAAAATATATGCTGCAATATTTTTCTTCGGTAAACAGACAGTTATTATCTGAATGAAGACAACAATTAACTTTGGCATTTCAATCATCAGACCTATATTAAATCAATCAAAGTTTTAAAAATTCAATATGTAAAAGGACAAAACACATTATTGTAATTATACAGGACTGATGAAAAGAAAAAAAAGTTGTACATTTAAGTCGCTTGAATCGGTTCTCAATTAAAATTTAAAATTCTCAATTGCGGTTTTGAATGTTTCTAAAATATTGGACTGTTTCCAAGATTTTAGTTCCATTTCATAGTATCATGATTCATTATAGCATAAGACTAGCATTAAGATCTAAACATTTCTCGAATTTCCTTACATTTGCAACAGTAGTTTATGCCATCATGATCATATTTGAAAGTATGGAATGCTATCATCTTCTTGAACGGGGATGTCATAATAAAAAAATTAATAAATTGAAATAAACAAAGATACCGTGGATTCTTAAACGAAAAAAAAAGTTTCCATGCATCAAAGAACAAGTTTGACGCTACATATATCAAGTAATATATCATTTATAAAGATGATTGATTTGGAAAAAATACTGCATCAAAATGCTGGTAGATGAGGAGTTTTCAATCTTGTTCAGTACATTAAACACTAAGTCATTTGAGAATTTAGTTGATATCCCATTCTTGTGAATTGTGTAAGTAATATTAATATTAACAGAGGTTTCTATCATACATACCAATTTGCATGTACTATTCCTTGAGATTTCAAAGATAGTATAAACCTATTTTCATTTCTGATAGGATGTAAAAATCGTAAAATCATCAACTTTACTTGTCATAAGATATTCGTGAATTGAACATTGTGTGTAGAGAAAATTAAATACATACATACCCACAGCCATAGCATTCGTAAATGTACGTCTTACTCTGGTTTTTTCTATCAAAGAAAAAAATGTTACATATATTCTTGCTTTTCAATACTTGACACTGTTCAAAGAGAAGAAAAACATTATTTCCGATTGAAAATGTAATTGTATAACTGATTCTATCAAATGATTTTATTCATGATTTTATAAGATTGGGGGATAAAAAGTATCTCGAAAATGAGGTTTTATATCTTAAATTAGATGAAGTAATAATGGAAACCAATAATCGAGGGATAACCAAAATAATGTATTCCTAGGATTAGGACAGGGAAAATAGACACAGACAACAAAAAACATGAAATAACTAACATAACACGTGCAAATAAACAAAAGTAAATGATCAATACAAAATCCGATGAAAAAAGCTATGTGCATGGAACAGGTGCATCGGAAAGGTAAATGTCCTCTGCATTTCAAGAAACACCGGCCGTATTGTTCATAATATCAAGTCCGGATTAACAAAGGAGGAAAGGAAGATGACATGGTAAACAAATCGGTTCTCATAGAACATATCCTGTTCCAGAAGCCCAATTGTACTATGACTTCATAGTGTCTGAAGTGTCCATTATCTTAACTTCTGATGAGATTTAAAAAATGCTCGGAACTGGGATACTAAAAAACGTCATCTTTATAGCGGAAGCTCAGAAAAAAAAAGATCTGACTAAACAATCTCCTTGTTTTTTTAAAATCAGCTTCAATGTCAGATCTTAAGAGTGAAGGACATGGTCAGCAAGTAGTGAAGCAAGATTTGTTCAGATTGGAATAACATGTCCACCACATTGGACAAATATGGTGTTGATAACAAAATTCAAGACTTTTGACGACATCTTCTGTGGTACATTCAGAAATGGTTTGGAAACGTTTTATATGTAGAACTTCTACCAATTACTACGTATATGTACTGAGGTGTTCGATCTTTCTTTAGAATAACAACGATACATGATTTTTTATAGATTTAAAGTCGGTATTTCAATTCACTATGAGGAATACTTGTATAAAAAGTTGACTAATCATAGGTTTTGATGTAATTATCTTCGAACAATAATCTAGCCCTGACGGTTCCGAAAAGATCTTTCGATTATTTAAGGTTTCGTAATGATTATTTACCACTTCAGGAGTTATTAGTGTCGTGGTAAAACTTTCCTCTTTGACAGCTGTAAGTTTGGAAGTATACAACTCTAAAGAGGCTTGGTAGTATTTTTGCAGATCCAGCTAAGAAGCGTTGTTAGAACAATTTTTTGTGGAGTTTTGGAAACCAATACTCGGACGGAATCGCAACATCATTGTCTCTTGATGATGTGAGATTAAAAGAGAAAAAGACATATCTGTGGTTTTACACTCTCTTTACTTTTGAGTGTGTGGTAGCAGTATACGCATGAAAACAGCTATTATTTTCTACATCTTCCTCCGATAATAAGCATTGAATACAATGCGTCTTGCAGACAAAAACAATGTTGTTTGGACTTTATATGCTGGTACTTTTAATAACACACTTGTTATGTTTATTAGATAATGTTACGTCAACATCATCGTGATATTTGAAAACGGATGTAGCATCGACAGTCGTTGACCAACGAAGAACTCTTACCCGTTTTTTGTTTTTTTTTTTTTTTATTATTATTATTATTAATTGTTTTTTGGCATAGTCCTTCCCTACATCCATTATGATGTCAAACTCCAACCTATGGACGTTATTTTGGGACCCTTTACAAGGAATTTACGAAGACACCCGTTTTATGCTCAGTCTAAATGTAAAAAAGACGTAACTTTGAGGATCATATTTTAATGGAGAATTTAATCAGTAAAGTCAGGTGGTTAAGTCTAAATTTTTCGCCTTACCGAACTTGCCGCCTGTTGGAGTGATCTAAACTTGCAATTTGGCGTTGGAACTGACAAGAAAGTACACAAATTGACACATAGATTGATTTAAACCAAACGATCTAAACTAATAACTTTTCTGTTGATCAATTGATTTATTAAAATACAAAACAACACTTGAAAGTGCCGGAAATATTTGTTTATATATCTACTTACATCTTCTGTTTAAGCTTCTTCCTATAAGTTGATTTGTCAATCTCGCTTCAATTATAAAAAAATAAGTAATTCATCAAGTCAATTCAATGTCGTTTACACTTAATTAATTTGTTTTTGTTTTGTTATTATTTTTTTGTCATGTCTTTAGTTTTGTTTTGATTGTTTTTCTGTTGGTTGTTTTTATTTTCCTGTTTTTATTTAATCGGGGTTTATTCAGATTATGAATTCCAGTGGTATTATTATTGGAAGTGGTGAAGTTGATGAACAATGGATTTGAATATTTATTCGTATGTAGTTGTAGTGATGCCTTAGCCTAGTTTTTGTTTATGACTTGTACAAAAAATTAATCAATTTTCACTAATGATTCATTTCGCGATCAACATGCCAATTCTCATACAATACTCAAAATAAGCCTGATTATTTTTTCTTTGGAAGTTCGTAGTGACTTCCATGAATTGGTAAATCATGAGCCTAAATAAACAAAATAGTTACTAGTAATATGTCTCCCTCGCTGACAAAAAAACTTAGCTTATATTCAAAATGTTAATCACTGGAATGAAAGTGCCGGAAGGATTTCAACATTTATATATAAAAAAAAAACCAATGTGAGATCTACATTTAGTAAATAATGGTAACAACACAATTAAATTAATGCATGTAAATTTTACCGAATTTGTGAACAATCCGAAACGCAGTTTCAGAAATAAGTTGAGTTCACCAGATATTACTTAAGTAATGAAAGGAGAGGGATGGCTACTATTACCATGTGCCATGAGCCTTCATCGTATCTAGGTGGATATCAATTGATTTCCAGTTCTTTAAAAAGAAATAACTCTGATATTATTATTTGTAATTTCATTAGTTTTGTTAAATAAAAAATGGTCATAAACAACAATGTGAAAACGTTTAGCCGTCAAATGCACGAGTTTACTCATCAATGCAACATTTAATTTACCTAGTATTAAGTGCTCCAAACAAATTAGAAATTGTGTCATGACTCATTTGTTTAGGAGTGTATCCCATTGTTGGCACTGACGTTAGGATCTCAACCGTTATTTCTTCAACGTTTGATTTCAGTTTATCTATTCGCTTGTTAAATGTTTCATCGTTCACATCTTGTTGAAAAGTTTGAAATTGTTGTTCGAGTTTTTTAATGTTCTCCAAATCTCTTTTAAATTCATCCTTAGCCTTTATAATTTCCTTCAGCTGTCTTGATTCGTGACCTTTAACCCACTGAATGAGTTCAACAACCTTTTTGTCAACAAGCTTTTTCAAGCGACTCCCCTCGTCGTTAATGGCAGCAATAACAGTTTTGACCTCCTGCTGGTACTGTTTTGTTGTTTTCTCAAGTTGTTTTGTGTTTGACTCTAGAATTGCTATCTTGTCGTTAATCTCCTTATTAACCTCTTTTCGTAGCTTCTCAGCAAATTCTGATGAATCGGTCATTTTATGACCGTTGTGAGTTTTCAAAACACAAATTCTACAGACTTGTGTATTACACGGAATACATTGGTAAATAAACAATTCATCGTGCTGTTTGCAGTAGGTTTTTACTATCTTACTGGTATCACCTGATGTAAAAGTATGGTTTTTGGTCATTTTTGTTTTTAAGTGTCCAACTTTACAGTTTTGGCAAAACAATTGGTCACACTGCTGGCATTGGTACTGACCTGCGGCACTGGCACATATCTCGCAGGATTTAGCAGCTGTTTGTGCCATTGTGTTTGTATATTGTATCTAGACCCTATTAATTAAACATTAAGAATTATATAATAGTTTTCGAAATTAAGTAAAACACTGATACCTTTAAGATATCGCTATCGATGAATTATCGAGCAGAAATTGAAAGGCTAGGGGACCGTAACTCACACGTATCGAGAATTGAATCCCGGTATCTATAGAAAGGCAACGGTCGTTAATCCATTGATACCGATCGAATAATGATAAATACCGCTTGGAATCGCTAATTAATTATGGTTAATCAATTCAAACCACCGCTATGCGAGAATGAGTACAACGATGTGTGTTGTTTATGGGCACTGTTGGGTACCGGAAAATAATTCAAAATCAAAGTACTCATGTACTGAATCCATTTATATCGATTGTTATGATGTATCCATCAGCATCATGAAAACTGATTTATTCAACGGGTCATAGTTTACCTTTCCTCGTTTGTCTACCCCGGACTTGACTTTTTATGAGCAACTCGTCGGGTGTTTCTAGGAAAGCAGAGGACGCTTACCCTACCAGTGCACCTGGTCCATGCTCCCAGTTTTTAGTGGAGTCCGAGTTGCTCATTTACTTTTGTTACTTTGTATGTATGATTTTAGTTACTTTATGTTCTTTGTTGTGTATGTCTGTTTTCCATGTCTGGTCTTTGTCCCTGGATTATATTCTTTTGATTACCGCTATAACCTTGGTTCCCTTGATTACTCTTTGCATTTTTACGCATCATATAATCGTCGTATTGCATAAGTAGGAATTAATAGGAAATAAAGAGGAATCTATTTCAAACATGTATGAATTCAGGCTAATTGTTGTAAATTCTTAAAATTGAGCTCTTTTGCTATCCTGAATAAGAACAACATTAAATTTATCTACAAAAATCACACCAAAATTCATTTGGCAGGAAAGCAGTGCTCTAGTTTTCGATATATTGAGGTTTGCTGTTGGTTTACATTGAATATTTAAGTGAATTAAAAGAAAACTGTCCAACTTACTGCTCAATTCAACTTAGTAATTAGTAGCTAGTACATTAGTTTAGGGTGGATCAAAGGACGGACGTGTTGGGCATACGCCCTCTTGAAATTGCGTGAGAACTTGATTTTTCTGGACATCTATTTCTAGATACATGAACATTAACATTGTCGCCTATGTCTTACCGTATATACTTTCAACTATCAAGTTTGTTGAAGGAAATACTAGTCATGCACTTTTAAGAGTCTGGATCACCTACATGTCTATATCGTAACACATGGCAAAATTACCAAATATAATGATTAATACAAAAAGCAAGATCACCAGACCACAGACTGACACCATTTTTGAAAAAAACTGCATTAACGAAATTTATATGCCAGCGTCAACATGTCTTTTGGGGCTTCCATTTTCCCGAAGCAACAACCGTACTAAAAGTTTGTTAATATTTAGATAAGAAAATAATTTGTATTTTAAGCTGCCAGGTTATAATTGGTTTAAATGCAGCGTTATTTTTATTATCATTATTGTACATTTATTTATTTTATCAATTTTGTTCTCTTTTTCCTTTTTTGTCTTTTTGGTTCAGTAGGAAAAAATATGAAAATATCTTTTGTGGTCATAAGTAACAGAATATCGGTCTAATGCAAAGAAGACTACATTCTTATAAATGCACAAAATAGTACGGGATACAGGTTAGTCTTCCCTTACGTATAAAAATGATGTATTTGGCCAAAAATTAGCGGTACATTATTCATTGAGCCCTCTTTATACAAGTTTTTTTTTAAACGGGAACAACTGCTTTCTTTTTATACACCATGTTTTGTTTCAATTATATCATCCTGCCATCGTTGGTGTCGTCGTCGTCGACGGCGGCATCCATTAACTTTAGTTTATTAACAGCTTGAGTAAAACTTATCCGTTTTGGAGTCCAAAGGGTACAAAATTGAGCCACATTCCAATTTTTTTCATATATATTTTTTTGTCTGATTTTGATTTCCTTTCAATTGGATTCCTTATAAAAAATCTATGTTTGCGTTTTACAATCAGATTTTATATATCTCTTACGTTTCGAGTTGTAGGGAGTCAAAGGAGCTACACCCCCAATGGACTTTTTTTATTTTCAGTCCGATTTCAATTCTTTTTATTGGATTATTTATGAAAGAAATCTCTACATGAGTATTTAAATCAAATTTCAGATATCTCATCTGGTTTCCAAGTTATATGGAATCAAATGATCCACATCCCAAAAAATCGACTTTTATTGTAGGTCCGTTTTTCAGTTTTAGTTGTATCCGTTTGAAATCCAAATTGAGTTAGTGGAGTCCGAGTTGCTCATTTACTTTTGTTACTTTGTATGTATGATTTTAGTTACTTTATGTTGTGTATGTCTGTTTTCCAAACATGTATGAATTCAGGATAATTGTTGTAAATTCTTAAAATTGAGCTCTTTTGCTATCCTGAATAAGAACAACATTAAATTTATCTACAAAAATCACACCAAAATTCATTTGGCAGGAAAGCAGTGCTCTAGTTTTCGATATATTGAGGTTTGCTGTTGGTTTACATTGAATATTTAAGTGAATTAAAAGAAAACTGTCCAACTTACTGCTCAATTCAACTTAGTAATTAGTAGCTAGTACATTAGTTTAGGGTGGATCAAAGGACGGACGTGTTGGGCATACGCCCTCTTGAAATTGCGTGAGAACTTGATTTTTCTGGACATCTATTTCTAGATACCTGAACATTAACATTGTCGCCTATGTCTTACCGTATATACTTTCAACTATCAATTTTGTTGAAGGAAATACTAGTCATGCACTTTTAAGAGTCTGGATCACCTACATGTCTATATCGTAACACATGGCAAAATTACCAAATATAATGATTAATACAAAAAGCAAGATCACCAGACCACAGACTGACACCATTTTTGAAAAAAACTGCATTAACGAAATTTATATGCCAGCGTCAACATGTCTTTTGGGGCTTCCATTTTCCCGAAGCAACAACCGTACTAAAAGTTTGTTAATATTTAGATAAGAAAATAATTTGTATTTTAAGCTGCCAGGTTATAATTGGTTTAAATGCAGCGTTATTTTTATTATCATTATTGTACATTTATTTATTTTATCAATTTTGTTCTCTTTTTCCTTTTTTGTCTTTTTGGTTCAGTAGGAAAAAATATAAAAATATCTTTTGTGGTCATAAGTAACAGAATATCGGTCTAATGCAAAGAAGACTACATTCTTATAAATGCACAAAATAGTACGGGATACAGGTTAGTCTTCCCTTACGTATAAAAATGATGTATTTGGCCAAAAATTAGCGGTACATTATTCATTGAGCCCTCTTTATACAAGTTTTTTTTTAAACGGGAACAACTGCTTTCTTTTTATACACCATGTTTTGTTTCAATTATATCATCCTGCCATCGTTGGTGTCGTCGTCGTCGACGGCGGCATCCATTAACTTTAGTTTATTAACAGCTTGAGTAAAACTTATCCGTTTTGGAGTCCAAAGGGTACAAAATTGAGCCACATTCCAATTTTTTTCATATATATTTTTTTTGTCTGATTTTGATTTCCTTTCAATTGGATTCCTTACAAAAAATCTATGTTTGCGTTTTACAATCAGATTTTAAATATCTCTTACGGTTTCGAGTTGTAGGGAGTCAAAGGAGCTACACCCCCAATGGACTTTTTTTTATTTTCAGTCCGATTTCAAATCTTTTTATTGGATTATTTATGAAAGAAATCTCTGCATGAGTATTTAAATCAAATTTCAGATATCTCATCTGGTTTTCTAGTTATATGGAATCAAATGATCCCAAAAAATCGACTTTTTTATTGTAGGTCCGTTTTTGAGTTTTAGTTGTATCCGTTTGAAATCCAAATTGAGTTTTAGTGGAGTCCGAGTTGCTCATTTGTTTTTGTTAATTTGTATGTATGATTTTGGTTACTTTATGTTGTGTATGTCTGTTTTCCAGGTCTGGTCTTTGTCCCTGGATTATATTTTGTGATTACCGCTATAACTTTGATTCCCTTGATAACTCTTTCAATGATATTTCAGATCTATTTTTCGGTTTTCGAGTTATAAGGGGTCACAGAGCTTACACCCCAGCTTTTTTCTAGCCCGATTTCGAAATGCTTTTCTTTCTTGTAAATTTCAGCCTGCGTTTTTTTAAACAGATTTCAGATATCTCTTACAATCCTAGACAAGTTTTGTTTTTATTTTTGGAACAATATTTGAATTTTTTATTGAATTTCAAATTGAACGCAGTATTTTGTCCAAACCAGTTATTGTGTCCATAAAGAACTCTAAGTTTTGTACTTAAGGGTGTTAAAAATTAATATTATGTTCTTACTTGCTGCAAGTGATAAGAGTTAGACGGCTGCGGTTGTATTATTTTGTGCTCCTCGAAGCTCTGTATTGTAAATATATTTAAATTTGCCCATAAAACATCTGCAGACCACATATCATATATATGAGATAAGTATACTTCATAATTTTCATTATTGTAAATAAAACTTGAAACATCTTTAAAGATATTATTTATCATATGGCAGTTATGGCTCTCCATATGTTTGCTATAATAGACGTAAGTATTATAAATAGAACCCAATTGTAAACACGTAAAACTTACACTTTTTTAAATGTTCTATAATTTGCTTTGTAGACAGTGATTTTTAACAATAAAAATAAAATAACTTTAAAGGGCTTTTAAAGGAGCTAGTATACGATACGTAATGTATACTAGAATTGCATTTTCACATGTTTGTTATTGAGTAACCAACACAAATAAAGAAAAAAGATCAATATCTTCATTTTCGCATTTTGAAATGAATATTATGCATAAAAACTTACCTTTACGCGGACTTCAACCGAATAACAAAATTCGTCAAAGTGAAGATATTAGTTTGCACTAACAGGAATACAAGTTTCACATCTCCGGTGAAGCATAGCTTAAATTTAGATCAATATACACTATTTAAAAAGGGCTTTCAATACAAGTTATGTATTTAAATCATCAATAACATATGGACGGACGAGTGTGTCATAACGTTCCGATATTTAGAAATCATGCTATCATATTTTGAACTTACATTACAATGGGCAGACTGAAAAAGTTTTAAAAGATGGATGACGAATAAAGGAGTTCCAGAAGTATGTATTCAAGGGCAGTTTTCTTAAAACTGCGCCAAAGTTTGTTCATTCCTAAAGGACAACATATTTTTAGCTTGAATTAATGACCCACAAAACAAACACGATTGAAAGTTATAAATAAATACATGTTCAGTATACTTCATAAACATAAAAGAAAAAAATAAATGTTCCTAATGCTAAAACGAGGGGAAATAACAGCCTAGAACGTTGATGACGATTTTCTATATTAAATACGTAATAAAGTCGATCGTAATGACTGATGAATAAGTTTAAAAATTGTCAAACATAAAAACTTATTATAGAAGCTCCTGTGTGATTCGTTGGTTAAGCCTATCATTAAACAAAATTAAATTGTATAACTCATTTTATTATAGCCGACAATATTAATCTTTGAAAGTGGTTTAGTAATTTATAAATAATAATAAGACTCAAAAGGGTTTTTTCTTTTTTTCATAGCTCAACTTCATATTTGTCTAATTAAGTTTCATGATTGTTCGACCTAATGCAGATAAATGAATACTACAATTTTCTCCTTAGAGTTATCGATTCCAATCATTTTGAAAACTGGAAAATCGATTGTATTTATATTTTTCTTAACTGAAATTAGTCTTTTATTCTTTAAATCTTTCATTCTACAGGAAGTTTGATTGATACGTGGTTCATTGGATTATGTGTTAAATGTAGAGCATCTAGAGTAGACCTCGCACAGTATCAAATTGCACTAGCATGCTCGTGCATCACATGTATGATATCTGCGCGGGCCAGTATTCATCAATAATTATGCAATTTTCCTTTATCATTCAATCATACTGATCTTCATTTATTTACATCAGATAAAATTGGATTAGATAAGATGCACAATGCTCTTACGAATATAATTGAAGAATATAATATGACTAGTAGTAAAAATGGCGAATAAAAAATACCAGTACAATATAAAATTTGTCATAGCAGAGAACAAAATAGCTTCATGATAACAACTTGTTTTTCACTTTTAATAAAAGATCTCAAACTTTCAATTTCCATTGTAAGATTTTGTACAGCATCGTGATTCTTAATCTATAAAAAATAATACAACCTATTGAATATAGGCCATGAATTATAATACAATGACAAATATTTAACTTTAAATTGTGTGTATGAACAAAACAAATTTATATTCGTTTTCCACCATTCACCATTTTTCAACATGTATGTACACTATCATTTCTACGTATATTTGTACAACCCTTTTTAATATGAGCTTAAATACACCTTATTTACCGAATGATTGTAAATTTCTGATATCCTGATAACTGATATCCTTTATCAGCACAAAATTCAAGATCAATATAAAGGTTTTGAAGCTGAATGACGCAATGAATGATGATACCTTTATCAAACTTTAAGGCATATATAACCAAGTGATCAAGAATCTGAATGAGAATGAGGGTGATTTTATCAGGAACTTGAAAGGAATTAAATGTAGAAGTCAAACACAAATTGTAGTAGTACAGTGTACATAGGTAAACCATACATGTAGAGCTATAAAATCTTTAGACCGGGACCCTACATAGATTTTTTTCGTTAATTCCATCTGGATGAATCTTTTGTTATTGTTTCATCCAAAACCAAAAACTTCCCGAAGACACTCTTTTACTTTTAGATCAGTTATCATCATGATCGATGATCGTAATAACAATTCTGTGGATATCCTCCTCGGCTTGTCCGACAGATCTCAAACTGAGACTAAGAGAGAGGTCTATTCTACATTTGTTACCACTGCGATGACCATTCATTCGAAGGTTGTTCTGTCTCGCTAATGAAGTTGCTGGATCGAGAGGTACCTTAAAGCTGCATTGTACGTCAGCACAAAAGGAGTCCTTGTGATTGTTTTTCTTGGATTTATATTCCAGAAGATCATTAGTACGTTCAAGTCCCCTCTCTATCTCTACTGATTTGAAGCCACGCGAATACAAATGACCACGGAGTTCATCTAGACTTTATTTGTGGTATCGCCACAGATACATCGATTAATTTGGTCAAATATCAACATACATATGCATGAAATACGATTACATAGACATCGTATAGTGTTATATTGTAAATATCACAATACAGACATAAATTGGACACACCATTTTATTATATACAAAGATATGTAAAGGAAATGCCCGATTTAGCCTTAGACTTTTTTCTCCAGCAAAATTTGAATAATTATAGATCAGGTTCAACTTGTTTTCTATGTAAAATGAAATGTTGAAGAATCTGCCTACCTCTTGGTCTGCTTTGTAAGCATTCTGCCTTTAAAAATGTAATCAAACAATTTGAGAAAAAAATCAGACCCAACTATACAAACTGAGATTTCAAAACCGAACTTTATTATGTGTTTATTTGTATAGACTATCCCATGAAGTCATGACAACCTACTGTATTAAATGACTTTAAAAGATTTGTCAACTGGCACCATTAAATTGACCTACCTATCTGTCTTGCATGCACTCGAAAACGTTGATTTCTTTTTTTATCCCAAAATGTATTTTGTTTGGTCAAAGATTCAGCAATTGTTGAACATAGTGTTTTCAAATAGAAGCAGAGACATTGGATCATGTGATAATGCACTTTACGAATGAACGTGATAACATGACAACAAATGACAACAATTCAAAGTGTACACATTCCGATGTTTTACATCGTCCGTGTGGGACTCCATATGATAGCTAAGGACGTTAAAATATCTCTCAGTCAGTCATGTCTTACAATATTAACTATATACGTTAGCACGAAAACAGTAATAACATCAAGCATAAAAACAGTCAGCGTCACTTGAATTTTGGGGATTTTGTGGATTATATCCACATATTCAGTCAACTACAGTCAGATTATGTGATATATGCAACGCTGTCACAGCTTCAAAATGAACGAGATGAAGGATGTCCGTGATATCCTGAAAGTGCTATCTTATTATAGTGTTATTTAATAATAAATACATATTACATTTTTTGAGTATATACAAAATGTAAAAAAAAGATCAGATCTAATGGTTCTGTTAAATTACAACAAAGCCAAAAGAGTTCATATTGGAACTTGGAAAGCCCATGAAAGCCCTAAAGCTTATTTCCAATGAGGTCAACAGTGTGCAATATACTTCGAAAAAAGTAAAAGGACAGCCAACAGTTCAAAGCCATGGCAGGGAGACTTCACCAAAATATTTATATTATATAATAAATTAATTGTTATATTGATGCTCCATTTGCTTGAAAAAAAACTTTCGATTCCGGCTTTAAAGGCATTGATATGTCCAGTTACACGGTAATGTGTTGCAATCTTTGAATCTATTATAATAGTAAAAACAAATACGGGAAGATTGACTTTTAACGGATGAAACATGACAATCACATTCATTTAATCTCGACCGTTCTATAGACATGAGTATCAGTTACTTTCACAAAATGTTTTTTCATATATCTTAGACAGTTATTGTAATATATTTTGTGTACATGATTGATCAGCATTTGTTTTATTCGACTATTTATATTAAAGAAAAATCACAAGATCTCTGAAAAGTAATTAACATTTCAATAATAACCCTTAAAACATTTTATTATTTTACATATTATTCAGCATTGATTGCATTTTACTCCGCAGGTATTTATTCACCAAAGCATACCACAATGAGCAGGCCTAATCAAAATGACATTGTACCAGGACCATGCTCAAAGTTTTTCAGACTTTTAGAACTCCTACAGGGTAACTTCAAACGAGTATTCGCTTTCTGTAAAATATTTAGACGATTATGTCACGAGAAAGGAATTTAAATATATTTAAGCCCAAAAGTTCACATTATTTTGAGACAATTTTTTGTTGTTCCCTCTGTGGGACTCGAAATCGTACCGCAGTCACATTAATGACAAGAACGCCTGTACGAAGTCCAGTCCCTAGTCAACTCCGCCAGATACATGTATGCTATATGAACCATAGCATTCGCTGACCGGGTTATTCCCCCCATAGGATATATCTAGGATTGTACCTTAGTACACGATGTATGGTAGTACAGGAAAGGAAATCCAATTGTTGTTATAAAGAGGATCAACAAAGGGCAACACGATTTTTCTTGCTTAACTCAAGCATTATTTTAGAAAGCATTCGAAATGTATCCATGATTTTCTATCTATTGTAATAAATATATACCATGTAAAATTAAAATTGTGTCAACGGTTGACTTATAAGAACGAAATCCCAATTGTTTTTCTATAAGAATTTTATTTTCATCCGTTAAATTTATTAGACGATAGTTCAACGACAACGTAAAAAAAACTTCGATTAACACATACAATAATTATAAGGGTCCGTTCAATCAAACTTATTCGTCACAGGAACTATCATGTCGTCAATCCAATCAAGATAAACTTTGCATTTTTGAATAGTGTATTGAAATAATATTACTAAGAACGATACAAAGAAACATTTCACCAGTAATACCATCATTTCCAGAGCGGTTTCCACATTTTAGTTTTTTCATCACTTATTCACTCTGTTATCGGATTGTCCCAACGACCAAAACTTGTACTAGTCTTGTCTATAGAATGATGTCTAAAGCTGCTCGAATTTGTTCTCTGAGAATATTTCTAAATTTATTAGATATACAACGAATCTACAAAACACTTCAATGTGGCCTTAGTACTGAACTTTAACCAAGGGTCTTCGCAAATTGCACACGGAAAACTTCTTCAACTAGCTTTAGCTTAATTTAAGCATTATCATATATGGAAACCCTGAAAAGGAGACCAGGTGCAGCTGTATTGTACTTTTGCCCTTTAAATTTTACCTTTTTCCGTACTACTATTGGTTTTCAATTAAAAAAAATAAACATCTTCAAAAGTCAAAATACAGGGCTTACACAAACATATACACAAAAGAGTGTCAATACACATGTATTCATTATTTTTTTTTGTTTTTGTTTTTGTTTTTGGTTTTGCTATAACACATACATAATTTAATAACCGTTCATCTGGCATATTGCTGAAGTCCTTCAAACCTCGGTTTATGTGGGAATACATTTAAAGTGAAATAAAATATTTTTCTCTGCAAGGAGTGTATATATGAACATATATTTTGATATAAAATAATAATTTGCCTTTGCATTTCTGTTGAAAAGAAATCTTAAAATGTACTTTAATGTGTGTATTGTATCCAAATGTTTCAGACGGTTTCTGTTCATAATTCTTTAAAATAAATATCAATACTGACATTTTCATATGTATGCATATGTATACGTCACAGGAATAACATTATATTACCATTCGAATAATAATCACAGTAGAAATAAAAAAAAGAAGAAGAAGGACAGACTTTAAAACACACGAACGATTTTTGTTTTTAGCTTTCATATTAAAGTTGGTGCCAAATTAAATGTCGACTGTCGCCGCTTTTCTTAAAAGTTTGGTATCTTCGGCTAATTCGCGTAAAAGATTGGGAAAGTTATTGTTTGAAAGATATCAACCCATTGTATCGAATTAAAAAAAAATAGCTTACAAAGTACAGTGCTCAACTTTTCGTATCGGAACATTCTGCACTTAAACTTTTTTGCGTTGTGATGCCAAGTTACGTTCAGGTAACAATTGATGGCAGATAATTGAAATGACAGCTTTTATGTGCATTGTGGAAATGGAAGGAAATGAAGGTCAATGCTAAAAAATCTAATTTGGCTGTTTGTCTAGAAATCCGTTTGTCAAAATGGAACATCCTAATAAAGGATAAAGGTCAGAAATGATGCTCATCAAGAGAACAGAACAACATATTTCCAGGATTGGAAATAATTTATTCTATACGTATGCAGATTTCCATGCAGACCATTATAAAAAAAGGGGGAACTCCTAAACCTACAGGCCTTCCTAAGAAATATGTGTTAAAATTTCAAAGATCGGATAAGTTTTACTAAACTTATTGCAGATAAGTGAAGCAAAAAATAACTTTAATCCGACCCACAATCAAGTCAAGTCAAAATTAATCCTTACAAATTAGATATTACACCACAAGAGTAGCTGGTGCAGCAATGGTCCTGTCTGGGTAAAGGGGTTTCAAACGTCTGTTAAATCTACAACGCACAAAACCTTCCTTTTTCTTTGCGGCGTGAATATACCGGTGGTAATTAAATTGCATTTGCATACTTTAGTGTCAAAATCGGTAAATTAGTGAATGGTTACATCGATCAGCACAAAGACTAATTAACAAAAAGCAAACATTACGTATTGTTTTTAGAAAAAAAACTTAGGACTGATAACTGAAAAAGAAAAAGAATTTGGAAACGGATCTTTTAAGACGCATTTCCTCATACTACTGATTCAAGAGGCTGCAAATATTCATGGCGTTCAAGAAAATCTTTCTCTAGCGTAGCAGCGTAGCAATTAAATCAGTTGTGAAATATGAACACCATATGCATGAGATAAAAGCATATTACTACACAGGTAAGGAAAACTCATAATTTTAAAAAAATTAGAACTGAGATAGCCACTGTTGTCGAATTCCAATATATTTGTACATGTAATACTAGTCTTCTTATTTTGTAATGCATATTTGATTTACAAATAATTGATCCCAGTTTACTATTCCTTGTCTTTCAATTAACCAACATCGATGATAAATCTATGATGGCATCTCCATACAAATAATAAGATAATAGTGTAAATTGTGTTCCACATGCTGCTATTAAAATAGGTTATAGCAAAGCTTGATCAGTGCGCGTATTACCTTACACACGTGTGCAAAGAGAGCACACACTACTTTGATGTAGATTTAAAGAACTGGATCTGTCCAACAAGATGTAAGTACAATTCTTTGTAATTAAATAGTTAAAAACTGTATGCCAAAGTACTCTGAATTCATACCACACACACACACACACACACACACACACACACACACACACATATATTTCAGCCAATTGATTCTGGTACTACTAGGTTTACAGGCCTTGCTTTTATGCCAGACCCATTGATGCTTATCTGAGAATAGTCGAATTGTACTACTTCATCAGGAGTCCTAATATCAACAGTGATGGTAATATTTGTTGTTGATGTTCGGTACTTAAAGTAAAATAACACACAATGCAAAAATGGTATCGTTTTTCCGATCTCATATAGTCATGTACGTCTTTACTTACTGGGTAAATATATTTAAGTACACTTCCCTCACGATCTGTTATGAGTTCCTTTGGTCTCTCTTTTAGCAAGGCATTTCAAATGTGGTCACGTGATTTTCGATATTCCTTTTACAATCATATGACCAAAAGACGATTTTTGTAATGTACACTTAAACACAACGTTAATTGAACTTCTTTTGATATAGTAAGAGCACTTGAGGTTCGATTTGACAATATTTTTCTTTCGCTTTGGCGATACTATTTATTGTCAAGTTATTGGAATTCCCATAGGGACCAATTGTGTATTGCTGACCTTTTTCTGTATTGTTACAAATCAGCTAGAATAAATAAAGCCCCTTCTAAACAACCTTTGGCGGAGAAATTTAACAATACCTTCAGATATTTGGACGATAGTTTGGCTCTAAACGATCCAGGAGTTCATGATGACAACCACAAAACTTTTGTAGTGATGACTTCAATCTTGTAGCAACATAACCCTGCTCAACTCGTTCGCAAATTCAGATGTGCTCGTAAACGGTCAATTTTTGCACGTATCTCCCACCCTTCAATTCATGGTTATATTTGTCACAAAGCACGGAAAGCTCAAAGCTTACCATATAACCTGACTTAACCGTTCAAAAAGCGATTTCGTAAGGGATATAGTTATTATGTTGTTGTCAAGTCGTAATCATTGACTTGGTCATAAGGTCTTACGTAGCAACCAACTCACTATATTTAAAAGCAGCTTTCAGCATGATACGGGTTGTGTCCTTGTTGTATGACTTATGATTCTCCGTGGTTCTTTACCCCGAATGGGAAGTATAGCTATTAGTATTATATACGATCAAGACATAACGTTTTGTAGGTTTAAACTGGTCTGGAGCTGGTATGTCAATTAACTGCTACTAGCCCTTTGTTTTTTGGGGTTTTTTTTGTTTTTTGTTTTTTTGTTTGTTTGTTTTTGTTTGTTTTTTTGTTTTTTGTTTTTTTGTTTTTTGTTTTTTTTGTTTGTTTTTTTCATTTGTATAACGTTTAATCTGTTTCTCAATTTCTGTTAACATGGACTTATTTTTAGGTTTGTTTGTTTTATATTTTTCCACAGTGGTCAGATTTAATAAGGGGGTTGTGATCACTCCAAAGTCCCTTAACCTAGTCGCATATTTTATGTCTGTCCCGAGTATCTGGCTTCTGTATGCATTGTAATGTTTCGTATTCACTTTTAGTTTACTGTTATGTTGCTGGAGTTTAATAGGGCCAACTGGTTCGTTAAACCTATGTATAATGTTGTTTTTTTTTTTTTTTTTTTTTTGGTCAACTGCTGCCTGCCCTGTGTTGGAATGGGTTCCTCGCTTTCAAATAAAAGAAAATAAAAATAAATTTCTCGGTCCAGATAATTATTTAGATGAAGATTAAGTTTATTGATCTGCAAACAAGTGTATAGTTGAAGCCTCCAGTGTAACATTTTCATTAGACACATTATTCGAATGTATGACAAGTTATTAGTATAAAAGTACAGTAAAACCTGTCTAAGCTGGACCTTGAATAATCTAAACGCTATATAAATCCTGTCGAAACAAGACATTTTTTAAATTATTACTGAAATACTAAAAAAGTTCTGGGACAATTTAGAATACAACAAATCATCAATGAGTAAAAAAAAATTATGTTTACAAATTCTTGAAAATTCTAATATTGAAATAACGTATTGACATAAGTACCATTTTTGTATTTAGCAATTAAGGTCAAACAACTTATGCCAAACAATACTATAGTTATTACAAAACATATGAACATACAATATTGTAAAATATACAAAATTGTAACTACCACCCAACCTCCCCCCCCCCCCCAATCTTAAAAGAAATTTGGAGTGAAATGAACACTTTTGTCATACAACAAAAACATAATGGAACGATCATTGCATGACCTTAAAAAATGCAGCAAGTTAAATATTTTCTTTCGTTTAGTATGTTTAATTACAATGTCTCATTCTTCTAAACATAAACTCCATCTTGTCAGTTTCTGATTTTTATTTTGCACTTTAAGGAATGTGAATGTGAAAACCGAAATTGAATGCCTAGTAAAACTTGAATAAACATCAAAATACTGTTATGCTGACAATGTTGCAAAACATTCATTTTTTTAATAGAATAACCATATTTCTGATGTTAAAACAACACTTAGAGAATATGAAATTGGTTTGTCAGAGCAGAGTCTTCTCGTACTTGTACAGTAGAGATCTTGCTCCAACATAACTTGCATCGACAACTAGTTTGAATGATTTTTCACAACCTGGAGTGTTCAAAATTGGGCTAATAATAAAAAGTGATTCACTTATTTTTCAAGCTGTTTGACATTTGTCACTCAAGAAAAATTATGGAAGTTGCGTTAAAGGTTCAACAACAGTAGCAAAATATGAGCAAACTTTTTTGTAGAAATGGAACTTACCCAAATATCCCATAAGTTGTCAACAAAGGTATAGATGCAATTAATTTGGCTAACATCCTCCATCACAATTACGCTATAAACAAAATTCCCCCCATATTTCAAAGACAAATCCATACCCATTATTTCATATTCCTTTACTTCACCCATTACATCCAAAATTTTCAATTATAAAAGGCTATTGCAGAACCTCGAGATTGAGAACTTTAAGGCTAAACCATCGGACTGTTCTTGCAAAAACTCTCCATTGAAATATGGTCGTTCCGGTCACATCGTTACAGGTGATTTATCCTTCATCTAAAACGAATCTCTGCGTAATACACTTTCTAAAGGTCCCAAGTACCGTGAACCGCGCTCCATAAATTGGAATTATAACTTTTAAATTCTTATTGATGCCGTGGAGGACTATGCAAGAAAATGGATAAAACGAGAACAAGAATACATTGATTTTCAGTAAGAGTAGTTAAAGGCCGCGAGGTCCTAAATTTTGAAACGAATGAAAGTTTTAAGAAGGTCAATGAATGTCAATGCTGCATCAGTTTTCAAGGACCCTGATGCAGCAAAAACATTGTCTACTATACATGACAAATACCAGCAGACAAAGCCCAAAACAACATTGTTTTTGCAAAATGTTTTACATCCAGTGTTTATTATTAGAGGTAGACATAGAAAATAATAGCAATGATGACATCTATACTGCTACCACACTCTCCAAAGAAGAAATTACGGAAAACCATAAATCTGTGCTATCCTCTTTTGGTCTCTTTACCAAGGACGATAACTGTGTTTTACCGTCTGTGTACTGGATTCTTAAACTCCACAAGAATCCATACAAACAACGTTACATAGCTGTATCTGCAAAATGTACCATAAAACCTCTTTCAAAACTTTTAACTTCTATACTCACAGCTGTCAAAGAAGGTTTGCAATCCTACCACAACACTTGTTACTCCCGTAGTGGTATTAATTCAATGTGGATTCTGAAAAAATCGAAAGATCGTTTGACGACAATCAATTAAAGACTATTATCAGAATATAATAGCATCATTAAAATCAATGATTTTTCAACACTGTATGCCCTATTCCACATACTCAGTAAAATTCCCGACTTAAAAACATTATACATCGTTGTTTTTCAAAAAAAAGATGGACACCTAGATACAAATATATAGTTCTTGGTAGATATTCCTCATACTTTGTGGGAAATAATCCTAATTTATCTTCCAAATATGCAGAAGAAAATGCTGGAATTTTTAATCGACAACATATTTATCCAGTGGACGCGTTTTTCAACAAACGGTCGGCATTCCAATGGGAACAAATTGTGCTCCTCTACTAGCTGACCTATTCCTTCACTCTTATAAGGCTGAATTTATAGCTGATCTGATCCAAAAGAAAGAATACCGTTTAGCTAGAGACTTTAATCTCAGTTTCCGCTGTATAGATGACGTATTTTTTAAACAATCCTATTTTGGGGATTTGATACATCGCATCTACTCCAACGATTTTGTTTGAGATAAAGGATACTACAAACAATGTGAAGTCGGCCTGATATCTTGACCTACAGTTAGAAATCGATGGTAAAGGAAAACTATTGACCAAACTTTACGACAGACGTGATGACTTTTCATTTAAATTGTCAACTTTCCTTTCATCTGTGGCAACATCCCTTTCGCACCTGCGAATAGAGTGTTCATATCACAAATTATACGTTATGCCATAGCTTGCCAAGACTATATAGACTTTTTGTATCGTGCTAGAAGTCTAACAAATAGGCTTCCGGAGCAGGGTTATGTTGCTACAAAATTGAAGTCATCACTACAAAAGTTTTATGGCCGTCATCATGAACTCGTGGGTCGTTACGATGTATCCATCTCCGCCACGAAAACTTTGTTCAACTCACCTTTTCCTTTCCTCTTTCATCCACCCGGACTTGACCTTTTATGCTTCGAAGAGAGTGCCTATCATATTTGGTTTTAATGACTTATGATTACCATAACCTTCTATTTACATGCTTATTTTTGTAAAATAAATCTTAAATTCAATAATTTAAAAATATTACTTTAAATATTAAAACTTGTTAGAACAGATAATGCCAGGATTTATAATTAGCATAATATGAATAATATACAATATTAAAGAGAGATTTTGCCAGCTGATCCGCGCATATTGTTTTCATTTTAATTCTTCTAATTATGATCGATGAGTTGACGAAGAAGAATTAAGGGTTTGATAAACAAATATAAATTGCATGTTGTTTAGCATGCCCTTCATTGATAGTTCTAAAACGATGTTTTAACATTCTTTCTAATAAGCATGTTCTTCATTGAAAGTTCTAAAATTCTTTCTTCAATCGTAGACTTCCCATCGATGGTTTCTTATTTTTTTTAATGTACAAAAGAACCCTGTTGAAATTCCTTTCTATACACCTGTGCATTAATCGGATATGGTTGGGGTAACACAGTACTTAATACAGGTGTTACATTGGATGACCAAAGACATTAAGAGAATATTACTTGCCTAATAAGCCAGTTGTTTCTGTCTCATAAACATTCGTAAAACCACTGTGGGGCATGTTGATGTGAACTGTAATGATAGTAAAAAACCAATCATTGGCATGCACGATCGTCTAACCTACTCTAAAAGATGAACATTTAATCTATTTTCACAAAAAGCATTCTCATTCAACAGATAAAAATTAAATATTGTTTCGAATTTTTTTTTTAATTGAAAATTGAATACATAAGTTTTAATACTTACATTAATTTTGTTTCGGAACATTGGTAGCGTACTATGCATATCTTCTCTTAAGACAAATATAATATTCATATTACAACACATATCCCTACGAAGCTTAAACTTGATATCCAGTAGCAATATATCATGCAAAAACAACTTATTTAAAGATTTAGAACAGAATCTGTCTAATTCAACGGCCAGATTTGATATAAGTGGGATTTAAAACTTGCAAGCGGGAAAATACCATTGTGAGTCATTAGGTCTAGCTCTTTTGTCTCCTTCGAAATGTCTTCTGATAGCTCTTCTGACACGGTGTGTCAAAGAAAGAGTAATCAAAAGAAGCTACAGCACTGCAGCTTGAATGTGACAAGATCGGTGGGTTGTCATTCCGGTAACACGTGTAATCCTACTGATGATAACTTGTCGCCTCTGTGAAATTAAAACTGCATATTGGCCAATCAAATATTGATGATGACCATAAAACTTTTGTAGTGACGATTTTGACAGTGGCAGAACATGCCCCCGAATTAGAACCGGAATTAGCAAGATCCTCGCAATACAAAAAAGTCCGTCTATAGGTCTCAGACTCGACAGTAACTGATCAATAGTGAAATGTATACTATATAAGCTGGAGATGTTCGCATATTGTCACTAAGAATGAAGTTTACAATAAGTCAAAATCATCACGCCTGTCATAAAGTTTTGATTATTTTTCTATATTTTCTATTTACATGTTTAGTATATATGAAACTGAGGAAGATATACCACTTTTCTCTTTAACTTCAAGTTTAGTGGTTGGATAGGATTGAAGTAATCTTTGAAACTAGAAATTTTCAGAGACAATAAATCGTCTATATAACGGAAACTGAAAATAAAGGATTAGAGTTCTCGAATCTCCTTTTTTTTCTGCAACAATGAACATTATTTAAGGAACGCTTATTAAAAATTCTTTTGGAGACTGTGGCTCAATGAAAAAGGAATAAGTTGTACAAAAGAGAAATGTTCATTGTTGACGACATTTGCTACAATGTAAGTGATATTTTTTTATTTTCTTCAGTACTCTGATTTCGGCATATTTTATCGTAATATTTAAGGCAATTGAGGATTGTGAGCTGGCATTTGTAGAATCATGCTGATATATAGTCCTCTGCAGGTTAAAGTTAAGGTAAAGTCCAGAGAAGCCATTGAATATTGTGAAATTAGCATAGAAGCCTATGGGAAGTGGAATTAGTGGTTTTTAGCCTTATATATTCGCATTGTGCGCCTCTTACTTTAGTTTTTATCTCAATCGATATGGAGGTCAAAACGTGGTTCATAACAAATGGAGGGGAATGGGGTTGGTTTGGGGAATCAAAGTAGTGAGCATTGCTCATAGTTTTTTTTTCTAGTTTCCAAAAGAGTAGGGACAAAAACTTAAAAAAAACTATAGGATCATCTGCCATGTCTCTGGGAGTGATAAGTTAAATTATCAAAAAGATCGGGTAAGATTTACTCATGCTATTGAAAATAAAATAAAGTTAACGAACGAAGAGAGACAGGATAAAAATGAACTAAACATATGTATAAAAACCATATTATCTTCACTTTTTATTCAAATTTATAGAATTTTATACAAACATAATAAAACTAATAAAAAAATTATTTTCTCTTGACTATGTACTACTACACATGTACTAAACATAACAACAGCATATGAAAGACAAGAGTTTACAACCAATGGCACAATAGTAAAAATCAACAGTAACTGATCAATAGTGAAATGTATACTGAAACTGAAAATAAAGGATTAGAGTTCTCGAATCTCCTTTTTTTCTGCAACAATGAACATTATCTTGACTATGTACTAGTACACATGCACTAAACATAACAACAGCATATGAAAGACAAGAGTTTACAACCAATGGCACAAGAGTAAAAATCGCATTTAATTCTTAAAACATAAAACTAAAAACAAATTTTAAAGGAACAGCAAACCCTAACAAATAAACTATAAATTTTGTGGAATGAAAGACTGGCACAAGTAGTGAAAATATAAAAATATCCTTTAAAAAGACAAGATCATTATTGTAACCCTCAAACTGAGAATAATATCTTAAAGATTCAAGCCCAAATTGTCATTTTTACAATGATTATATGCTAAAATCAGTTAAAAAATCTATAGCACCAGCTCATTTGGAAGATAAGACTACATACATAAAGGTATTGCAACATATAAAAGCATGCTTGAACTAAGATCTTTAAAAGATAATTAATATGAGAAATAGAAGAAATTCTGAAATTCTAAAACATTTTAAGCAATCTTTGATAAATTCTTACTATGAAAATTGTCATAACTCATCAAAAGAACCCCAGAAATATCAATTGTTATAGTACTAAAAAAATTACAGTCAAACCTCAGTAGCTCGAACTCCAAGGGACCATTGAAATGTGTTCGAGTCATCGGTAGTTCGAGAAATTGAAGTTCGTATATTTCCAGATCTTTTTAAAGTGAAATGTATACTGAAACTGAAAATAAAGGATTAGAGTTCTCGAATCTCCTTTTTTCTGCAACAATGAACATTATCTTGACTATGTACTAGTACACATGCACTAAACATAACAACAGCATATGAAAGACAAGAGTTTACAACCAATGGCACAAGAGTAAAAATCGCATTTAATTCTTAAAACATAAAACTAAAAACAAATTTTAAAGGAACAGCAAACCCTAACAAATAAACTATAAATTTTGTGGAATGAAAGACTGGCACAAGTAGTGAAATTATAAAAATATCCTGAATAAGACAAGATCATTATTGTAACCCTCAAACTGAGAATAATATCTTAAAGATTCAAGCCCAAATTGTCATTTTTACAATGATTATATGCTAAAATCAGTTAAAAAATCTATAGCACCAGCTCATTTGGAAGATAAGACTACATACATAAAGGTATTGCAACATATAAAAGCATGCTTGAACTAAGATCTTTAAAAGATAATTAATATGAGAAATAGAAGAAATTCTGAAATTCTAAAACATTTTAAGCAATCTTTGATAAATTCTTACTATGAAAATTGTCATAACTCATCAAAAGAACCCCAGAAATATCAATTGTTATAGTACTAAAAAAATTACAGTCAAACCTCAGTAGCTCGAACTCCAAGGGACCATTGAAATGTGTTCGAGTCATCGGTAGTTCGAGAAATTGAAGTTCGTATATTTCCAGATCTTTTTAAAGTGAAATGTATACTGAAACTGAAAATAAAGGATTAGAGTTCTCGAATCTCCTTTTTTTCTGCAACAATGAACATTATCTTGACTATGTACTAGTACACATGCACTAAACATAACAACAGCATATGAAAGACAAGAGTTTACAACCAATGGCACAAGAGTAAAAATCGCATTTAATTCTTAAAACATAAAACTAAAAACAAATTTTAAAGGAACAGCAAACCCTAACAAATAAACTATAAATTTTGTGGAATGAAAGACTGGCACAAGTAGTGAAATTATAAAAATATCCTGAATAAGACAAGATCATTATTGTAACCCTCAAACTGAGAATAATATCTTAAAGATTCAAGCCCAAATTGTCATTTTTACAATGATTATATGCTAAAATCAGTTAAAAAATCTATAGCACCAGCTCATTTGGAAGATAAGACTACATACATAAAGGTATTGCAACATATAAAAGCATGCTTGAACTAAGATCTTTAAAAGATAATTAATATGAGAAATAGAAGAAATTCTGAAATTCTAAAACATTTTAAGCAATCTTTGATAAATTCTTACTATGAAAATTGTCATAACTCATCAAAAGAACCCCAGAAATATCAATTGTTATAGTACTAAAAAAATTACAGTCAAACCTCAGTAGCTCGAACTCCAAGGGACCATTGAAATGTGTTCGAGTCATCGGTAGTTCGAGAAATTGAAGTTCGTATATTTCCAGATCTTTTTTTGTTGCCGGTCCGAGTTTGACTTTATCGTTAGAAATTGCTTACTTTCTACGAAGTTGTGTTAGTTTGTGGATCTTTTTCATTCGCTTTCGGAAGATTATTTTGATTTGTGGACATTAAAAATGCTATGTTTGCTTTTAAAAACGTTCAGAGTTCCTTGGTCAATTATTTGTTTTCATCCGATTTTCATTCATGCTTTCATCATACCGACTTCAGAATATTCTCGAACTTCAATTAGTGTTATATTAATATCAAAACTTCCTAATTAGTGATTACTTAAATATTACCTGTAATCAACTAAAATGACACTGATTAATGATAGGGTTACAGTTTTTCGCACCTTTTAATATGATGAAGGTGAAACCTTTTAATGCTCCCGAAGAAACATTAATTAAAAACAACTTTAGTAATTTTGTCAGCTCTGAATTGATATATTATACTTATAACCTTCAAATATGGTCAGTATTGTAATGATATATGTCCTAAAGCATTATACAAAGTGTCATGGTCTGATATGTCAATCATCAGACATTCATAAGGAATTATTTGTTGTAAATGGGCCGAAATGTCTTTGATTCGAATTGTCCAGCACTGGTAAACATTATAGTTCTTATAATTTGCGAAACGTCTTAAAAGATTTCTTTTATTCAATTTAGTTTCGCTTCATTCCATTTTGACTTTTATGGGTCAATGATGTTTTTATTACGATTTGATTCATTTTATCAAATTATTCCATTTGGATTCATTCTTTTGTTGATTGTTTTCGTTTCGTTTTGTGGGTTGGTTTAAAAACAGGACGAGAAAAAACAGCACGGGTATTTTCCGATACATTTTTGGCTATAACTTTACTTTTCCTAAATGGAATTCAAAAATTTAAAATGATTTCTAAAGAACTATAAAGGTGCTTTTAATTGATATAAATCTGTCAAAAAATAAAGCGAAAATCTTGACAGGACGAACTTTTTTTGACAATAAAATGGCAAATAAAAGAGGGACATGTCGGTGAATAAAGTTCATTATTTATAAAATGTGTCACGTCTGTCAGATAAAGTGTCAGATAAAGTTTATCTATTCTTAAATCTTACGGTCATAAGCACACTTTAATATAAAAATTATTTCATTTTGAGTCAGTTAAAGTGGAAAAATCTTGACAGAACAGACTTATTCTGTTCCATGAAATGTGTCGTTTTTTACGGGGGTACGGTAACAAAACACTTAATACTAGAAAATTACTTCACATCTGTCAAAAATACTTAACATATTCTGAAAACTTAAACTTTTCGCTATATCTTGATATATATACATTGTTGAAATATCTTTAAAAATAAAGTCAAAATCTAGACAGGACAAACTTTTTGCAACCGGAAGTTTTCATTTTCTTATTGGATGTGAAAATAAATAAATAAAGAAATCCAACATTATTTATAATGTTTGTATAGATTACATAGGAGAAAATTTTGGTAATTGGAATTGTGTTTGAGAAACCCTGGGTGTTCAAGCCATCCCAGTTTGAGCGAAAGAAGTTCGACTGTATACATGTACCTAAATATATGATAAGACAAAAAACAGTTTCAGCAAAATTCTTGGAATGGTTATCAAGAAAAGAAGATTATCTTTTTATAAGTTATATGGTACATGTAAATAGTCATTATCATTTTGACAACCGAACAAACCTACAAAACAGTTCTCATATACTCCCATGAACTTTGTTAAGGGAATTTTATCAAATGAGTTTACTTTAAATTTCCATCTGTTATTATTATTATTATATTTATATCACAATGTCATTATCTAATAACACAATTACTACAGGCATACATAAACAACACATCAACAATTTATCAGTACAATAAAAAAAAATATTAAACATTATTGCATAATTTTTTTTATATCTGAAAAAAAATTCATCTGAAGTTTTTTCATACCTGAAAGAATATACCTAAATACTATCATATAAGTTAACATTAAAGTTCCATTATAAATGTACAACTGACCCATCAGTTTCTTTAATTTTTAAATGGCAGCAATTTTTTTCGTGATAACTTATATCAAAAGGATCTTCTCCCTCTTTAAATTCATGCAATTTTAAACAGGAAAAACATCTGGTGCTGCTGCCAAAACCTAAAACACAAATATTAGATTTGAAGGTACATAACCCAGCTTTAAAAATTTTCCAAATACAAAAAATACCAGTTATATATATATATGGTAAATTTCAATATGCTGTACACGTGTTTCAAGGAGTAACCTCTCACAAATATATCAAGTCACTATATACTGGACATCAAATGCAAAAGTAATTGAGGAAATTTCTTCATAAATTACTGATTTTCAATCTTTTTGAACTCCTTTTTAAACGTTTAATCTGGCCAAATTAAAAATTGCAGAATGCTAGTAGATTTCTAAAATCCCTGATAACTTGAATGGAGCAAAAATTGCAGAATGCTGGTACATTTCTATAATCCCTGGAAACTAATGGAACCAAATTTGAACTTAATCTAAAACTGATTTCAACAAAGTTATACATTAAATATCAAATTAATTTCTCAAACGGAGGTAGAAAGAAATGTCTTATTTATAATTTATTAGGTAGTAGATGTTTTGGACAAAATTATCACACTGTGTAAGTCAACATACTGAAAAAAACATTTTGTAGAGTAGAATAATATTTTTTATAAACATGGCACCAGATAAACAAATGGCCGTGGGGACTGCAAGATAGCCCTCATTCAAGACTCTTTGAACATAACAAATCTTATTGCATGAATTCTT
This sequence comes from Perna viridis, assembly GCA_037379345.1. Taxonomy (NCBI): domain Eukaryota; kingdom Metazoa; phylum Mollusca; class Bivalvia; order Mytilida; family Mytilidae; genus Perna; species Perna viridis. Next base: position 29,276,594 of record CM074515.1, read on the forward strand.
AAGCCAAAATTCTTACTGTAGCTTGTAACTAAAGAACAATGATACATACCTTCATAAAAGAACCCTCCTTCTGCCATTTTTAATTTTGAAGGACAGTTAAATGGTAATGATTTGGTAAAACTACTTTCCCTGATATCGACTTTAATGTATTCCTTACGCCTATGTTTTGGTATATCTTGTTTTTTATCTGTTCGAGTAAACTGAAATCCTCTGTTGACAGGTTTTCTAAATTGTTCATTTTCTCCTCTGAAAACAATACCATGCTTCTCTTCTCTGTTTGCAACTGTATCAATTTCTGCTACATTATCTACTGTAAATTAAAAATAATATTATTTTCAGAATAGTATTTATACAAATGTAACAGCTTTAAGTCTACTTTAACAATTAATTGAAGAAAAATATAGCATATATACAACACAGATTTGTTGAACTTTTTCTTTTTCTTTTGTTTTCTGATAAACTTACATATTTTGGTTATCCTCTTTCCTTTATACCTCCTTCACATACATGAATTTGTTAAAGAGTAATGAAGGTTATATTAACCACTTACAAATGTCTAAAATTTACAAGATTTATAAAAAAAAAAAACACCAGTGATTTGCAAAAACTTTACTTTAAGTCGTTAGAATGACAATCACTTAACTATTTTACCTAAATACAATTCATTTGCGACAGCAGTACACAATGCATTATTGATGAATAAGCAAATTTTTATTCGAGAACTTACTTCACAGTTAAAATGTCGAAAGTAACTATTACTAGTCATGGTACACAGCATTATCATCCTCAGATGCATTATATTTAAATTCATAAACCTTAAGAAAATAGTTACAGCATGGAAACAAACCAATTATGCAGGTATCATGAATAATAGCCTGATGTTAAAGTAAAAGGTCACTATAATTTTTGAAGTGGGGTATAAAAAAATAATAACAACCTTACTTTTTGTACTTTGGTACCTTGTTCTTATGAAATGTCACAATACAAAAAAAATCATGAATTTGATCTTATTTGGTCAAAATTCAATGTCAAGGTCACCAACCGTAGTATGACAAATTTTGAACTGATCTATCTTTATATCCAGTATCAAAAGCCAACATCATTAAGTTACAGTATAGACATTTCTTTACAGATGAAAAGATGGAAGGACAGACTGATAACTATAAGACATCTTCCACTATTGTGGCAGGGACCTTAAATTACAGCAGTGTCTAAACTTTAAAAAAAAAGTTTTAAAGGATATTTACAAAAGAGAGTTTAGAGTGTTTAGTAATGATTTCAAAATGGGGTTGCATTTACATTTATTTATATAAATTAAAGGCCAAACAGACTCTTTAATTCTTTAATAAGTCAGTCAAGGAAACAAGACCTGTTTTCATCCTTTGATAGCTAAAATTAGTTTAAATCATTCAACCATTCAAGTTCAAAGATTTCTAGAATTTTTTGCTTCTGGCCTGAGTTCAATTTGCCTTCTTCCTACAGTTTTATCAACTGTTGGATGTGGATATTTTTCATTCTCATTTAGAGGGTTGATAGATATTAAAATTACCAAGCTTGATTTTAAACTATCAGAGTGCGAGTTATTGGGTCAAAAATTTCTTCATGTTGAATTTTCTTCAATACTTTATTACCTAAAATGACAATTTTATTCATAATATGGCTTCAGTTTTTCACACATATTATTACCCAAGCTGACAAAATGGCTGACGAGTTCCAGTTGGTGAATTCTTATTCCACAAAATTTAATACTCTGTGGACCAACAATTCAAGTATATATATTTTAGGAGAAAGCTCTGGTACTTTAAAAATGGGTTTGAGTCACTGGAGTTCAAGAAAGCAAAGGTAATAACCTAGACATGCTAAAGGAATGAAGCATGGTAATAAATATGTACAAACCTGTATTCTTATTAGATTTGTCAGGATGACGATGAATAGAATTAAGGCGCACAACATTTTGAGTTTCAGGAGATTGGCATTTTTCTGAAAAATAAAAAACAAAAATACATTTTTTATAATTACCAACAATAGTGTTAAATCAGAGTGCTGTTAGCACAGGGGGTGGGGGTTTGATTCTTGTGAAAATTGTAGCATGAAGAAAATTTTTAAGATTACATGATGTAAAAAAAAATATAATCATACATTTGCATTTCTCATATTGTATAGACTGTTTTTCCTGATATGTATTAACAGAATGTCAATCAATACTACTGATTTCTGAAGTAAAAACTGTAATCAATATCTAAACAGTATACAATTTCACACACATTCACAAATTTTGTTCTGTTTCACTATAGACCTATAATTTAAGAGATTTGCAACTAACTATAATCTCACATTAACACTTGGCAGGATATGAGATCCCGTACTTACTTAATCAACAATGACAATTTGATTTTAAATGATCATAAATAAAAAAAAGTATGACAAATATCTAAATAAAACTTTCAGTTTCCCATTCTACTATATCTTAACTTTATGTTCATACCACATTTTTTTTTAACAAAACATTAAAAAACTAGAGGCTCAAGAGAGACTGAATGGCTCACCTGTTGAGGAATGAGACAGGCTAAGTTAAAATTAATTGAACTGACAAATGCAGGAAATGCTTTCAATAGCATTCTTATGACCTGAACCAGAATTTGGTAAAGGCAACAGTTTTTGAATTATTTTTTAAAAAACTGATTTTAGTATAGGCAGCCATACCTACGGATTAAAAATCACAAGTAATTTTGAGCACAACACACTAAAGAAACAATATGCTTATTTTCGGCATATGTCTGTCTCTAGATGTTGAACAATATTGTCCTTTGCTTAAAAGGCAACAATTTTTGAATTATTTGCGAAAAAATGCCCTCAGACCCCTAATTTTCTATTTTTAGTAACATTGGCCATGGTTTTTCCAAGGATCATAAATCTCAAGAGTTATTTTGTGCACTATATTCTAAGGAAGAATCCTGTCGGTCTAGAATTTTAAGAAGAGAAGTTTTTCAAAAATTGTCAAGTACAATGATGACGACATCAATGAACACCAAGTGATGGCATAAGCTCACTTGGATTTTGGCCAAGTGAGTTTAAAAAGTACTGAAAGTTACCTACCCCCCCCCCCTTCCCCTCAATTTTAACTTAAAATGAAAAGGATTCAAAATTAAATTCACTATTTTCACATTTACCTATCACAACGTTTTTGTTTCTATAGATAATTTAATAAAATTTTCATTTTCCCATTTTTACATTTTCTTGGCATCTGCTTTTATTTCTGATGTGTTCTCCGCCACATGAAAATTTCATTGATAAACTAAGTTTCTTATCTTAACATCAAGGTCTCTGCTTCCACATTTTCCAAAATTTTTAAACCTGTCCAAAAGTAAATTTCCAATCATATTCAACAGCATTTCATCGAGTAAAATCACTGTAATTATACTGAAATTTCAGCATAAGAAAATAATTTCCTTAATCAATATAAGAATTTCAAAACAAGATACTTTCTATCAATTTGAATTTTTCTGCCAAGTTTACTTGGTTAAAATCACTGCTCTTCACTTCCTGTTTATAAATCATAAAATATTTAAGACAGGATGGAGTATTTGACTGATAATTGTATTAAAATGCAACATGCTTAGCACATTTAATACTTCTTGACACATTACTTCAAGAACTTCATTCCCTAAACACTAATTTATTACGAAACATCTTTGAGTCCCTAAAATCTTAAGTTCATTTGAAGACTAGATCTTAATTTTATTTGCAGAAATAATAGGATATTATTGGGCTGAATAATTGCCAGAATCATATTTACTGGTTATGAAAGATGCTATAGGTGATATTAAAGGAATTACATTTAGACTATATTTTTGCGCAGTGTTCAGAAACGGTAGGATAAAAAAAAACTCAGAAAAAGATCAACCATTGCAATAAAAGCCTGTCAAATTGACAGCAAACAGGATTTTCCTAGCATTGAAGGTTCAAAGTCCCCATTTTTGTATTAAAATTGCTGCCACTCATAAACGACAAAAGAAGTATTTGTAAAAAATCAAACTTGACCTTCATTTTCTCACATGAAACAACTTATCCAAATTTGAAAAAAACATCTGCCAAATACTTTTCAGTTATTGCACATAGTAGGTTTGGAAGCCATCCCTCCACTGTACCTAACCTACAATAAGATATTTTTTAAAGAAATCAAATACTTTGCATGGCACAGCTTGATATAACTGCACAAGTCCAACCCAAAATAATAGGTTCTTACACAAGTCACAGAATTTATCGTATTTGTGGAAGAAATCCCAGATCTTCAATAGATGACAAGTGTAAGAATGTATAACACAAACATAGAATACATGTACATAGTATTTAAGAGGTACATTTTTATTTTGTATGAAGCTAGAATTGTAGGCTATACAGCACTGATCAGCAGCACAAGGTGGTGTAATAATATATAAATTATGCAAATCATATACAAATATACAGTTACAGTACTGAAATTACAAGTGCAAAAAGTCACTAATAATATTAGCAACTTAATAAAAATGTTTTTTTCTTGCCCCTAATTCCAAAAAAGTTCATGTCACAAACCCCTAAAATTATTCAAATTAATAAAAAAAAAACAAATAATCAACATGGGCTTTAATAAAACCTATTTTTAAACTTTTTCGCCCTTTTTTTTAAAACGGTAGGGGCCACAAAGTTACAATTAAGCTGAAAAGAGTAATAAAGGGAACCAAGGTTCTAACAGTAATCAAAAAAACGATATCCAGGGACAAAGACCAGACGTGGAAAACAGACATACACAACAAAAAAGATAAAGTAACTAAAATAATACATACAAATTAACCAAAACAAATGAGCAACTAGGACTCCACTAAAAATGTGAGCATGGACGAGGTGCACTAGTAGGGTAAGCATCCTCTGCTTTTCTAGAATCTAGAAACACCTGCCGAGTTGCTCATAAAAAGTCAAGTCTGGGGTAGATGAAAGAGGAAAGTAAAACTATGACACATTGAACAAATCAGTTTTCATGGCACAGATGGATGACGACCATAAAACTTCTGTAGTGATGTATTGTAGCAATATAACCCTGTTCCAGAAGAGTTCTAGCGCAATACTTTAAGTCTGTGTAGTTTCGACAAGCTCTGTCATAACGTACAAGTTGTGATATTTACACTCCAAACGCAGGTGCTGAAGGGATGTTGCCACAGATGAAAGGACAGTTGGCAATTCTGAATGAAAAGCCATCACGTTTGTTGTAAAGTTTGTTCAATAGTTTTCCCTTACCATCGATTTTTAAGTGCAAGTCAGGATATGAGGCTGACTTCAAAGTGTCCATAGTATCGTTAATCTCAAGTTCTTTGGGGTAGAAGCGATGTATCAAATCTCCGAAATTAGGATTAAAGATAATGTCATCTATACATTGTATTGTGGAAACTGAGATTAAAGGATCTAGCTAAACAAATTTCTTTTTTTCTGATCAGATCAGCTACAAAGTCAGCCTCATAAGAGTGAAGGAGTAGGTCAGCAAGTAGAGGAGCACAATTTGTTCCCATTGGAATGCTGACCATTTATTGAAAAATGTGTCCACCACACTGGACAAATATATTGTCGATTAAAAATTCCAACATTTTGTAAACATCTTCTTCTGTATATTTGACAGATGATTTGGAATTATTTCTTACAAATACGAGGAATCTCTACCAAGAACTATATATTTGTATCTAGGTGTGCCATCTTTTTTAGAAAAAAAACGATGCATAATGTATTTAAGTCAGGATTTTAACTGAGTATGGGGAATAGAAGTATACATTGTTGAAAAATCCTAGGCTTTAATGCTATTGTATTCTGTTAATTATTAAGTCTTGAACTGATGGTCTCCAGAAGATCTTTCAAATTTTTCAAGAACCACATTAAATTAATACCACTACGGTAGTAACAAGTGTTGTGGTAGGACTGCAGACCTTCTTTGACAGCTGGAACCTCCTTCCTTTAATGGTTAGTACAATCATATCAAATTTCAGATCAATCGGTCAATCACAATTAAAGTTATCGCATGAAAATGAAGTATCCCAAGACAACATCAAAGAAGATGACGACTGCACCGTAACATTTTTATGACCCCCACATCTTTTGGCAATCGTATAAATATATCTTAGCCCATGTCACCTTGTGGTACAATATCAAGATATCAAGACATCCATTCAATGGAGGTCAAGTTGTTGTCCAGATATCAAGAAAATGAGTGTTCTTGCCACAACTTCTAAGCAATTCATGTCAAAACTCCCAAAAATCACTCCAAGCATTTCTTTTGTGGTATGACACCTTGTACAATTTCAAAGATTATATTCACATTGACTCATGTTATTGTCCGGTATCATAAAAATGCTTGCTACTGGCCCCTTTTTGTCCCCTAATTCCCAAACAGTTCAAGTCAAAACCCCCAAAGTCACTTCAAGGCTTTCTATTATGGTATGGCACATTCTGCTTTAATTTCATAGATATCTATATATACTTATACACAAGTTATTGAACATACATCATAAAATGCCTGTTTCTGACCCCTAATTCATAAAATTTTGCAGTCACAACCCCCAAAATCAATCCCAGGCTTCCTTTTTAAGTATGGCATCTTGTGGTATAATTTCATCGAGATCTGTACACTAACACTCAAGTTATTGAACGAACATGCAGTGTCTACAGACAAAGTCGACAGTATGATACCATTATATGAACATAAATATTTTGCAGTCTTATAATCATAATGCTTATGACTAAATCTTTTGCTATTACTGTTGCCTAGTAAGAACTACTTGATCAATCAGGATGGGTATCTGATCCAAGGGAAACATATTCCAAGTTAAACAAGATCAAGTTTTAGCCTTGAAGTAGTCCAATTTTCGGTTTCAGATATGTCATAACCGATGAGGCCTATTATGAAACCAGTTTTTCGGAGGCATCTTTCATGTTTGCTTTGGACTGCAATCCAAAATTGTACAGTTCCAATGTAATTGGCCAAAATCAATACTTTATTGTTAGACACAAAATGAATGTAAAATCCTCCTTATAAGTCCAATGAATATGACACTTGGAATAATAACTATACTTAACTATATAACAACAATACAAGCCATCAACATTTTCTTAAGGGTCCAGATGCCTCTGCCTAAAAACATTCAAGAAATCATGAATCAGTCATGTGACCTGTGCATGTCTTTCTAAAAATATATATATAGATAGGGGCCGGCCACACAGCACAGGGTCGAATAATGTATATATAAGCATACAAAAAAAAGTTCATTTATGATTTTTATGAACATATACAAACCACTTCTCTTTTCATCAGTTGGAGACAATTTTTCAATTTTTCCTTCATCTTTTTGATCATTCACAACAATTGTTCCTCCAAATGCATTTTCTGAAATTAAGTATGACAATTTTCAAAGCTAAGAGAAATAACCTATTGAAAAAAAAAACAACTATTCATTTCATTGCAGGCGTTCTAATCAGTTTCAACATTAACATGGTTAGGAACACAACATTTTGTTTGTACAATTTATGTAATTTACCATATACATGTAACATGGACTTAGAAAGCACCTGCCACCTCTCCTCCAATCATCAACTACAATAGGATTTCAAGATGCCATGTAATCTCCTAAATTAAAAAGATATCATACACCAAAAATGCATCTTTTATCAAAAGAACAGTTATAATAAACATATACTTACTACTTGACTGATCATCAGTTGCAGAAATATCCTGATTTTTTCTTGCATTTTTCTTATTATTCACAACAGATGTCCTTTCCAGATCTGAACTAATTGCTGAAATTAAGTATGTCAACTATTAAATATTAGAGGAATAAGTTCTAGAATGAAAACCTACGATATTTTCATATCATTGTCCTAATCAATTTAAACATGAGGGAGAAGAACACATCACTTTTTTGTATAATTATTGTAATCTAGCAATGTAATTAAACATAGACTAAGAAAACCCCATTCCCCTCCACTTGTTGGGCTCTCTCTAGTCATGAACTACATTATTATTTTCTGTTGCCATTAAGGTGGGATGATATACCAAACAGTCTTCCTGATGTATGTGGATTGAGATTTATTTTTGCTTGCAAAACCTTGTCCTGCTTCACCTGTCATTCATTAGTACTGTTGGTGCCCCACAAAATAAGAGGCTCCCAGGAGCCTGAATCCCTCACCTAGTTGAATTTTGCCTTTCAAAGGCAATAAATTAAACAAGAAGTAGTCCAACAATTTTGACTCAAGAAAACTTTGATAGGACTTGTCATAAGGATCATTTCATTTCAGTAAATGAAAGTCTAAATCTATCATAGTTTTCAAGACATTGGCTGAAAATGGTAAAAAAAAAAAAAACTGTCATTTTCCCCTGTCAAGGGCAATAACTCTTATAATCTGACACAGTTTATGCCTGATGACTTTTGTAGTCCTAAAAATAAGGATCATTTCAGCTATTGAAAGAATTTGGCTAAACCTAACAGTTTTGGAGATATATGCCAAAAAACTAATGCCTGACCCCTATGTTCTATTTTTAGTAACAGTGGCCATGTTTTTCGACGGATCAAAAAAACCCACTTCAATTCTATGCAGAATACCAGAAGGAACACTTATATCAGGTTTTGTTTTAATTGGTTAATTAGTGTCAGAGGAGAAGATTTGTGAAAGAAATAACAGTTAAAATAGCAGAAACTATTGGAAAAAGGGCAATAACTCCAACCTGGCTTAATAGATTAAAATGTAAATTTAACTGCAGATAGATCTAATCATCCTGCACACTTTTACCCTTTTCAAAATTGCCTAAATCTGACTATTGTCTGACCTCTATGTTCTATTTTAGTAATGGCAGCCATGCTTGTTGATGGATAAAAAAAAACACATCAGTTCTATGCAGGATAGCCCAAGGAACATTCATACCAAGTTTCATTCCAATTGGTCAAGTAGTGTCAGAGGAGAAGACTTTTGAAAGAAATAACATAAAAAATAGCAAAAAGAACATCGAAAAAGGGCCATAACTCCAACATGGCTTAATAGATTAAACAAAATGTTCATTTATGATATTTATGAACATATACAAACCACTTCTCTTTTCATCAGCTGGAGACAATTTTTCAATTTTTCCTTCATCTTTTTGATCATTCACAACATTTTCTGAAATTAAGTATGACATTTTTTTTAAAGATGAGAGAAATAACCTATTGAATAAAAAAAACAACTTTTCATTTCATTGTAGGCATTTTAATCAGTTTCAACATTAACATGGCTAGGAACACAACATTTCGTTTGTACAATTTATGTAATTTACCATATACATGTAACATGGACTTAGAAAGCACCTGCCACCTCTCCTCCAATCATCAACTACAATAGGATTTCAAGATGCCATGTAATCTCCTAAGTAAAAAAATCCATCATTCACCAAAAATTCATCTTTTATCAAAAGAACAGTTATAATAAACATATACTTACTACTTGACTGATCATCAGTTGCAGATATATCCTGATTTTTTCTTGCATTTTTCTTATTATTCATAACAGATGTCCTTTCCAGATCTGAACTAATTGCTGAAATTAAGTATGTCAACTATAAAATATTAGAGGAGTAAGTTCTAGAATGAAAACCTACAATATTTTCATATCATTGTCCTAATCAATTTAAACATGAGGGAGAAGAACACATCACTTTTTTTGTATAATTATTGTAATCTACCAAAGTAATTAAACATAGACTAAGAAAACCCCATTCCCCTCCACTTGTTGGGCTATTTCTAATCATGAACTACACTATTATTTTCTGTTGCCATTAAGGAGGGATGATATAGCGAACAGTCTTCCTGATGTATGTGGATCAAGATTTATTTTTGCTTGCAAAACCTTGTCCTGCTTCACCTGTCATTCATTAGTACTGTTGGTGCCCCACAAAACAAGAGGCTCCCAGGAGCCTGAATCCCTCACCTGGTTGAATTTTGTCTTTCAAAGGCAATAAATTAAACAAGAAGAAGTCCAACAATTTTGACTCAAGAAAACTTTGATAAGATTTGTCATAAGGATCATTTCAATAAATGAAAGTCTAAATCTATCATAGTTTACAAGACATTGGCTGAAAATTGTAAAAAAAAAACTGTCATTTTCCCCTGTCAAGGGCAATAACTCTTATAATCTGACACAGTTTATGCCTGATGACTTTTGTAGTCCTAAAAATAAGGATCATTTCAGCTATTGAAAGAATTTGGCTAAACCTAACAGTTTTGGAGATATATGCCAAAAAACTAATGCCTGACCCCTATGTTCTATTTTTAGTAACAGTGGCCATGTTTTTTGATGGATCAAAAAACCCCATTTCAATTCTATGCAGAATATCCCAAGGAACACTTATATCAAGTTTTGTTTCAATTAGTAAAATAGTGTCAGAGGAGAAGATTTTTGAAAGAAATAACAGTTAAAATAGCAGAAACTATTGGAAAAAGGGCAATCACTCCAACCTGGCTTAATAGATTAAAATGTAAATTTAACTGCAGATAGATCTCATCTTGCTGAACACTTTTACCCTTTTCAAAATTGCCTAAATCTAACTGTTTTGGAGATATATGCGAAAAACTATTGTCTGACCTCTATGTTTTATTTTTAGTAATGGCAGCCATGCTTTTTTAATGGATCCAAAAAAACCCACATCAGTTCCATGCAGTATAGCCCAAGGAACATTCATACCAAGTTTGGTTCTAATTGGTCAAGTAGTGTCAGAGGAGAAGATTTTTGAAAGAAATAACATAAAAAATAGCAAAAAGAACATTGAAAAAGGGCAATAACTCCACCATGGTTTAACAGATTAAACAAAATGTTCATTTATGATATTTATGAACATATACAAACCACTTCTCTTTTCATCAGCTGGAGACAATTTTTCAATTTTTCCTTCATCTTTTTGATCATTCACAACATTTTCTGAAATTAAGTATGACATTTTTTTTAAAGATGAGAGAAATAACCTATTGAATAAAAAAAACAACTTTTCATTTCATTGTAGGCATTATAATCAGTTTCAACATTAACATGGCTAGGAACACAACATTTCGTTTGTACAATTTATGTAATTTACCATATACATGTAACATGGACTTAGAAAGCACCTGCCACCTCTCCTCCAATCATCAACTACAATAGGATTTCAAGATGCCATGTAATCTCCTAAGTAAAAAAATCCATCATTCGCCAAAAATTCATCTTTTATCAAAAGAACAGTTATAATAAACATATACTTACTACTTGACTGATCATCAGTTGCAGATATATCCTGATTTTTTCTTGCATTTTTCTTATTATTCATAACAGATGTCCTTTCCAGATCTGAACTAATTGCTGAAATTAAGTATGTCAACTATAAAATATTAGAGGAATAAGTTCTAGAATGAAAACATACAATATTTTCATATCATTGTCCTAATCAATTTAAACATGAGGGAGAAGAACACATCACTTTTTTGTATAATTATTGTAATCTAGCAATGTAATTAAACATAGACTAAGAAAACCCCATTCCCCTCCACTTGTTGGGCTCTCTCTAGTCATGAACTACACTATTATTTTCTGTTGCCATTAAGGTGGGATGATATACCTAACAGTCTTCCTGATGTATGTGGATTGAGATTTATTTTTGCTTGCAAAACCTTGTCCTGCTTCACCTGTCATTCATTAGTACTGTTGGTGCCCCACAAAATAAGAGGCTCCCAGGAGCCTGAATCCCTCACCTGGTTGAATTTTGCTTTTCAAAGGCAATAAATTAAACAAGAAGTAGTCCAACAATTTTGACTCAAGAAAACTTGATAGGACTTGTCATAAGGATCATTTCAGTAAATGAAAGTCTAAATCTATCATAGTTTTCAAGACATTGGCTGAAAATGGTAAAAAAAAAACTGTCATTTTCCCCTGTCAAGGGCAATAACTCTTATAATCTGACACAGTTTATGCCTGAAGACTTTTGTAGTCCTAAAAATAAGGATCATTTCAGCTACTGAAAGAATTTGGCTAAACATAACAGTTTTCGAGATATATGCGAAAAACTAATGTCTGACCCCTATGTTCTATTTTAGTAACAGTGGCCATGTTTTTTGATGGATCAAAAAACCCCATTTCAATTCTATGCAGAATATCCCAAGGAACACTTATATCAAGTTTTGTTTCAATTAGTAAAATAGTGTCAGAGGAGAAGATTTTTGAAAGAAATAACAGTTAAAATAGCAGAAACTATTGGAAAAAGGGCAATCACTCCAACCTGGCTTAATAGATTAAAATGTAAATTTAACTGCAGATAGATCTCATCTTGCTGAACACTTTTACCCTTTTCAAAATTGCCTAAATCTAACTGTTTTGGAGATATATGCGAAAAACTATTGTCTGACCTCTATGTTTTATTTTTAGTAATGGCAGCCATGCTTTTTTAATGGATCCAAAAAAACCCACATCAGTTCCATGCAGTATAGCCCAAGGAACATTCATACCAAGTTTGGTTCCAATTGGTCAAGTAGTGTCAGAGGAGAAGATTTTTGAAAGAAATAACATAAAAAATAGCAAAAAGAACATCGAAAAAGGGCAATAACTCCACCATGGTTTAACAGATTAAACAAAATGTTCATTTATGATATTTATGAACATATACAAACCACTTCTCTTTTCATCAGCTGGAGACAATTTTTCAATTTTTCCTTCATCTTTTTGATCATTCACAACATTTTCTGAAATTAAGTATGACATTTTTTTTAAAGATGAGAGAAATAACCTATTGAATAAAAAAAACAACTTTTCATTTCATTGTAGGCATTATAATCAGTTTCAACATTAACATGGCTAGGAACACAACATTTCGTTTGTACAATTTATGTAATTTACCATATACATGTAACATGGACTTAGAAAGCACCTGCCACCTCTCCTCCAATCATCAACTACAATAGGATTTCAAGATGCCATGTAATCTCCTAAGTAAAAAAATCCATCATTCGCCAAAAATTCATCTTTTATCAAAAGAACAGTTATAATAAACATATACTTACTACTTGACTGATCATCAGTTGCAGATATATCCTGATTTTTTCTTGCATTTTTCTTATTATTCATAACAGATGTCCTTTCCAGATCTGAACTAATTGCTGAAATTAAGTATGTCAACTATAAAATATTAGAGGAATAAGTTCTAGAATGAAAACATACAATATTTTCATATCATTGTCCTAATCAATTTAAACATGAGGGAGAAGAACACATCACTTTTTTGTATAATTATTGTAATCTAGCAATGTAATTAAACATAGACTAAGAAAACCCCATTCCCCTCCACTTGTTGGGCTCTCTCTAGTCATGAACTACACTATTATTTTCTGTTGCCATTAAGGTGGGATGATATACCTAACAGTCTTCCTGATGTATGTGGATTGAGATTTATTTTTGCTTGCAAAACCTTGTCCTGCTTCACCTGTCATTCATTAGTACTGTTGGTGCCCCACAAAATAAGAGGCTCCCAGGAGCCTGAATCCCTCACCTGGTTGAATTTTGCTTTTCAAAGGCAATAAATTAAACAAGATGTAGTCCAACAATTTTGACTCAAGAAAACTTTGATAGGACTTGTCATAAGGATCATTTCAGTAAATGAAAGTCTAAATCTATCATAGTTTTCAAGACATTGGCTGAAAATGGTAAAAAAAAAAACTGTCATTTTCCCCTGTCAAGGGCAATAACTCTTATAATCTGACACAGTTTATGCCTGAAGACTTTTGTAGTCCTAAAAATAAGGATCATTTCAGCTACTGAAAGAATTTGGCTAAACATAACAGTTTTCGAGATATATGCGAAAAACTAATGTCTGACCCCTATGTTCTATTTTAGTAACAGTGGCCATGTTTTTTGATGGATCAAAAAACCCCATTTCAATTCTATGCAGAATATCCCAAGGAACACTTATATCAAGTTTTGTTTCAATTAGTAAAATAGTGTCAGAGGAGAAGATTTTTGAAAGAAATAACAGTTAAAATAGCAGAAACTATTGGAAAAAGGGCAATCACTCCAACCTGGCTTAATAGATTAAAATGTAAATTTAACTGCAGATAGATCTCATCTTGCTGAACACTTTTACCCTTTTCAAAATTGCCTAAATCTAACTGTTTTGGAGATATATGCGAAAAACTATTGTCTGACCTCTATGTTTTATTTTTAGTAATGGCAGCCATGCTTTTTTAATGGATCCAAAAAAACCCACATTAGTTCCATGCAGTATAGCCCAAGGAACATTCATACCAAGTTTGGTTCCAATTGGTCAAGTAGTGTCAGAGGAGAAGATTTTTGAAAGAAATAACATAAAAAATAGCAAAAAGAACATCGAAAAAGGGCAATAACTCCACCATGGTTTAACAGATTAAACAAAATGTTCATTTATGATATTTATGAACATATACAAACCACTTCTCTTTTCATCAGCTGGAGACAATTTTTCAATTTTTCCTTCATCTTTTTGATCATTCACAACATTTTCTGAAATTAAGTATGACATTTTTTTTAAAGATGAGAGAAATAACCTATTGAATAAAAAAAACAACTTTTCATTTCATTGTAGGCATTTTAATCAGTTTCAACATTAACATGGCTAGGAACACAACATTTCGTTTGTACAATTTATGTAATTTACCATATACATGTAACATGGACTTAGAAAGCACCTGCCACCTCTCCTCCAATCATCAACTACAATAGGATTTCAAGATGCCATGTAATCTCCTAAGTAAAAAAATCCATCATTCGCCAAAAATTCATCTTTTATCAAAAGAACAGTTATAATAAACATATACTTACTACTTGACTGATCATCAGTTGCAGATATATCCTGATTTTTTCTTGCATTTTTCTTATTATTCATAACAGATGTCCTTTCCAGATCTGAACTAATTGCTGAAATTAAGTATGTCAACTATAAAATATTAGAGGAATAAGTTCTAGAATGAAAACATACAATATTTTCATATCATTGTCCTAATCAATTTAAACATGAGGGAGAAGAACACATCACTTTTTTGTATAATTATTGTAATCTAGCAATGTAATTAAACATAGACTAAGAAAACCCCATTCCCCTCCACTTGTTGGGCTCTCTCTAGTCATGAACTACACTATTATTTTCTGTTGCCATTAAGGTGGGATGATATACCAAACAGTCTTCCTGATGTATGTGGATTGAGATTTATTTTTGCTTGCAAAACCTTGTCCTGCTTCACCTGTCATTCATTAGTACTGTTGGTGCCCCACAAAATAAGAGGCTCCCAGGAGCCTGAATCCCTCACCTGGTTGAATTTTGCTTTTCAAAGGCAATAAATTAAACAAGAAGTAGTCCAACAATTTTGACTCAAGAAAACTTTGATAGGACTTGTCATAAGGATCATTTCAGTAAATGAAAGTCTAAATCTATCATAGTTTTCAAGACATTGGCTGAAAATGGTAAAAAAAACTGTCATTTTCCCCTGTCAAGGGCAATAACTCTTATAATCTGACACAGTTTATGCCTGAAGACTTTTGTAGTCCTAAAAATAAGGATCATTTCAGCTACTGAAAGAATTTGGCTAAACATAACAGTTTTCGAGATATATGCGAAAAACTAATGTCTGACCCCTATGTTCTATTTTAGTAACAGTGGCCATGTTTTTTGATGGATCAAAAAACCCCATTTCAATTCTATGCAGAATATCCCAAGGAACACTTATATCAAGTTTTGTTTCAATTAGTAAAATAGTGTCAGAGGAGAAGATTTTTGAAAGAAATAACAGTTAAAATAGCAGAAACTATTGGAAAAAGGGCAATCACTCCAACCTGGCTTAATAGATTAAAATGTAAATTTAACTGCAGATAGATCTCATCTTGCTGAACACTTTTACCCTTTTCAAAATTGCCTAAATCTAACTGCTTTGGAGATATATAGGAAAAATTATTGTCTGACCTCTATGTTTTATTTTTAGTAATGGCAGCCATGCTTTTTTAATGGATCCAAAAAACCCACATCAGTTCCATGCAGTATAGCCCAAGGAACATTCATACCAAGTTTGGTTCCAATTGGTCAAGTAGTGTCAGAGGAGAAGATTTTTGAAAGAAATAACATAAAAAAATAGCAAAAAGAACATCGAAAAAGGGCAAAAACTCCACCATGGCTTAACAGATTAAACAAAATGTTCATTTATGATATTTATGAACATATACAAACCACTTCTCTTTTCATCAGCTGGAGACAATTTTTCAATTTTTCCTTCATCTTTTTGATCATTCACAACATTTTCTGAAATTAAGTATGACATTTTTTTTTAAAGATGAGAGAAATAACCTATTGAATAAAAAAACAACTTTTCATTTCATTGTAGGCATTATAATCAGTTTCAACATTAACATGGCTAGGAACACAACATTTTGTTTGTACAATTTATGTAATTTACCATATACATGTAACATGGACTTAGAAAGCACCTCTCCTCCAATCATCAACTACAATAGGATTTCAAGATGCCATGTAATCTCTTTTTTGTATAATTATTGTAATCTAGCAATTTAATTAAACATAGACTAAGAAAACCCCATTCCCCTCCACTTGTTGGGCTCTCTCTAGTCATGAACTACACTATTATTTTCTGTTGCCATTAAGGTGGGATGATATACCAAACAGTCTTCCTGATGTATGTGGATTGAGATTTATTTTTGCTTGCAAAACCTTATCCTGCTTCACCTGTCATTCATTAGTACTGTTGGTGCCCCACAAAACAAGAGGCTCCCAGGGGCCTGAATCCCTCACCTGGTTGAATTTTGCCTTTCAAAGGCAATAAATTAAAAAAGAAGTAGTCCAACAATTTTGACTCAAGAAAACTTTGATAGGACTTGTCATAAGGATCATTTCAGTAAATGAAAGTCTAAATCTATCATAGTTTTCAAGACATTGGCTGAAAATTGTAAAAAAAACCTGTCATTTTCCCCTGTCAAGGGCAATAACTCTTATAATCTGACACAGTTTATGCATGAAGACTTTTGGAGTCCTAAAAATAAGGATCATTTCAGCTATTGAAAGAATTTGGCTAAACAGTTTTGGAGATATATGCGAAAAACTAATGTCTGACCCCTATGTTCTATTTTTAGTAACAGTGGCCATGTTTTTCGACGGATCAAAAAACCCCATTTCAATTCTATGCAAAATACCCCAAGGAACACTTATATCAAGTTTTGTTTCAATTGGTAAAATAGTGTCAGAGGAGAAGATTTTTGAAAGAAATAACACTTAAAATAGCAGAAACTGTTGGAAAAAGGGCAATAACTAAAACCTGGCTTAATAGATTAAAATGTAAATTTAACTGCAGATAGATCTCATCATGCTGAACACTTTTACCCACGTCAGAATTTGGCTAAACGTAACAATTTTGGAGATATATGCAAAAAACTACTGTCTGACCCATATGTTCGATTTTCAGTAAAGACAGCCATGTTTTTGACAGATAAAAAATCCCCACATCCCCACATCAGTTCTATGCAGGGTACCCCAAGAAACATTCACACCAAGTTTGGTTCCAATTCATCAAGTAGTGTCAGAGAGGAAGAGTTTTGAAAAATTGTCAACAAAGACTATGAAGACTTGCATACCAAAAATCAGCTCAGTGTTTAGAAAAAAGTGTGGAAAACTTTCCATCAATTCAAGGGCCATAACTCAGACAAAAACCAGCAAAGCAGAACGAAACTTAACTTGATCTGTAACTCATCAGGGTAGATTTCAAGGGCCATAACTCAGACAAAAATCAGCAAAGTGGAACAAAACGTAAACTTGATCTATAACTCATCAAGGTTGACTCACATACCAAAATCAGCTCAATATCTGCAAGTATTTAGAAAAAGAGTTTGGAAAGCTTCAATTTTTTCCCCAACTGACGCACAGACGCAAGGTCGCATAGAGTGCAAATCTAAAATCCCCTTCAGCTAAAGCTGGTATGGGACTATTACTGAATTCAAGTATCAAAATAATTATGGAAATGCATGATGTTGGCCCCTTTTGGAATCCTAATTCCAAAACAATTCAAGTCATAACCTCTAAAAATCAATCCCACCCCCTGTTAAAATACAGCACCCTGCGGTACAGTTTCAAAGAGATCCATTCCTTTATAGTCAAGTAAACGTCAGAACATCATGTACACACTTTGTTCTGACCTTTATTTGGCACCTTTATCCTTAACAGTTCTAATCACAACCCCCAAAATCAATCAAACTCTTTCATTATAAAATATAACTTTGTGATACATTTTCAAAAAGACCCATACACATGTACTCTAGTTATTTTCCCAACACTTAAAGGTCTAAAGACCTCGCATGACTGTAGTAGCAACACTGGCAAGAACAATGATAACATCTAACCATTAAATAACCGTCCTTTAGATTTTTTGGGGTGGTATATAACCTATACTCTAAAATTCAATAATAAAAAAACAATACAGTACCCTGTGGCACAGTTCAAAGAGATCCATTCACATACACTTTAGTTATTACCCAACCCATAAAGGTCTAAAGATCTTGTATGACCACAATAGCAAAACTGACAACAACAACATTATCTAAATATTATTTAACCATCACTTAATTTTTTTGTATACAAACTACTTTTTAAAATTAAATGAAAAAAAAACAATATCTATTTTCTTCACCATATTCAAAGTTAAAATCATGGCACATTATATTTTATTGTATCTAATATGAACAGGACCCATAACTTAATATAGAATATGACTGAGAAACAGGAAGAAAGTTTGGCTTCTTAATATGTAGAACATGAACATGATGAACTCTTCAAACATAAAATGTGTTCTGGGTCCCTAAAATCAGACATGTCTTTTGTAAATAACTCAGGGGAGGTTTCTAAAAAAGCAGAGGATGCATATTTAACCATTGCTCCTTGTCCATGTTCCTAGTTTCAAGTACAGTATGGGATGCTCATTTACTTTTGTTTCTATGACCATGCTATTTTTTTCATTTTATGTCCTTTGTTGTGTGTATCTATTTGCATTGTCTGATTGTTGTGTGTGTAATATATGTTTTTTTAATTATTGTCAAAATCAAGGTTCCTTTGATGTCCCTTTAAAACAACCTAAACTGCATTCAATTTTTCAACAATAATTCAGAATTGTTATTAGAAACACATACTAACCATCACTCTCTTCATCAGCTGATAATATATCCTCTTGTTTTACTTCATCTATTTTATCACCTTTAATGGGCTTCATTTCCAGAAGTAAATTTTTTAAGGAGTAATCAAAGGAACCAAGGTTATAGCGGTGATCAAAAGAATGTAATCCAGGGACAAAGACCAGACATGGAAAACAGACATACACAGCAAAGAACATAAAGTAATTAAAATCAAACATTAAAATTAAAAAAAGCCAATGAGCAACTCAGACTCCACTAAAAACTGAGAGCATGGACCAGGTGCACCAGTAGGGTAGCTTTTCTCCAAACACACGACGAGTTGCTTATAAACAGTTTACTTTTGTTTCTATGACCATTCTATTTTTTTCATTTTATGTTCTTTGTTGTCTGTATCTATTTGCATTGTCTGATTGTTGTCTGTGGAATATGTGTTTTTTAATTATTGCTAAAATCAAGGTTCTTTTGACTTTCCTTTAAAACAACCTAAAATGAATTCAATTTTTCAACAATAATTGAGAATTGCTATTAGAAACACATACTAACCATCACTCTCTTCATCAGCTGGTGATATATCTTCTTGTTTTACTTCATCTTTTTCATCACCTTTAATGGGCTTCATTTCCAGAAGTAAACTCTTTTCTGAAATCAAGTATGAAAAGGAAAATAATCATACAAATGCCTCTTGTTGGCCCTTATTTGGTCCCTCCTTGATCTTGTGTGGACATTATGAACATACTTCTTGCAGGCCCGTTTTTGGACCCTTTTTTCATCTTTGTTTCCATGTGCTTGTCATTCTTTTTTTTAATTTTATGCTATTTGTTGTGTGTATATATTTTCATTGTTTGATTGTTGTCCCTGGATTGTGTTTTTTTTTTAATTATTGCTATAATCAAGGGTTTTTTTACTTCCCTTAAAAACAACCTAAAATGAATTCAATTTTTCAACAATAATTGAGAATTGTTATTAGAAACACATACTAACCATCACTCTTTTCATCAGCTGGTAATATATCCTCTTGTTTTACTTCATCTTTTTTATCACCTTTAATGGGCTTCATTTCTAAAATAAGTATGACAACTTTTTAAGAAGTAATCAAAGGAACCAAGGTTATAGCGGTGATCAAAAGAATGTAATCCAGGGACAAAGACCATACATGGAAAACAGACATACATAACAAAGAACATCAAGTAATCAAAATCAAACATTAAAATTAAAAAAAGCTAATGAGCAACTCGGACTCCACTAAAAATTGAGAGCATGGACCAGGTGCATCAGTAGGGTAGCGTTCTCTGCTTTTCTCGAAACACCCAACAAGTTGCTTATAAACAGTTAAATCTGGGGTAGACAAAATAGGAAAGGAAAACTATGACACGTTGAACAAAAGAATTTTCATGGTGCAGATGAATACACCGTAATGATCCACGAGTTCATGATGATGACTATAAAACTTCTGTAGTGATGACTTCAATCTTGTAGCAACATAACCCATTTCCAGAAGCCTATTTCTTAGAAATTTAGCACAATACAAAAAGTCTGCATGTGTCGTCAAGCTCTGGCATAATGTATGAGTTGTGATATAAACACTCCCTACGCATGTGCTGAAATGATGTTGCCACAATTGAAAGGAAAGTTGACAATTCTGATGAAGTCATCACGTTTATTGTAAAGTTTGGTCAATGCTTTTCCTTTACCATTGATTTCCAAGTGAAGAGGGAGATATGAGGCTGACTTCACGTCTGTTCTATTCTTTATCTTAAGTTCTTTGGGGTAAATGCGATGTATCAAATCCCCAAACTTACGATTGTTTAAAGACAATATGTCATCTATACAGCGGAAACTGAGTTTAAAGGATATAGCTAAACGATATTCTTTCTTTCGGATCAGATCAACTCAAATCAGCCTCATAAGAGTGAAGGAATAGGACAGCAAGTAAAAAGAGCACCATTTGTTCCCAGTGGAATGCCAACCGTTTGTTGAAAAACGCGACCACAACACTGGACAAATATGTTGTCGATTATAGATTCCAATATTTTGTAAACATCTTCTTCTGTATATTTGGAAGCTAATTTGGAATTCTTTCTTACAAAGTATGAGGAATCTCTACCAAGAACTACATATTTGTATCTAGGTGTCATTTATAAATAACTCAGGGGGTGTTTCTAAAAAAGCAGAGGATGCATATTTAACCATTGCTCCTTGTCCATGTTCCTAGTTTCAAGTAGAGTATGGGATGCTCAATTACTTTTGTTTCTATGACCATGCTATTTTTTTCATTTTATGTCCTTTGTTGTGTGTATCTATTTGCATTGTCTGATTGTTGTCTGTGGAATATGTGTTTTTTAATTATTGCTAAAATCAAGGTTCTTTTGACTTTCCTTTAAAACAACCTAAAATGAATTCAATTTTTCAACAATAATTGAGAATTGCTATTAGAAACACATACTAACCATCACTCTCTTCATCAGCTGGTGATATATCTTCTTGTTTTACTTCATCTTTTTCATCACCTTTAATGGGCTTCATTTCCAGAAGTAAACTCTTTTCTGAAATCAAGTATGAAAAGGAAAATAATCATACAAATGCCTCTTGTTGGCCCTTATTTGGTCCCTCCTTGATCTTGTGCGGACATTATGAACATACTTCTTGCAGGCCCGTTTTTGGACCCTTTTTTCATCTTTGTTTCCATGTGCTTGTCATTCTTTTTTTTAATTTTATGCTATTTGTTGTGTGTATATATTTTCATTGTTTGATTGTTGTCCCTGGATTGTGTTTTTTTTTTTAATTATTGCTATAATCAAGGGTTTTTTTACTTCCCTTAAAAACAACCTAAAATGAATTCAATTTTTCAACAATAATTGAGAATTGCTATTAGAAACACATACTAACCATCACTCTCTTCATCAGCTGGTGATATATCTTCTTGTTTTACTTCATCTTTTTTATCACCTTTAATGGGCTTCATTTCCAGAAGTAAACTCTTTTCTAAAATAAGTATGAAAACTTTTTAAGGAGTAATCAAAGGAACCAAGGTTATAGCAGTGATCAAAAGAATGTAATCCAGGGACAAAGACCAGACATGGAAAACAAACATACTCAACAAAGAACATAAAGTAATTAAAATCAAACATTAAAATTAAAAAAAGCCAATGACCAACTCGGACTCCACTAAAAACTGAGAGCATGGACCAGGTGCACCAGTAGGGTAGCTTTCTCTGCTTTTCTCGAAACACCCGACGAGTTGCTTATAAACAGTTAAGTCCGGAGTAGACAAAATAGGAAAGGAGAACTATGACACGTTGAACAAAGGAGTTTTCATGGTGCAGATGGATACACCGTAATGATCCACCAGTTCATGATGATGACTATAAAACTTCTGTAGTGATGACTTCAATCTTGTTGCAACATAACCCATTTTCAGAAGCCTATTTCTTAGAATTTTACCGCAATACAAAAAGTCTGCATGTGTCGGTAAGCTCTGGCATAATGTATGAGTTCTGATATAAACACTCCATATGCATGTGCTGAAGTGATGTTGCCACAATTGAAAGGAAAGTTGACAATTCTGATGAAGTCATCACGTTTATCGTAAAGTTTGGTCAATGCTTTTCCTTTACCATTGATTTCCAAGTGAAGAGGGAGATATGAGGCTGACTTCACATCTGTTCTATTCTTTATCTTAAGTTCTTTGGGGTAAATGCGATGTATCAAATCCCCACACTTACGATTGTTTAAAAACAATATGTCATCTATATAGCGGAAACTGAGTTTAAAGGATATAGCTAAACGATATTCTTTCTTTCGGATGGGATCGACTAAACAATCAGCCTCATAAGAGTGAAGGAATAGGACAGCAAGAAAAAGAGCACCATTTGTTCCCATTGGAATGCCAACCGTTTGTTGAAAAACGTGACCACAACACTGGACAAATAAGTTGTCAATTATAGATTCCAACATTTTGTAAACATCTTATGTATATTTGGAAGCTAATTTGGAATTCTATCTTACAAAGTATGAGGAATCTCTACCAAGAACTACATATTTGTATCTAGGTGTCATTTATAAATAACTCAGGGGGTGTTGCTAAAAAAAAGCCGAGGATGCATATTTAACCATTACTCCTTGTCCATGTTCCTAGTTTCAAGTAGAGTGTGGGATGCTCATTTACTTTCATTTCTATGACCAAGCTATTTTTTTTTAACTTTATTTCTTTGTTGTGTGTATCTATTTGCATTGTCTGATTGTTGTCTGTGGAATATGTGTTTTTTAATTATTGCTAAAATCAAGGTTCTTTTGACTTTCTTTTGTAGGACTTATCATTAGGATCATTTTAGCAATTGAAAGTTTCTTTTCATCCATCAGTTTTCAAATATTGGCTGAAATCTGTGAAAAAAGAGTCATTTTTCACCATTCAAGGGCAATAACAGTAACAAGGAGATATCTGCCAACTTTGATCCCTGGGGACTTTTGTAGGCCTTATAATAAGGATCATTTCAGCAAATGAAAGAATTTGGCTAAACCTAACAGTTTTGGAGATGTATGTGAAAAACTATTGTCCAACTCCTATGTTCTATATTTAGAAACCATTGCCATGTTTCTTTGATGGATAAAAAACCCCTGTATCAGTTCTATTAACGATACCCCAAGGACATTCAAACCAAGTTTGGTTCCAATTGGTCGAGTAGTGTCAGAAGAAAAGATTTTTGAATTCACTACTGTCTCATCACACTGTTCTATTTTTAGTAACAGGAGTCATGTTTTGTTAACAGATCAAAAATCCCCACATTAGTTCTATGCAGGATACCCCAAGAAACATTAATACCAAGTTTAGTTCCAATTGGTCAAGTAGTGTTAGATGAGAAAAACTTTGAAAAAAATTGTTAACAACGGACAGACGACAAAGATGGAAGCCAAATGATGGCAATAGCTCACATGGTCTTCAGCAAGGTAAGCTAAAAAGGAGGTGCATAATGGGAACATGACATAAAGACTGTGATTGTTTCATTAAAATCAATTCAGTGATGGAGAAGATTAACGGATAAGAGATGGGTTCCCCTCTGCGTAAGGGGAAAAATACAGATGGAAGAAAGAAAGGACAGACACAATCCTATTACCATATCCACCTGCCCATTTCCAAAATATTAAGACTTTTTAAATAAAGAGCTGCATTTTAAGCGCACGATACGCCAGTGGCCCTTTTAACTTATCCTTATGCTTTTAATGAATTTATATGATCAACTAGAAATACTGAGAGCCCTGTCAATTACCCTATCCCACCCACCCAACCCCCCCCCAAAAAAAAAGAAGTAAATTAAAGAACCTTAGTGAGTGTGCTCACATACCCCACACGTCACCATGTTGGATACTCAAGTCAATTTGTTTGTAAGAGAAATACATGTAGATGGACCCCAATAAAAAGAGGAATAAAAATGTTTTTTAGGCTTTTAAGATTTAGACGTAACTAAATTCTACACTTGACCTGTAACTTATCATGGTGAACTTAACTACCAAAAATCATGTCATAATCTGCAAGCACTTAGAAAAAAAGTCTACAAAATGATTATTTCTGTGAATTTAACTAAGTTCATGACCGTAATTTCGGTAAAAATCATCGTAGCGGAACCAACTACAAACCTGTGGTAATACTTATCATAGTAAATTTATATAAAGAAACTCACATCAATATCTGCAAGTGTTTAGAAAAAAAGTCCAGAAAACTGTTATTTCTGTGAATTTTGCAAAGTTCAAGACCAGTAATTTCAATAAAAATCATCAGAACAATAAGAAACGTAAACTTGACCTGTAACTTATCATGGTGAACTTGTATACCAAAAATCATGTTAGTATCTGCAAGTGTTTAGAAAAAAAGTCCAGAAAACTGTTATTTCTGTGAATTTTGCAAAGTTCAAGACCAGTAATTTCAATAAAAATCATCAGAACAATAAGAAACGTAAACTTGACCTGTAATTTATCATGGTGAACTTGTATACCAAAAATCATGTTAGTATCTGCAAGTGTTTAGAAAAAAAGTCAGGAAAACTGTTATTTCTGTGAATTTGACTAAGTTCAAGGCCCGTAATTTCGGTAAAAAACATTGGAGCGGAATGAAAGTTAAACTTGACCTGTAACTTATCATGGTGAACTAATATATCAAATATCATGTAAATATCTGTGTTTGGAAACTGAAGATGGACTGACAGACTGACAGGTCAAAAACATTATACCCTAAAAAATGCACAAAAAATTTGGCACTATCAAGGCTACCTGAAGTTTGTTGTTTTGATTTTTCACCCATACATATCTATCTTGTTTAAAATACACTTTTCTAAAAAGGTTACCAAGTACCTGTTTATTTTCATTAGTCGATCATCATAACAAATGGTCTGTTTTAAAGAATTTTTCAACAAATAAAATTTCATTGGCCGTGTCCAGCTTTTTTTTAAAGAGTAAAACTTCATAACACAGACATGTAAAATTTGACATTTATACAAATCAGAAGGGAGCTTAAAGATTCATAACACAGGAACGAAAAATCTGAAATTTATAAAAAAATCAAAAGGGAGCTTACATCAATAGATGTGAACAATGCATCAAAGTTTCATAAAAGTAGGCAAAAGTGTTTTTGAGTTATTGTCCAAAAACTTGAAAATCACCCTTTTTTATGTAAAAAAATTCACAAAACGGAAACGAAAAATCTGAAATTTAAAAAAATCGAAAGGGAACTTATTTCATTAGATATGAACAATTCACCAAAGTTTCATCAAAGTTGGTGAAAGTGTTTTCGAGTTATTTTCCGAAGTGCGGACAACGGACAGACATTCAACGGTGTACCATAATATGTCACGTCTTAAAATGAATGTGAACAATGACTTAGACTAGAGACAGAAAGTGATGACATGATTTTAAAGTGAAAACACCAAGTGTTGGTTATTGAAATAAGTCCAAAGCAGCCCTTTGACATACTGCTGGACAAAACTATGAAATTATGAAACAAGCAGCTATCATATCAATCAGTAATAAAATTACCTTTGTTTCCTTTGAAACACCATATTTTCTTCCGATAGGCAATAATTATAAGACCCAATCTACAAAAGAAATACAATATTAAATTACTTTGTCACATGTTCACTGTGGAATATAGTTTCTCAGCATATGCAATACCCACTGAAGCTCAAGAGTAATTTTATGTAAGCAGGGTTTTCACTACTCCAAAAAAATTACAAGCCCAATGACTCCATTGGCACAAAAAGTCCTGTTTAAAATGTAGAAGGTCCCACAAAATTGACAGATCTTATGTTGTTAATAATGTGTGGTCATGTTTTGGTTTTGTTTGTAAAAAGGTCATTGGTCACATGTTTTATTGGTACATATCAATGTTAAAAGCATGCAACAATTCCATTTTAATACTTCTGCCTGTACACACTTTGCCTTTATCTACAAAATGCGGACAGCTAAATTAACGCAACAAGGAAATCATATATTCTTACTGACTTAAAGGTAGTCCATTTTTCGTCAGGTTGTACAATGTTCCAAATAGCATAGTTTTAATTAGATTTGTCTGTAAATCATCATTTTGATATGCAAACGAAACATCAAAAATTAAACATTCAATCAAGCACGTCTATGATAAAAGTTGCTTTAAAATGTACAATGCCGTCTATGTAAAATTATGATGGGTCTATGTTGACAAAAAAAATCTGTTTCTAAAACTGAATAATTACTCGTGGTTTCATTTATGTAAGACCACAAAGGGCAAAATTCAAAATTATGATAATGATTAATATCTCAAGGCTTTTAGAAAAAAAAGTCTTAAAACTGATCACAACAGTTATTTTTCTAAGTTAAGGGGGGATAACTCCATCAAAAATCAAAGGACCACAACAAAGCTCAAACAACATCTGCAAGCCAGCAATATATACCTGCATTCAATAAATGATATAAAAGTAATTATATCTGGACTACATTTTTTTTTGTGATGTTCAGAAATAGTAGGGAAGTTCCTAGAGACAGAAATATACAAGAGATTTGCAACTTACTGAAATCTCATATTAACACACAGCAGGGAACAAGATCTTGAACTTACTAAATCAACAACTACAACTTGACTTTAAATAATCTTAAATAAATAAAGTATTGCGAATATTGAAATATAAACCTTAAGTTTCCCATTCCATATTATCTTAGCTTTATGTTTATACCACATTTTTCTTTCTACCAAAACAAACAAATAGGAAGTATAGAAAATAAGTTACCTAACCCCTGATTTTTTTTACCAAAATGAAAATAATTCTAAACTAAATTCATAATTTTCATTTTAACCTATCACAATGTTTTTGTTTCAAAAGATAATTAAGTAGCAGTCATTCTAAAAATCAGACAGAAGGTAATTCATGCATGTTAAAAACCCACCAAAATCAGTTTTATTTCTTGTTCTGACACAGTTACTGATCACATAACCAGTCTTACTTTTTCTTTGTTTTTGGTTGTTGCACTTATTAGATAAAAAATATACAGATTGTACATGCAATTGGAACTTTGCAAGAGTTATTGTTCTTAAAAGTGCAGACCTGAATCCAGAAATGATTACTGTTTTATGAAAGAGTAGCATATGCAGATTGATAAAGCATTGTTTGTTTGGTGGGTTTTTCTTTACCATGAATCACTTCACCATTGTCAGTGTCTAAATTTCGTATGGACTGGTACTTAAATCAAATCTTCAGTTACCTTTGTTTATGTCTTTTAGGCATCAGATACAATTCATTTCAGATCATTTCATCAAAAGGGGAAAAAAAAGTTTAATAAATAAGTGGAACGGTCAAGGAATCACAAGCACCTATATGAAAAGCATAGCTTTAAGTACAGCGGTACCAGACTATGAATCTGTCAATACCCCATATAAATCCTTGAGCAAGTAACCTGGTTAGTATATAGTCTCTGTATGGATAAATGAAAAAATATGGAATTTGTATTATATTTTAAGCATGCAATGTAGAAAAGAATTTATATGCTTTAAAGGGCGGAAATTCATAATGGAAATCTGATGTTAATGTAATAATTGACGAAGAATGCCTTCATTTATAAACAACAATACCTAGAACAAATAAGTAAAATTACTTACACAACTAAAGCTACCACAACCACAGGTACTAAAGTATCAATATAATCACTATTCTTATCATCTTTAGAATTTATCATCTCATCTGAAATATAAATATAACATGAATTATACCAGACTCCACTTAAGGGTCACTTATTCCTTATATTATTTATGTGAATATACAATTCGTACTGGACTCAGTTATTATGGTGAATAAACTACAAACTTTGACACACAATATGCTGTCAATTCTACAACACCCAACTATAAACAGCGATCAGTACAATTTTTTTGTTCATCCAATTTTCGCTAAAAAACACCAAAGTTCAACAGCCAACATTTCCATAATTTTTGTCCAAACATAAATTCCTAACAAAACACACATCTCATTATGAAAATTGAACACCACATTAAGTTTTATAACAATCGTTTAAGTTGTTAAGAAAAAGTTAAACAGCCATCATTTCCAAATTTTTTTTCCAAACATATGATAAAATCCTGACAGTATACACATCTCCATATGGTGATATTACAAGCACATTCCACAAAGTTTTATAACAATGCAGCAAGTTTCTCAGAAAATAGTTTGGACAGACAGACAGACAGCAGACAGGGTGAAACTTATATACATTTTGTACATTGTACTCGTACCCCCCAAACTTTGTTTGCAGAGGAACAGTCCCTTAACCAATCCATGCCACTATTTGACAGATCAATGACCAATGATTGATTGATTGCTGAAGAATCAAGAACTGATGACTAGTGACAGATCTGATTGCAGTTTTGTTATATAAAATGACAGATAATCGGTTCATTGAAATTTCAAATTTCCATCAGAACGAATCCAACGTTATATCAAATAAAATTTATCTGAAATTTAACATATTAAATTCATAAACATGTATTGTATTTTGTTAAAACATTTGTAATAAAAGAAATGTAAAGTAAAAATAATTAATTGATATTTAAATCTATCGGTATACCCCTAGCATTTAGTAAAGTTAATCTAAAGATTGACAAATAAAGCAACAGAATCCATAAAATATTTTTACCGCTCAGTGGTCATGTGATGTGATCACTGGCTTAACGGATAGGTTTGACAGATCGATGGCTAATCGGAAACTGAACGTTGATTGATGATTGATCGTAATTATAGTTGCACAGATTTGTTCAGGTACTGTACGTATATATATATTCCTGCCTAATGGACAGAGTTTATAATGTTACATTCACAGCTGATTTATAATCCATGAGTGAAAAGCCTTGAATGTGACATTATATACCCTGTCCAAGGTCAGAATAACTCAATCATGTTGTAGTGAACATCTTCATATTTGATAAAAATTTGGGAAATAAAATTGAAAGTTTTTACTCATACATTTAGCGAAGCCTCCATGACAACTTCCTTACTTCTATCATTAATGTTTCCCCCTACTATCATTAACCAGTAATTGGATGTTCTCCAAGGAGTATAGTAATTTAAATATATTTTAAGCATCATATATAAATAAAATGAATTTACTCTGAGCATATTTTTTATAATCAAAGCTTAACAGCAGCAGCCATTTATATGAGGACTACAAGAGGAAAATGAAGTCTTGTGTATATGGCTATACAGATATTTTGGCCCCCTGATATATAGACCATGGGGTTAATATATACCATAGCAAAATTTTGCCCCCCCTCCCCTTTGTATGATATTTTAACCCCCGCAATATTTTTACCCAAATACTGCAGGTTGAATAACACAAGGCGTTAAAATACCACAACTGGGGGTTAAAATATCATAACAGTGGGGTTAATTTATTGCAGCAGGGGTGGGGGAGGAGGGGGTAAAATATTGCAGTACAGTAAATTTTTCACAGCATGGAGGTTAATTTATCTCAGTTGAGGGTTTAAATATCGCAGCAGGGGTTTAAAATATCAGAATTCCTGCATTTTAATGTGAGCTATAATATTTATATATATTTGAGACAAACTGCATGCATATGTATTGGTACCTCTAAAAACATCACTCTCTGACAGATTTAACTTTTCTGATTGGTAAAATCCAATGATGCAGCTGTAGATTTTGTTGATATCTTGGGTCAAGAAGTTCAGTATTGTCAACTGTACACCATCTGGAATTATCTGTGCTTTATATTTTTCTGGATCATTTGTTTTATTATTAATAGAACACAGTCTACCATCTATATACCACTTTTTATTGTCTATAGGAGACTGCAAATTTTTATCCAATGTGCAAATCAATGTAAGATTATCTCCATAGCCCTCAATTCTTCCAAAAATACTCACATGAGCAACTAGTATAAAAAAAACAAGACAGAATAGTAAAATTATTCTTGCAACAATTGTTTTTTCATTTAGAATAATTCTTCCTTATTTACATGTATGTATATATGTGATACTATGTAGGGACCTATTAAAATAAAATTGGGTTGAAAACTGTTTTAATAATTCTGATACTGTATCACTGCAGAAAACCAGATCATTCAATCATAAATCAGATACAATTATAAGTTTTTGTAGATTTTTTTTATTCTTACATAACAAACCTAATGTTTTGCTTCAGTCAAATCTGGGAAAAGGAGACACAATACAAATCATTATGCAAAAGTTATATATCATATGTCTAAGCATTCCTTTTAATAGAAGTTAAAAAATGTCCATTTAGCACCTAAAAATCTACTAAGAAGATCAGTTAACAGGAAGTAGATGAGCAACAAGCCTGAAAAGGAGAGACACCGTACAAGTCATCATGAGAAAGCAATATACCGAATAACTAAGCATTCCCTTTGGTAGAAGCTGAGAAATCTGTTATGAAAAGTCCCATTATGCAGCACCTACATTTGTACATATGTAAAAAATAACTACCAATAAGTCATACAGTAAATAGGAAGTAGATGAGTGAGAAATCTGGAAAGGGGAGACACAATACAATTCATCATGACAAAGCATTGTACAAAACATCTAAGCATTCCCTTTCATAGAAGCCAAGAAATCTAATAAAAAGAAGTGTAATAGATGGGCACACTGATGTATGGACAAGATAATTGCAGTATAGCCACACTAGCCCCCATTCTAATGAGTGTGTGTATAATAAGTGCATGTACATTATGTATATAAGACTTCAATTACTATGATCTTCAGTTAAGATCTAGAATTGTGATATTTAATGCCATATTTCCAGTATGTCCAACTTATCAAAGGACAAAGTGAGATAACGGCCATTTTTGGCCCCCATGTAATCAAAACTACTCTGCCATTTCCGCTACGATCAAAAATAACCTCAGATGCAGAAAGGAGAATTTCTTCTTGAAAAATTTGCCGGCATTGTAGACATACGCAACTCAAAGTAGTTCTATCCACCAAGTGGCGCTAAAAATTGGTTAGATATCACTAGAAATAAAGAACAATAACTCGGTCAAGAATTCCGGCGAAAAGCGAAGAGCTAGAAAAAAAAGTAATGGTATAAATTTCAACCAGTAAAAACTGTAATTTTAGAATTGGATGGGTCAAATTCCTGACAGATTGTTCAGCCTACTGCTTTCGAGGTTTTTCCTTCAGTGTAACTAGAAAGGCTGAGGAGTTCCAATTGGGCCCTATGTTGTTAAAAAACAAGTTTGAAGTAATTGACAAAAAATAATACATGCATGCTTTGACTAATGAATGATAAATTATTTTTAATACATGGTTTTAAATTTTCACAATTTCATCAATTTTCAGTCTAAAAGATGCAGAAAATCTGCAAAAAAAAAACAAGGGAAAAATGCAAATTTGTTATGTTCAATAATTTCCACCAATGTGACCCAGGATATCATAACTGATTTGGACTCATTACAAAGTCACATTTAAAATTCAATGATAAAAATTTTGGGTCAAGTTGGGGGAGACACTAAAAAAATTTTTAATGTTCCAAAAAGTGCCCAATTCTGAAAAACTTGGTTTCTCAATATGGTACATTATATTTTCCATCATTGAAAGATGATATGCTTATAACATAATGTGGTAGATAATGCTAAATCATTCAAAAAACTTTAATATCAAATTCTGAATTTCCAGTCATGCAGGGGGCAAAATATGAGCCTTATCATATCTAATTCTTAGGCTGTAGAAGTAGAGTATAACATGACTGGTTATTGAAGAAAATCATCAATAATTT
Source organism: Perna viridis (assembly GCA_037379345.1). Lineage (NCBI taxonomy): Eukaryota > Metazoa > Mollusca > Bivalvia > Mytilida > Mytilidae > Perna > Perna viridis. The sequence goes on from CM074515.1 coordinate 29,309,062, forward strand.
CTTACCAGTTAATTAACAGAGTAGCCAACCTTTTTTGAATAGGAAATGAATTGCATTTTACAATTCAATAAAGTTAAATTTAGTTTCATTTCATTTTTTTCACTCACTCCCACCATTTAATATGTAAGGCTGCATATTGCATTATGGGGAAGCCTATACTCAATAAAGAGCTTCACAGAGCACAGCATGATATGACCACAGTGGTCAAACCCTGAACTGTTGAGGCAAGTGTGGACAGGACACAATATTACTTTTTGACACACCTAAGTAAAGGACTTACAATTCATTAAGGACACAGCAACTGGTTTGGACACAAAATATCAGAAAATTTGAAACTCAATTAAATAAATCGATTTTTTGGGGTGTGAGTGCTTAAAACACTTACCACTGGAAAACCATAAAAGATATCTGAAATCTGATTGCAAAATGTAGGCAGGGATTTTCATAAGGAATGGTATGAAAATTCTTTCTGAAATTGGATAAAAAAAATGAACTATAGACTAAAGAGCCTGAATCACTTACCTAACATATATGTAATTCGATAAGCAACATTCATTTTTTTGTAAAAACAGCCAGATTTTTCTTGGATATAATTTCTGTACTTTCATACCTAAGGAACAATCATATCAATTTTCAGTAAATTCTGTCCAGTAGCTTCTGAAGGGAAATTATTTAAAAATAAAAACAAAAAAAAAGGAAAAAAGGTAAAAAAAAGGGCAATGACTCCAACATGACGCAAAAGATTTACACAAAAATTTGACCAAAGGTACCTGAAGATCTCATCATATTGAACATTTTTACCCCATGAACACTTATACTCAGTCAAAATTGGTTTAACCTAAACCGTTTTGGAGATGTATGTGAAAAAACTTCTGTTTGACCACTATGTTCTATTTTTAGTAATGGTGGCCATGTTTTTTTAGATAGATCAGAAATCTTCAAATCAGTTCTATGCAGGATACCCCAAAAAACATTCATATCAAGTTTGGTTCTAATTGATAAAATATTGCAAGAGAAGATTTTTGAAAGAAATAACACTAGAAATAGCAAACAAAAAAGTAAAAAAAAGCAATAACTCCAACATAGCTGAATGGATTAAAACAAAAAATTGACCATAGATAGATCTTACCATGCTTACCACTTTTACATCATCAGAATTTGGCTAAACCTAACATTTTTTTTTGTTAGTAATGGCTAGTGGTGTTCTGATGATCGGTTTAAGTCGCAAATCAGTTGGTTTAGGTCAGCGATGTCGATAATCGATTGGGAAGTTGCTCAATCGATTGTCGTCGCAAATTTCCGGATTTCCATTAGTTCCACTCCCGATCCGTAACCGCGTTTAAAATTAGTAAAAACATGGCTGACGACAACAACAACGTGGTTGTTGTGGATGAAAATGAGAAAGATAATAGTGATATTGAAGTTTCGATGGAAACTGATCCAGATTTAGAAAAAATGTCTTTGCATACCGGCCTCATCTGTATCTAGTGAAAGGGTGTTTAGCTTAGCTGGGCAGGTTGTAAGCAAAAAGAGAGCAAGAATGCACTCATCAAATGTAGACATGCTAATTTTTCTGAGGAAAAACATGGAGAGATATTGGAAGTGAAAGGAAATTTTGCAGAAGAGTGATAACATTCTACATGTTTATGTTAATTAATTTTATTTTGTTTATTGTCATGCTAAAGAGAAAATGACATTTATGAGGGTTGTTATTAAACATATTAACATTATTATGTATTATTTGCAATTATGTACTGACTATTGACTACCAACTGCAATACTGCATAAGTGGTGTTACAACAACCAGGAACTGACTATTCTTCTGGCTTGTTCACTCAAATTTTAAGTGTTCATTGTGTCGTCCGTCCGTCTGTTTGTCCTACATTTGTATCCACAACTCCTCCTAACCTACTGAATTGAATTTGATGAAACTTTCAGAGAATCCCCATGATGTCATTGGGCACCTCCTATTTTAGAATTTCATCTGACCAATTTTTGGGGTTTCCAATAGCAAAACATGGACATTGCCATTCATTGTGATAGGGAGTAACAGTATGCCATCCACAACTCCTCCTAAACTACTGAATGGAATTTGATGAAACTTTTAGAGAATCTTTATTTTATAATGCTGTTGTTCACTTCCTATTTTAGATTTTGATCTGACTAACAGTTGGGGTTACCCATACCAAAACATGGACTTTGCCATTCATTGGGATAGGGTATACCAGTATGCCATCCGCAATTACTTCTAAACCACTGAATGGAATTTAATGAAACTTTCAGGGAATCTTTATTACATAATTCCATAGTGCACCTGTGAATTAAATTTTGATCTTGCCAACTGTTGGGTGAAGTGCCACTGATGAATCTGGTGACTTTCTCCAGAAGTCAAAACAAGTGTTAAGGTGTTCATATTTTTTTTTTGCAATGATCTTTATCAACCTCTGTATTTACTTAGTGTATTTGGGTAACTTGGTAAATTTAAAATGTAAAACAGTGCTCAAAGACATATCCAATAGGCAATAGCTTTACAATCTGTTTCATACAGTTAGCTTTATAGACTTAAGTATGTAGTTTTGTTTTTTTTTATACAAAAAAGGCCAAGCCATAAAGAGGCCTATTGGACATGTTTCGTCCTCTGTGTTAGTGACCCAAGCAGTGCATTCAGGACTCATCAGTTAGAAATGCACCATTAACTAGAGTCAACCAAATAAAAGAAGTGTAACAGAGTTAGTAGTAACATGCAACCAAACAGGGGATGCAAAAAAACTTTATAAAGACACAGTAGTTTTTTTTTTTTTTTTTTAAGTGCATTCTGCATTAAAACTGAGATTTAATCAAATTTTGCTAAAGTCTTCTTTAAGTAAATACTTCTATGTACATGTTAAAATTATATTTTTGGGGTTTATTGAAATTTGAAAGACAGTTTAAAAACTACTGTGACTTTAAACAAAAGAAATACACAATAACAGCCAGCAAATGTGTGCAAACCAAGTTTTCTATTATGACTAACAATTTAACCGATAGAGAGAGATAATCGGTCGATTGAGGCCAACCAATAGTAATAGATAATCGGTTGGTGTTTTCAACCGATTGCACAACACTAGTAACGGCATCCATGTTTTTTCAATGGATCAAAAACCCTCACAACAGTTCTATGCACGACATCCCAAGGAACATCTATATCAAGTTTGGTTCCATTTTGTCCAATAGTGTCAGAGAAGAAGACTTTGAACAATTATTAACGATGATTCAGGTATACCATAACACATCCCATCTTAAAAGATGGGCAAATAAAAATCTAGACACTTATACTTGAGATATTGTCAGGACATCATGAAAACGCATGTAGTCTCAAACTTTAATTCTAAAACAGTTTAAGTCACAACCCCAAAAATCAATACAAGGCTTCATTTTGTGGTACAGAACCTTGTGGTATAATTTTGTAAAGATCTATACACTTAAACTCAAGACCTTTGTCCTGACATGAAATGTCTATGGACTATGAAGAAGAAAAGGCCAAAAGAATGATACCATTATACATGTATGAGTGCAAAAAAAGACCCAACTACTAATACTAATGGAAAGCTTTTGTCAAAAAAAAAAGGAAAATGTATGTTTCTTGCTCTTTGTTTTTGTTCCTCATTCCAAATCTGGTCAAATTTTAACCCCCAAAATCAATCCAAGTCTGGCCTTTGTGGTATAGTGGATTCCACTTAATCACATACATATTAACTGCATTGAAACTCAAAGAACAAAAATATTTCCGAACTTATCTAGGTAAAAAAAAAATCCTCTTATTTGCATAACATCACAACAAAAATTAGAAAACTCCGCTTAATTGCATAAATAGTTTTCAAAATTTACTCAAAAATGTACCTAAATGGATAAAACAACAATACATCTTTAATGAAATACCTCAGTTTTCTAAAGAATTTTGTTTTTACAACAGTCTTTTTTGCTTTATTTTGACTAGACACATTTGCAGGAATCTAGAAGTGATAAAAGAATATGTCTCACTAAAATATTGAAAATATTAGGTATTTTCCCTTGAAATGATTTCTGTTAATTGTATATTCCTGTGGATTGCATATTTTATTTCTGAATCCACTGTATACAATGCAATATTGAATATTGTAGAGCAAATTCTGATATCCACATGCTTAATAATATGTTATATACATGTACATGTGTATGCTAAATTATATGAAATGCTTATTTGGCCCCTTATCTGCCCCTTGGGACATTATATATGCCCAAAATATTACAATATAAAATTTCAACCAACTTAAATATTAATATTATCACATCATGGTACATGTATATGAAAAACCAAGTAACTACAGATGAAGACCACACACGTGACAGTGCCATACCATTATATACTACTGCAAAATTTGTTTAGGTTGTATTAAAAAAAGTGGACCTAAATACCGGTATCTAACATACCTTGTCTCATATCTTGACAGTCAATGAAAACCAGTAATAAGCCTATCTCTACTACCTGATGTACAAGGAATCTTTTCATAACTTCAGAGGTTCTGTGCAATATTAAATTCAGCCTGTTGTCTAAAATTATATTTACATTTGATTATGACCCAATAGTATTTTATATTGGAAAATCACAACTTCATTGACATACATGTAAATGTAACAGTATAGACACCACATACACTTTTTGTATATCCAATCCTGTCAGCACCTTTAACTATGTAAAACACCCTAACCCTAAGGTTTAAAGTAAATGTGAGCAACACTGTTGATCTGTAACAGTTTTTGAAGCTTGATTTTTTTGGTTAAGTTTTACGAAAAACAATAGAGGTTTGGTATGAGAAAGTTCAAAGGTGTATTTTGGTCAATATGGTCCAAGCACATGTGGCCAAAAACATAAGTGAAATAATGCATAAAACACTATCAATAACTGAAAGTCAGTGGCCAGTTCCTTGTCACTACCAGATATTTTGGCCTGAAAATATTTTTACCATGACAATTTGGGGATGCATTAGGACAATAAAAACTTATCTCATTAAATTTTACCATTTTGGAAATCGAAACTAATAACAAGCAAAGCTTGCTATTAAATATACATATGTGGAAGGTCATCTAAAAATTTATTATACTGACACTTTGAACTTTGAAGAACACTACATGATGATACATCACAATCTATTGAAGCTTTAGAAATTGTAAAAAATGCCACCTATACAAAATATTTCAAAGACTTCGTTGTTACTTGTTAGGAACTACTGGAACATTTTCAAAGAAAGTAATTTCAGATGAAGAAACTGATAACACAGCTGTTTATACTGAGCACCCTATCATTATCCTTGTTTAGTAGAGATATACAAACTTATTGTCATCTGAGAGCTACTTATAATTGAATCAGCAATACCCTAAAAACTTCATTTTCTTTATTCAGTGTAGGATAAAACAATTCTGAACAAAAACTCTAGGCCCTTGATATTGCTAAATTTCAAAACGAAAGTAGTGGTTTCTGGTGTTAGGGAGGTCAGTCAAAATATGAAGTATGTAGAAAATGTACAAGTTTATATTAGTTTGAAAGAGCCCAACAAATGTAACTTTTTGGTGCAAAAATTTTTAAAATCGGTCAAGGGGTTCAAAAGTTATTACAATTTAAAGTTCAGAATTTTGGTCATTTTTCTTGCGAAGGCAATAATGTCACATTTTGGGCACTTCTGTGGCCCACATAAGTCAAACAGGTAAAGAAATTCATACATTGTGTCTTAATCATATAAATAAAGCCATTTCATACTTTGATTTAAGCCATTCAGGAAAATTGTATCTTAGATACAAAGAAAATTACACTTTTTTAAAATCGGCAAAAAAACACTTTGGACTTAGTTTTTTTTTGCTATGTGTCAACAGCATCATGAATTAAAGTGCCATTTTTGGATATTCATATTTGGAAATTGGAAGGTAGTAGAATTCTGATACTTTGCTATTCTTTCAAGAGTAATCCATTAAACAGAAATAAATAAACAAATATTATGTAAAAACCTCTGATTTGTTTTTCATTGGAATCAAAAACGCTGCGGCAGACCCCCTTTTTTTTATATGCGTTTTTTCAACAAAAAAATACATTTTTGCTTACTAAGAATTCAAAAAAAAATATTTAATTTTTTCTGTCACTTGTTTTGTGTGGCAATAAAGTTGCTTGACTTGAAAAATCATGTTTTTCTGCTCAAAAAAATTTTTTGAGGTAGAAAATTTACATTTTAGGGTAAATTTTAGAGCTATTTTCAGTGCAAAAAATGGCGAAAGGTCAGACAGAAAAAGACATTTTGAATTTAAAAGCAGTTTTTAGCACATGACAGTTATTGTTATTGTGATTAAATATGTAAAAACACATTTTTATCAAGAAATAATTGAATTATATTTAAAAATCAACAAGCAAATGTTGAAAAATGGGGGTAAATCGAACATTTTTGAAAATTTCAGATTTAAAAAAAAAAACGCATATTTATGCTAATATTGATCAAAATATCAACCTACCATATACTTATGTGGTACCATTTTAAAGCTTAGAATCTAAGCTATCACATGAAGATACTTTCATCTTATTTTGCTATAAAATGTTTAATGTGGATGAAAATTTGTTAGGCCTATACCTTAAATGAAGCCAGACGATAATCAAAATAAACATACATTTTTGCTGCAAAAAGTGGCAAAATAATATTATATCAAGGTCTGGTCAATTCTAAGATTCCTAATGTAGTCTTGTAATGTTTTCTTGTTTAAATAGGGTCTTTAAACATAATAATAATCTCATGATTATGTTAAAATTGAATAAAATTTCAAAAACAAATGCTGTTTTCCCAAGAAATTGAGAAAATTTTTATGAATACATTGACTTGAACCAATGCGCATCCTTTCACTATGGAACTTTGAAGCCCTAGCTGTTTCCTCATGTGTACTATTATGTACATTAAATGATAATAAACAAAATATCATCATTTGATTAAATTTAATGAACTTTTCGAAGTTTCCATTTCAGGCCAGAAGGGTTTCTTCACCAGGATCTACTATGTCTGCCAAATCTACAAAAGAGATTATGTACATAAGGACATTACACCTATTAACATCATTTACCTTATCAATTTACTTACAGTTAGTTTACTTTCTATTAAATCATAATCTGGTTTGCTAACAATCTGAAAAAATGTAAAACTTTATTTGATGTTGGTTGCTCACAAAGCGGTTGACAAAAGATGTGGCGAGGAGTTAAAAACACCAAACTTCCTTTTCCAGAATAATTATCTTCATTTCAAAACAAGAAGATTGTTTTATAAGGTTATATTAATGTTATGTTAAATAACTTAATATGAATAATTTCGCTGCGTGATCAATCTGGTTCTTCTATCAAGTGTTGAACTCTCTTACCAATCAGGTTATCAGGTTCAAGTGTGTCTGGAACTACCCTACTTCTGTACCCCATATGGTCCTACCTCAGACAGCCCATATTCGTCTCATAGCATAGCCCACTTTGCTCCTCAGGCCATCTGAAATAAACAAGTAGTGGAATTCAATGAATATGTACTGTGAAGCAGTTTTAAAGCAGAGTCTAAACACAAAACTAATCGACAGTTCTTGTAAGTAATATATGATTCAAATGTAAATGCTTATTTGTTACCATAATTAAAAGACTCAAAAGTTTTACTATTAAAATAAATAAAGCTACTAAACTAAATCAAAGTATAAAAACTAACTTACCATAAATTCGAAACATCTCCAGAACTCAACAAAATGAAACTAAAATGATGAAAAACAAACAGAAAATAAAACTAAATCATAATAAAATTTACATCAGTGTTTACTTTTTATATGACAAAATAAAATAAATATTTAGGCAGCCTGTTTACTAATACTTTCTTCTGAAATAAATCAATAATTAGAAGAAAAAACATAGTACAAGTATGTTTCATATACATACAACAAAAGATTGGTATTATGAGTCAATCAATGTGATCCTAAAAAGGCAAAAAAAAAATTAAACCATAATTAATTAAAATTTAATGATAAATAATGTATATTACTAGGATTTTAAACCTTTTCCAAGCAATTGTACATGTATATGAATATTAAATAAGTAGAGCATCTACAATCCTCTAAAAAATGAATATGTAAGTTAGCTGTTAAAAATTGTACAATATGAATATATAAAGTAAACTTAAGAAGATGCAGGTCATATGTAAAATATGCAATTGCCACATATATAAATCTCATCAAATAAGTTCTATTTATCAAGTAAAGTACAAGCAGGGCTACATGATAATTGTTCTAATAAAAGTCATAATTAATATATATTAACTGATAAAATGAAAACCAGAAAAAAAGTTGTGTATCATTTGAAGAAGCAATTTAAGGTTGATTTTTTTTCTACATATGATAATTTTGGATAAATAAAACAGTTAAAATAAATATAAAGAAGGTTTATGCTTAAACATGTGAGTTTCATATAAATTGGGCACTACATATAAATTAAAATTGAATTATCAAGAAAATTAAATGCAATATGTGCAAATTCTCCCAACCAATAGAAAAAAAGCAAGGTAAAATACAGAGACTTCCGATAATATAGGAAAGTCGATAAAGTCCGAAAGATTTTGAATGGATTGCAATCAAACGTTGGGAGAATTTACTTCATTACATATTCATCGTTTAATAAAAATGTTATGGAAACATATTCCAACTAATGCTAAATGAGTGTAATCTTTTTTAAATCAGCTCATACAGAATCAAACGAAAATCAGACCTTCCAAGAAGGTGAATATAGTTTTTAAGCTTGCAGATGATAAAAGGTCATTCTAGAATTTGACCTTACGGAAACAGGGCGATTAGGCTTATATTAGACATAATTTAGGTACTTACCGTAAGTGATTGGCCTCCATGGCCTAGGTCCATCGTTGTCTGCACCACCAGTCAAAAATCCGTCCAGAAAACAGTCGGTAAAAGGCATTTATCCACGAGTGTTCGAAAATCTTAACAGAAGCTATGGCGGATCAGTAACATCCGGTTAGCAAGAACGATAACCGGTCCCGCTTTAATTTTTGTGAAAACCACGCCCTGACCACCCTAATATCCAATCGATTCCGCAAGCTATTATTGTTTTTCTTCTGAAACCAGGGTTACGGATGGACGCAGATAGGATTAAATTTTCGGAATCCGACTGTCAGTGCATTCCGGGTACGCAAAAACTATTTTTTTTCAACATGTTTTTCCTTAAAATTACGTAAAAAATATGTTTTGTAACCAAAAAATTAGCCTGACAACCGGATTATCAAAATTGAAGATATTTCCAAAAATTTAAGCCATAAATGAAGAAAATCGGTCCAGTAATAGCTTGCGGAATGAATTTTGAAATAGGTATGATCTTTGACACATAGTTTTTCAGGCGGCCATTTTTCTCAAAGTATCGTCACTTCAAACGTTTGTACCAAATGACCATCAACTCCAATAACAATTAAAGTTGTATATTTAGAAAGAGAAATGTCTCATCTTCAATTACATATATTTTTTATTGTCATGCAATGGATTTTTAACCATTTTCTAACGTGTTAAAGTTGACTCAAAATTGAGAATTTTGCTCTCGCAAGAATATCGATAAACGCACTACCGACCTCCCTACTGGTGTAAACCAACCGAGGGGGACAAAAAGCACACGTAACATCACAAGCAGAGCATAATTTTGTGAGAAAAAATGTTGTATTATATTAGGAACTAAATAATTAAATCTTTACTTACTTGATATTGTTCTAACGAGAAATACCTGTGCCTGTGGTAGCAATAAAACACAACAAAATGGCGATTGTTTCCTCTCGGAAAAACTTTGGGTTCTTTCAAAATCCCGATAAATATATAAAGTAACGTTGTGTTCTCGCTAATTTCATTGGCTGTAAACTTAGCCGAAACATAACGAATATTGTAATTAGCCACATGCATAACAGCTTCGTTTTTTTTTTAGGTTAAACCTCTAGATTCGGCATCCTTTATATAATAATTTACAAATAATTTTCAAACCGTAGAAATTTATTTGAAAATTTAAACAAAGCAAGTACGTATATCCAGGGGGACATTTTTTTCTGCAAGTGGAAAAGGGGGTTCATTTTTTTTTATAACGTCAAAGAGGGAGGGTCATTTTTTATACATGGATTTCAAGGGGGATCCAAATTTTTAGTTAAGCAGAGCATTACACCAGTCAAATGAAAACATATTTTACCACCATTAAACATTTTATTTCATTGTCACATGCATGATCTCTGGTAAAATCAAGTTCACACATCAACATAACCATCAGGACCTAAAACATTTACAGTTATTAAATCAAATTGGTCCGACTTATCTGCTGACGATTCAATATCCTTACCAATATCTTGAATCTCAAGAGCTGTGTCTGATTCTGCTTGATTTTGATAAGACTTTTCCAAAGTATCAAGTTTTGGAATTGAAGACTTGAATTTTTTTATTGTAAGAATTCTTTAACATCTCAACTGCTTTTGCTTCAAAGAGTAGTGAAGGGAACTACGGTTATAACGGTAATAAGAAGAATGTTATCCAGGGACAAAGGCCAATCATGGAAAACAGACGTACAAAGAACCTGAAATTTTGTTAAAATAAAATATACAAATTAACAAAAGCAAATGAGCAACTATGACTCCACTATAAACTTGGGGCGTGGACCAGGTGCGCCAGTAGGGTAAGCGTCCTCTGCTTTTCTAGATACACCCGCCGCATTGCTCATAAAAAGTCAAGTCCGGGGTAGACGAAAGAGGAAAGGAAAACCATGACACGTTGAACAATTCAGTTTTCATGGCGCAGGTGGATACACCATAGCGATCCACGATTTCATGATGACGACCATAACATAGAACTTCTATAGGGATGACTTCAATATTGTAGCAACACAACCCTGTTCCAGAAGTTTATTTGTTAGAATTCTAGTGCGATACAAAAACTCTGCGTAGTTTCGGCAAGCTCTGGCATAATGTAGGAGTTGTTACATGTATAAAAAAAAACTCGATACGCATGTTTAATAGCGGGGGTATCACATTTTAAAAAAAATGTTTTTAAGGGGGATAAGAAAATATCATGGGGGGGTCAAGAAAATTTTACATGATTTCAAAATGACCCCCTCCCAGGTAAATAATGATAAATTTCTATATCCATTTGAATCGTAAGGGGAAAAGGGGGCTATACAGTCAAATTTTGTGTCCTGGTTCTTTTTATGTAATATTCAAACCAGAACCTTTTTTTTTCGCCTATTGCATCTTTGTATTTATATAAAATCATATATCATTTTCCTGCCTTTCTATTTCAAATGTGATCCTAGCCCCGATCCCACTCATAAAAATCAACATGGTTACTCGGAGGCATATTCTGGTGGGGGAGTGCGCCCCCTAAAATTTGCAAAGCATGGGTTGTCATGGGTAGATTTAGGCGGTTTCAAGTTGAAACTTAAAATTTCTCGCTAATTTTACCACAAAACATATCTACATTACACTCACTCTATAATGTTTCAAAAAATTAACCTCAAAACATATCTACATTACACTCACTCTATAATGTTTCAAAAAATTAACCTCAAAATTTGTGTCACCTCGCTCCGCTCGGCAGAATTTTTACTTTGCGCCCCTATCTAAAATCCTGGATCCGTCACTGTTACTCCCATAACGTAAGAGGTTAGAATTCCGTTCCTCTATACCCCAGGATGACACCAAGTCAGAAAATAGCTTGCCAGACAACCTTTAGCATTGCTGGAGTACAACATGGTTTGCTACCTAAGCATTGTATTGTTTTTTTATATATTTCTTTATTGCTTTTATGGAGAATATTAAAATAGTTTCAAAACAGGCAACTTGTTTCATGCTAGATGGTTAAAGCAAAATATGATGAAAGCTATTTACAGGTTAGTGAACAGGGACGGCTCCAGACACTTTGAAAAGGAGGGGTGCAAGCCAAAGTGATGGTGATGCTAATCTTATTTTCCATGTTTTGTCAATTTTACACATGAAAATGACTAATTTTCTGTTAAAAAGGAGGTGTGCCAACCCCCTCTGATCAATGAACAGGTATTACCAGCACAGTTGACTAATAACTATCATTCGATAATATGTCCTATTAAACAGGTGCATCATCAGCTTATGGTATTGTTATCCTCGTCTCCTCTCTTAACTTGTGAACAAAAAAAATCTCAATTTACCAGTCTTGTAGAGTTTATACAAGAAAACCATGAATTCAGATCAATTCAATGTAAATTATAGGTGCAAGTACATGGCATGATTATGATTAGCTCAACAAATTCAACAATAAATCTCTTCTTTCTCAAAATGTTTAATGTCTGTGAATGTTTATATTGTATTCTATTTACCCATGGAACTTGTTTTTTTTTTCATTGATTGGTTGTGGTTTCAATGCATATTGCAATTATTTCTTGCATTTCAGGACAAGAATGTTTTACTGTATGAAATGATCCTGCTTTATACTACTCTACTATTATGACATTTTGAGGCGGTTTCATAGTGCTACCGCACAGAATCAACAGTTGCTAGCCAAATAGTTGTTACACAAAATTACTTGTTCGAGAAGTAGTGAAAGATTTAGCACTCACTAGTCATAAGTAAAAAACTTAAATACATGTACCATTTATGTTTGCCAATGAGATAGTCATTCAAAAAACAAAGCAAGTAACTATTAAGCTTCTACAAGTGAAATCACCACAAGGATATCAATAATGGGCAAACCACATACCATTAAGCAATCTATAAAAAGGCCCAAAAACAAATTAAGTAAAACTATTTACAAAAGACCATAATCAACCTAATCTACAGAAAACAATGAAGTAATTTTTCAGCTCAGTTGATAGAGTGACAGCTGGCAGTATTCCGGGATGGTACTGTCAAGAAGTATACATGGCTGTTATTGTATTGTATGAAAGTGACTTTTACTTTTGAAGCACAACACATTTAAACCTTGTACATTTGCATAAGAAATATGATTTTGACAATATTTATTTTCAAACGTCAGCTTCATATCAGCTTTCATTACAATGCAAGCAGAGATTTGAACAGCACTGAAGATCATCTAAATTATACATGTATGAATTCTTTTCAGTCATATATATGCCATAGATGACCTGGAAGTATAAAAATCAGTAATAAATATACATAATACTCATATTCAAAGTTATTGTGATTCATGAATCCTGTATTGAAGTCGACCTGTATTTAAGTAAACCTTGCATTATATGGCTCATTGGATGTTTTTTTTCTTGAAACAAAACATCCCACTATGCTAAAATATTATGTCTATGTTACAACCTTCATTTAAGTGTCATGGGAACTGTAGTGCTACATTTTAAGCGATAAACACGTATGTGATCTATCTACATTACACATGTAGAAATAATACAAATACATTTCTAAAATAAATTGACTAATGAGAGTTTATAGTGAACAATCGAAAGACTTTGAAAGTGGGGGTCCAAGCTATTAATTTCCTCATTTTTGCAAAAAATTTCCACATTACTTCCAACATTTCCCAACAAAAGAGGTGGTTCCTACCTTTGGAACACCCCAAATCAATATTATTTTTTTTTCAAAAAAAAAGGCATAAAAATATTGTATACAGAACCTCAAATACCTACACAATCTATTATCATACTTCATTTGAACAGAGCTTCCTGTTATGTATGACTTGTCTGGTAACTTGTATCATTGGTAGGTGAACATGACGGCTGCATCCAAAATTTTCTGGAAAATATCAAAACATATTTCTTTTAATATGGAAAGAGATACTGAAAATCAACATGGATAGACTTTTATCATACTGTCGTGACTATGGTATAATTGTACATGTCCATGACAACATACTGTGAAATCTGATGACTGATAAAACTAGTTCCTTATCCTTAGTTACTGATATACAATGTAAGTCAACAGCTTGTATTTATGGATCTATTAAAAAAGTAAAAAAAATAGCACGATAAACTTCTTAAAAAATTGAAAATTGTGTCATATACAAGGTCATACAAATGTATATGTTAATGTTTAGATTAATTTCCAAATCATATAATTCATGTAGTTTACTTCAAGTTATGTATGAAATGTTCTCATATGACTTACATGTACAATACATTGGAACATTAAATATTGCTTTTGATTGCTCTTGGTCAACTGGTCAGCAATACTTGTTTCACTGGAGTTTCCTTGACCTTAAATTGTACATGAATTTATTTTTGTTCTCAAAAATGAAATATGGGGTACTGTATACACAAATAACAGATTCTTGTAAGGTGTTACCCTCATCATGTTCAACAAGTTTGTATCATAGACTGTTTCATTTAAATGAAAATCAACAGTCATTGACTGAACGACAACTCTTCATGTCTTTATTAAAATGTTTGTATGGACTATGGAACATGTATACAGTACACATGTAAGGCTTCAGAAAGTTTCTTGTGTACCATATCTCCTGTAATTTGAACTGCACTCATTTACTTAGACTACAGCACATGATTTAGACAAAATTATAATTAACAAATGCATGGTATATGATAAACACTCAAGTTATTTATCATAATTCTTCATTATTGTAACTGTGTTCGAGCTATATAAAATATTTGTATTTTCATCATGGCGGCACTGTAAACAATAATGAATGCATATCATTAATGTTCGTTCGTTTTGCTAATCAATTTTTTGATATATAAAAATATAATATGCAAAAAAGACAAGATTTGATAAAAAAAAATTTAGTTACTTTTTAAACATTAAAGGTAGTCTGTATTGATAAGACAAATGCCTTAATTATTCTATGAATACCAAATTGTTTCAAAATCTCAATTTTATTGCCCATATTTACAAAAGTCCAGTTCGGCCCCCCTTTTTATAGCATTAACACAAGGGCGCCTCTTGATAATTTAAAATCTGCTTACTGAAACAACAAATTGCACAAAATTGAATTTCTTGTTTACAAAGGCATAATAGGGTCAAAATGTTGAATAATTATCATTATTTTAATGAAAATGACATCTTAGTTCACAAAAATGCTGATTTTCAGTCACAATTGGTACCCTGGGCATGTATAAATGTACTCGGTAATTACAAAAGGAGACATATCTCACAGAAACAGAATTATGTTTTACAAGAACAGTAAATAACATACACAGAAAACATCAAAGTTTCTACTTACTTCACACTTTATTGAAGAAAATTCATTTTTATATGTCATTACCACCAATTTTTTATAAGTCGCATTAATATTTGAGTGGAAGTACCATTAGAAATGGTCATTTATGAAATAAAAAATGTTTTATCATCCAGTTTTCACTTTTAATCAATCAAATGGCTGTAGTACAGCACTTCTTGAGCAGTTATAGTAGAATAAAATTAAAAATGCAAAAAAAACATTTCAGTTTTTATATGTCATGTGTAACAAGTGCAATTCAACCATTTTCAAGTCAAGTCTTTACTCCAAGTATTAAAAATGTAAAAAAATCAAAACTGTTTATATTTCAGCAATTTAAGTCACCCTATTTATTTCTTATATAGTTGTGTTGAGAAAACTTTTGATAATAACAATTGCAATCCATTGGTCATCTTTTAATCCATAAAAACATTGCTAATTTTTAGGTCCATTTTAGAAAAAAAATCACACAAACTTTGGTACACCAGGACTGGTCAAACTAAAAAGAGACCTTTTCTACTTTCACTTTTATTTTGATGAAATAGTTCAAAATAAAAATATTAGAAATCTAAAAAATGGCAAAGCCTGTGGAGTTGATGATATTCTTAATGAATATCTTAAAAGCACTGTTTTGGAGCTAATACATGTATACTTAAAGATTTTTAATTTACTACTCGATACAGGTATTGTACCAGAACTTTGGTCACAAGAACTTATTGTACCTATTTATAAAATAAAATAACAATAGAGGAATTACACTAAATTCATGCTTTTTCATTCCATTTTGAATGAAAGACTTACTAAGTCTTCTGGTGAGATTGAGCTCTTATCTGAATCACAGACTAGATTTCGAAAGGGTTATTCTACTGTTGACAACATTTTTGTGTTACACTCCCTTTTAGCTATATATTTTTCAAAATGTATAACTATTTTGCACATCTGTTGACTTTAAAAAAGCATTTGACACAGTTTGGAGAGATGGTCTGTGGCTAAAAGTTCAAAAATCCAATGTAAAAGGGAAAATATTTTCAGTTATTTTCAATATGGATCAGAATATTAAGGCTTGTATTAGGCATCAAGGTAAACTCTCAGCATTTTTAACTGTGGAGTTGGTGTAAGACAAGGAGAAAACTTGTCACATTTTTTGTTCTCAATTTTATTGCATGATCTAGAAATCTTTTTGCAAGACAATGAAGTACAAAATCTAGATTTGATAGAAAGTTCATGCTTAGAAATGTAAATGTCAAAATATTTGTGATGCTTTATGCAGATGATACAATTATAATGTCAGAAACAAAGGAAGCTATGCAAAAATCATTGGATGTGTTTGCTAATTACTGTAAAGAATGGAAGTTACAAGTTAATACTGAAAAGACAAAAGTTATTGTCTTCAGTAAAATAAAGTGTAAACAACATTTTCAATTCCAAATATAAAACAAAAATATAGAAATAGGAGAGTCGTATACATATCTAGGCACGATTTTCAGTTACAACGGCAGTTTCACTATTGCAAGAAAGCGTCTAATAGATCAAGCCCAAAAAGCTCTATTTGCTCTCTATAGGAAACTAAGAAACATTCCACTGCCAATAGATTTACAGCTGAACTTATTTGATACTTTTGACATCACCGATACTTTTATATTCCTCTGAGGTCTGGGATTTTGAAAATAAGCAAACATTGAAAAGGTGCATTTTAAATTTTCTAAAAATATCCTTAAGCTGAGAAGCAGCACTCCAAATTTTATGGTTTATAGAGAGTTGGGTAGAATTCCACTTGAAATATTTGTTAAAGTAAGAATGGTTAGCTTTTGGACAAGAACTATGCAAGAAGAACAAAAACTGTCAAATATAATGCTTCGGCTTATGTTAAAATTGCTTGAAAATAATCCACCCAAATTTAGGTGGAATAACTATCATGTTAAATATATCTTGGATGATACGGGTCTTAGTTACTTATGGAACGAACACGTTAAAGTAAATATTAACTGGCTTAAGGTCGCAGTTAAACAGACGTTATGTGATCAACTCTACCAGTTTTGGTTTTTTACAAATGGACAACATATCTCGTGGTGAATTCTGCACTTAAGATTAAAATTAAGATGTCCTAACTTAAAACAACCAAATAGAAACTGGAAGGTGGTCTGGAGTCTTACGGAGTCAAATAATATGTAATATTTGTAAAAAAGGGGTGGGAGATGAATTTCACATATACTTCCAGTGAAATAATCCAACGGTTAAGTATTTAAGATCTCGTTACATCCCAGATTACTACTCAAAGCAACCGAATATGAGTAAATTTGGTGGGTTATTGTCTATCTGTAATGTTCAATTATACAAAAGAGTGTGTTTTTTTTTACGAAAAATTGCTAATATCATATGAAAATGAATGTGTTAAAATATAAATGTGAATCTGTATGTATTCACATATTTAATGATACTGACTGTTTTGTGTATTTTGTCGGTGTATTTGTCTTATTTACATGTATGTACATGTTTGTATTTGTTTTTTGTTGTCCACTTGTACACCTACTGTACTTCTAATCTTAAAGTTGAATTTATACATCATATTCAGTACAAATGTCTTACATCTATAGAACATATTTAAACAAATATTAATATTTTTATTTAATACACATCTTCAATTTAAAAATACAATGTAAATATTTTAGTGCAGTTTGATCCCTATAACGAGGTCGAACTTTCCATAACTTTAGAAAAGTATTAACACCCAATTAAAAATATATACAAATACAGCTAAATATGAAAAAGTAAAAACTTTTGTACGAATAAAATTGAAAAAAAGAACTTTATTATTAAACCTTGCCAGATAGATTTCATAGTGATTGTAACAATGAATTACACCCTAAGAAAAAGGGGGAAATAATCTTTAGGACTTTTCATGGTTCTTTATTCTTGTTCAGTTCAATCAACCCACGAACAAATAATAACTCATTTCCTCTAATTCTGATGAAAATGGTGGAACTAATAGAAAATATAAATTATCTGTAATACAATATTGCCACAATATTTAAATATATCAAACATTACTAAGTGTTTTGCATATCATTGGCATCATGATATGTTATAGAGTCAATTAGGAATAAAATGTTCCATCATGCTAAACATGTAGCCGAAAAAGAAGAACAGAAATGTGACTACAATTCTTTTTCAGCTCCCCTGTCCAATGTAAATTATAAATGCTGAACTTATTTTTTTTTCGGTTATATACATAAAAATTAAATTATTAAAGAAATAAATTCAAATAGAAATATTTCTATAGCAACAAAATTAAACAATATAAAATAAAATATATGGTAATAATGTAGAGTATAGTTAAAAAGTAATTAAGGGAACCAAAATTCTATCGGAAATCAAAAGAATGTAACAAAGACCAGACATGGAAAAAAGAAAAACACAAAAAGAACATAAAGTAACTAAAATAATATATAAAAATTAACATAAGTAAATGAATGAATATATAACAGGTGATATACCCGCTTATTGTTTATGGTTCAGTAAAATTATTGAGTGTAAAAAGAAAAATCACTTAAATGCACCGTTATTTAGGGATTTATCGATAAATAAGGTGTTGTTCTATATCGATTTTTTTAATTAAACATGAAAAAAGTGGTAAGAACTAATTTAGCAAGTTCCCTTTACAAATCTCGAAATATGCAGGCACGAGACCGCAATTAATTTTCAAGTGCATTTCAATATATACATTTGAGCAGATTTAAAAAATTCCACCGGCGCAAAATGAATAGAACTTCTCTGGCCTAAAGATATGTACAAACATGATTTTATATATAAATTGTAGAAACTTTTACCATCATTTTCTGAAATTAATACATATAATTCGGAGATGGGGTAAACATGACAAATGAACTGAGTTAAAAGTCCTAAATTTTAACCTCCTTCCACTGAACCAAATCACAACTTTAGTCAGAATTGATTAATGAAAAAAAATGCCATGTAATTTTAACCTATTTCTACCAATTAGAGGCAAAACTTCAGCATATAAGTTTCCAGTAAGAATATGAAAAAATGTGGAAGGTACCTACTACCAAAGTTGGAACTATATACAACGAAAACCAAGGGGAATTAATTGTGTTCTCGTACCTATTAGATCAATAAATGTGCTCAATTTGAATAAAAAGTGCACTCATGTCAAGATGAACCTTTTTTGACTTCAAGTACAAAGTTTCATCATTAGTTGAAAAACATATAAGTTATAGTAAATTTAGTATCAGTGGTACATTGCATGACTCGCATGTCCAATGGTCGAAGGAAATAAGGCCCCTCTAAAATGTACTTTTTTTTTAAATGCAATATTTTAGTGCTTTTTTACATTGGTTGCATCATATAATGAGTATTTGATGCAATGAAGTTCAGTTTACTCAAGTTCCAGCTGCTTTAAGGCCAAAAATTGGGTTTTTATACATGCAGCCATGGTCAATGCACTTTTAGACCATGTATAGGGGTACACATATGAAAACTCATTTTATGATGCTGACAATGACTTAAATTGATCAACTTTAAACATAAAGTGGTCTTCACATATCAAATGTACATTGAAAACAATAAGAAGTGGTTTCAAAGCTAAAACTGTCACTCCAGAACAATTTAAACCAGACCTGTACAGAGCTTGTTCAAGTGCGATTGTGTCCGATATTAAAAGTTAGCCTTTATTTGGGTTTTGAATGATGAAAGATCTGAAACAAATGTAAAATAATGTAAGGTTCTAAGCTTATCAGGTACATACGCAGACAGTCAGCTGTATTATTTCAGTTTTTCTACAAAAAAAGTTCATTTTTGAAACCTTATAGTGTATGCAGAACTCTAAAATTAGGTGTTTTTGAGACATCACAAGGTATATACATGTAGTGACTTACATTAGATGCATGAATATTAATGGAATGAATATATTAGGTTTTTTTCACATTATTTATATTATTTACTAGCAAATACAAAAGATTCAGACCAATAAAACACATATCTGTGATTTTATAGATCATAAGACAAGGCTGTGAAAACCCCTGACATTGCCATATTTCATTGACTGGGTTCATAGGGTTCATAGAAATTACACTAAATTGTCAGATTTCTGCCTAAACCTTGTTCATAAAGTATGTTTTTTGTTGATTTGATGTTCCTAGTGTATAGTTAGAGGAGAAAAACTCAAAGCTGTACAATATTTACCCCACTACAACGAGAACCAAGGCGAATTAATTGTGTTCTCGTACCTATTAGATCAATAAATGTGCTCAATTTGAAAAAAAACTGCACTCATGTCAAGATGAACCTTTTTTGACTTCAGGTAAAAGTTTCATCATGATTAGTTGAAAAATATATAAGTTATAGCAAATTATAGCAAATACAACGAAAACCAAGGTGAATTAATTGTGTTCTCGTACCTGCACTGAAATATCTATAAACGAGATCGTCCCTTTCCGGAATCGGACGACCCGAATCGGAATAACGTTGAATCTCGCGTTCAAACTCCGGAGCATTGGTCCCTTCCATGCCTGCACTACTTTTGCCATTCCAGAATAGTGGAGGAACGTCACCGGTACGGAACTGGAGCTGCCTTGGAGTTTGTCTCGCGTTATTTCGATTCAGGACGCGTCCCATTCCGGAATGGGCCATATTCCGATTTCGGCCGTAACATTTACAGTGCCGCCATGATGAAAATACGAATATTTTATTTAGCTCGAACACAGTTACAATAATGAAGAATTATGATAAATAACTTAAGTGTTTATCATATACCATGTATTGGTTAATTATAATTTGTCAAAATCATGTACTGTAGTCTAAGTAAATGAGTGCAGTTCAAATTACAGGAGATATGGTACACAAAAAACTTTCTGAAGCCTTATACGTGTACTGTATACATGTTCCATAGTCCAATACAAACATTTGTATAAAGACATGAAGAGTTGTCGTTCAGTCAATGACTGTTGATTTTCATTTAAATGAAACAGTCTATGATACAAACTTGTTGAACATGATGAGTTGTACAGTTACTTGATTATAGGGTAACACAAACAAAACCTTACAAGAATCTGTTATTTGTGTATACAGTACCCCATATTTCATTTTTGAGAACAAAAATAAATTTATGTACATGGTCAAGGAAACTCCAGTGAAACAAGTATTGCTGAATAGTTGACCATGAGCAATCAAAAACAATATTTAATGTTCCATGGTATTGTACATGTAAGTCATATGAGAACATTTCATACATAACTTTAGGTCAACTACATGAATTGTATGATTTGGAAATTAATCTAAATATTAACATGTACATTTATATGACCTTATATAAGACACAATTTTCAATTTTTTAAGAAGTTTATCGTGCTATATTTTTTTAACTTTTTTAATAGATCCATAAATACAAGATGTTAACATACATTGTATATCTGTAACTAAGGATAAGGAACTAGTTTTATCAGTCATCAGATTTCACAGTATGCTGTCATGAACATGTACAATTATACCACAGTCATGACAGTATGATTAGAGTATATCCATGTTGATTTTCAGTATCTCTTTCCATATTAAAAGAAATATGTTTTGATATTTTCCAGAAAATTTTGGATGCAGCCATCATGTTCACCTACCAATGATACAAGTTACCAGACAAGTCATACATAACAGGAAGCTCTGTTCAAATGAAGTATGATAATAGATTGTGTAGGTATTTGAGGTTCTGTATACAATATTTTTATGCCTTGTTTTTTTTTTTTAAATTAATATTGATTTCGGGTGTTCCAAAGGTAGGAACCACCTCTTTTGTTGGGAAATAATGGAAGTAATGTGGAAAAATTTAGCAAAAATGAGGAAATTAATAGCTTGGACCCCCACTTTCAAAGTCTTTTGATTGTTCACTATAAACTCTCATTAGTTAATTTATTTTAGAAATGTATTTGTATTACTTCTACATGTGTAATGTAGATAGATCTCATATGTGTTTATTGCTTAAAATGTAGCACTACGGTTCCCATGACACTTAAATGAAGGTGTAACATAGACATAATATTTTAACATAATGGGATATTTTGTTTTAAGAAAAAAACATCCAATAAGTCATATAATGTAGGGTTTACTTAAATAGAGGTCTACTTCAATACAGGAATCATGAATCACAATAACTTTGAATATGAGTATTATGTATATTTATTACTGATTTTTATACTTCCAGGTCATCCATGGCATATATATGACTGAAAAGAATTCATATATTTAGAATTTAGATGATCTTCAGTGCTGTTCAAACCTATGTTTGCACTGTAATGAAAGCTGATATGAAGCTGAAGTTTGAAAATAAATATTTTCAAAATCATATTTCTTATGCGAATGTACAAGGTTTAAATGTGTTGTGCTTCGAAAGTGAAAGTCACTTTCATACATGTATACAAAAACAGCCATGTATACTTCTTGACAGTACCATCTTGGAATACAACCTAGAATCCCTTGCACTGCAAGCTGTCACTCTATCAACTGAGCTGAAAAGTACTTCATTGTTTTCTGTAAATTAGGTTGATTATGGTCTTTTGTAAATAGTTTTACTTAATTTGTTTTTGGGCCGTTTTATAGATTGCTTAATGGTATGTGGTTTGCCCATTATTGATAACCATGTGGTGATTTCACTTGTGGAAGCTTAATCGTTACTTGCTTTGTTTTTTTGAATGACTATCTCATTGGCAAACATAAATGGTACATGTATTTAAGTTTTCTACTTATGACCAGTGAGTGCTAAATCTTTCACTGCTTCTCAAACAAGTAATTTTGTGTAACAACTATTTGGCTAAGCAACTGTTGATTCTGTGAGGTAGCACTATGAAACTGCCTCAAAATGTCATAATAGTAGAGTAGTATAAAGCAGGATCATTTCATACAGTAAAACATTCTTGTCCTGAAATGCATTGATGACAACCAATCAATGAAAAAAAAAACAAGTTCCATGGGTAAATAGAATAAAATATAAACATTCACAGACATTAAACATTTTGAAAAAGACGGATTTATTGTTGAATTTTGAGCTAATCATAATCAAGCCATGTACTTGTACCTACAATGTACATTGAATTGATCTGAATTCATGGTTTCCTTGTATAAACTCTGCAAGACTGGTAAATTGTGATTTGTTTTGTTCAAAAGTTAAGAGAGATGTTGAGGTGAGGATAATCATACCATAAGCTCATGATGCACCTGTTTAATAGGACATCTTATCCATTGATAATTATTAGACAACTGAGCTGGTTATATCTGTTCATTGATCAGAGGGGGTTGGCACCCCTCCTTTTTACCAGAAAATTAGTCATTTTCATGTGTAAAATTTACAAAACATGGAAAATAATGTCTTAGCATTACCATCACATTGGCTTGCACCCCTCCTTTTCAAAGTGTCTGGAGCCGTCCCTGTTCACCAACCTGTAAATAGCTTTCATCATATTTTGCTTTAACCGTCTAGCATGAAACAAGTTGCCTGTTTTGAAACTATTTGAACATTCTCCATAAAAGCAATAATGAAATATATATAAAAAAAAAGCAATACAGTGCTTAGGTAGCAAACCATGTTGTACTCCAGCAATGCTAGAGGTTGTCTGGCAGGCTATTTTCTGACTTGGTGTCATCCTAGGGTATAGAGGAACGGAATTCCAACTTCTAACTTGTAGAAGTAAAGGGGACGGATACAGGATTTTAGATAGGGGCACACAGTAAAAATTCTGCCGAGCGGAGCGAGGTGACACAAATTGTGAGGTTAAATTTTTGAAATATTACAGAGTGGGTGCAATGTAGATATTTTTTGTGGTAAAAGTAGCGAGAAATTTTAAGTTTCAACTTGAAACCGCCTAAATCTACACATGACAACCCATGCTTTGCAAATTGTAGGGGGCGCACGCCCGCCACTCCCCCACTTGAATACGCCTCCGAGTAACCATGTTGATTTTTATGAATGGGGGTCGGGGCTAGGATCACATTTGAAATAGAAAGGCAGGACAATGATATATGATTTTATATAAATACAAAGATGCAATAGGCGAAAAAAAGTTCTGGTTTGAATATTACATAAAAAGACCCAGGACACAAAATTTGACTGTATAGCCCCCTTTTTTCCCCTTACGTTTCAAATGGATATAAAACATTATCATTATTTACCTGGTAGGGGGGACCGGTCATTTTGAAATCATAAAATTTTCTTGACCCCCATGATATTTTCTTATCCCCCTTAAAAACATTTTTTTATAATGTAATACTCCCTCTAATAAACATGCGTATGGAGTTTTCATAAAACAACTCAAACATTATGCCAGAGCTTGCCGAAACTACGCAGAGTTTTTGTATCGCGCTAGAATTATATCAAATAAACTTCTGGAACAGGGTTGTGTTGCTACAAGATTGAAGTCATCCCTATAGAAGTTTTATGTTATGGTCGTCATCATGAAATCGTGGATCGCTACGGTGTATCCATCTGCGCCATGAAAACTGATTTGTTCAACGTGTCATGGTTTTCCTTTCCTCTTTCGCCTACCCCGGACTTGACTTTTTATGAGCAACTCGGCGGGTGTTTCTAGAAAAGCAGAGGAAGCTTACCCTACTGGCGCCCCTGGTCTATGCTCCAAGTTTTGTTGGTACATTATATCAGTTGCATTTTATGTTTTTAATTTTGCATTCAATAATTATAAATATAGTACTTAATACATGTTAAATTACTATTTTACAGATTATATATTGGAATCCTAAATATGGAGGAAAAGAAAATAAAAGTTTGGACAAATCTAAATTCACAGTTGACGAATTTAATAATGATCTTCTGGAACGCACTCTTAAACTGAAATGTAAGCAATATATATTTAAAGAAAAATGTTTTTAATGCATATGTCTGTTTTTAACTTCTACAGAAATTTGTTTTAAGAAAATTAAAAATTAAGTATGACCTAATACTTTGTATTTTTTTTTAAATTTTATTTATTTAAAATCCAATAATTATGCTTCTTAAGTGTGTATTTTTTTCTTATTTTTTGTTTCAGAAATGATTGAATTGGTGAAACAGACTTTAGTTCATTGATTTTGAATAAACCACTGTAAGTTCCTTGAAATAGGTTTGAGTTATCTCTCTTTGTTAGTAATTTCAAAATCTATGTTTTTGGAAAACTTTACATGTTGCTATAATTAGAAATGGGGATATCTGTTTATTGAAAGTAACCAATAAAATATGGTTATGTGGTTTTGAAAGGTCAAGGACTTCTATAAAGGGAGTTACATATAAATTTGGAATTTTATCGGATTTTTTTTCCTGAATTAGCTACCTGTGGTAAAGTTGTGTGTAAGGAGTGAAGGACATAAATGATACCGCGATTCGCTGTCGTAATTTCCGGCTTAAAAAAGTTATAAGTGCGGGATTTTTAAATTACAACGTGGTTCTTATGACAACACACTGATTTGGCAGAATATTTGCGTAAAAGGAAGCGAAATAATAAGGGAACGAACAAAGATTCTAGCGGAAATCTATGGCAATCCAAAGTAGACAAAAGTCAATATTTAATAATTATCTTTTTTTTAATATTACAAAATCATTCTTTTAATATTAGAAAATATTATTTTTCAGTATTAGAAATTCATTTTGTCCTTTTGAAAATCTAATATTACAATTTACTGGTTTATAAATATTGTAAAATATCACATTTTGTAATATTAGTAAATGGTTTAAATAGTATTAAAATATCACTTTGCAATATTGCAAAATCAGTCACATTTTCAAAGAATGTAATCCAGGGCAAAGACCAGACATGAAAAACAGACACACACAAAAAAGAACATAAAATAACCAAAATAATACATGCAAATGGATACACCGTTACAATCCATGAATTCATAATTACCACCATAAAACTTTTGTTGTGATGACTTTAATCTTGTAGCAACATAACCACACCGTATTACCGATTTGTGTATATATTTTTTTTAAACTCGAAGGATACAATATATTTTATTATTTTACTCGTATACTTCGTACAGTCAAACATTGTACGTGTGGCTGATATAGAGAACTATATGCATGACCAAACACAAAGGATGTATCACTTATAGCTTTCATACCATATTTTTGCGGGAAAATACGTTTGTTTATTTCAACATGCCGTGCGCGAAAATACGTTTGTTTATTTCAACATGTATATAAAATCCTATCCCTGTTTCAATTTCTGCAAACTAGCGCCACAAACTAAAAATTTAATGCATTTACTGTCGATACATTCGATGCAAATTGCTAAATGTTGAGGGATATCAATGAAACTAACCTTGATTTTAGGGTACCCGTCGTTTCACATGATACATCCAAACCCGAAGATTGATACATGTACGTTCAAGAGGGACGTTTCTTTGAATGTTTGAAGGTCTTTCGTCTATAATACATATATAAAACTGTATATCCGGCCGGGTTAGTAAGACAATGCAATTAGTGGCGAATCAGGATTTTTGTTACCGTCCAAAAGTATTATTTTGATTCAGAAATTAAAATTAGACCATATACACGACATTTGCGTTATCCACATTTATTGATGTTTTTACATTCAAATGGGTGGATGCTTCTGTAACGGGAGAGCATGATTTGACTCACAAAATTATACTCCACCACCGAGGATCGACTCCTAGACCGCTCGGTGACATAGATTCAGGAGCGATAATTGTGCTTTAATTAATTCTAAAACAGTTGGTCCTTGGTCGGGATCGTATCTTCATCGGAATTGAACTTGCCCTTATCATTACTTTTTTGAGCCACGGGTTCGGATGTATCATGATAATAGACGGGTATCTCTAAATTGAGGGTAAATTCATTTGATATTACTAAGCACTTTGCACTTTGTTTGTTATATAGCAGCTTGTTCAAAATGAACAATATAATCTTTCCAGTCAACCGATTTCCGGTTCTTCTTCTCGTCTGACGATGGGCGTATTAACTCTAAATCTATCGGCACGTAAATTTGGTGCGTGCTACTCGAGTTAAATCCAATATCTCTACTTCAAATGGAATCATGATAATTTTGACCAAACCTAAAACTGTCATCTGATATGTTTTGTCTTGAGGAATAATTTTCAGAATTGCTTTGCAATGGATTGTTTAAACTGTATTCCTGATTTGATCTATATCTATTCGTATTGTAGCGGCTAGGGGTGCTACTAGTTATTATATATATATAGCTATATTTTATAGCCTAGCTGGCTGAGTGGTCTAGGGCGCTGGACTTAGTGCAGGCGGTGTTGCCATAGATGTCACAGCGGTACGAGTTCGAGTCCAGTGGAGGGAACGACAATAATTTGCTTCGATATATATATATATATATATATATATGAGACTGAAATGCAGACACTCACTATATTGGGGTTATTGGCATTGGATTTACAGTAACTGAGATCTAGTGAAATTCATAATTTTATTTTGTAATAACAATGGTTTGTATATAGATAAACAAATCTATACTAACAACATATCATGAGTATTCACTCATTCACCTTTATCATATTATATTTAGTACATGTGGCAAGAATCCATTGTAGTACCAAAATATATCTTCAATACTTAAAGATTTAAAGATAGGACAATGAATAATCATAGGTTCCTTACCCATGAAATTACAATTAAATTAAGAATATGCATGGGAAAATATCTGAGTTGAGTCCTGCTAAAAAAAATATTAATTTAGAAAAAAAAAATTGATTTGGTAAGAGTTGTCAGAAAACCTTATTCTGACTATAATATAATTTAAATGGCTGGTTTATCACCAATTCATTTAACCAATAGTACTTCTCAACTCCTCGTTGAGGTTGTACAATGAAAAGTTTATTTGTACAAATATTGTCCTCCAATATAAGTACATTTTTAAAATAGTTTCTTGCCTCAAGAAAACTCCCTTAAATCCAAATATCTCCTGTTTATTCCTATTTAAAAATATACTGATGATTGGCAAAGTTCTATGCAATTGATATTTAATTAACTTAAGCTTAGCCTGCGAAAGTTCAGAATTTTAATATAATGATAATAAACCAAATTTTCTAATTTACCATTATCCTTGACTTTTCCTTTAAAAAATTAACAAAAAATATATTTGAAGTAAAAATAAGTACTCATTCTTTAAAAATATAGCTCTCTAAAAAAATACTAACGTTTACAGCCAAAAGTTTCAGCAAGACTAATTTTTTAGCGTAATTACGTCACTTGTTGGAAGACGTGCGTTGTTGGAAAAACGTTCACTTCCAACAAGTTCACAAATATTTTAATAAGAATTTATAAAATTACAATAATATTCTAATTGTACATTAGTTTAACAATAAAAGCATTCTATGGTGCAAAACATATTTGTTTTATATTTTAATCTTAAAGTACAAGTCTACTATGTGTAACATACATTGCGCAACCGGAAGTGTAACTTGAAAACGAAAGTACAACGAGTTTTCAGAACCGGTGAACAAAAATGACAAATATCACCAATAAGTGTGAGTAAAATCAGCGAAATACATGATAATTTGTTCCTAAATACTATGTGTATGAACGTTATTACTGTAAAAAGACTTGACAACTCTCGAATCAGTTTTTATTTTAAAAATTGACTCTTCTGAGATTGCGTGATTCTAATGTGGCGCAGTGCGCATGTCACCCGGTTTATTCATAAGACCAGAAGATGCTAGTATTTACTATGTACGTTCCCTATTTCCATGATTTAACGGGAAAACATATCGAGATTCGTATGACAACTTATTCAAAGAAAGCAACAAAAACTACAGAGTTTGATTTTTACAAAACTATAACAACTATGCGTAAAAGCCGTTCAACAATGGATCATTCAACTGTAAAAGGACTAAACACATGGTGACCACGTGGTTTGCAGCAGACGAACAAGTGGACACAAGTGGTATCTACTTCAATATTTGTGACTTGTGATAATTATATTTTATAATACTTTCTACATTGCAAATCTTGTAAAATTTGATATGGCAAATATGAATAAAAATGAAAATACATTCATGTCATGTACAAATGTAGTGAAGTAAAGATTTTAGATCTGTCCATTTACTGAAACAGTGTTGCACATCACTATGGCAAATTATGATTGGATATATCATTCGTGTACATACTCATAGATTACATACATAAATAAACATGCATATTCATAAAATATTAGCCTTCATTTCTTCAACCCATTGAATATTCAAATACACATGGTAAAAAAAACAACACGTCTATCTATATTATATATGGCCTATGGTTATCAGTATAAATATTTCAAATTCAACAATGTAAAAAGTTTGTGTAAATGTTTCAAAAATATAATGACGGATCTAAATTAGCTAAGTAAGCTTTATATTTTACTTTTTACTTCATTTTAAAGTCAGAATTTAGTTTGAAATTAGCAAAGTTTAAATCAAATTATTTAAGTTTTCAAACTAACATTTTGATGGCGTTTCCCCTGATATGAATCAGGATTCCAAAAGTTAGTAAGGAAATAGAAGGATTTATACAAATCCTATGATCTATTAAACATACTTTGTAAAGCAAATTCCAAGACAATGTGTAAATTACACATTTAGTCAATATGTAAATCTTATATCAAACTTGTTTTGGTAAAGAAGTAAAATTGGCTCTTCAAAATTTTATTCTAAAAAGACAATCATTTAAAATGAACAATACCTACAAGTAATTGTTAAAAGGACTATCAAATCCGCTAAACAGTATTGAAAAATATATCTGCAAAACAAGAGTAAAATTCACTTCACCTGGCTATGTGTATTAAGGGGAGATAATAATGAAAAATTAGCCAAAACCGTCACAATTATTTTAAAATTATGATTTTGTGGTAAAAGTGTTTGCCGCATTCATCATACTTTTTGGCAAATGAAAAATGAAGTAGTGAACGGCACCCATTAGCACTTTTTTCTGAAGCGATAAAATTGAGTTTTATATTTAATAATAATTGAGTTTAAGCATTATTTTATTGCAATTCACATAAATTTGTCATTTTTACAATTATTCATATCAGTTATCTCCCTTTTATAAAGTCTTGTTCATATAATACACATAACTCATCTTATTTTAAATTGCAATATAAGATATATATATTTGTACTGAATATTCAATACAAACATTTTACTGTTTGTGTGTTAGTATTTTCTGTAGATTTTCAAACTCCAATTTCATCATGAAAGAAGGGGGTGGTAACCAAAGCTAAGTTTCAATTATCTGTCCATCCTATATGAAAGTTTGTTGATTATACAAAATACCACTACAATAAATGCAAATTACAGTGTGACCAAGCTCGGGAAGATAATTTTCCAAATAATTTGCCTTAAAAAAATAAAATAAATAACAATTATTGAATACACATAAAAGTAAATTATTAGAAAAAAATAAACAGTTTATTCTGGATGTTGTCTTCTCCCTAAAATGTGAACTATTAAATACTATTTTATAATACAAACCTATACATTGTTCATGTAATACACATTTCATTAATATGATTTATCTTTTGCAGTATGTTTGTACTTTCTGTTTGAAAGAACAGTTAGACCTACCTGCTGCATACGAATACAAAGTTAAGGGGCGTGGGGCGGATCTATACAATTTGAAAATGTTGGAAGCAAGCTTTGGTTCCTCAGAAAATGGGATGATGCTAGGACATGATTTAATTTGTATAGTAAAAAAGAGGGGTACTAACCCCTTGCACACCCCAGGTCCGCCACTGAATTAGTTAACTCTATTAAATGATATAGATTGATATATATGTAGATGCATATTGAAAACAAAATCTTATTTGGATGCTTGTTACGATGTACTTTCTTGTAGTAACCTAACTATTAGGAAAGGGTTGTATTTTATTAATTCAGCAGGATCGTACGAACGAAACGTTCATATTCTGTGATTTTACAGAAAATGGCTGGAAGTGGTCTTTTTAAAAGATTTTGGATGGAATTTCCAAAAGGTGATGATGTTAATGCAGGAGTTCTCCAAGATAAAAAAAATCGCTGAGGAACTTCACGATGCCTGCACACATCCAGGAGACTGCAATTGCAGTACATGTGGGGAGAAGGCAAGCATAATTGCTGCTGTTGATGATGATGATTCTTTTATTTAGATTTTGTAGAAACATCATCAAATGAGTCTTCATCAGAAAACAGTCGGCTGATTGACGTCATAGGGCTTTCATCTGGTGATGACACTCTATCTGATTCTGACACAAAGGTACTTTTAAAACATTCTGCACATATTCACCTTTTCCATTTGAAATCTCATACAGTTATTATGATAATATTATACATATGGTATAGATTGTTCAGCAAACTATTCAGGAATTATAAAAGAAACATGAAATAGTTGTAATAACGTTTGTCCCAACAGTTCAGGGTTTTAAGGACTTTACACATCTTCAGAGGTATGAAGCTGCACTTTGTGTTACCGCATGAATACTGTAGCACCTGCATGTAACATTGTTTTTAAGGAGGATTGTAAATATTTTGATGATTACATAAACATTGTATATACACATTGATAAATATGTGATTATCTAATATGTATTGATAAATTCTTCTTTTATCAATACATTAATAAGCTTCATGATAAAGCGAAAGAATTGCATGTAGTTTTGTTCACAAGTCATAACTTATTGATGTCAAAGTAGCTATCCTTTAAATCTACATCACTTCATTTCATGAAAATGATAGATTATGTAAGAAATAGGATTGATGACTCTGAATTTTAACAAAATAGGTCCAAAGGTAGCTACTTGGACTGTGTGGTTGTAGTGTTGTGCATTTAGGTTATTTGCTTCTTTATTACATACATTTATTATAAAAAAATATCAGCTTGGTCGTTGTGTTTTAAAACTGCCTTTATTTTCATACTCTTTACTAATATTAACTCTTTATGTCTGTGTTGCTTTTTAACATAGAATTGCTTATGCTTTGTTGTCTTGTGATGTAAATGTTATATGCTTTTAATGCTTTTTATGCATCTAATGATTATTTCATATTTTCCTGTTGTTGTGGTATAATTATATTTGATGTTACTTGCTTTGTTATTGTTATGCTACCAAAACATTTAATCATATTATCAATTTCAGGTTGTCTACTGGAATATGGGAGAAAAATGAAAAAGAACATAGCAAATTAGAAAAATACAATATGACAATTGAAGAGTTGAAGGAAGATTTGGAAGAAGGAACATTAAAATTACTGTAAGAATGAGTTTATTGATTAATTTATAAATCATTAGTGTGTTTGCTGTATATCAGAGTAGAAAAATGTTTATCTTATTTGGCTGCATGTAGGGTACATATTTAAGCATTTTTTATATTTTTTATTTGATGCAGATATATTTTTATGGCAAAATTATAGAACAAAAATAGAAATTATTGCAAAACGATAAATAAATGCAATCACACATCAACAACACACACATATATATGTATGTGTTATATCTTATCATGGCGGAAAAATGTTAAGTCAGATGTAACTTGTTTGTAATTTGTGTCAGGAGTTAAATACAGACTATAAAACCCTTGTTGAATAATATATTAATACGAACATTAATTTATAAAAGTTCATTTACATTTCCATTTAATATCTTTTTGTGTATTTTCAGAGCCTGAATTTGAAATGGACTATAATTTGCTGAACTGTATTTTAAGTTGGTTTTTAAACTGGAGTTATGCCTCTTTGGCAATATTTTCCAAGTTGACATTTCTGAATTCACTGCTGTGGACCTATATTTAGACTTTAGTTTCAATTTATTTATACTGTCCAATGGTTACCTGTGCAGGAGAAGTTGTAGGTGAAGGCCATGTAAATTGAATTAAACAAAGAGGACTTCCGAGTAGATTGATTTTTTCCCTGAAGTCCCTACCAAGAGAGAACGACAAAGTGAAAGTAGAATGGGGCTCAAAACGTCACTTCCTTAACAAAATTATGCCAAATATGGTGCCCTTAGTAAGGTGAATTTTGTCTTTTTGTTTTATACATCAAATACTTAAGTGTGATCAAGAAATATTCCTCAGACAGTAAGCTTTCAGATGATACCAAACGTTCTTCCATAGGTTAGTTCTCAACAAAAATATTACTTCTCAATTTGGAACTATTTTCTATATACTATATACTACTTTCTGTGTATGTACAGGCGACTAGTTCCCTATATAATGGTATTATACCTTATGCACCAAACTCCGGAGCATTGGTCTCTTCCATGCCTGCACTACTTTTGGGTGCACTATACAGTTACATTAAGGCGCACTGTTTCGCACACCAAGTTACCCCGCTCAAACGCTGTAAAACTTAAAATTAAAAGTTGAAATTTGGTGGATATATTGTTTAAATATAGATAAGTATTTATACATAGACAGATGTAATATATGTTGGTAAACAGGTGTAATTTAAATGAAAAATGATATCCGGAACATTTCAGTTCCCTGCCGTATTAGGTTCTCTCCTCAGCATCAGATGACTGATTTTCAAAATACCTTATTTCGCACGAACTTTTGGGACTAAAATTGTGAGAGAATGAATCGAAAAGGGTCTTTGTCTTTGACAAATGTAATAGTTACTAAATAAATTTGAGTCAAACAGTAGTTTCTCACAAACTGTTTTCTAAAAAATCCATCAGGCTTGGGCAAATTTTGACAGTGATAAATGAAAATTTGTAATCAACACAAAGTTTGGGTTAATTTAAAACATCAAGTGGGTTCTACGAAAATACAAAACTCACTGTATGCGAGTTCACATAACACTGTACATGCATTGTTTATTTACTGCGAAATGGCTAAGTTTGATGTGAACCATATTTTAATCATGTGCTCAGAACAACAAGAGGCTCTCAAACCATGCCCTATTAACTAAATAAGTAACGTTATCATGCTTTGCTATCATGTTTGACAAAAACATTGTCGAAAAAGAGCATATATTTGATGAATGCTGTAAGTTCAAAATAGTACCTAAGGCACTGTTATTTAATGTTGAAATTTTGGGCGGGATTCTCCCTTTGCCCTGTTACTCCACTGGGTCTAAGTGGACATAAGCCAAGTATACATTTGCCGAAAAAGAACATGAATTGAAGTTAAACCATGGCTATCCAACATTTTCATCAATATCATAGTGAGATAACTCTCTTTTTCCTATCATTTTTGTGTGTGTGTGTGTGTGTGTGTGTGTGTTAATTTTAAGTCGTATTTCTGTATCTGGCAGATCTAAGATGTATACGATATACAATTGTCTTTAATATTCAATTAAGTATGTGCCCACTTTGTCAAATACGTAGATTTTTTTTCTAAGAATAAATCTTTTTTTTCAAGCGAGCGTTCGATTAAACGCACGAAAGAAGCGTTCGTTTATTTTTTACTTGGATTATTCCCTTGATCTTACTTTTATTTTATTTTATTTTTTTTGCTATTATTAATCTTTATATTTTCATTGATTTAATTTTCTATTCTTTCTTTCGTCATTATTTGTTAATATTATTTTTCATCGTTCGTCTATCGTGCGTTTAAACGCACGCTAGGAGCCTGTGTTTATAGTGTGTTTAAACGCACGATAGGGGCGTTCGTTTAAATGCACTGTAGAAACGTTCGAACAAGAAGACACTGATTCTTTGTCAGAGTGGTTAATGGCCGCGAGGTCCTTAATTTTGAACCGGATGAAAGCTTTAAGTAGGTCAATGAGTGTCAATCCTTCATCAGTTTTCAAAGACCCCGATTTAGCAAAAACATTGTCTACTATACATGACAAATATGTTGTCGTACCAGCAGACAAGGCCCAAACAACATCGTTTCTGTCTGCAAAACGTTTTACATTCAATGTTTATATCAGAGGTAGACGTAGAAAATAATAGCAATGATAAAACCTATACTGCTACCACACTCTCCAAAGAAGAGATTGTTAAAAACCATAAATCTGTGCTGTGCTATCCTCTTTTGGTCTCTCTACCAAGGACGACGATTCTGATTCATAGCTGGATCTCCAAAATATACCATCAAAACTCTTTTAAACCTTCTAACTTTTATACTCACAACTGTCAAAGAGGGTCTGCAGTCCTATACACTTGTTACTCCCGTAGGGGTATCAATTCAATGTGGATCCTAAAAAATTCGAAAGATCTTTTGGAGACCATCAGTTCAAGGTTATTATCCGAATATAATAGCGTTAAAACCTATGATTTTTCAACACTGTATACTTCTATTCTCCATACTCAGTTAAAATTCCGACTTAAAGAGTATTCAAGGGAACCAAGGTTATAGCGGTTATCAAAAGAATGTAATCCAGGGACAAAGACCAGACATGGAAAACAGATATTCACAACAAAGAACATAAAGTAACTAAAATCATACATACAAAGTAACAAAAGTAAATGAGCAACTCGGACTCCACTAAAAACTGGGAGCATGGACCAGGTGCACCGATATGGTAAGCGTCCTCTGCTTTCCTAGAAACAACCGCCGAGTTGCTCATAAAAAGTCAAGTCCGGGGTAGACAAACTAGGAAAGGAAAACCATGACCCGTTGAATACATCAGTTTTCATGGTGCTGATGGATACACCATAACGATCCACGAGTTCATGATAACGACCATAAATCTTCTGTAGTGATTATACATTATACATCGTTGTTTTTCCAAAAAAAAAGATGATACACCTAGGTACAGATATATAGTTCTTGGTAGAGATTCCTCATACCTTGTGAAAAATAATTCCAAATCACCTTCCAAATATACAGAGGGAGATTTTTACAAAAAGCTTGAATTTTTAATCGACAATATATTTGTCCATTGTGATGAACGTGTTTTACAACAAACGGTCGGCATTCCAATGGGAATAAATTGTGATCCTTTACTTGCTGACATATTCCTTCACTCTTATTAAGCTGACTTTATAACTGATCTGATCCGAAAGAAAGAATATCGTTTGGCTAGATCCTTCAATCTCAGTTTCCGCTATATATATGACGTATTATCTTTAAACAATCCTAATTTCGTGAATGTTATACATCGCATCTACCCCCAAAAGAACTTGTGATAAAGGATACTATAAACACTGTGAAGTCAGCCTCATATCTTGACCTATACTTAGAAATCGATGGTAAAGGAAAACTATTCACCAAACTTTACGACAAACGTGATGATTTTTCATTCAGAATTGTCAACTTTCCTTTCATCTGTGGCAATATCCATTCAGCACCTGCATATGGAGTGTTCATATTACAACTCATGCGTTATGCCAGAGCTTGCCAAATCTCTAACAAATAGGCTTCTGGAACAAGGTTATGTTGCTTCAAAATTGAAGTCATCACTACAGAAGTTTTATGGTCGTTATCATGAACTCGTGGATCGTTATGGTGTATCCATCAGCACCATGAAAACTGATTTATTCAACGGGTCATAGTTTCCCTTTCCTCGTTTGTCTACCCCGGACTTGACTTTTTATGAGTAACTCGGCGGTGGTTCTAGAACAGCAGAGGACGCTTACCCTACCGGTGCACCTGGTGCATGCTCCCAATGTTTAGTAGAGTCCGAGTTGCTTATTTGCTTTTGTTACTTTGTATGTATGATCTTAGTTACTTCACTTTCTTCGTTGTGTATGTCTGTTTTCCATGTCTGGTCTTTGTCCCGGGGTTATATTCTTTTGACTACTGCTAAAACCTTGGTTTTCTTGAGTATTCCTTCATTGTTACCTAAAATATCAAACAAAGGAAAATTATAATTTAATTTATATTACAATGTGACCTGGATTTAGTGAAGGGGTCAAGGACAAATAAATAGCACTATATATATATGGTTTGTCAACACTAAACACTAGAAAAAAGTTTGATCTTCTTAGGAAAAAAGCCTCAAAATGGTCTGTTATTAACATTTCCTTGTCTTCCACTGAGAAACTGCAAAAAAAACTATATGAGACCTATCTCTGAGGCCTCTCAATAGAGTAAATAAAAATGTGAAACCTTTCAAAATTCTCAAAAAAGTGATCTTTACATATCAAAACCAACTTTGAAAAACAAAATCAATAAAGCCCTGACATGCATGTCATTTTAGAAAAAAATCAATTCCCCCTAGCATCACATTATAAGTCTATATATCATCATCCATGATATGCAACAACAGTTTACAAATGCATGTAACACATTGACTTAAAAAAAATAAATCCAAGACATAGCATGCTTTCGTTATGACATTTTAATGAATGATAAATGGTAGAGTGTATATTTTCCTGATTAATTTTAGTACAGAACTAAATATTTAAAACGATATAAAGTGTTTAAAATCAAATTATGTACATGTACACTTCAGAATATTCACATGTACTCATGAAATTTTGGGTAATCAGAAGAAAAGTGTTGCGCAAACTATAATTTTTGATGAAAATTGAATCAAAACGTTTAAGAGTTTTGACTATTTTAGGATATTCTGAGATTTTGTTTTGATAGTTTAATAAATGTAGTTTCTATGAATTGCTACTAAAGTTCCCACTCGTATGGATTTTATTTACTTTTACTATTATTATTTGTATTAAATAAGCAACTCGGACTCCACTGTAAAGATGATAAACCATCTATGCAGCGGAAACTAAGATAAAAGGATCGGACTAAACAATGTTCCTTTCTTTGAATCATATCAGCTACAAAGTCATTCTAAAAAGTGAATGAATAGGTCAGCGATTGGAGGAGCACAATTTGTTCCTATTGGAATACTGACCGTTTGTTGAAAAACGCGTTCATCACACTGGACAAATATGTTGTCGATCAAAACTTCCAGCATTTATAAAACATCTCAAAAACTCACAAAAAGACAAGGTGAGAAAAGTAACAAAAATGTCTACAAACTGTAAGAACTGCATGGTATTTGGAATGTTTAATTGTACTATATGAGGTAAAGGATTATTTTTACACTGCATGGGATTTGCAAAATGTGTCCTTTGAAAGATCGTAGCTATTTGGACATGTGTTAAATATTGTTGTCTAAAACATCTGTAAGTTATCTAGAAGCGAAACACCTAGATTCAAGTAAGTAGTACTTTACAAAAAAATCACCATACTTTGCAAAAACCCCAAATTCAAATTCGTAAATACCGATGAACATGTCAATTGTCAAAATGTTTGTACGATGAGGACGTGTTTAACAAAAGACAATCGATACCAATGCTAACAGGTTGCCCTCCACCACTCGCTGACCTGTTCTTTCTCTACAATGATGGTGACCTTATATCTGATCTTATCCAAAAGCAGGAACATCGTTTAGCCAAATACTTTGATTTTCGTTTCTGATATGATGATGACAGTTTGTCTTTAAATAATTACATCTACATTTACCCAATTAACTTATATAAACTTACTACAGACAGCTATGAACTCAGTCTACTCATACTTTTATCTACTCTTGAAGATCATAGAAAGGAGAAGCACATGACTTAGTATACGACAAACGCAGGTTTCTTATTCCATGTCGTCAACATTCCTTTTATCTGTGGCAACCTTCCTTCAGCATCTGCGTATGGAGTTTTTTATATAATGTATAATAATGTTACGCCCTCACGGGTATGTAGGTATATTTCAAGCGCAAGTGTATAGGAAAGTGGTATTTCACTGGTAGCGTGGCCTTTGAAGGTATTACCATACACTTATTTTTAATACACAAC
Source organism: Perna viridis (assembly GCA_037379345.1). Lineage (NCBI taxonomy): Eukaryota > Metazoa > Mollusca > Bivalvia > Mytilida > Mytilidae > Perna > Perna viridis. The sequence goes on from CM074515.1 coordinate 29,347,931, forward strand.
TCAACAAAAATTCAACTTATAAATAACATTTATTAACCTCTCAGGAGCCAATAATTTAATACATACAATATATAATGTTAAAACTCTACCACTGAACGCTAAAGTATAAACGGAGGTCCCTCCTTAATATGATACGGGCTGCTAAGTTCTATAGGTTATGTCAAGGTCAGGGCGTAGTAAAAATATTTACTACTAAAAATACAGGGGCATACCACGGGTGTTGTTCTCCTGGCGAGCTGGTAGCGCTCAGTGGTCAAAATCGACCTGAATAGTATTAACTGCTCTCAGAATAATTTTGCCAGGATTGATTTTAGGACGCCGGCCCACAGTTTATATATAACTGCCCCAATTGTAGGAATTTTTGGCCCACTTTAAGGACTGTTGGGATTCGGTTAATATCATTGGTTTATCCTCGAGGGCCTTTAAACGGTGTGATTGGTTAAGAAATCTTTGCATTCCCACAGAAGTCTATATTCTCCTACAAACATTGTTGACCTCGAGAGGAAAAATATAATAACGGGATGGAAAAATAGGAAGACGGGACCTACTATAGCTTATAATTCGGGAAAATCAGCCCATAACAATTATATCCCTTAGCAGAATATATGAATATCAATGACAGTGAGAAATATGAATAAGTAGACGAAATAAAGCTGGGGACTGGTCGACAGCCTGGGACTGAATGGACACGAGGGATGAAACAATGAAAACGAACTCTGTCTTTACCCTTAGAAAACAATCCCATGATAATCCCAATACAATAATACAAATACAATCATATAACTATGTTTAAATTGTCCATATCGCGCATGAATTCACTCAGACGGACACGAACAAACAAGAAAAAGGAACCTGAGTGACACTCAAAAATATATCTTCATTATAAACCTACTGACCTAAACCCTATTTTGTAACAATACATTATGTCATGGGTTACCGGCACTTTTTTACCATGCTAGACTCCTTGCAATTAGGCTTCTGGAACAGGGTCATGTTGCTACAAGTTCTGTGTTATTTTGGTTATTTCACGCCTTTAATGCGTGTGCTTATTTTCGGTATTGTCGGTATTACGGGATCCTATTCAATGTTCATATTGGATATCGTTTGTATCCTAGATCTCGTGATGTTCCTTTCAGATGATTAAATGATTCTTTTCATAATGTCGTGCAAATGTGTATGACTTACAAACGTGCCCGTTTCCACAAATATGTCCGATTTCACAAACGTGTCCGATGATAAGTCACCACAAACGTTGACTTCAATGTCGTGATAAATAAACAATGTCGGTTTCCAGGCAGGCGCCGGATAATAGTGTTCACGACGTTCACAACGTCTTGTTTCTAGTTTTCACGAGATCTACCAAATGCAGAAGACATTGGAACGGGGTTGGCGGAGCCTCGCATTTCCTACCCGTTCCGTCGCCTCATCACATATCTTCAATAATTTTCGACAATGTATCTATATTGTATATGTATTTAATGTGTCAAAAACTAATATTGTGTCAACAATTGCCCATGTTTCAACGTGCTGTGGTCGTATTATGCTGCGCTACGGGAGGTTCTTTAACTATTTCAGAAATGTGTTCTATGGACAAATTTAAACAGGATAAGCCAACAGAAAACATAAACGATTATAAAGGACTGATATTGTTGTCTCCGAGACTTCAGTTTTACACTTAACACTTGCATGTACTTGTGAATACAAGTGAATGATTAAAAATTAAGCGCTTGATTTTGTTTCAATTAACAAATACCTGATGGATTTATCGATTTTTTTAACAATAGCAATCTTACAGAGTATTCTTTGATACAAAATATATTTTAAACACGAACACTCTAACCCATATACTGCTATTTTTTAGCTCACCTAGCCAAAGGCTATTGAGCTATTGCCATCACTTGGAGTCCGTCGTCGTCGTCGTCCGTCGTCGTCGTTAACAATTGTTCAAAACTCTTTTCCTCTGAAACTACTTGAATGATTAGAACCAAACTTGGTATAAATGTTTCTTCGGGTATCCTGCATAGAACTTATGTGGGAATTTTTTATTTGTCGAAAACATGGCCGCCGTTACTAAAAATAGAACGTAGAGGTCAGACAGTAGTTTTCACATATATCTCCAAAACCGTTAGGTTTAGCTAAATTCTGACGTGGAGTAAAAGTGTTCAGCATGATCAGATCTATCTCTGGTCAAATTTTGATTTTGATCTGTTAAGCCAGGTTGGAATTATTGCTCTTTTTCAACGATTTTTGTTATTTTTAATGTTATTTCTTTCAAAAATCTTCTCCTCTGACACTACTTGACCAATTGAAACCAAATTTGGTATGAATGTTTCTTGGAATATCCTGCATAGAACTGATGTGGGGATTTTTGATTCATCGAAAAACATGAACAGCGTTACTAGAAGTAGAACGGAGGGGTCAGACAGTAGATTTTCACATATATCTCCAAAACCGTTAAATTTAGCTAAATTTTGATTAGGTAAAAATGTTCAGCATAATGAGATCTATCTCTGGTCAAATTTTGGTTTTAATCTCTTAAGCCATGTTGGATTTATTGCCCTTTTTCAATGATTTTTGCTATTTTTAATGTTTTTTCTTTCAAAAATCTTCTCCTCTAACACTACTTGTCCAATTGAAACCAAACTTGGTATGAATGTTCCTTGTGATATCCTGCATAGAATTGTGGGATTTTTGATCCATCAAAAACATGGCCGCCGTTACTAAAAATAGAACATAGGGGTCAGACAGTATATATCTCAAAACCGTTAGGTTTAGCCAAACTCTTTCAATTGCTGAAATGATCCTTATTATAAGGCCTTCGAAGGTCTTCAGGGATCAAAGTTGTCAGGCGACTCCTTGTAAGAGTTATTGCACTTGAAAGACAAACTTTAACCAGGTGAGCAGTTCAGCCTCCTGGGAGCCTTTTGTTTACTTGACAATGTGACAGTGATCCTTGTTAAAGTAAGTTAAAGCAGGGATTTTCCAGTAGTGAAAATGGAAAGGTTTATAAACGAGATCATCCAAACTCAATTATTTCCCAAAATAATGCATATAGATGATGACAAAAGGACATGCCAACAAAATGATATTGATTAAATTACTCTCTACAATAATGTGACCTATTTATCTGTCTCACGTTTCCTTGTTTTGCTTCGATATTTTAGAATAATTGAAATTGGAAGTGTTTATAACAGAATCAATTTCAAATAAAATACAAAAAAATGTTTCCTTTTAACAAAATTCCTTTTTCCTGTAATACTTCACACAGCTATACTCATTTGCTTAATATGGTATACATGTAATATAGTCGTATAGTTCTATACACTAACAGGACTTGAGAGAAGTGAACTTATAAAACGTTCTTGCTGTTGCCTTTACTTGTATACATTTTCCTGCGGAATTCTATTTTCGATAATTAAGATAGAATACAGCGATTGAACACTTCCAAAGTAGGGTTGGATTAAATTATCTATTCGCCTGCAACAGGAGAATTTCTAACCTATTAACATCAAGTCAGTCTAAATATCAAAGAAGAGAGAAAGCTTTTGATTGCTTACAACTCATAAAATATTAAAAGGTAAGAATACATTCGAGTCAATGTCACAAGAATATCAGGAAGCTGCTAAGAAGAGGACGAAAAAGTCAAAGAAATATGTAACGATAATCAATTTAAGGAAACGACTTTTAGTAGCTTTTATCATTTTTCAAGTTATTTCTCGTTGAATATATGTTTACGAAGCCAAATATGCATACTCGATGATGTGAAATAATTCTCTGTTTGACTCGGTTATGTAAGTGTATTCCATATCTGCGATAGATAGAAAATGATGCAGTTAGACTTTTGGAACAAATTTTTATCGTCGTCATCAGGAACTCGTGGATCGTTACGGTATATCAATGGAGTCCGAGTCGCTCATTTACTTTCGTTACTTTGTATGTATTATTTAAGTAACTTCATGTTCTTTGTTGTGTTTGTCTGTTTTCCATGTCTGGTCTTTGTCCCTGCCTGAAATTCTTTTGATTTCCACTAGAATATTGGTTCCCTTTGTGATTCTTTCGATATGCGAGCTTCTAACAAGTAGGCTTCTGGAACAGGGATATGTTTCTATAAGAGTGAAGACATTACTACAGAAGCTTTATGGTCATCATCATGAACTCGTGGATCGTTACGGTGTATCCATCTTCGCCATGAAAACTGATTTATTCAACGTATCATGGTTTTCCTTTCCTCTTTCGTCAACCGCGGACTTGACTTTTTATGAGCATCTTGGCGGATGTTTCTAGAAGTGCAGAGAACGCTTAACCTACCGGGACGACAATGTCAAATCATTATATGGCTGCAAATTGTTCTAAGTCCATTAAAAACACGATTAATCAAATTTTATTAAAATTGTCGGAAAAGTTACCAAATTATTATGTGCAGTTAAAACTTTCAGATTTGGTTTTCATTGTATTCTTAGTTTGGTGTCACATTTATTGCATTCCAAAATTTAAATAAAAACAAGAATTAACCCCTACCTATCGACCCTTTAAAATTTTAGAATAATGATCGGAAACATATCATTATTTTTCTTCGACCTTCGACATGAAAACACGTGATCATGCATTTGATACATGAACGTGCTCACATGACAACTTATTTCCCCGAACACACTATGACCCACATTCACGGATATGGCTAACCCCAGGGACTGTATAAACGCTTCGATACTTTAAATCGTCCATGAGGGACTCCAAATGATAGACATGGGCGTTAAGAAACCGTCATTTATTACAAATACTTCATATTAATGCATATCGAGTCTTACAGTATTGAATATGTGTGTTAGCACGAAAACGATAATTAAATCAAGTAACGGAACAGTCAGTTATTGGTCAGCGTCACTCATACGGCGAAATTGATTAACTAACACTGTTTTACGAAAGACATTAGATGATTTTTATGGTTAATATCCAGAAATACAGTCAAATTATCTGCTAGAAACAACAATATCCGAGCTTTAAAATGCACGAAATAAAGGGTGTATCGGATATACGGAAAGTGCTATATTTTTCAACTTTGTTGTTAAAGTGTTATTTAACGAAGTAGAAGATGATAATGTTTATTTGTTTAAGACCTGATACTGATTAACAAAGATACAGAATATAGACCTGCTGCCACTACCGAGAGTTAAAACCTGTAAACATCATACAAATGTACCCATTGTTCAACCTTATTTTTTTTATTGGTAAGTTAAACTTGAAAAGTATATTTTCCTTTCAAAATGATGATCAAACAATGATGTATTTATTTCAATGTGTTTTGAAGTAATCGTCATTAAAAGTTTGATCGGACCATTATAGTTTTTTTTTCAAGAGTCAAGACTCTCTGAAAAAAGCTTACTGTTGTGTAGTTAGCCTCGTGTTTTGTTATGTCTTCCTTCATTTGTTGGGTTTTTTTTCGGTGGGATGGGGTTTGCATTATCATCTAATGCTGTTACAAACTTTGCTTCAAAATCAATATCGAATAAGTTGAAAGGCAGACAATATCATTAAATCCACGTCTGTAATCATTCTCAAAAGTCACTTGCAGAAGAAACTTGTAATGCTGAAACCATGACAATACCATACAAAAACCAACTGGCAATGTTCCTGTACAAAATGAATTATTTGATAGTTAAACCAAATTTCACAAAACGGAAAATCAGACTTCAATTATTGTTTAATCTACTTGATTTCCTGTTATATTTTTTGTTATTTTGATTCAATATTATTAATGTTGAGACATGTAGCTTAAAACAACTCTTGTATTTCAATGGATGGGAACGGGAAATGTTGGTTTAATAAAACTAAAAACAAATATTTCCGCGTTCACTCATCACCTGATTTGCTCTGAAACTTTTGTTTCAAAACATAATACTCTGTTATGAGGAGTTTATCGGTATTTAAAATGCAGTTTTAAAAGATCAGACAGGGGTTGATTCATGCATGCAAAAAATAGATTCATTTTTATTTCTAATTCAGAAACATTTATGGACCCCATAATAAGTTTGTCATTCGGTTGTTGCGCAGTTGAGATAACAATTATACATGTTGTGTATGAAAATGGCACTTTGCTAGCGTTATTGTTCTTAATATCAGTGGAAGATAAATGTTTGGTTTTATCGGAAATGCAGATCTGAAAACAGTGAGGACTATAAAAACTTACAATTTTAAGGCTAAAAACCACTAATTCCACTTTCCATAGGCTTCTATGCTAATTTCACAATATTCAATGGCTTCTCTGGACTTTACCTTAACTTTAACCTGCAGAGGACTATATATCAGCATGATTCTACATATGTCAGCTCACAATCCTCAGAATGGCATGTGGGGTTAGCAGACTTGCAGTGCAGTACTGGTCACCGGAAGTGAAGGGTCTATAAATAGCATGGGAAATCCCAGTGTTTTCACAAGATAGGGGTATATTTAAAAATCGTTATGGAGATTAGGCTTCACATCACAAGAATCAAAATGCACCTATAAAATGTACAGAAATGTTTTTCCTTTCAGAAACTGTTTAATTTTTTTAAATAAGATGAGAACTTTTTTCACAGCACTATGAGGAACAGGGGTCATTTCTGCGTAGGACTATTTTTGCGTACGTTCCAAATGCTCATTGGTTGAATTGGTCGTCTGTAACCTATAGAATATGAAGAACGCACCAGCATCGTTTCTTCGATGGGTTCTTCAACCCCATGAATCACCTATATCATAGGGACAGTCTGAATTTTGTATGGATTGGTACATGATCATCCTTTTTCTTAAACTTGTCTTATAAAGGATCCCGTAGGTATACCGCATAGCAGGAATGAAAGTTTTCTCAGTTTGAATATCGACAATATCAACGTCCATTTTTCAAAATTCACAAATCACAAATATGTATACTGTCTGACGCTAAATACTGTCAAATTAAGACAACTTGTCAACTTAAAACAAACTTGTGATACATTATTTGGTTCCTAATAATCGGGCTTTAAAATATATTTTTTTTAATTACTTTGTCCTGTAAACCAAGTCATTAAGGTCATTTTTTTCACATTTGTTCAGGAAAAGGTGTTGACTCTTGATTAAACACATCTTGTTTGGTAGAAATTTGTCGATGGGGTAATGACGATTAAATTCACCCTACAATGTCTGACTCTTTCCAATTGAATTAGCGGGAATAATGAATAAGTGAACAATAGCCACATTTAAAAGGTCAAAAAGGAACTACATCGAAACGAAATATAAATAAAACATACAAAATTGAGTTTTCTTTTAAATTAAATATCTTTGGGCCATATTCTTTATTTTTTTAACAATACACAAGGGGGGCGACATTTTTTATCCGTTACTCCTCCTACCACAATGAATAGAATTGAACGAAACTTTTACAGAATCTATATATATTCCGATTTTTGTGCAGCTACTATTTCATATTTTGAATCCGATCAGTTTGGGGGTTTCACTTGTCAAACTATGGACCTTGTTATTTATGATAAAGGGGCGCGGTCCCATCTCTTTTTCGTTACACCTCAAAAAACCGCTGAATGAAATTGAATGAAACTTTAACAGAATCTTTATTACATGTTCCCATTGTGCATTCCTAATTTTAGATTTTGATCCAAGTCAATATGGAGGTCAGAATGTTCACTATACCATATAGGGGTGTGGGGTATCAAGTAAGTGCACTATACCATATAGGGGTGTGGGGTATCAAGTAAGTGCACTATACCATATAGGGGTGTGGGGTATCAAGTAAGTGAGCATTGCTCACAATCTTCTGATTTGTTGTTGCTTTGTTTCTTTTATTCATTTTAAACCACATTTTGATTTAAGTTTTCCGTTTTATAAGAGACGGAACGCCAAAGAAATGTAAAAAGCAAAGTTTTGTCATTTTCAGTTAATTTTCAGAAATTTTATTTTTTTTTTATTTTTCAGATTGATTTGAAATTTGTGTCTTAAATTTTCTTAAACTTTTACCTTACCGCAGTGTCTTTTTAAAATTGGTTAACTTCAAATATATATTTTGTCCCATTGAATTCGCTTTGAACAAAATCAAGGCACGAAAGCAATTTTAAATAAGGTGTCATTGTCGTATATTGCACGACGACAAATTAAATCTCATTACCTTTACGACATTTGTCACACTATTTTTTTCTATTGGCAGTCCCGGTGATGATTCAAGCCAACTTTCATAATGACTACACTGAACCCATCAACATAGGGGAGACAGTCATATTGAAGTGCTATGTGCTGTATGCTCAATTACACACGTCCGCATGGCGACGAAGAGACTTACCAATTTTTGAGACATTTATTTTGAATCCATTCATAAGAAATCCTTACAAATACAGCATAATTGGTGACCATGAAAAGGGGGAGTACTTTTTGAAAATTAATGATATCCAAGAGGAAGATCTACAAAGCTACTTCTGTGAAACAGATACAAAAAATGGAATCGTTGAAAAGCAAATTACTTTGATACTGGGATCAACAACTGTTACAGCTTATCGTAAGTAAATACATTAAAATATTTAGAATATGGTATATTTAAAAAAATCTATCTGGTATTAGTTATAAATTAGTTCGGCCGATTAAAATGAACTTATTTGGTTTTTTTTCAATAACTAAAACAATACAGTATTTTTGTTAATTATAATCCCTGGATATAGAAATAATGAATGCCTGTCGTTCAGTTCGCCCGTAGTGTCTCCCTTAAACAGAGGAAAACCAATCTCTCAATATGTTCCTCGTCTTACACGTTGAATGAAATTTGATAAAACTTTCATATATGCTGATTAAATATTCTCATTGTGCATGATTCACCCCCGATTTGGAGGTATAAAATTGATAAACATGGAATTTGTCATTTATGAATATAGGGACACAGAGTGTTCATTTTTTGTCCGTTACTACGTCGCCACTGAATAAAGTTCAATGAAAATTACACCGAATCTTATTCCCAATGTGCAGCTTCTATTTTAGATTTAAATCCAAATTGATTTGGTCTAATAGACTATCAAACAGACAGATGGAAGTATATTTTTTGTTAGAATTGCCCACACTTTTTTTATAGTTTAATGTTCGTCAAAAATTGTATATTCCAAATCAAAAACCATTTGTACTTTGTATTTTAGGTTCGACAAAATTAGTAACTGAAATCGAAAACAAAGGTAATACATACATTTTGAATAATCAAAAAAATATCAATTCTTTAATTTGTTTATTGTTTTCGTCTTTATGTTTAAACTTTGCACTGCATATAGATAATGCTTACCGTGTTTCATTATTATTATTATTATTATTATGATTATTATTATTATTATCACTAATCGTTACTTTTTTCCTTTGATCTTGTTGACACATTTTTTTCAAAACATTGAGAGTGATTGTTAAGTCATCAAGATGACGTCATGCACTTACAGTTTGTAGTCGCACTGTTTTATTAGATTGCTGATAAACAGAATAATACATGTTGTTACTTTCGATTTTGTTATTGTCGGTATTAAGATCGAAAGAAACTTATATTTTATATACTACTCTTTGATTGATTAACTCTGGCTTTCCTTTTCGTTTTGATATCACACGTTCGAGGTCGCTATAATTCGAAACGAAAGCCACGTCTGCATGATCAATAAGGGGAAAATAATATATATACTCGGTTCATGTGTGTGCTTAAAATAATATTGTTCCTTCTTCAAATATATCAACAGTTGTACTGCTGGCTTAATCACAATGCACAGTTAAATGTTATTTTTATTTTGCTCAGTCACATTTTGATAACCTCAAAATTTAACATTGTCATCACGACATAAGTTTTATAATTGAACTCATTTTTTTACTGATTCAACTAAAAAAGCGTTGACATAATCAATTATTGTCTAACACGTACACTTGTTTTGTTTTGTTTTGTTTAAGTAGATTAGTAATGACTAACTTAACACTGTTTACGGTTGTGGTAGACAAAAGATATTTCTCGTAGTCTTTGTGTCTTCAACAGTCATAAAACGACTGTGGAAGGTCATATCAGTCAAAAATTTGTCTAGTAGTGGTGTAATATGTAATAGTTTTTTATATTTTTTTTCAAAATATGTTTGGCTAATATAATATATTATTGATTGCATGCATGAATTAGAAAAGAAAATGTGACATTTTGATTTGATAAACAATATTATGAATTGTATTTTCAAATCATACCTGATCGAGTAATGTCTGAAGAGACGCACACAAGGTTATAAACCAAAAATGCATATACAGCCAATCGTTTAAGAGAATACTTATGTATGCGAAACGTTCGGTATTTGATTTTTGTGAATATCTTTTTATAATAGGGCATTATGTATTTATATTAGATAGGTATTTTCTCGCTTTGGCTCACCCGTGTTAAATCATTTCACTCCAAAACACTATCTATTTATCATTTTTTATACAAAAACCTCAAAATGACTGACATTCTGCCAATCACTTCTAAATGAAAGTATATCATTATCTATTTTTGATGAAAAGAATTTCCTGTTTGTTATAAAGAAACTTTAATTTTATCCAAGATTTTTGCAAGACAAAATTCATTCGAACTGTTATATTTTACACTATCAAAAATGTCACACATGTTCACATGCGTGACACATGTGTGGCATTTTTACACTAGTAGTGTAGGAGTTCCCATTCGGTGCATAAATTCTTCCAGATTAGTTGTTATTAGCTGCTGATTATTGAACCAACCTTGGTTCTTAAGAAAACATCAATATCTCATTCAATTTGATTTTAGATAGATATATGTGTGTATTTTGGGGCTATGTGCTATAACCCTTCCAACAAATACATTGTATTTCTTAATCTGTCGAAACTTTTAACGTACACAATTATTCTGTTATTTCTGTTAGTTTATAGTTCTGAATCAGAATTAAGTTCAACTTTTGGATTTACAAGTGCAAACGAGAAAGATTCAGAGTTCCTGACGGGTGAGTATACTGGTCAACAGATTTATCACATGAAGACAGATCTCGATTTAGGGTGAAATTTTTTAGTGTTTACTATTGTTGTACAACAGTTGTACTGCTGGCTTTATCACAATGCACAGTTAAATGTTATTTTTATTTTGCTCAGTCACATTTTGATAACCTTAAAATTTAACATTGTCATCACGACATAAGTTTTATAATTCAATTCATTTTTTTACTGATTCAACTAAAAAAGCGTTGACATAATCAATTATTGTCTAACACGTACACTTGTTTTGTTTTGTTTTGTTTAAGTAGATTAGTAATGACTAACTTAACACTGTTTACGGTTGTGGTAGACAAACGATATTTCTCGTAGTCAGATAAAGCATTTTATGAGACATTTTGTGTCTTCAACAGTCATAAAACGACTGTGGAAGGTCATATCAGTCAAAATTTCGTCTAGTAGTGGTGTAATATGTAATAGTTTTTATATTTTTTTTTTTCAAAATATGTTTGGCTAATATAATATATTATTGATTGCATGCATGAATTAGAAAAGAAAAGAAAATGTGACATTTTGATTTGATAAACAATATTATGAATTGTATTTTCAAATCATACCTGATCGAGTAATGTCTGAAGAGACGCACACAAGGTTATAAACCAAAAATGCATATACAGCCAATCGTTTAAGAGAATACTTATGTATGCGAAACGTTCGGTATTTGATTTTTGTGAATATCTTTTTATAATAGGGCATTATGTATTTATATTAGATAGGTATTTTCTCGCTTTGGCTCACCCGTGTTAAATCATTTCACTCCAAAACACTATCTATTTATCATTTTTTATACAAAAACCTCAAAATGACTGACATTCTGCCAATCACTTCTAAATGAAAGTATATCATTATCTATTTTTGATGAAAAGAATTTCCTGTTTGTTATAAAGAAACTTTAATTTTATCCAAGATTTTTGCAAGACAAAATTCATTCGAACTGTTATATTTAACACTAGCAAAAATGCCACACATGTTCACATGCGTGACACATGTGTGGCATTTTTACACTAGTAGTGTAGGAGTTCCCATTCGGTGCATAAAATTAAATTCTTGTAGTTTAGTTGTTATTAGCTGCTGATTATTGAACCAACCTTGGTTCTTAAGAAAACATCAATATCTCATTCAATTTGATTTTAGATATATATATGTGTGTATTTTGGGGCTATGTGCTATAACCCTTCCAACAAATACATTGTATTTCTTAACCTGTCAAAACTTTTAACGTACACAATTATTCTGTTATTTCTGTTAGTTTATAGTTCTGATTCAGAATTAAGTTCATCTGTTGGATTTACAAGTGCAAACGAGAAAGAGTCAGAGTTCCTGTCGGGTGAGTATACTGGTCAACAGATTTATCACATGAAGACAGATCCCGATTTAGGGTGAAATCTTTTCTTGTTTACTATTGTTGTACAGCAGTTAGAGGATATCCTTATACATCAGAGTCTCTTGTTTTATTTGTCGTTTTTGTACATCATGTTTTACTGGACAGAATATCACATAATAAATCATTTCATAAATAAAGATTGTACCATGGTACTATATCTAATACCAGGATGTCACTTTTTCAGGCCTAACATTTGATGAAAAGTTGGTGCTTTTTGGCATGGTAGGGGCATGTGTTGTTCTTGTACTGGTTTTGTCTATGGTATGCAATATCTGCATTAGTCGAAAATACAAGACTGCAATAATAAGATTGCAAAGAGAACCTGTGGAACAACAAAGAAATAATGAACACCAACAACAAAGCACAACAGAAGTATTTTCATATGACTATATTGACGAAAAAGATTTAATGGCATATACCGACCCTGTACCAAACGAGGTTTCAAGAGATGAAGACAGTAGTGTTACTTCTGAGAGATCCTACTTCGAACATGGAGACCATATAGTAGACATACATACGTACCAATCAATGAAAGAAATTAATAAAAACGACACGACTCATGATTACATGAAGGTAAAAACACAACCAGTTTCCCCTTTTTTTATTTTGTCGACTAACAATCGTCGAAACTCTCTTGGCACAATAAATAACCACCACAGCATAATAGAAACTCGAAGTGAAAAAAGGGCCAATTCGTGGCCAAACGAATTCAAACCCATTTGCAAAAAAGGTGTAGCTGAAGAGGAACTTTGTTTAAAAAACGGTAAAGACTTACTGGTGGATTTAAAATCGGAAAACCATACGAGTGTTCGGTTTTGTATGGAAACGTGTACGTCATTTCCAATAACAATCAGTAAAGAAACTACTACGAACACTGTTTCAACTCCAGATGAAGTGGTAAAACTACCCAAGTTCCGTGTTAAAATCAATAGCTTAGAAAATGAAGTTAAGACTGTTAGCTCATCCATTCAGGATACGAATGATTCTATAAGTTGTTCTATTGATAATTTAACTGAGAGGGTTGGCAAAAATATTGATAACCCATCCTATTTCAGTACTATTTCTAGTTCTTTTTGTCTGAATGAATTGGGGAACTCTTCTGTATTGGATTCCAAAGATGTTTCAACGAAACATCCGCACTAGAAGAGAGTATACCATACGAAAATCTGTCAAAAATCAATACATGATTACGATCTTTGTTGTTCCCATAACTTTGAGAATTATGTAACCAGGGTGTGTGTGTGTGTGTGTGCATTGAACTAATTGACTACTGTGTTGATGGTAATAATCTGCTGAAAGTGAAAAACTAAATCGGCTGTTAAGAATTATCATCGACTATTGCCCTTACATACAAATAATTATCGAAATCAGGATTAAAACTGTCTACCAAAAGCTCTGATGATAAAAGTGGAATAAATCTTATTTTTATTTTTTGAGATAATATTAGAATTATTTGTGTCCAGAAATTGTTTGTAAATGTGACCAGTTTTTGTACAATTTCTCCGTGCAAAGGTTTGTAAATGGTATAGTTCCCACAATGACAACGTAACACGGGATCAGTACATGTCTAAGATTTTTCGTTATTAACCGTTCCATGTATCAACAATTTGTCTTGTTCATTATTTGCCTTCATTAGTATGAAAAACTGAGTAGATCTACTATATATTACTCAGATGTTTATATCATTGTATTATGTAAATTGAATATTCAAAATTGTATTGAAAGGTCCAGTCCCCCGACATGTATGTTAAATCCATATCATGATCCGTAATGTTATTTTAATGTTAAGTTCGTTCAAAAGAGATCTGCATTGCCCTGCAAAATGACTTGATCTTGGAATACAAAAAATAATATATTGTAAATCTATATATCCTGTACACGTGTTTCAAGCAGCCTTTCATCAGCAGCATTAAAATCAAATATGTAGGAGAATCACAATCAAAGTATTAGTTGTATAAAAGAAGTGTTCAGAACTATCAAAAGAGGAGGCCAAATCCATCATCCAGAGGTTCTACTATATGTAATGCAAGAAATGAAGCCTTAGTGTTTTACGTATTTTTTAATTTTAGAATACTGCAAGATTTCATAGATAGGGTAGATAAAATATGATATAAGTCAGGGTCAGACAAATCTGATTACTGGGGGAAGAAAAGACTTATTTTATTTTTTTGTCATGTATCCTTTATCACAATTTATACTGGACCTTTATTCAGATCTTTTTTTCAAATGGAAAACATAGAAATAAATAACACGAAATTGGCCTTCTATTTTTGAACTACCCAGTTTTTTTGTTTGTTGTGGGAAAATATAAATATTCATAGACACTTGGTGTGTATGTTTGTATCTAATTATGTAAAATGTGATTGTCGAGTAAAAATTACAACTCTTATGGTATGAAATAATTACGTTACAGGAAGGTATGGTTGTTTTCGTTGTTTTTTTCTTTATTCTGTTTTTATTTTTGAGTTTCTTCGACCATTTGTACTTTTTCAATGTTTGATATACCAAACCTTCTACATCTTTATTTTATTTCAAAATATAAATGTGTAATCTGACAACCAGGAGTTCCTATATATTTTATAGTACAGTTCCTAAAAATTTTGTTGTTCATTTTGCTATCGTTATGGAACTACTAAAATGCCAATGATATATTTCACAACCTTAACACAGCATACTTGTATTTTAAATCACCTTATTTGAAACATGTTTAACAGAAATGTTCATGAAAATTATGGAAGTTATTTACATACAGCTGATAATTAGCATAATGCTTGGCATAAAATCATTTATTTAATCTTAACATAGCCGTCGAAACTGCATCGGTGAGATTTTTCTTCTTTTCTTCATTTTTGTCGATAAATAAATAGTAAAAATTGAAAATAGCCGCCACCACAACATTATGGATTATCACAATATCCTTTGCGTAATCTTTGTTTGATATATATAATTTTCCTGAAGAAGTATTGTGAAATAAATATTTACAAAAATCGTCAGGTTATTTTTAAATGTTGAAATAATTGCCATGAAAAATTGTTATTCTTTCGCTAAAAATTTTTTCAATTTCTTATCGAAGTAAAAAAAATACCCTCTTTAAGTAGTAAATTCAAAAATACCAATCATTTACATTTTTTTTTCAAATTTCGGTCTACTGTTCACGTGTTTAGAAGGAACCTCTCATCAGCACCATCAGAACAAATACACAAGTAATTCAAGATTTAAATGTAAATTGTATAAAAGAAGTGCTCGAAAACGAAAAAAAAAATATTGAAACCAGAAGCCAAATCCAGCACAAATAAGTTTTACTCAAAAATGTCAAAGGAGCTACATAATTGTTGCCCCATGTTCCCCTAATTCTTAGTGGAGTCCGAGTTGCTCAATTAATGTTCTTTGTTGTGTATGTCTGTTTTCCATGTCTGGTTTTTGTTCCTGGGTTACACTCTTTTGATTACCGCTATAATCTTCGTTCCCTTGATTATTCTATACATGGAAAGAAGCCTCAATGTCAATTACTCAACTATGGTTCCTTGTATAGTAAAATAAATTTGCATGATTGCTATTGGTGTGTAAATGAATTGATAGAACCCCACGTGTAAAAATTGCGAAGTTATACTTTGAGCACATGCAGAAGGATAACAGTATTTTACTTATAGTCCTGGACCCTATGGCATGAAAAGAAAATAATTTCAAATTTCAAGATGATTTTATCTTCAAGCACATTTTGTATATAATCCAGTTTGCTCACATAAACCTGCTTCGATAGCCTTTTTCAGTAACTGCTTTCAGTCTTGTTCTTTGATGTTTCATACGATGGTAAAGTTAGACTACCTGCTTTTTTTAAATTTTAATATAAAATAACCAAAACGTGTATGCGAACTAGGCTGAAAGATATAACTGAAAAATGGATTGTTAGTATAAAATCAAAATCTTTTCCACTTACTTTAAAACAGATTCCATTTGACTGAAAAAAATATGTACTATCATGTTGCTCTTCCTAGGAAAAATGTTCTTTTCTTTTGAAAATGTTGCAGCATTTTTTAATTTCTTTTAATATAGTTTAAATATATAGTTCTTGGTAGAGATTCCTCATACTTTGTAAAAAATAATTCCAAATCATCTTCCAAATATTCAGAGGAAGATGTTTACAAAATGCTGGAATTTTTAATAACAAATTAACATCCATAATGACATTAATGATAAAGATGTTAGCATTTAAAACAAAATGTTTCAGACCTATGAGGTCACATAAAATTACACACAAAAGAAACATAAGGACATATAATTTGATACCATATAAAGCAACATATTAAACTTGTACTATTAAAAGACCAATATACAACATAGCATTACACAAGTAAAATACAGTCAAACCAGTCTTAAAAAGGAAATTCCAGGAAAGTGCCTTCTATAGACAGATATTTTTACTACAGAAGTTAATTTCAAACAGCAATAACTAGAAATCATTGCGACAGAATCCATCTCTGTTGGCCCCCCCCCCCCCCATGGCAATAAAGTCATATCTACAAGTAGATTTAGGTGATCTACCCACATGCCATATATAAAAAAAATCCCACATTCAAAGACAAAAAAATTATGGCCAAGACACAAGTTTGTCACTAAAGTACAGGAATTTGACCTAAAGATCAAAGCTCAATCCACCCACCATCCATGGTACGGGACACATCATCTTAATGTGATCTAGCCACATGCCAAATATAAAAAGCCCACATTTAAAGACAAAAAAATACAGCCTGGACATGAGTCTGTCACCAAACAAAGAAAACTCCATGGTCATAGGCC